>CM054816.1:20795913-21395913 GCA_028984105.1 Lavandula angustifolia | reverse complement strand
CGCCAGCATACCGTCAATTGACCCCTCCCAGGACTCTTGAAGGTGCTATCTACACGAAGGAGATAGAGGAAGAGGTGAAGACAGTCATGCGATGCAATGATCTTTCCTCTCGGACTCAACAAGATCTTTCTTATACAGATCTTATGGGCTTGATCTTCTAGAGGCCAAGTCTGCTGACTTCAAATCCAGAATTTACAAGTTTAGATCTCAGCAATAGAAGACTCAGCCTATCCTTCACTCTTTGCCTTTCTCTCTCCTTTCTCACTCTGTAATGGTACTGACTGTAACTGTAAACATTATCTATTAATATAAATCAGTATTTCACTTGGCTAGGCAACCACTCATTGTATTATGGCTATGTCATTTATTTACACGACTGATTACTAAAGTGATCAACACCCACTCACTGATCCCAAATTTCTTGTGATGTGCCTTTGAGTAGCTGTTAACCTGTGTTGTATTTCTTTCAGTTATTTATAACTGAGGTTTGTGGCTTGTACTTTAGTGCTTAGTGGTTTTGGCATCATCAATTAGGGGGAAATTGTAGGGATATGAGTCAATGGTCAAGTAGACAATTGTTAGGGGGATACATAGGACATAACTCAGTAGATGTTTCTGCATAACTCATCTAATAGAGAGAATTGTAAAATATGTAGAGACTGCTGATAGAGGAAGATTGTATAATATGAGTCAGGATTATAGAGGAAATTGTAGGGATATTGAACTACATTGTTATGAGGAATTGAAGATCCCAAAACCCCTGTCCTAACCCCTGTGTGTGATGAACTGTTATGATGTAATAGGCTAGACCTGCTTATATCTTCATAGATTGTTTTGTCTTAAGTCATGTAGGGGTAAATTGTTGGACTAAACTTCAGTAGAGAAGTTAAAGTTCCAGAACCCCAAGTCATCAGTTCAATAGAGCTCAGTAGTCTTCAGAGTCAGCCGCTGGAAGCACTCAGCAGAAGATCACCCTTCAGCAGACTCATAGAGAAGACTCAGTACGATCATCCTTGCTCTACTGAATGAGAGAAGAGCTCAGTTGATTGTCTTCGAGTCATAAGATGAAAACTCTCAGTGGAAGATCTCTCTTCAGCAGACTCAGTAGGATCAACGTTGATCTACTGAATAGAGCTGCAACTCAGTTGCAGATCGTACCAGGAAAATCAACAGCCTGACCTTTATCAGTCGGATGTCAGTAGAGAAATACTTAGTGTCCGAGGTTCAGAAAAAGTCAACTCAGCTAAAAGACTGAGTCTGACAAGTCTCAACCACCGCCACAGCTCGACCAATTAGAAGCAAGCAAAGCTTACCTGCTCTGACACAAAAGTTCCTCTCATGCATATAAATCCAACCACTCTGCCGCGACATTCAAAATTATATGGTCGTTTTCCTTGGAGTCTTGTGACACGTGACATCGTCCTCTCCAACGGATCTATGCCTGGGTCACAATTATATAAAGAGATCGTCCACAACAACAAAATGTCTACAACACAATAGACCAACGACGAACATAAAAGCAAGAACTCAAGAACACATTCTTATTGCACTCTAGCAAGCTCACTACTACATCTAGCGAAGAACTAGAATTTTCAAAAATATCTTTGTAGTTCTTCTCTTTAGAGTTGTTCCCCGATCTTTTTTCTAAGCCTTCATTGTAATATCTTAAGATTAAAACCTTCGAATGAGTTCACTTTTAGTGAAACGTTCTTATTGTTAGAACTCCTTCATTGTTGGAGAAAATCTTCAAACTCCCATTTGAATCTGTAAAGTCGCTAAGGACTATAACTTAGAAGGTTCCGTCCAGTGCACAGAACATTGCTAAGGCTTGCTCAGATAAATCAACAAGACCTCCTGTTCTGCAGGACCGTGGATGTAGGATCTTGCGTATCCGAACCAAGTTAAAAACTTGTCTGTGTCATTTACTGTTTTATTTCTTCTGTGTTTAAACTATTTGCAAAATCATACTTTCGATAAAACAGACTTAAAACTGCACTAGCCAAAACTGTTTTGGTTTGCATAAAATATTTTTCAAAGAGATGAAATTAAACCAGGCCTACACTATTCCGCACGCTATTCTCCTACTGAATTTCTCAGTACTGACCTTAGTTAGTAGAAAGAGTTTAATTGTTGAATCACTCTGCCCCGCGATCAGAAGACTTAACTGGCACTGAACCCGTTCAGTAGCAAAACTCAGTACAAGACTGACCTTCGCGTTTGAGGAAAAACTTGGACTCAGGTGTATCACTCCCCCCCCTTCTTCACCTGATACTCGTCTCCGGACCGATATATATATATATATATATATATATATATATATATATATATATGGTGTGGATCTGGTGAGAACCTGCATTTAACGTGAGAATAGCGAACCATGCATGATTCTTATATGTTTTATGCATAATCCTTATATATTTTATGCAAAAAAAAACTTTTTTTTTCTTCTGCATAAAACATATAATGATTATGCAAAATGTAAAATTACAGGTTTTTGCATAAAAAATAAGGATTATACATAAAATACATAATGATTATGCATGGTTCGCAGTTCTCACGTTAAATGCAGGTTATCACATGATTCACTCCCTATATATATATTTCAGATTCATATGTTTAAAACATGAATAAATAAATTTTCAAGTACTAAGTAATATAAATTAGTTATTTTTAAAATATTAAAAGTTTTATACATAAACCTATATTTAATAATAACCTCTTTATAATAATATTTTTCGTAGATGCCGATGTCATTATTGTATAGAAGTGTTATTGTAATTCTAAAACAATATAGGCATCACAAATTCTCACACATTGATACACACCTCACTTGCAGTAGTGGGCATCCACAATCAACACAAAACACCTAATGCATAAGAATATATTCATATATAAATCCTAGCTTAAACGAAAGGATCTCCTCATTCTTCCAACAAATTAACCTCATCACCCATAATTACCTTTTAAAAACCAACACCACCATATTTTAAAATGTTAATTAAGGCTGAATTACCGCGCTCAAGGGGAAGTTCCACGGCAAACAGTAACTCAAAGAATTGAAAATTGAACAGGCATCACTAATTCGATATTCGACAACAAATTTATAACGTACTAGTGTTTGATTGTCTTTAAATTCAATATACGAGTCGTGTCTAATTAAATCTTCACATCGTGACTCCAAAAAAGGCTCCAAAAGTAAATTCTATTTATATCGCTGTGTCACGCTCTTGCCTCTTCACATTCACATCTCATAACAAAAAAACAAACTCACTCTCCATTCAAAACTATGTCTTCGGAAAGCAGTTTTATCTTTGCTCCACCAACTGAGCTTTCTTTGGAGCTCTGCATATGCTTGCTTCTCTTCGTGGCAGTGTTCGCCTTATGGCTGACTCCGGGAGGCCTTGCATGGGCTCTACACCGGGCCGGGTCATCCATTCCCGGGCCCTCGGGTCTCCCTCTTCTGGGCCTTACTCTCTCCTTCACACACTCCCTCACGCACAGAGTCCTTGCCAAGCTCTCTCACAACTTCAAAGCCAAGTCTCTGATGGCGTTCTCTGTTGGGTTTACGCGCTTCGTTATTTCAAGCGACCCGGACACGGCCAAAGAAATCTTGAACAGCTCGGCCTTCGCAGACCGGCCGATAAAGGAATCCGCGTACATGCTTATGTTCCATCGGGCCATGGGGTTTGCGCCGTATGGGGACTACTGGAGGAGGTTGAGGAGGATCTCCGCCGCGCATTTGTTCAGCCCGAGGCGAGTGGAATGCTTGGGGGAGTTGAGGAGAGAGATAGGGCGGCGGATGGTGGCGGAGATTGAGGGGAAGATGGAGAGAGGGAATGAATTTAGGGTGAGGAATGTGCTTCACTTTGCGTCGTTGAACAATGTGATGATGAGTGTGTTTGGGAAGTGTTATGAGTTTAGTGATGGAAGTGGAGAAGGGGTTGAGTTGGAGTCGCTGGTGAGAGAAGGGTATGAGATTCTTGGGGTTTTCAACTGGAGTGATCATTTCCCACTTCTAGGTTGGCTTGATCTACAAGGAGTCAGGAAGAGGAGTGCGAGGTTGGTTGGGAAAGTTAATGTTTTCGTTGGGAAGATTGTGGAGGAGCATAGGGTTAGGAGAGAGAAGCTTCAAGTGAGAGAAAGTGATTCCCATGATTTCGTTGATGTTTTGCTTGATTTGGAGAAGGAGAACAATCTCTCTGATTCAGACATGATTGCAGTTCTTTGGGTAATTATCTCAATTTCTTTATTTATTATTATTTTATTTAAATTAACAATGATTAATGCATGCGTTACCTAATATCAACGGCTTATTTCAGTTTCACGATGAATGTGTGCTGCATGGATGCCCTAGTAATTAATTAAAGAATTGTTCTTGGTCAAATTATCTTGCTTTAATCTCATGCTATCGGTTTTCTTTAGAAATGTGGTATGTGTTCCTTTTATACGTAATAAAATGATATTTATACTACGGCATCTTGCAAGCCATCTTCTCTTGGGAGCTAAATCATGCGAATCAGTATGAGTTTTACTCATGATCGATCGGTTCAAAACTTTTGGAGGGAATAATGAATATAGGATACATGTCATTTTTCACTTTTTATTAAGATTTCCTTTATGTATATGATGCTAGTACACATATATACACACACGTATGCATATACAAATATAAACATATATATGCTTCTTCTTTTTTTTAATCTTTGTGGATATGCATATAGATATGAGAATCTGCATATAAAACTTTAGGGTATTTGTGCCTGCTGATGGCAACATTGACATCTATTTCTCTCTCTCATGAACTATTGTTTTCGTTTCTCTTCAAATAGAACAAAATAAGATTCTCATCCAGATTTACGTGAATATATTTTTTGTTTTTGCTTCTGCAGGAAATGATCTTTAGAGGAACGGACACTGTTGCCATTCTCTTAGAATGGATTCTTGCAAGAATGATTCATCATCCAGAAATTCAAGCCAAGGCTCAAAAGGAAATTGATAATGCAATTGGATTTGATAGAAATATAACCGAATCCGACCTCCCAAACATTCCTTACATCCAAGCTATTGTGAAGGAGACCCTTAGGGTTCACCCTCCGGGTCCCCTCCTCTCTTGGGCCCGCAAGGCTGTCCACGACACTCATGTGGGCCCACACTTTGTCCCAGCTGGCACGACTGCCATGGTCAACATGTGGGCCATAACTCATGATGGGGGAGTGTGGCCCGAGCCTGAAAGGTTCAAGCCCGAGAGGTTCCTTGAGGACGACAAACCCATCATGGGGTCTGACCTCAGGTTGGCACCGTTTGGATCGGGGCGAAGGGTGTGCCCCGGTAAGTCTATGGGGTTCGCCACAGTCCAACTCTGGCTAGCTCAGTTGCTTCATAACTTTGAGTGGACTGGTTGCACAAGTGATGAAGTGGATTTGTCGGAGTGCTTGAAATTATCGATGGAGATGAAACAACCATTGGTTTGCAAGGCTTTCCCTAGGGTTTCTTCCTCGAAGAAATGAAGGGTTCCAAGATTCGATCTTAAGCCATGATTTCCGAGTTTGTTCATATGACTCAAGTAAAAAAAAATATAAATAAAAGTTAAATGACATTATTAGTAGTTCAATTCTTGCTTTAGGAATTTATTTGGACTTTGAATATATATAATGAATTGTAAAAAGCTTTTCTTTTGGAGGATCCAAAGAAATGCTAGCTAGTATATATGTTTGTTTTATAAATTGTATAATAATAAATATTATAAAGATTATAAATATTATAAAGTCATCTAGCAATATATATCATTATTTTTTAGTATAGGGATCCAAGATTTATAATTTAACGTGGTGCATATATGCATTATTTTTGAAAAGGACCAACAAATTCTTGAAAAATATAAATAAAATTTTGAAATTTTAAAATTTTTGGAAACCATCCTGGCCTGCATCCACCCATGCACTCAAGATGCAAGGGTAAGCTTGTTGCCACTGCACCCTCAGTCGTGTCTTTACTCAATTTCCATCCCTAAAACAAAAGGTTAGCTATTTCGCCTCCATTGTGTAACACTGACGGATTATTATCGTAAATTATTAACCGATATCCAGAATTATTACATTGCATATTATATATAAACCCCAAATGATTGAAGAATAAGAATCCAACTCCCATAATGATTGTGTGGGTATTTGAATCAATAAAAAAGAATATTTGTTATTTTATTGGGATAAAGTGAATGAATCAAAGTATGTGGCACCTATAGAAAGCTTCTCTCCTTTTCACCATTTTCCACAGAGAGAGAGAGAGAGAGAGAGAGAGAGAGAGAGAGAGAGAGAGAGAGAGAGAGAGAGAGAGAGAGAGAGAGAGATATGCCTCTAAATTAAATTTGAATATCCAAACTAACGAGACAATATTCATGTATTTCTCCTCAAGTCCAGATCGATCAGCTGCAACTTGCCTTCTTTTAAGTGATTCTGCTGCCACTACTTGTCATCTTTTTCTATATTCCATTATGTTTCTTTCACACCTCACCAACATAATATACATATACATTAATTCCGTACAATTATATGTGCATGTTTGCTAATTTAGCTTCTCCTTTTTTGAAATTGAATTGATTCTATATCTACTTTCGACGTCGACTTACAAAATATGTGGATACATGTGATCGGATATGATGAGGCAATTATTCTACATATCGTATCTAAATAAATATGATACAGACACCAAATGAACACCTCATCTATCCTTTTTTTTTCCATATAAAATGTATGGTTAGTTAACAATTTATCATTTATTCAATTGATACAAGATATATTTCGATAACCCATTAAATAATAAATACGTGAAAAATTATAGAGGGTTGAAGCCCCAAGCCTTAACTTTAGTGTTTGAATAGATCCGTTATTAATTATGAGTTAAATATAAATTGCAAAAGGCAAAAACTTGTGTGCATCATGTTGCACATGCAACATGATCCAATTATTCAATTTTGACCCGCTTTAATCCATGTTTGACTTGTTGACCCGCATTGATCCGTGTTTGACCCGCTGCCGTCTGCATGACATCATTATTATTTTATTTTTTTTACTTTTTTTTAAGGTTTTTTCCCCTTTATTTTAAGGACGGACGTGTCACTCTTTGCATACGAAAGTGTCAGTCGTAACAAACAAAGTATCAATCGCAACAAACAAAAAAATTTTCATTTTTTTTAAAATTTTTTTCCCTTTATTTTAAGGACGGACGTGTCACTCTTTGCATATGAAAGTGTCAATCGTAACAAACAAAAGTGTCAATCGTAACAAATAATTTTTTTTATTTTTTTCCAATTTTTTTGATAAGGAAGTTGTTTCATTTGTAATGAATAAATGTGTCATTTGTTACTTATCCAAAGTATCAATCGTAACGAACAAAAGTGTCATTTGTATTTGAATAAAGTGTCATTTATATCATTTATTGAATATCAATTATTTTTAAAAAAATGCGATTTGTTTAAAAAAAAAATGTCATTTGTTTATGAAAAAATTGTCAATTACAACGAACGAAAGTGTAAATATCTTAAAGTGTCAATCACACTGAAGTAAATTGGCACTAAGAATTAAGGAACGTGCGTCACTTTCATCTACTAATCAATATGAAGCATAATAACCAGAAAAGTTACCCAAAGTGTCAATCGTAATAAATAAAAGTGTCAATTGTCCCGAATGAAAGTGTCATTATTTAGAACAAATGAACAAAAGTGTCATTGTTTAGAACAAACGACACTTTTGTATACAAAGAGTGACACTCTCGTCCTTATAATAAAGGGTAAAAAACGAAAAATATTTTTTCTATTTCAAAACGAAAAAACGAAAAAAAGTGTCGTGTCATTCTTTGTATTTTCGAAAAGATTAAAAAAATGAAAAAATGAAAAAGGCGAAAAAAGCGAAAAAAGATGAAAAAACGAAAAGGACGAAAAAAGACGAAAAAAAACGAAAAAGACAAAAAAAAAAAAATCAAAAAGGCGAAAAAGACAGAAAAAACGAAAAAGACGAAACAGGCGAAAAAATGAAAAAAGACGAAAAACGAAAAAGGCCAAAAAAAACGAAAAAAACGAAAAAGACAAAAACAAAAAAAGGCGAAAAAGACGGAAAAAACGAAAAAGGCGAAAAAATGAAAAAAAAAACGAAAAAGGCGAAAAAAAAGACGAAAAAACGAAAAAGACAAAAAAAAAAAGGAAAAACAAAAAAGACGAAAAAAAGACAAAAAATAAAAAAAATAAAAAAAGAAAAAAAAAAAAAAAACCAAAAAAAAAACAAATAAGAAAAAAAAAGCAGGTCAACACATGAGTCAAAGCGGGCAACGGGTCAAACATGGATCAAAATTGAGCAATTGGATCATGTTGCATGTGCAACATGATGCACACTAGTCCATCTCATTGCAAAGTAAAAGTTAAATTTTCATAAGCAAATTGGCCTAAGTAGTTGCCAAATTTGATATTTTTATCAAATTGGTCCTCAATTTGAATTTTTGAGCCAAATTGTCCCTAAAAGTTTAGATTTTGGCCAAATTGGTATTTCCATTGATTTTATATCAGTCAAGGGTTAGTCAACGTTATCTTATAAGGTATATTAAAATATGATGAAGTACTTTAATAAAATTTTGAATGAACAATTTAACCAAAATATTTTTCAATGGTTAGTCCCCACTTCAAAATCCGTTGCTACCAAGGCCGACATTCAAGACCCTTCCTTGCCTTCCGACGTTCCGTACATGTCTGCTAGAATTTTCAAATCCGAAGCGAAGTAGAAATTTCCCATTCAAGACACAACCTCTTGGAACTCTCCTTCGCCTCCATTTCAACCCCACTTCATACCCTAATTTGAACATTTCCAATTCCTATTTCGCTGTAGCTGCTAAACAATTTCAGCACGTTGATATCGGCAGAGGCGCTCTCCCAAGCTTATTTTATCAAAGAATTCTTCCTCGCACCGTCGCAATATCCGATGCTCGACGTCACGTTCAAGCCATCCGACGATAATTTTGGGGTAGAATTTTTTTATCCTAACTCTTAACGTAATTTTGTGAAAGAATTTTGGCGAAATTGGTCCTCCGGAATCTTATTTCGAAAGTATCCTCATCATATTTTAATATATTTTTTAAAATTGTATTGACTAACAAAAAAATTATCGAAATAATTAATTTAGCCAAAACCTAAACTTTTAGAGACCATTTAAACCAATTTACTTAAAAAAAATTTATCCTAATATACAAAATAATTTTAGTCATTTAAGATATAAAATAAGAAAATGTAATATAAAATATACACAGACACTCACAGGATAAATTTGAGGTGGGCATGGAAGGACCTACTATTGGCTTCCTAATTATCTAATTTTTGTGACGAAGATACAAAAGATTTATTTGAATCTCTATGCCAACACATGGTAAGGAAATATCGGCCGAAAGATGTTGGGTGGTCTAATTAGTTAGTATGTGAAGTAGTGGTAAAAGATTATAGTTCCGAACATCAACTACATATTTTAGTTCAAACTCATTACATAGAACTTGTGCGACGGAGTTGATCTTCCGTACACATGTCAACACATGAAGTAGGATTTATTCGAAGTATACATTTATAGAGGGGGACAGGGAGTGGGTGGTGGGAAGCTCGGTCAATAGAATTTTTTTATATATTTTTATAAAATTTTTATTTATTTCTCCTACTTTTATCTCCCTATATGTTGTAACCTCGAATCGGCCTTGTTAATTTTTACTTCTATTTCGACCTTTCAACTTCCACTGTGTTAAACAATCGAATAGTCATTCTCACCACCATTTATATGTGTTCTCTATATTTATATATTTTTCTAAAATATAATTCGTGAGTTATATATGCATGATTTATTTCTTTTCATGTGTTCTACTGATATTTCTTATTATTTTGCTTATTTATAATTTATCACTTTATTGTAAATTTAATTTTATATATCTATATATATATATATATATAACCAATCATCGATATTTCGTATTCTAATTTTTTCAGAAAATATATATTTCTTGTCGGTGCAATTTACCTTTTTGAGGCTTTCGAGTAGTTATTAACTAATAGTAACAACTCTTTCACTCCCCCTTTTCAAGTCACCGAAATAATTAAATACAAAGACATATATCCAAGAAATCTCAAATGGAATAAAGTTAAAAATCTTCAAAACTCCCCCTTTAGATCATGTTAACCGAAAAAGAGCTGCAAAAAGAAAGCTAATCATAATATTTGAGGGTATAATGATTAGAAGAATGAAGCTGGCATTCACCACCCAGCGATCATGGAGTAGGCGGCTCTATTAATTATACCAATATTTTTTCAGAAAGAATGCTAATTATATTAGCTTAAGCCTCAACTTTTTGGTGAGTTGTATAAAATACAAAAAGTTTCATAATAAAATATTGTAAGCTTCTTTGAGAGGCCTTAAATAAGATTTCGGTGATCACATCTGTAGCATCATGAAGATATAATGTTTAAAGAATTTAATTATGGGTTAGGGAGAATAATTTATGCAAAGCACATCCTATGTGGAGATTTAATTTTGTTCGACTTTTTTTTAATGACAAGAAACACTCGTAACTGCTATCTTAAATGTATATTGGATAAACTATTTTTTAGATAATGAGGGTAACTCGCACTCGCTATTAGAATGCACATTTGGTAAACTTCGTTCATGTGCACTAGCTTGCTAACCACACAAGAGGGACTAACGACTCTAGGCTAACCATAGATGACAGACTCGCACATATCAATCCTAATGAGTTTTAAACTCATGACCTTTATCCGCAAACTAAATACTGCAATCGCTATGTTCTTGCATATGTAGTTGTTTCTATAATGTGTGTAATAATAAAATCTTAGTCAAATTTCTAGTGTTCATACTAAAAAGGGATTTCGATATCTATTACTATGATATTAGTCATTTCTCCATTTCCCTAGGTACTACCAATAATTGTTAAAAAATATATTTTCTTTTTCTTTTTTTAATGCTATCTTTTTTTTATCTGTTGGTTAATGTTGGGTTATGAGTCAGTAGATGGTATTCAGCTGATTAGTGGTTAAAATAATATTGGGGGAAATCATAGTAGTACTATGGAATTGAAGATCCCAAAACCCAGCTGATATCAGTAGTATAGTGTCGATAGGATTAGCTGATGTATAGGCTAGACTTCTCGTAGTTGTATATCTTTTGTCTAAGTCCTGTACGGGGTAAAATGTTGGACTGGTCTTCTGACGAAGTTACTTTCCAGAACCCCACGTCATCAGTGTGATCGCTCGCATTCTTCTGACTTCAGCTGTATCTGACCTCAGTAGGAGATACCCCATCAGCTGATAGTTATCAGCAAAAGAACATAATGCAAAGCTCAGTACCTTCGCAGTCATCAGCTGACCCACCAAAGCCCTATCAGCTCGTCAGCCGACTCAGTCGAAAAAGACAGAGACTGTCTTGAGTCTACTGTATCCGACAGAAAATGACCCAGTCGTACAAGTCTTTTCGAAGTTCAGCAGAAGATCATACGAGGATGTGGACTAGTCAACTCTAATATCTGACACATTCTCACCTACCACAAACATTGACCAATGAGAAGCCGACACGCTTTATCTGCTCCAAACAACTAAAGCCTGCTCTCATGTACAGTATTAACTGCCTGCTGCAACAATTCGAAATTATGGCCGTTTTTTTTGGAAGCTTGTGACACGTGGCATCGTCTTCTCCAACGGACATATGCCTGCTCACAACTATAAATAGAGAAGAAATCCGAGCTCCACGCACGGGATTCACAAGGGAAAACGCTCAAGCATTCAAACACTCTAGCAAACTTGAAAGATCATCCAGCGAAGAACTTGCCTTCATAGAATATTTCTAGTTCTTCACTCTAGAGTTATTTTTAGATCCCTTTCTTCTCTAGCTAAGCTCATTGCCATATTTATAGCCTAGAAATTCGAAGGAGTTCACTTTCTGTGAATTGTTCTTACTGTAAGAACTCCTTCTAGTTGGAGATTATCCCCACCCTTCAAACTTCGGTTTAATTTGTAAAGTCGCTAAGGACTATAACTTAGAAAGTGCGTCCGGTCCAATAGCACGCATTCCTTGGCCGAGACTTGCTCAGATTAATCAACAAGTTCTCTTGCCTTGTCAGGACCGTGGACGTAGGATCTTGCGTATCCGAACCACGTTAAATTGCTTGTGTTATTTACTGTTTTATTGTATTGCATACAAACTGGTTTAAAATCATATCTTTGCGTAAAACGTATTTATAAAAGCGCACCAGCCAAAAGACTTTGATTTGTGAAAATACGTTTTCAAACAGAGACGAATCTCTGGGCCCCACACACTTATCCGCACAAACGTCTCCGACTGAGTTTCAACAACTTACTTAAGTCAGTAGAAGAGCTCAGTAGCTGACACACTCTGACCCGTGATCGAAGGTTAATATCTGGCACTGTTCATCAGTCGCAACCTACAGCTCAGCTGTCCTTCACGTTCTGAGAAAAAGAAACTGTGATCAGGTGTATTCATCCCCCCCCCCTCTACACCTGACTATCGTCTCCGGACCAATAATTGGTATCAGAGCATACGGTGTTCTTCTGATCGCCGGTTCTGTACTACTGGTCTTCTCGAACAGATCCTGAAAACGTTTTCTCTGCACAAGCATCTCTTCATTCATCCTTATACCCGTTCACATAATATCTGACATGTCAGGTATTCGGATGGTACCGATGTTCTCGATAGAAAACTATACGGTATGGCGCGTGAGAATGGAGGCACACCTCACATCGCTGCATGACAGCATGATGGACGTCCTTGAGACAGGACCCATCGTTCCCATTATCGACAGCGTACAATTTGCCGCTGTGGGAGGTGTAGGAGCACAGACTGGTGCTAAGATCCCTAAAGAAAAATCAGCCTTCACGCTAGAAGAGAAAAAAGCTGCACAACCTCGATCGAGTTGCGCGAAACGCAATACTGACAACGCTCAGTGACTCTCATCTCGGGAGGGTGCAAGACTGCAAGACGGCAAAAGAGCTTTGGGATGCCTTGGCTGTACTGAGCCAAGGAACCCTGCAGATCAAAGAGAACAAGCTCGAGTTAGAGCTTCAGAAGTTCGATGCCTTTGCAATAGAGCCCAGTGAGACCATTGACGAGCTCAGTGTCAGATTTACAAATCAAGTCAATGTTATCAACGGGCTGGGGAAGATGTTCACCAACAAAGAGATGAACACCAAGATCTTAAGAGTGCTACCTCGACAGAAGTGGCTTCCTTTTGCTTCTTATTTACGTCGCTCTGATCTTAATGCTCTAACTCCTGATGTTATATTTTCAGAACTGAAAACGGAGAAATTTGAGCATAGCCTACCCCAACGATGTTCCAGCGCTCCAGCTGACACTCGGATTGACCATGCTTTCAAAGCAACAAACAAGAAACCGGAGCCAAAACCATTTCTTCCAAAGAAGGCGAGGCTGCAAGCGAGAAATAAAGTCATCTGAGATGTCTGCTACTGACCAACTTGCGCTGATGGCTCTCAAATATCAAAGAGAGAAGGAGAGAGTCAGAAAGCTGAAGAAATACCACAGAGATTCTCCCTCAGGTAAGAAAGATTATCAGAAAAGGGAAGAACCTAATCCTTCTACTGAATGCAGGAACACTGAGCCTGCTGCTAGCCCATCCAAAGAATCAGCTGGAAGAGCAGCAGAACATCTACGTGTTACAACTGCAAGAAGGAGGGGCATTATTAGTACGACTGTCCTGAACTCTCAGCTTCTCAACGAGCAGAACGGCAGGCCAGACGAGAGAAATTTGCCCGTAGGAGGCAGGCCTATATAGCCGGAGAGATATCCGACAACTCAATTAAGGAGGATACATTTATGTATTCTTCTGAGGACGAAGCTGCATTCATCGCAGTTGAGATCGGAGAGACGGTTCCTGAAGAATCGGCTGAATACTGTCTGATGGCCAGAGAAGAGGCTAAGGTAAACTCCAAACTTAACATAACCTCTTCTTCACACCGCACACACGACACGTGCTCGGTCACAGATGATCCTCTAAATGTGGTACAAGCCTACGACGATCTGCTAGAGGAACAGATTCAGCTGAGCAGAGAGTTCAGCAGAACGATTCAGGAACTGGAACAGGTAAAGGCTGAGAATCAGAGACTTTCTTCTGATTGTCAGGTCTCTACTGAGTCAGAGAATCTGGTAGCGAGACTCAAGGAAGAGATTGAATCTCTTATGACTAAGTCTCAGCTTCAAGAGACTCGGATCTCAGTTCTGACTAAGGACAATTCTGAGAAAGAGACTGAAATAGCCCAACTCAGTCAGAAGCTCACAGACGTTCAAAAACATTATGACTCACTCAGAAGGAGTGACGAGGTCTGGTGAGGGCTGATGACTGAACAATACCTAGGAGCTAAGGAGAAGGTGGAAAGCATGCTTTGAGCACAAAGGCCAACTGTCGTGAAAGAAGGTCTTGGCTATACTCACGAAGCTTCCACTTCGAAAAGCTCAGATATGTTGGCTGACAGGTTCGTCAGAGGAAAGGTGCAAGCTACTGACACCACACCTCAGGCGAAGAATAAACAGAAAATAGTTGCACCTCAGCCGAGCATCAAGAAGCAACTGACCAAAGGTTCCAGCCCCAGGATACCACGATCAAACTCAAGGGGAACCAAGAAGGTCAGGTGGGTGAAACAGTACAATGAACCACTGTATGAGCACCCGACTCAGTACGGTTCGTACTACCAGGGTCAGGAGAAGCGCAAAGACTCAGAAGAAGAAAGCTCCTGAACCTAGAATCATCAGAAAGTCAGTATCTCCAGGTCCTGTAGAGAAGAAAACTGACAAGGTTCAGAAGAAGAAGTCTCAGACTTCTAAGGTTCCTAGAAAGATATGGGTTCTGAAATCACCCACTAACATGTAAGGACCCAACTGAACCGAAGGGTACCTAAAAATGCTTCTGTTTTGCAGGTGCATAAGGACCCTTGGATAGTGGACAGCGGCTGCTCGAGATACATGACATACCAAAAAAGCCTGCTGACCAACTACGTACAAGAAGATGGTCCCAAAATTGAGTTTGGTGACAACTCAAAAGGCTACACAAGGGGATATGGAACGCTGAACATTGGGGACCGCTCGGGCCTAAGAATAACATATGTTGAAGGACTTCAACATAATCTCCTTTCTGTCAGTCAATTCTATGACAATCTTAACAGAGTTATCTTTGACGCTGGTTTCTGTGATATTGTTGATAAATCAACAGGGAAAACAGTGTTATCAGGTTCGCGGAAGAAGAATATATACGTTGCTAACTGGAAAACCGCAGAACCTGAAGCTTGCTTACTAGCACAGACGAAATCAAGTGATAAGTCAGGATGGCTATGGCATAAGAGACTCAGCCACCTGAACTTCGACTATGAACAAGCTAGCCAAGAACTCCAAATCAGAGGACTGCCCAACGAATCGTTTATCAAAGATAGAAATTGTGAAGCATGCCTGAAAGGAAAGCACACAAAGAAAAGCAATCCACCTATTCCTTCACCTTCCACTAATGGAATCCTTCAGCTGCTGCACATGGACTTATTCGGGCCAGTCTCTCCAGTGACTATAAGAGGCAAGAAGTATGCCCTCGTCGTTATTAACGACTACTCGAGATATACTTGGGTCATCTTCATCGCCAATAAATCTGATGTTCAAACTGAGCTACCCAATCTGCTGAAGAAACTCAGTGTGGAAAAGGACATCAAGATTCAAAGAATTCGCTCAGACAGAGGAACATAATTTCTCAACTCAGTAGTTAAGGAGTACTGCGATAAAGAGGAAATTTAGCACGAGACATCAGCTACTTGCACCCCTCAGCAGAACGGACTTGCTGAACGCAAAAACAGAACACTCAAAGAAGCAGCAAGGACGCTCCTAGCAGACTCTGGACTACCCTCAAAGTTTTGGGCTGATGCTACTGACACCGCCTGCTATACTCAGAATCGCTCTTTACTTACACAGCAACACATGAAGACACCCTACGAATTATGGAAAGAGAGAATTCCTTCTATTTCTCATTTTCATATTTTTGGCTGTCCTTGCTTTATCCTTGATAATGGGAAAGATCAGTTGAAGGTCTTTGATAGCAAATCTGATCAAGGAGTATTCTTAGGATACTCTCGAGTCAGTAAAGCCTTCAGAGTCTTTAACTATCGGACCCTTTGCGTGGAGGAAAGCCCTCATGTTGTTTTTGATGAGTTTGTTACTGAGAACAGGAAAAATACAGAGACAAATACTGAAGATGTCAGCAGCAAGCTACAGGATCTCGCACTAACTGACAAAGCTGAAAAGATCCAGCATTGTTGGGATGATGAGTCAGACGATGAAGAGATTCGAGCTCGGCCAACAAGCGATGTAGGCGACCTAGTTGATTCTATCGAACGTAATCAACAACGAGTAACAACGGTCGATGAGGAAGCCCCCGTGGTAACTGAGACCTCTACTGAGAATATAAACTCAGGGGGAACGATTAATGTTCCGGAGCTAAATGCCCCTGAACCTGGAAACTCAGTAGATCCTAACCTTCTTACTGAACTGCTATAGTCACAAAACAGTACAACTGAAATGCCTAACACACCTACTGACTGTGCAGAAGTAGTATCAGAAGAAGAAGCCAGACTCAGACGATCATGGTTTGATGCTCATACTTCAGATCTCATCATTGGAGATCCATCAGCAACTATAAGAACAAGATCTAAATTAAGTCAAGGAGAAAGCTCACTCTATTCTTGTTTCTTGTCTATAGAAGAACCTCAGTCAATAGAGGACGCACTCAATGATGCTGACTGGATCATTGCCATGCAAGAAGAGCTGAACCAGTTTGTCAGAAACGAAGTTTGGGAGCTTGTTGACAGACTTAGACATCAGCACGTGATTGGCACAAAGTGGGTCTTCAAAAACAAGCGTGATGAAAACAACGTCATCGTTAGAAATAAAGCTCGACTAGTTGCCAAGGGTTACTTTCAAGCAGAGGGAATCGACTTTGATGAAACATTCGCTCCAGTCGCAAGATTGGAAGCCATTCGTCTTTTCCTAGCTTACGCAACGCATCAAGGATTCAAAGTATATCAGATGGATGTAAAGTTAGCTTTTCTGAACGGCGTACTGAAGGAAGAAGTCTACGTGGAACAACCGCCTGGCTTTCAGCAGGGACATCAGGTGTACAGACTTCGGAAAGCTCTGTATGGGTTAAAACAAGCACCCAGGGCTTGGTACGATACCCTATCAGACTTTCTACTTCAGAAAGGTTTTCAGAAGGGGACAGTAGATTGCACCTTGTTCAACATAAAGTCAGGAGATGACATCCTACGGGTGCAAATCTACGTGGACGACATCATTTTCGGCTGCAGAAACGTGACTATATGTCAGCAATTCGAGAAAATGATGAAAGAGAAATTCGAGATGTCCATGATGGTAGAGATGAATTATTTCCTTGGATTTCAAGTAAAGCAATCACCAGAAGGAATTTTCATAAATCAAGCCAAATACACTCGAGATCTTCTCAAGAGATTCGGCTGCGACTCTAGCAAGCCAGTCAAGATCCCCATGAATACAAATTTCAAAATCGATCTAGACAAAGAGGGAGCTTCTATTAACTCTACTGATTATAGAGCTATTATTGGTTCTTTATTATACTTAACAGCTAGCCGACCTGACATAACTTATGCTGTAGGTGTATGTGCAAGATTTCAAGCGGATCCCAAGCAAAGTCATCTAGACTCAGCAAAGAAGATTCTGCGATATCTAAGAGGAACACCTGACGCTGGGTTATGGTATCCTGCTGATGATAATGTTATACTGACAGGTTATTCTGATGCTGATTATGCAGGATGCAGGATAGATCAAAAGTCAACTTCTGCAACGTGTCAGTTCCTAGGCAGCAAGCTGATATCTTGGTTTTCAAAGAAACAACACTCAATAGCAACGTCCACTACTGAAGCTGGGTACATGGCTGCTGGAAGTTGCTGTGCCCAGATCCTTTGGCTTCGACAACAACTGAGAGACTATGGTATAACTCAGAATGAAGTGCCCATCTACTGTGACTCCACAAGTGCTATTGCAATAACTCAGAATCTAGTTCTCCATACGAGATGCAAGCATGTGGATATTCGACACCACTTCATCAGAGATCATGTCGAGAAGAAGGATATCAAAATGGAGAAAATCTATACTGACAAGCAAAGGGCAGACATACTGACCAAACCACTAGCTGAGAACAGATTCAGAGAATTATCAGTTGAGCTAGGTCTACTGGATCCTACTGAATCGTATCAGTAGAAGACAATCAATTGGTATCAGTAGAATCCAACTACTGATAACAATAATTGGTATCAAGTATAAGGAACCAGTATGACAGGTCAGAAAACTCAGTACAGTGATTCAATCGGGAGAATCAAACTGTACACAGTAAGGGGGAACGTGGTCATCAGCACGTCAACCATCCTCCTTAGTCTTAACGGTAACCAGCTGGTCGTAAAAGTTCAGCTGAAGAGGTTTGCGTAGTATTACATACTTAAACTTTTTCAGAAGCATGCTCGCATTTATTATATCAGTCGATTGCACTCAGTAGTTAATGAGCATTTATTTCCCGCCATTAATATTTTTAAGGATAGGTCAGTAGGAAACCGTTCTTATTTAAAATGACCTAGTCTTTAATGCTGCCTGCAGCGCATTTAATGCATGTCTTTTCACTTACTTTAACTGCGCATTATCCTACGTGGGTCTAGATTATAGGCGGCATAGGTAATCATTCTTTTTATATCATTAAATCTCAGCCGTCTATTAGATTGAAAGATTAAACCCTAGCCGTTCGATCTAAACGGTTTATTTTACATGATCTTATAAAATCTTTCATCTTCCTTCTTCATCTCACTTTCTCGCCATTTCCGATCTTAGAGCTCACTCATCTACAAATTTTTTTTTCTCCCAAAATCTAACTACTTGCATTTGATATCCCTCAAGCTCTAAATATTTCGGTAATATCTTTATCTCTGTTTTAAGCTTATACTGACTTACTATATTTTCAAGTGCTAACGAGTTTTGATGCAAATACTAATGGCGACAGTACAAACACCCACCAATATATCGATGAAATCATCATCTCTCGCATCCAGTTTGAGCCGACCATGGCGCTTCGCCAAGTTGACCTTCCGTACTTGGCACGCGTATTCACCGCCCGTGAGAATTCTGGACTAGAACTGCTCGTCTCCAAGCAACCACGTGCTTATTTGCCCAGACAAGTAGCAGAAGTCTACTACAACTGGAGAACCCTAGATTCAGGGGTTGAGGAATCTTCATTTGCCTTCATGAAGGAAGTAGTACCCAACTTGTGGGATGCTAGTGAGCACGTCATCAACATCAGGGATGCTCTGGAACTAGCATTCGATCTTCCTACCAAAGGAATCTCTCCTATAGGCTATAAGGAGAAGGAGATGAACTAATATGTTCAGAAGTTCTATGGAAGGAAGGATATCACCTTCAAGACAGCGCTGCCGAAGAACCTTCTGCTACCACAATACAGAGGGCTCGCATATATCGTATCTCATATCCTCACGAGCTCAGCAGGTTCCTACGATCAGCTATCCAAGGCACGCATCCAGCTGATGATGGCCATTAATGATGGAGTCCAAGTTAATTGGACGGACTATTATGTAGCCGAGCTGAAGGCTCGAGCTCGGAGGTTCACGGCCGCCCCGGCTGGACAGAGAAGCCTAATCAGTGTGGGGAAGCTGCTGTATGGGACGAAGATGTCCATACTTATCGAGCAATCAGTCTCGAGGAGTTTAGCTTTTGCTGACTCCAGATACTTTGACAGCAAGCTTATTAAATTCAAGACGAAAGCCGCTGCGGAGAAGTCTATCGGGCGAGGGCCGCCTGAACCGAAGAGAGTAGCCTCTGATTTCGCGCCGACCCATCCAAGAGGAAGAGGCTTACTAAGACTGGACCGTCTGAGGTCTCAGTAGTACAAACTCAACAAGCCTCTCCCCCACCCACTCAAGAAGAACAGGTCCTAGACTCTGACACCGGCATTGAGGGTGCCACATTAAAGGACAAAGTTCAGTGCATTAGTTCTGAGGAGACTCAGTCGGACGTCAGGGTACCGACTGAGGAGACTTCCTCTGAGTGGACAGCCTTACACTCCACTCGTCTCCGAGCTACAGGAGAAGTACATGCTCAGATCCCTGAGATCTCTGAGCATCCTGACATAGTGGAGATAGCAATAAGGGCTAGGACACAAATGCTGCTGAGGTTCCTCAGCTGGGACATTCTCGAGGATAATATCAGGACCCAGTCAGCTTTGTCCTTGCTTACCGAGGAGCAGGAATTGCAGTCAGCCATCGGGTTCGGAGAACCGGCTGACCTTGCATCCTTTGAAGACTTGAGGGCAGCGATGCTTTATCTACTGAGCATGCGCTCCTCAGTTCCCGGTGACAGCCCTTCACCTCCATCTCATCATGGCGATGATAAAGATGACAAGGATGATGAAGAGATGGAACAGGCACCACCCAAGGATGCAGAATTGGGAGGTTCTGCTGAGGGTTCCACTCCCCGTGAAAAGGGCCAATCACCACCTCTTTCCAAATCAGGTGAAGCCCCTGTTGCCTCGAAGCTGAGTCAAGCGTAACACCTCGTGATGTCTGAGCAGAGGCTCGGAACCAGCTCATACCAGATAAAACCAATAGGTTCCGTGACCTCCAAGTCGGTCAATAAAGCTATCAGGCGCCAAGGAGACAAGAATCGTCTCCTCGCCAAAGACGTGCATCTCAAATGGGCTCAATACACTAAGGCCCAGACTGAGAGCGTCGACCGATTGACCGAAGGGGTTAAGAAGGCCTCAGAAGCACCTACTCCTCAGCTTAACATTCAGGAGATTGTTGAGGCAGCCCTTTCAGCTCAGAAGGTAGACTTAGCCTCTCAGAGTCAGCAGCTCTTATTAGCTCAGCAGAAATCTTTCTCTGAGCAGCTGACTCAGACTTTCGCGGCAGTCCGGGCCACCATGGACGAGAGAAACAAATTGGCCGCCTCTAGTCTTCAATCAGCCATTACGCAATAGGCTGAGGCACTAAAAGCCATTCAGAAAGAAATGACAGAGTCTCACGATCAGTCTCTGCTGAAACTCCGTCAGGAGTCAACTGCTCAACTGAAGACATTTAGAGATGATCAGGAGAAAAACTGGGAGCAGTATTGCGACCTGGTCAAGGATTTTGAGGCAACTGCTACCCAAATCAAAGATTCTATATATAACTTGGAAAAAGACGTGAAAGCCATCCGCACTCACCTCTCCCAGGGTGATGATGCCAAAAAGGGGGAAGGAGATGTAAAAGATGAAACTGAGGCGGAACCGGCTGTAGTAGAGATTATTGAGGGAGATAATAAGGGGGAAGGAACCAGCTCTGCACCTCAAGGAGAAGGTTCAGCCGCTCAGGCTGAAACCAGTTCAGCTGTACTCCTCCTGGAGTATACCCCTCTCCGACCGACTGTGATTGAGGCAGTTCCTATCTCATTTGCTCAGCACATCGAGGACATAGCTCGTTTCCTCGATCAGGAGGATGAAGAAGAGCCTCAGCAACTGCCACCGCAAAGGCCGGGGAAGGAGACTACAACTGAAATCACTCCTCCATCTTCCCCGATGCCCAAATTCAAAACTAAAGCGGAGCAGGAAGCCTATGATCTACAACTTGCTCAACAGCTACAAGATAAGCTGGATCATGAGCACCAGCTAGAAGAGGCGAAGAAGGGTAAGAAGCCCAAGAAGGTAGTTAGCAAGGCTGCCAAGGGCAAGGCCAAAAAGATAGAGGAGGAACTGAAGAAGAAAGCTCAAGAGGAGCTAGCCAAAGCTCTAATTACTGAAGTCCAGCCAACAGCTCAGAGTTACTACACTTCAACTCTTACACCTGAGCAGGAGGCCGAGGACAGAGCTACCTGGGAGGCAACGCTGAAAGGACTAAGTCTCCGGAGAGGAGATGCTAGATCAGCGGCCCTTAGAGAGAAGAAGAGGTTGGCTGACATGGCTAAGATGATTGCTCTATCTGATAAGCCAGCAGCTGATCTGAGAAGGCAGATACCCAGAGGATCTAAATACAGGAGAGCAGCGCCCAGAGCACCTTATATCAAGAAGGCTCCTGTCTCTCACATAGATAAATGGGTGTCTGCTGAGGTGAATGATCAATGGAAGGAACTCAAGGAGGAATTCATCAGGGGCTTTTATGTATGGGGTTACTACCCTTCTGAGCAACCAGTTGATTAGGCATTTGATGAATTCATACATCAATACAACGCCCAGCTCAGAGATCAGCTCCTGGAGATAATGAAGAAAGAGAATATCCCTTTTCGAGCTCCAGCCTTCAGGCGCATTCCACCTCCGAGGACAACTCGCGGAGTTCTATGCACTAAGGAAATAGAAGACGAGATCATGGCAGCTGCATATCACTTCGATCTGAGCGAAGACCACCCTGAAGATCTCGAGGAAATCCAGACACTAAGAGCCATAATCTACAAGTATTATGGTTTGGATCCTCCAGCTGATATGTCTGCGGACTTCAAGAAGCGGACGCAGAGATTCAGACGTCAGCAGTGATCTTCTTATCTTTTGTAATAGTAATAGAAACTTTGTAATCCTCTGTCCGTATATATTATCAGTTTCTATTGCTTGCCAGACAATTACTCATTGTCTTACGACTTTTGATTGTGTTTTCACGACTGATCACTGAAGTGATCTGACACACACTCCCACATAACCGTTTCTCGGATTTTGCCTACCTCTCTACTGAACTTATTGAAGTCAACTAATCACTTCATCTTGACTGAATCCTCAGATCAATTAGGGGGAAATTACAGTCAATAGTCTAGTATTCCTGGTTCTTATTTTATAGGGGTTTTGGCATCATCAATTAGGGGGAAATTGTTGGGTTATGAGTCAGTAGATGGTATTCAGCTGATTAGTAGTTAAAATAATATTGGGGGAAATCATAGTAGTACTATGGAATTGAAGATCCCAAAACCCAGCTGATATCAGTAGTATAGTGTCGATAGGATTAGCTGATGTATAGGCTAGACTTTTCGTAGTTGTTTACTGTATCCGACAGAAAATGACCCAGTCGTATAAGTCTTTTCGAAGTTCAGCAGAAGATCATACGAGGATGTGGACTAGTCAACTCTAATATCTGACACATTCTCACCTACCACAAACCTCGACCAATGAGAAGCCGACACGCTTTATCTGCTCCAAACAACTAAAGCCTGCTCTCATGTACAGTATTAACTGCCCTGCTGCAACAATTCAAAATTATGGCCATTTTCTTTGGAAGCTTGTGACACGTGACATCGTCTTCTCCAACGGACATATGCCTGCTCACAACTATAAATAGAGAAGAAATCCGAGCTCCACGCACGGGATTCACAAGGGAAAACGCACAAGCATTAAAACACTCTAGCAAACTTGAAAGATCATCCAACGAAGAACTTGCCTTCATAGAATATTTCTAGTTCTTCACTCTAGAGTTATTTTTAGATCCCTTTCTTCTCTAGCTAAGCTCATTGCCATATTTATAGCCTAGAAATTCGAAGGAGTTCACTTTCTGTGAATTGTTCTTACTGTAAGAACTCCTTCTAGTTGGAGATTATCCCCACCCTTCAAACTATAACTTAGAAGGGTCTGTCCAGTGCACAGATTCCTTGCTGAGACTTGCTCAGATTAATCAACAAGTTCTCCTGCCTTGTCACGACTGTGGACGTAGGATCTTGCGTATCCGAACCACGTTAAATTGCTTGTGTTATTTACTGTTTTATTGCATTGCATACAAACTGGTTTAAAATCATATCTTTGCATAAAACTTATTTATAAAAGCGCACCAGCCAAAAGACTTTGATTTGCGAAAATACGTTTTCAAACAAAGACGAATCTCTGGGCCCCACACACTTATCCGCACAAACGTCTCCGACTGAGTTTCAACAACTGACTTACGTCTGTAGAAGAGCTCAGTAGCTGACACACTCTGACCCGTGATCGAAGGTTAATATCTGGCACTGTTCATCAGTCGCAACCTACAGCTCAGTTGTCCTTCACGTTCTGAGAAAAAGAAACTGTGATCAGGTGTATTCATCCCCCCCCCCCCCCTCTACACTTGACTATCGTCTCCGGACCAATAATTGGTATCAGAGCATACGGTGTTCTTCTGATCGCCGGTTCTGTACTACTGGTCTTCTCGAACAGATCCTGAAAACGTTTTCTTTGCACAAGCATCTCTTCATTCATCCTTATACTCGTTCACTTAATGTCTGACATGTCTGGTATTCGGATGGTACCGATGTTCTCGATAGAAAACTATACGGTATGGCGCATGAGAATGGAGGCACACCTCACATCGCTGCATGACAGCATGACGGACGTCCTTGAGACAGGACCCATCGTTCCCATGATCGACAGCATACAATTTGCCGCTGTGGGAGGTGTAGGAGCATAGACTGGTGCTAAGATCCCTAAAGAAAAATCAGCCTTCACGCCAAAAGAAAAAAAGCTGCACAACCTCGACCGAGTTGCGCGAAACGCAATACTGACAATGCTCAGTGACTCTCATCTCGGGAGGGTGCAAGACTGCAAGACAGCAAAAGAGCTATGGGATGCCTTGGCTGTACTGAGCCAAGGAACCCCGCAGATCAAAGAGAACAAGCTCGAGTTAGAGCTTCAGAAGTTCGATACCTTTGCAATGGAGCCTAGTAAGACCATTGACGAGCTCAGCGTCAGATTTACAAATCAAGTCAATGTTATCAACGGGCTGGGGAAGATGTTCACCAACAAAGAGATTTGAACATCCATTAGTTCTTCATTCTAGAGTAAATAAGTTTCCTCTCTATCTCCTTAAGCTAATTGAGAAAGATTATAAGCTTAGATTCGAAGGAGTTCATATATTCAACTGTTCTTATTGTAAATATCTCAAACCCTACATGTTTGAACCCTGTAAAGTCACTTGTTCAGTATAAATGCAAGTATCGATCTCCTGAAAACAGAAAAGTGGACGTATGATCTTGGGTATCCGAACCACTCAAATAGCTACATTTTTTATTTCTTTGTTTATTGCATACTGACCATATACATTGAACCGTTTTATTAAAACACAAGTGTTGGATTTCAGTAAAACCTTAAGATACGCACAAGCATAAACCTGAACAATTTTCGAAAACTAATGTTCTTCAAACGAAACTGACATCAGACAGTGACACTTAGTAGTATACTGAATTTCACGTTTGAGTTTGGAACTTGAACTCAGGTGTATTCACCTCTTCCCCCCCCCCCCACCCCCAACATCCCGACACCTAAAGTCTCACCTCTTGACCAATAATTGCTATCAGAACGGTGTTCTTCTAATCACTGTTTTGAGATCTAGTGGTTTACTTGAACATATCATACAAAAATATTTTAATTACATATTATTTTCTCCATGTTTGGTATGTCTGTAATTCGGATGGTACTCATATTTTTAGTAAAGAACTATGGAGTTTGGCGTGTTTGGATGGGAGCTCATCTGACGTCTCGTCATGATAGCATGAAATATGTAATAAAGAAAGGACCCATTGTCCGAATGATCAACATCTTAGATTATCAAGCGGAAGGAGGAGGAGTTGCCACAGGTAAGAAGACCCCTTACAACAAAAGTTACTTCACGCCAGACGAAAGAAAGCTGCACAACCTCGATAGAATCACACGCAACGCCATACTCACTACTCTGAGTGATGCATACTGTTGGTCCCGAGATTAAACGTTCAGGTGTAGAGGGGGGGGGTGAATACATCTGAAAACAATTTCTCAACTTAAAATGCGAATAGTCCTTTTCAGGAGAATGTCGTACTGAACAAGTTCAGTAGACCAAATAAGCTGCTCTGAATCGCGTGGCAGAGTGACTGACTTCACTGAGGCCTGCTAGCTGACTAAGGTCAGAATTCAGTACCATTCAGCTGAAGTTCAGTATGGTGCGGAAATGTGTAGGCCCAA
This sequence comes from Lavandula angustifolia, assembly GCA_028984105.1. Taxonomy (NCBI): domain Eukaryota; kingdom Viridiplantae; phylum Streptophyta; class Magnoliopsida; order Lamiales; family Lamiaceae; genus Lavandula; species Lavandula angustifolia. The sequence goes on along the minus strand of CM054816.1, from coordinate 21,369,882 downwards.
ATTCAGTTGAGTAAGAAAACGTTTTTAAGAAAATAGTTTCAGAATATTAGTGCGATTGGTTAAGCTTTGCTGAAACTTAGTTGAATGATTTTGAAATATTTTCAGTATGAACAGTAATCAATGCAACAGTAAAAACACAGAACACAAGCAATTTTAAAGTGGTTCGGATCCAACAATCCTACGTCCACTGTCCCGAAAATATCATGATGCTATTTTATTATATTGAGTTAGTCTCGGTTGGTTTGTGCCTTTGGACAAACACTCGGTCTTGAGATTTATACTGAGCAAGTCTCAGTTTACAAGATATCAAACTAAAGTGTTTGACAAACTCTCCAACTATGAAGGAGTCTTTTACAATAAGGACCAGTTCAAAGATGAACTCCTTCGTTCTAAGCTATAGATATAGTCTGTTGAGCTTAGGTCAGAGGGATAGGGAACAAGAAGGTGGCTTCTAGAGCGACGAACGGTTAAGTACAGACTTGGGTTCGTATTCAGTCGCTTGGATACTAGAGGCTTTATGATCTGATTCAGCTTGGTTCCCTATGAGCAAGTATGTCGCCTTTCGCTGGAGATTACTATATGAAGTTCTTGCGGAAAGCTTAAGTCGTTTATGAGTTGCTCGTGAATGCTCTTGTGTCTTTTGTTTTCTAGGTTTCGTGAGCTTCAATTTGAAATCTTCCCTCTATTTATAGAGCAGAGACATGGATAGATCCGCTGGAGACGACGATCCATGTGTCTCTCTCTTTTGGGTAGCTAACGGCTCTTTCAAAGTATGGTGGCACAGTCTTTTCCCTCCATCTCATGAAAGTTGTTGACTTGCACCTTTAATCAGAAAGTAGACAGATGGTCGCAAGTCATTGGTCGAGGCTGAAGAAAGTAGGTGAGACAAAACAGACTTCAAGGTGGATCTGAAGCTGACTTCTCTATACCTCGTATGACTCTGCTGATTTGACTAATGAGATATCCTGACAGTCAGAAGACGGTCTAGCCGTTGTTGAGTCTAATCTATGTTCAGTAGCATACTCCTACTGAGTCAGCTCTACTGAAGATCAAACTCTTAGTTCAGTGAACTACTCCCGCCGAGTTCGATTCTATCGACTCCTTTCGCATATCTTGCTCCGCCGAGTCCGGTTCTACCGAGTCTTCTTCTTCTTACGAGGCCGAGGGATAGTGGCCGAACAACCGACGGACAGACCGAGCGCCTGAACCATACTGAAGAGTGTCTACTGAGTCTGAAACTCTCAGAGACAGAACAACAAATTACAACAGAATGGTTCATCAATTAAAGTAGGGTTTTGGGATCTTCAAATCTATTGAGTACTAGGCTACTGAGTTGTCTCCCAATGGTTTGTGGAGCTACTGAATCATCTCCCAACAATTTCTCCCTATTTGATAATGTCAAAACCTAACACTATAAACTATCAGAAACAGAGCTCCTTACAAATATTACAAGTAGAATCAGGGAGTTGTTCTTCAAGTTCTAGAGTGCTGAGGGAGTCAGGAAGAAATATCAGATCCTATACAGAAAACTAACAGCAATTCCCCCTTTCTAACAACAACTTCCACCTAAAAGCATCTATAAGATCAGAATCTAACATGCTAAGTAAAAATTGACAGGCATAGATATTAATATTCAGTGAGTGTGTGAGTCAGTAATCACTTGAGTGATTCTGAGTGTTAAGCATAAAGGAAACAAGGCCATGTAGACAATAAGGAATTGTCAGGGCCGAACAATAATGATGTTATATATATGAAGAAATATCAGTACAATACATCAAGCTTGCTATTCTAAGGAAAGAAAGACAAAGATACAATGAAGCTAACAACTATCATCTCCTGAACTGCTGAATCCGATCTTTGAAGTCTTTTGATTTCTCCTTAGGAAGCGGCAGTCTATCATTCGGTAAGTAACCCTTCTCAACTTCAGTATCTCAGCCATGTCAGCAAGATCAGCCTCATCTAGATTCTTGGCTTGAGCAGCATCCTTGATTTCTCTTTCAATCACCCCAATGTGTAGATAACCATCAAGCTTCAGTGGGGGAGGCATAAGCCTTGGAGCTGGGACCCTAACATCTACCTTTTCAGCTAAGGCCTTCTGAACTCTTGCATAAATTTTTGGATCACTCTTCAGAAGCCATTCAACAAAGGCAATGGACTTGTGCATATCAGGCCAATACCTCCAGAAATAGAATCTCTTAATGTAGTCAGCCTTCAGCGTCTCCCACCTCTGAGTCTATTCCCATGGCATCCAAGTATCAACCCTGGGCCATCTATGGATTTTGAGGTCTGTGGGCTTCCTGAGTCTTCTATACTTGTATGGAATATCAGCTTTCTCAGGAACCCTCTGACTAGCTTCCTTCTTAGCCTTGATCCTCAGAGCTTCTAGATCAGCGAGTCTACGCCTTTCTCTTGCTGCACTAATCTGCATGGCTTCAGCTCCTCTGTCTAAGTACCTTTCCATCTAATCCCAGATTTCTTGCATCTCTTGCTCTTGAGCCTTAGAGGGAACATAGGATGGCACATGCTCTTGATCTTCTTCTGAATCAGCAGGTGTTGAAGATTTCTCTTTAGAAGTACCCTACTGACCAGTTTGATGTTGCTGTTGCTGCTCTCTTTCTTTTTCTTTGTCAGCTTCGTCGCTGAGCTTCAGATTCCTTAGGGGTAGCCTTATCCCATGCTTCTTACCCCTCTGAACTCTAGTTCTGCCTTTGGCAGGCTATTTCTTGGGCTTATTAGCAGCCTCTGCCTTGGCTATCTCCCTTGCCAGCTTTTCATCAGTGGGAATCTGAGCCTCTTCCTCGGGAGATATGAACCTCTTAGATCCTTTCTTTCTGGGTGGAGTGGGAAGCTTCAGAATTTTCTTTCCCTTTCCTTGAACTGGAGGAGGTAGAGGGACTTCTTCCTCTTCTGAGTCCTCCTCTGCATACTCGGCAATTTCCTTAATAATGTCACTAGGAGTCTGAGTTGCCTGAGTAGCAGATTCCTTGGCTCCTGAGCCACTTAGGCCAGTCTCAGCAGGCACTACAGCCCCTGCTGCTGAGACACCCTGGGCCTCACCCTGTTCTTGTTGAGCAGTGGGAGCTGATTGCTGAGACTGAGATGCTCCTACCATTGTCCTTACTCCCCTAGGTGCACTGGGTACCTTTTCCTTACCTTCCCCCTTTTTGGCATCAGCAAATAAGCCAAGGGTAGGTATCTGTACCTTCTTGTCTAGACAGGTGTAAGCTGAGGCAAGTTTGTCTAATGCATCTTGTAGTTTGACAAGCCTCTCGTGGAGCTTATTCCTCTCATCAGTGAGTTCTTTGTTGTACTTCTTCTGAGAGTTCTCCACCATAGTCTGAATAGATAGCAACTTCTGATCCACTTTATCTTCCAGGGCCTTCTGAATAGTCTGGAGTCTGAGCTCGGAGGCCTGAGTCAGGGAAGATACGGATTCAGTGTGAGCTGTCTGGGCTGCCTTGAATTCTTCAAGAAGTTTGGCCTGGGCAGCTTCCATTAGCTTCTGTAGCTCTTCGAAGTTGGCTCTCTGAGTGGCAAGTGCATTTGTCAGTATAGTAGAGAAGTCAGGGGCAGGCGTATTCTAAATTGTCGTCCTGAGCCCCTTAATCTCAGCACTCTGAGCCTGTGTGGACAGCCTCCACGTCTTGTGGACGGTGCGGGCAAGGAGTCTGTTCTGAGCGCCTTGACTCCTCAGTGCCCTGGCCAGTGACTTCGATCATCGGCTCTTCGGGCTAGGTGCTACCTCGAACGCAGATCCCAGCAACAGTTGTTCTGGGTCCGCCGACTTAGAGGTACCAGCCGTCGGCTGGCCTGGAGGAAGGATGCTGAGAGGAGGTTCAGCAGATGTAGTGGGAGCATCCTTCTCCAGTTGAGTTCCCTCATCAGGCTTCTCAGGGCCGAATCACGGGGTGGGTCCTGATCATCAGGAGCAGACCCATCTGAGGGAGCCGCCGCTGAAGTAGGTAATCTGTTGTTTGGGTTTTCTGTTTTCTGCATTTGGATTGTTTTGAGATGTTGGATGGTGCTCTTGTTGGGTTTTTTGGTTTATGCATCTATTCATTATCTTAGATATTTATGGATGTAATTTGTTGGACGGAAATTGTATGTTTTCTGCATTTGTTCATCTTTATATTCTTATTTTTAATAGGTTTTTTTTCGGTATACTTTATGCTTCGGTATACCGGTGTTCTTTCGGTATACCGTTGCTTTCGGTATACCTCACTGTATCGGTATACCGATATGCGGTAAGGCATACCGCATGGCCGGTATGGCAACAGTATGAATACTTGCTCATACCGCACTTACGGCATACCGATCAATGGTATACCGTAATGGCCGGTATGGTAACGGTATGCAATTTCCCATACCGCACGTTTTCGGCACGGTATGCGGTATGGGAAAATTTGGACGGTATGCCGTACCGTAACACCCCTAGTAATAATCTTTTCAAGTTCCTCAGGGGATATTATCAACCCATTATCAAGGATACAATTGCAAGATATAGATAATCAGCCTGAGCTATAAGTAACTATTATCACCAAAGATACGTAGATCCGGTCGCGATGACGTTCACCGTAGTAGGTCAAAGTGATAGATAGTTACATGTACTCATCTGAAATCTTATCAAGCTTAAGACCAACTAAGTCAACGAGATCTTTGGTTTTCCACTTAGGTGAGTTAGGAGAACATATCTACATTTGATCTTTCAATACACCACCTTAAGTATATAAGAATAGACAAGTAGTCAAGACAAGCTACTTTTTATCTAAACTGCAGCTTAAACCGACAGGTCGTCCTAAGTTGTCTTAGCTATGATATCTGTTTATATTTTGTTAGTTCAGCCAATTGTGTAGTCTTAGTTATCTACAAGACACTATACAGTCTAACTTTTATACAAGAGAAAATGACTTAACATTTACAAATATAAAATAAAGGAGAACAGAAAAGGGAAAAAAACACATTGTATACAAGCACAAAAGATACTTCTACTATAAAAAATTCCAACAATCTTTATCATTTTTTGAAATGTGTCACTTTAAAGGGAACATCCTGATAAGAAAAACATATCGCTTTAAATGGGACGGAGGGAATACAAAATAAATCGATATATGTATATTGAGAACGAACAGTGGAGATAGTGAATTAGTCTGTTGATATATTGAGAATAAAACGATATCATTTTGCGGATAACCACATTATAATACAATATAAGAGTTGAGATATGTATATGCATCTATGTATATTGAGAATACGAGGAATGCAGAAAACAATAGTTTAGCTTTTTTGCATGGGAGATTTTGTTCTCTTGATGTGACTAAGAGTTGACATAAAGTCCTTTTTTTTTTAATCAAAGTGGAATTGACTTGTACAAGAAAAAACATTGGATGGGAGTTGGTGGTACAACTGATTCATGGGGAAGACAATTTCTGCGCCTTGTCAGTGTCATCTGATTTAAGGCAAGAAATGTTGAGTATGTTGAGAATCGGGTATTTTGGGACTTGTGTATATTTATCCAGTTATAAATAGTGGTAATAGTAACTGTTGCCCAAACAGTAAAAACGAATTATAAATTTGGCATTTCTTTAAACAAAATCACAAATCTAGTCATTTTGTACTCTTGTGGGCGCAAGGTGTTAGAAGGGCCGATGGACAAATCGTAGTGCCGATGGTGGCCGATTGTGAATGTACTGTGGGCCGATCAAGATCGGCCATCTTTAGGCCGACCTATCGGCCCTTCTCAAAAAATTGAAATAATTGAAGGGCCGATGGTGATCGGCCCCCTTCAGCCGAGACATCGGCCCTCGGAAAATAATTAACGTAAATAATTAATAAATTTTTTAAAAATAATTTTTTTAAAAAAAAAACGTAAATAAAATGTGGGCCGATGGACATCGGCCCTCTTTTGGTCGAGCCATCGGCCCTGATCCTTTAAAAGCCGTTACATGTAACGGCCCGAAATTTATTGAATGGCCGAAAAGAATTCAACCGTTTATTAAACGAGGGTCGATACCCTTCGGCCATTCCATCGGCCCTGAGTCGCAATTATTGGGGGCCGAATGAAAATAACCGTTGGCCGAGAATAACTCACATTTTCTACCAATTTCGCCGAAAATTTACCATTTCTCTCCCACCCAACCGCCGCCGACCACATTCCGCCGCTCAGCACCGCCGTTCGTCGCCCGTGCACTCGCCGAGAACTGCCGCGAAACGCCGCCGCCGAAACCCGCCGCCGATCCCCTTTTGCTGCCATGTCTTCCGGCGAAATTGAGGTACGTATTTCCGATTCTTTGGTCATTCCATGTTAGAAACTATGCGAATTCATGTTAGAAACCACGATGAGTGAATTAAATTATCCATCTATGCGAATTCATGTTGAAATGTCGAATTGCCGTATATTGAATTGTCGATTTATGTGAATTGTGATTGATCATTAATAGACGAAATTTATGTTGAAATTGGGTTGGGTTTATATTGAAATGTCAAATTTGTGATGAAATTGATGTGAATTTGGAGAGGATTCGAGTGTATTTCGCTGTAAATTTTTGCAACCGGCGCCGATGGAGGGCCGAAGGAGAGTACACTCCATCGGCCCTGACTCGGCCGAATTGTGTTGGATAGGCCATCGACCCCGGCTGGCCTTAGTGCCTTCGGCCCTTCCATCGGCCCTTCTTCGGCCCTCCCTTAAGCCCTTTTTCAGCCCTTATTAATTCGTCTTAACTAATTTATTCGTTTATTGGTACAACTTGCAGTCCGCTCATATCCGACTACCGGTTAGAGAAAAGACCACAAAAGTCACTACATATTGGAGATATAGTCTACCTGAACTGATAAAGAACACTCTTGCCAGATGGGGGGGGGTAGTGACTTAGTCCGTCGATTTAGAGACGGTCACTTTGTCCATTTGCTGAGCTGGAGGATGGGAAAAAGTTCCATCTTAGCTTTGCATCAGCTCATGTGCTATGAGGTGCAGGCACCGCCCGGGGAGGTTTGTTTTCACATATTCGGATGGGAGCTTAGATTTTCGCAGTACGAGTATGCACTCATAACTGTATTATTTTTCAGCGGTTCTTCTTTCTATACGACGACAGCTCGTGCCCCTGCAGAGTCTGGAGTATACAAGAGACTCACAGACGGGAAACCAGTAACAGGAGGTGCTCTGCTTAATTTATGGGAAAATGATAAGCTCGGTGACCTCTCCGAAGATGATTATCTGAAGGTGGCTAATGTGTTGGCACTGATGTGTTTTTTCTTCGCACCTGCTGACACGAAGAAGGTCGAGACGTAGATGTGGGTTCTTGCTGACGATGTAGACGCGTGGAATGATTTTCCACGGGGATCATGCACGTATAATGCCCTCCTCCACTACATGAGCTTTGCACCGAAGCGACTCAATTTAGTAAAATCAAAATATAATATTTATGGGCCAGTTTGGGCCCTTTAGGTACGAATTGATATTTAATTATTTCAATTATTATAATTTTTATAACTTATACTTGTACTGATCTTTAATCGTATTGTAGATCTGGGCATATGAGGCGATACCAGATTTGGCTCGGCTGTGTGTACGCCTTATGAATGATGGAGGTATGCTCCAATGTCTGAAATGGGTATTTGTCACGCCACCAGATACGGAATGGATCAGTTTCTTTGCCTTGCCGGTAAATAACATTTTAAATATTTATGAAAATATTTACAAGTAACAGAAACGTATTATAACTTGTTTTTTTAACTTTTCGAACAGATGCAGACACCTCCCCATGAGACTCTTACGCCCACTCCCGAGGAGCAGCTATCGGAATACTGGAGAAGGGTGATTGGAGAGAATCCGATCGGTGTATCTTTTCCCAGACCGACCCCCGTACAGCCGAGACGAGTTGATGAAGAGGGCAGTGTACGGGCTCCGGCGCCGGCTGCACAGAAGAAAAAATCAAAGAAGAAACGTGCACCGGCGGAGGGTGAGTCATCTGGGTATCGGAGGGATGAAGATTCCACTCTGCCCACGTACGAAGGAATGATCCGCACTATAGATGAACGGTTCGAACAGCGCGAGAATGAATTGTTAGCAAAAGTGGATGCGCGGTGGAAGGAGAACGAGGACCGCTTCTTCAAAAAAGTGGGAAAGTTGCTAAAAAATATCTTTGGAGCCGGCAAGGGCAAGGGTAGGGTAAAGGCATAGGATCCACTTCCACGAGTCGGCAGTCGTGGGACGTAGAGTACAGTAGTCATCGATCGGATGAGGAAACATCTGCACCACGTGAGCCACCGCGGGGGAGGATTGTCACTGTACATGAGTGGCCCAGCTGGAATGAAGATGCCAAACAACCACAGGAAGATGTGGAAGATATGACGACTGCCGATGCAGATCCTTGGGATGTGGCTGCTCGAATGGCTAATCGGGGCTATGATCAGGGGCGTCATAGCATGTATGAGGAGAGAGATGTTTGGGTCCCCAGACGTTGGGAGCCACTCCCTTATACTGCTCCATGATCCCCACCGCCTGTGCAGGTATCTTAATTTTGTTGGTTAACTATTCAAATTGATTTTATGTTTTTTATTTCATTTGACCATGAGTGTTTGTCCTAAATGCAGCAACATGAGTCGGCCATCATGGACTTATTTGATACGCAGCATGTACAACGTCTGTATGATAGTCAACCGCCGGAGCAGAGAATTGTACAAAGCACTGAGGTACAAACATGATTTGAAGTTATATATTTTAGGAATTTTTTTTAATACATGTTATTTGCAGCCCATAGTGAGCCGCCGACCCAATCTTACCGAAGCTCCACACATGTTTGATCCCGCGGACGCTTTGAGGAGGAATTTTGAGAATTTCATGCGAACTGGTGTTTCTGCCAATGTCACGGTTTCGAAGCATGAGCTGTCACACGGATTTTTCAAAAACATTTTGGATACGTAGTACGACATGGCCCACACAATGCTTGATTTGTACGTATGCTACCTGCGGCAGAGGCTTCAAGACAAAGACCGTGACGTGTTTTCTACACCCGATTCACGCTATACCGTCATAGCGGCTTCGTTAGTGTTCGTAAGTATATATATATATATATATATATATATATATATATATATATATATATATATATTAAGTATATATATATATTAAAATATATATATATATATATATATTTTATGTATATATATATTTTAAGTATATATATATTTTAAGTATATATTTTAAGTATATATATATTTTAAAATATATATATATATATATATATTTTAAGTATACTTGTGTTTGTTTTTAATGCTCCTTCTAATGTGTATGTTTTATTACAGATGGCTTTAGTCGAAGCTTGGACATCCAAAATATTTGAACCCGATAACGAGTTCCATGAACAGTCCGACTTGAACTATAATGAATGGATCCCTAATCCGGGTTTGATCGAGGCCGTTTTTGGAGCGGATACGGGATTTGGCGTCACGAGGACTCCGTGGTTCGATGCAAAATTCTTAAGTTATACTTATTTGTCATTTTCAGATAATGACTTTAAAAATATTTGTTAATTACTAATTTGAATTAATTATAGGTGATTTTCTCGGTGTTGGCCGCCTCCCATTGGGTCGCAGTCAAATTGTGTATCGAGACGTAGACGTTGGAGCTCTATGACTCACTCAACGGGCGTGGAGACCAGGAAATATTTGAGTTGAGAAAATAGAATATGCGGCCCCTCCGTAAACTTATCGGACGTTTGCTAGATGTAAGTATTTTAATATTTTACGGGTTTTTCATTTTAAGGAAATTTATAAGGAAATTTTAAATTCACTTGATCCAATTGCCAATAAATTCGTATACAAAGTACACCATCGACCCTCCATCGGCCCACCATCGGCCCTACAAAAATCGAGGGCGAATTGACATTTCAATACGAAAAGCTGAATTGAAACTGCACTACAAATAGCCCCACCATCGGCCCTGCCCACGGCCCCTCATCGGCCCTCCATCGGCCCTCAATTTCTTGCATGTGAATATCAATTCCGACTAGTCAATTCAGCAGAAAAAGCCGCACCTTCCATAGGCCCACAACTGCACATTCCATCGGCCGATGGAGGGCCGATGGACATCCCCAATCGGCCCTCCATCGGCCCTTAGAGTCTAACAAATTCAACAGCCTCGGGCGATGGGGGTTGTTAGGCATTTATTCTCTCGGCCTATTGAGGGCCGATGGACACCCCCCATCGACCCCTTTGGCCCTGATTTTCTAGTCAGCATACAATTGCCTCGGCCGATGGGGGGGGTTCAACCATTTTCTCTAGCCCGATGGAGGGCCGATAGACACACACCTTCGGCCGTCCATCGGCCCCCCATCCGCCCTAGGCGTTTCCAACGGAAAAAAAATTTGATGTGATAAAAGCCCTTCCACAAAAAGACAAAATGGTTATATTTGTGTTTTATTTTAGTTGAAGGCTATTTTTGTATTTCTTTTTGTGCATTTGGCCAGTCTTACAAATGCCTCTTATAAATATAACGTGTACATTTTTGAATTTTCAACATTAGGAGTGTATAGTTTTGACATTACAGTCAATTAAGGTGTGGTAAGATTTTATTATTTCCACTACATTATGATTTTTATTATGAAAATGGCTATTTAAAGGTCTGAAATAGGTCTATAAACCATTACATGTTCAAAGAGTAACTTATGAAATTAATTTATGAATCTATAAATGTTTAATGTCCTTTTTTGGACGGAACCTATGGGTTCTCAAGGAGATGGGCCGCCAGGCCACTACGAAATAATGCCTTTTGGGTGGGGTTTGTAGACTTTCAAGTAAAAATGTCTATGAAAGAAATAGTCATAAAATAATATATATATATATATATATATATATATATATATATATATATATATATATATATATATAGGGAAGGTTCCAATAGGAACACCCCTTAGAGTGAGAAATAAGAACAATCGTCATCATCTAGATCATGTAAATTGACAGACCAGATTCGTTCTTAAATTTTTTTACCCGAAATGCACCATTTACTTAAAAAATTTGCACAAAGGGTATTAGAGTCAAATTCTTTCAATATAATAATCTTACCCTAATACTAAACTGTTTAATATTACGCTCATAATCCGCGATTTGTTTTCTCCAGTTTCACATCCCTTCTCGTCGAAGTTATTTTCCGCTCTTCCTTTTCTCGATTTCACAAACCCTTTGGCAACAAAGAATCGATTTATGAGACTATGGCATGAAGATAAATTGGTAAAATGTAGTCATTGCTGAGCCAACATTATTCGTCCCTTTCTTACTCTGTAAACACGAAGAAGATTTAAACTTTCTGTCGATTTTTGAACTTTTTGCAGTGTTATAATGTATCTGTGCCAAAATCAATTAGGGTTTCGGAATATGATGAAATTCTTGGCAAATGTATATTGAGTGATGTCAAATTGGGTTTAGGGTTTGTTTGCGAAACTGATTTTATTTGACATTTTCGTTCTTTTTTTTTTTTAACAAATAAACGTCTAGAACAATTGGTGGGTTTTGGGTGATTTAACTTCAAAGTTGTAATTATTTTTTTTATATGGATGTGGTGCTATTTTAAGTAAACTTTAGAAATTTGCAAAATATTGAACTATTTTATTATGAAATTTGCACAGTTATGTACTCCCTCCGTTCCACTTCATTAGTCCACTTTCTTTTCGGCACGAAGATTAAGAAAGTTGTTTGTTGTGTGTAAAATAGATAAAGTAGTGGGGTCCACTTGAATATATTAGAGTATTATTTTAAGTTAAAAAAGGAAAGTGGACTAATGGAGTGAAACGACCCAAAAAGAAAGTGGACTAATGGAGTAAAATAGAGGGAGTACTATTTTATGCACTTTTATTCATTTTTTTCTGCACAGTTAATATATATTTTTTTACTGATTTGTTTATGTTCACTGAATGCAGACCGCTATTTTAAAGAAGTTTTCACGCCAAATAAAACAAATGTGGATCCTTTTCTGCTAGGATAATCTGGATATGTGCAAACAAATAGAAGAAACCAAATTTCGAGGAAGAAAATTGATAAAAGCGAAAGAATCCGAAATTATATAAAACCAAATTTCAAGGAATTGATATTTTCAAGGATTGTCCTTGAATTAATGACTTTTCAATTCATTCCAATTTCAAGGATTGTATTAAATTAATGACATTTCAAGGAATTGTCCTTGAAAATATCAATTCCTTGAAATTTGGTTTCTTCTATTTGTTTACACATTTTTATTTTTGGTGCTAATTTATGCACAATAAACACAGCTTTTATGCACGTTTATAGTTCATTTTATGCTTATTTACGCAATTCTGTATTTAAAAAGTTTTTACATGTTTCAGATGATGAAATAATATTTGGTCAATATGGCACGACACGGAAAACAACAAAAATCTCATTCCAGAATATCCGAATGATATTAAACCATTTGTCGGAATGACATTCTCATCATTGGATGAAGGAGTGATTTTGTTGGTCCGGAGACGAGTGTCAGGTGTAGAGGGGGGGGGGAGTGAATACATCTGAGTACAAGTTTTTCCTCAAACGCGAAGGACAGCAGAGCTGTAAAGTGGGACTGATGAAAAATGCCAAGTAATAACCTTCTGATCAAGGGTCAGAGTGTCTCAACTATTGAGTCCGTCCTACTGACTTCTGTCAGTATTGAGAGCTCAGTCGGAGAGTTTCAGTGCGGATAAGAGTGGGGCCCGATGGACTTCGTCTTTTTGATAACATGTTTTTGCAAACCAAAGTTGTTTTGGCTGGTGCACTTTTAAATACGTTTTATGCAAATTATGAGTTTGTAAATTGGTTTGAGAACAATGCAATAAAACAGTAAATAACACAAGCAGTTTTTAATGTGGTTCGGATACGCAAGATCCTACGTCCACGATCCTGCAGAACAGGAGTTCTTGTTGATTAATCTGAGCAAGCCTCAGCAAGGAATCAGTGCGTTGGACAGACCCTTCTAAGTTATAGTCCTTAGCGACTTTACAAATCAAACTGAAGTTTGAAGGGGAGGGGATTTTCTCCACCAATGAAGGAGTTCTTACAATAAGAACGATTCACAGAAGGTGAACTCGTTCGAAGGTTCTAAGCTATGGATATAACATTGGAGCTTAGATAGAGAAGAGGGAACTAAAGAATCTCTAGAGAGAAGAACTAAGGATATTCAAATAAGCAAGTTCTTCGTTGGATCGACTTGAATGCGCTAGAGTTTGAATGTTGTGAGCGTGTATTCCCTTTGATGTACCGTGCGTTGAGCTTGGAAACTCTTCTGTATTTATAGTCGTGACCTAGGCATGTATCCGTTGGAGAGGACGATGCCACGTGTCACAAACTTCCAAGGAAAACGGCCATAATTTTTCGAAGTAGCGCCGCAGAGTGGTTGGCTTCTGCACGTGAGAGCAGCTTTAGTGTCAGAGCAGGTAAGACTTTGGTTGCTTCTCATTGGCCGAGGTTTGTGGTAGGTGAGACTTGTCAGACAATCTTCATCTGAGTTGACTCACACTAATCCTCGTATGAATATACCTTGCTGACTTTCGAATGACAATAATAGTCGGGCAGTTGTTTCCTCGTCGGATTCAGTAGATCTGGATCGGTCATACTGACTTCTTCATCTGAGTCGGCTGATAGAAGTCTTCTACTGATAACGGTCAGCTGGTGACTCTGAAGGTACTGAGCTCTTCGAACTGTGTCTTCAACGGAGGTCAGCTGATAGGAATCTTCTACTGAGAACAATCAGCTGGAGACCTGAGGGCATGAGCTCTTACAAACTGATGACACGGGGTTCTGGAATTTAACTTCCTACTGAAGTTCAGACCAACAAACACCACTTACAGGACTTAAACAAAATAAATAATGAACATAAGAACATGTCTAGCCTATTACACCATCAAGTCTGAAAACACACTACGGGTACAGAACATGTTTTGGGATCTTCAATTCTATAGCGATAAAATCACTACAATTTCCCCCATTACCGAAATACAACATTAAGTCCTAAGTACATGAAATACTAATGTCAGTTCAAAGTACCCCCTTAGCAATGATGTAAACGACCACTGACTCATAACCCAACAATTTCCCCCTAATTGATGATGCTAAAACCACTAAATACTAAACTACTAACCGAAGAGGATTCAGTAAATACTGAACAATGATAGCAAGGTTAACAGCACATAAAAGATAGGCATATCAGAAGAAAACAAGTTATGTGAGTGTGTGTCAGATCACTTCAGTGATCAGTGTGTGTTAAGGAAAGAATACACAACCTTAAGACAATGAGTAGTTGTCTGACTAATAAAAAACTGATATATATTGATATGGCAGTGATTACATCAGTCTATTGCTACACATTAGAAGATATGAGGAAACAAAAGAAACTGCTATCGTCTGAACTTCTTTATCTTCGCTTTGAAATCAGCAGACTTTGTAGCAGGAGCATCCAACCCATAAGACTTGTAGATTCTTTCTCTGAGGGCTTGGATGGGGATGAGATCATCTGTCGTAAAAAGATCAAGATTATTGCGATGAACAGTTGTCTCCATGTCCTCTTCGATCTCCTCGGTGCAGACGACGCCTTGGGTGGTCATCGGAGTCTTCAGCGGGTGGTAGGCAGGAGTAGTGAATGGTAGCTTCTCCGTGAATAGCAATAGCTTTATCTGAGCTGTGAAGTTGGGGTCGTGGTGATATAGATACTGATAAAAAAGATCGACCACTGAAACTTCAGGAGTATAGCACTGCCATATGTAGTAAGCTTTGATGAAGTCGTCCTTCAGCTCCTCCCACTCCTCGTTCAGATTCCACGAGATCCACTTGTCGACACGGCAGTGCGGAGTTTTCTTCAGATGAGGCTTCAGAGCACCACGCCGGAAGAACTTGGATGTCCTGGGGATCTGCTTGCTACGGTCGAGGATAGGCTCTCTGGCTGCTTGTTCAGTCAGCTCTATAATCTTAGCCAGATCAGCCTGCCTCTTCTTCTCTCTCAGCTCGGTAGCGCGTCTGTCTCTAGTTCTGAGGTTTAGCCTTTGCTGCACTGCGTCCCATGTTGCCTTGTCCTTTGCTTCCTGCTCAGCTATAAGTTTTGGAAGGTTTTTCAGCCGCTGAGCAAGGGGCAGGTTGTCCGTGTCAGAGTCCTTAGTAAGCTCCGGAGCAGATTGAGCTTTCTTCCGCTGAGCCATGATCAATTTCGCCTGACTCTTTGACGTTCTGGACATAGGGACCCCTCTTCTTCTTCTTCTTCTTCTTCTTCTTCTTCTTCTTCTGGGCTTCTTCCTCCATCCTCAACTCATAGTCCATCTAATCCTGCAGCTGCTGTGCTACCCTCTTGTCGTGTTCCTCCTGCTCTTCTCAAGATTTAAATTTAGGCGTCGGAGTGGGAGATGGAGTGCTCTCAGTAGCTATCTCCTTTCCAAGCCTTTGAGTTAGTAGGGACTCTTCTTCATTGTCTGAGCCTTCGACAAATTGGGCCACGTCTTCAATATGCGACTGGGTCGAGGATCCTTCACCTGATCCTCCAGCCTGCGCGGTCTGCTGAGACTCGGAGGGTTGAGCCTCTGATGGAACTTGGACTACCGATAGGATTTGGACTGAGGGAGTGGGGATCGAACTTATTCCATCCTGCGCTGAACTTTCCCCCTTGAGAGGTTCCCTCCCGACTGACTCTGTCAACACCTCCTTTGCTCTTCCTTCCCCCTTTTTGGCATTATCTACCGAGGATAGGAGAGTCTTGATAGCTGCTACCTCCAATTGGAGTGCGTAGACAGCGGATTTGATCTGTGAAGAGGTGGTGTTGAACTCCCCGACTGCATCACAATAGTGGATCCAGGCATCCTCCTGATCCTTGCGGATTTGTCAAATTTGGGCCTCTATCTGATTTCGCTGTTTAAGGAGCGATGCATCGAGAGACTCTGTCATCTCCTTCTGGATGAGCTTCAGGGCTGTCGCCTGAGTTTCGATAGCTGTTTGGAAACTGGAGGTGGCACGCCTGTTTCTCTCATCCATTGTGTTCTGGACACTGGCCAAGCTCACAGACAGTTGCTCGGAGAATTTCTTCTGCTGAGCTTCTAGCAACTGCTGACATTGAGCGGCCATGTCCGCCTTCTGAGCTGCTAGCGCTGCCTCGACTATCGCCTGAATGTTGGGAGTTGGAGCGTCTGAGACTTTCTTTACTGCGCCAGTCAGTAAGTCTACCTTCTCGGTCTGAGCCTTTGTATATTGTGCCCACTTGAGATGGATATCTTTGGCCAGAAGATGATTCTTGTCTCCTTTCTTCCTTATGGCTCGGTTGACTGACTTAGAGGACACGGTACCTATCGGCTTGATCTGATAGGAGGAGGTACCGAGCCTCTGCTTAAAGGCAGTGAGCTGTTGCTATCTAGACAATGAAGCAACGAGGGGCAGCACCTGATTCCGGAGGAGGAGGTGGTGAATCGCCCTGCTCGCTGGGAGTCTTTCCCTCAGGAGAATCTCCCTTTTCTGCATCCTTGGGTGCCTTGTCATCATCTCCATCATCATGATGAGAAGGTGGCGATGGGCTTTTGGCGGGCGGAGGTGAGGACCTGAGCTCTAGGAGATAGAGCATGGCTGAGCAGAGGTTCTCGAAGGAGGCAATGTCGGCGGGTTCTCCAAGCCCTATCACCGACTGAATTTACTGCTCCTCGGCCAGTAAGGAGTCCGCAGAATGCTGCTGAATGAGATTAGCAAGGATGTCCCAGTTCAGGAACCTCAGCAACATCTGGGTACTTGCCCTAATTGCAACATCAACCAGATCCTGATGTTGGGAGATCTCAGGAATCTGCTCAGCAACTTCTCCCGTTGCACGGAGACGGTTCAACTGAACTATTGGTGACTCGTCAGAAGAGACCTCAGCAGCAGGTTCATCTCCTTCTTCCTGCTGAGTCTCCTTAGTACTTACCCACTCCACTTTATCTTTTAACGTGGCACCCTCTATGCTAGTATCAGCATCCTATAAGTCTTCCACCTGAGGGGGCGGTGGGGAAGCAGCCTTGGAAGCTCCTGACTTGGATAGCTTCTTCTTTTTCAACTGATCGGCGCATGGAGGCAGATCAGTAGATGACCTCTTAAGCTCGGCTCCATGTCCGATAGACTTTTTGGCCGTTGATTTGTCTTGAACTTAATCAGCTTGCGGTTGAAGTACTTCATGTCCGTTAAGGACGCGTGACTCGTCACGGAGTCCTCTATCAATATGGACACCTTCGTCCCATACAATAGTTTGCCTACACTAATAAGTCTTCTCTCTCCAAACTCTGTGGTCACAAACTTCTGAGCTTGAACCTTCAGCTCGGACATGAGGAACTGTGCCCAATTCACCTGGACTCCATCCATTATCGCCATCATGATCTGGAGTCTGGGCTTGGACAGTTGGTCGAAGGAACCGGCGGTGCTCGTAAGGATATGAATTACGATGTACGTGAGGCCTCTATACTCCGGTAGAAGCTGGTTCTTCGGAAGAGCGGATTTAAAGGAGACGTCATCTCGTCCGTAAAAACGATGAATATAATCATTTAGCTCAATCTCCTTGTATCCGACGGGAGAGATCCCGCTGTCAGGGAGTTCGAAGATCGTCTTCAATGCCTCAAGGACACTGAGGTCAGCGTGGCTTTCTTCCCACTTCTGAGGGGCAACTTCCCTCATGTAGCCGATGACAGTGACCTCTACGTCTGTATCTTCGACGGAGCGCAGGTTGTAGAAAAATTCTACCACCTGTCTGGGCAGGTACGCCTTCAGGTGCTTCGTCAAGAGAAGCTTAAGCCCCGAGGTCTCTAGGGCGGAGAAAACCGGCTCCATGTATGGCAGCTCCGCTAGATGGAAATCCATCGTGGGTTCAAACTGAACCCTAGACAAGATAATCTCCTCAATGTTGGATGGGGTCGATACTGGCACCATTATATCAGAATTCTGCAAGAAATGCGTTAGCACTTGAAAATAGAATAAGTTAGACACACAGATTTCAAATAGATAAAAATTTACCGGTATCAAAGAGCTTTAGAGAGAGATATGCAGTTAACAGTATGCAGGAGTTAAGACGATGATCGAAAAAGCTCTAAGTCGGAAATGGCGTAAAGTAAGTTTAGAGAGAAAAATGTACAGATTTTATAAGATTTGAATGTCAAGGGTTTTAAGATCGGACGATCAGGATAAAATCTCGCTTTTTCTAGGCGTTTCAGATTTGACTTTATAAATGGAATGATTACTTAGCCGCCTCTAAACTAGACCCACGTAAGGTTTGCACAGTTAGAGTAAGGTGAGAAGACATGCATTAAATGTGTTGCAGGCAGTTCAAAGGATAATGCATTTTAAATGAAAATGGTTTCTAGTGACTTTATCCTTAAGAATTTACGGCGGGAAATAAATGCAAATCATGCCACTGAATGCAAATGACTGAGTTATTAAATGCGAGCATGCTTCTGAGAGATTTAAAGAATCAAATACGCAAACCTATCTAGCTGAACTTTACGATCAGCTATTTACCGAATCGACTCAGGAGAATCTTCGTGATACTTAAGTTACCACGTTCCCCCTTACTGTGTACTGTATGATTCACCCTACTGAATCAAGTACTAAGTCTGACTTCCTGACCTGTCGTACTGAATTTCTTACTGATTCTAGTCAGTAGGATCCAGTAGACCTAGCTCGATTGATAGTTCTTTGAACCTGTTTTCAACCAGCGGTTTGGTCAGTATGTCTGCCCTTTGCTTATCAGTATGGATTTTCTCCATCCTGATATCATTCTTCTCGACATGGTCTTGAAGTGGTATTGAATGTCCACGTGCTTATCAGTATGGATGAAGTGGTATTGAATGTCCACGTGCTTATCAGTATGTCTGCCCTTTGCTTATCAGTATGGATGAAGTGGTATTGAATGTCCACGTGCTTGCATCTCGTATGGAGAATTGGATTCTAAGTTATTGCAATTTCACTGGTGGAGTCGCAGTAGATGGGCACTTCGTCTTGAGTAATACCATAATCTCGCAGTTGTTGTCAAAGCCAAAGGATTTGGGCACAACAACTTCCGGCAGCCATATACTCAGCTTCAGTAGTGGACGTCGCCACTGAATGTTGTTTCTTTGAAAACCATGATATCAGCTTACTGCCTAGGAACTGACACGTTCCAAAAGTTGACTTTCGATCTATCCTGCATCCTGCATAATCAGCATCATAATAACCAGTTAGAATCAGTTTATCATCAGCAGGATACCATAACCCAGCGTCAGGTGTTCCCTTCAGGTATCTCAGAATCTTCTTTGTTAAGTCTAGATGACTTCGCTTGGGATTCACCTGAAATCTTGCGCATACACCTACAGCATAAGTTATGTCAGGTCTGCTTGCTGTTAAATATAATAAAGAACCAATAATAGCTCTATAATCAGTAGAGTTAATAGAAGCTCCCTCTGTCTAGATCGATTTTAAAATTTGTGTTCATGGGGATCTTGACAGGCTTGCTTGAGTCGCAACCAAGTCTTTTCAGTGAAGGATAATTGAGGGTTAGAAACGATACCTTCCTCCTTCGTATGTTGTTGCAGCTCTGATTGTTGCTCATATGTCAGATCTTCTGATCTGTATCCCGACCTTTTTCTCCCTCTGGGTGGTCAGAGAACTGGAAGAAATAAGATTACAGTCTCTCCACACAACTTACCCAGGCGTGTATAATTTTTGCGTATGTGTTTGTCTGTTTCTGAACAGAATACTAATATATATAGGCTTCAAAAGCCAATATAATATTAGTACATTTGTAGCTCATTAATTTAATTATATTTCTAATGAGCTTCCACATAATTAGCCTATAATATAATTAATTAATCCACTGGACTACTAATATTTATCAATTAATTGGCCCAACCAATTAAATCCAGATAAATAACATTATTAAATAATGTAAAAAATACATTAATCCATTAATAATGATTTCTGAGAGACAATAAATAACTAGGCAACTAATTGGGCCAGATCAGAGATCCAATACAAGAAATAAAGCTGGGCCTCAAATTAATTAATTATCCATGCTCAGCCCAGAGCAAAATTAATTAATAAACACAGATTCATTCCACTAGAGAATTCGTGCTGACTTACACCCCTTTATCCCAAATTGAGCAAGGGCTTGTACTTTAGACTTAATCGATCTCCGTATTTAAGATAGAAATATCCGTTAATTAATTAAGCTCACTGACAGCTTAAATTAATTAACATCTTATATTCCTGAGTAGTACCACTCGACCTTATTAACACACCTGAACTTAATCAACCGGCCGGGTTTAGTGTGCTAATCCTTTCGAGTTCCTCAGGGGATATTATCAACCCATTTTACTAGGATACGGTTGCAAGATACAGACAACCAGTCTGAGCCACAAATAACTACTAACACCCAAGATACGTAGATCCGGTCCCGATGACGTTCACCATAGTAGGTCAAAGTGATAGATAGTCAAATGCACTCAGCTGAAGTCTTACCAAGCTTAAGACCAGCTAAGTCACCGAGATCTTGGTTCTCCACTAAGGTCAGTTAGGAGAACACATCTCACTGTGAACCATCAATACACCAACTTCAGTGTACTAGTAAAGACAAGCCACTTCTTATCTAAACTGCAGCTTAAACCGACAACATATCCTGAAGTTGTCTCAGCTGTGATAACTGTTTATATCTTGTCAATTCAACCAATTTGTGTTGTCTTCTGTGATACCCGACACACTACACAAATCTAACTTTTATACAAGATAAATGATAACATGTGCAAATATATATTTATCAGATAGGAGAATAAAATAGTGGTAAGGAAAAAACACATTGTATACAAGCATAAAATTTGCTTCCAGTATACAAAATCCCAACAATTTTCCCACTTATAATAGAGTAAACTTTTAGTATACAATGTGTCAATTCTAGGTACAAACTAGTACTCAGCTATATCTCAGCTATCTAGGTACAAACTAGTACCCAACTATATCTCAGCTATCTATCCTATCTATCACTGCATCTTCTCTAACTTATACAACAGTTTCTGTAGTCCTAAGTGGGGGGCATCTCTACCACTCCTAAGCCACGAACATGCTTCTCATAAGCCGGGAGTGGTAAGCTCTTCATGAAAGGATTAGCTAGGTTGACTTCAGTTCCAATTTTGTCAATCACCACGTCACCTCGATTTACGAATACTCGTATAATGTGGTACTTCCTGTCTATGTGTTTAGACGCCTTGTGAGATCTAGGTTCCTTAGAATTTGTCCCTGCACCCGCATTATCACAATGAATCGTGATCGCCTTAGGAAAATTCTGAACAATATCAAGATCCAGGAGGAGATTCTTGAGCCAGACTGCCTCTTTCGAAGCTTCTGAAGCAGCCACATACTCTGCTTCCATGGTTGAGTCCGCAATGCATTTCTGCTTTGCACTCCTCCATGAAATGGCTCCACCTCCCAAGGTAAACACATAACCCAAGGTAGACTTATTCTCGTCTCTGTCAGCCAGGAAATCCGATTTTGTATAACCCAAAGACATTAGACTGTCTGACTGGTAAACAAGCCTATAATCTCTAGTCCGTTTAAGGTACTTAAGAATATGCTTGACCGCAATCCAGTGTTCCTTTCCAGGGTTAGACTGATATCTTGAGACCATGCCTACAACATATGAGATATCTGCTCTCGTACAAAGCATCACATACATGAGGCTACCGACATCGGAAGCATATGGTACTAGCCTCATACTTTCTATCTCTTCAGGCGTTTTAGGGCACTGATTCTTGGATAGAAAAATGCCATGTCTGAAAGGTACTGAACCTCTCTTGGCTTTTTGCATGCTAAAATGAGCAATAACAGTGTCAATGTAGGACACTTGTGACAAGCTTAACATCCTTTTCTGGCGATCTCGGATAACCTTGATCCCAAGGATGTAAGCAGCTTCACCTAAGTCCTTCATTTGAAACTGCTCGGATAACCACGTCTTTACGTCTGATAACACTTCAACATTGTTGCCAAAGAGAAGGATGTTATCTACGTAAAATGCAAGAAACACCACTGATCCGTTAACACAAATACGGTAATACACCTCGTTAGGACAGGATACAAATCCATAGGATTTGACTACCTCGTCGAAAATGCTGGTGCCATAACCGAAAAGCTTGCTTAAGTTCATGAATAGACTTCTTAAGCTTCCAAACTAGATGCTCTTCGCCCTCCTTCACATAACCATCTGGCTGTTTCATGTAGATGTCCCTACCTTTTTCAAGGTGACCGTTTAGGAATGCGGTTTTTGACATACATTTGCCAGATCTCTAGGTTCAAGTGAGCTGCTATGGCAAGGAGAATCCGAATGGACTTGATCATTGCTACAGGCAAGAAGGTCTCTTCGTAATCGATACCTTCTTTCTGGGTAAAACCCTTCGCCACTAGCCTGGCCTTAAACGCCATGATCTCTCCATTCGGTCCTCTCTCTTTCTCTTGTATACCCACTTACTACCTGTTGGGTGATGATTCTATCCTCAGCAGTGTCACATATAGTGGGAAATGATTCAGTCTTCTATGCTGACATATACTCAGTAGCCTTGTGCTCTGAACTAGTCTGAAGATTTGAAGATCACAAAACCCTATATTGATTGGTGAACCTTTACTTTGTAATCTGTTTTTTGTCTCTGAGGTTTCAGACTCAGCAGACCCTCTGCTCTGGTTCAGACATTTAGTAGCTTATTAACCTAAGCACCAAAAGTAGAAGACTCAGTAACACTGGACTCAGCAGGAGCAGTATACTGAATAGAGTCAGTGGAACTGAACTCAGCAGGAGTAGTTCACTGTACTCAGAGCTGATCCCCAGTACAACCAACTCAGCAGTAGTTCACTACTAAATCAGAGATCAGACTCAGCAACGGCCAGATAGTCTTCTGTACTGTCAGATCTTTTGAAAAACAATCAGTATAGTCAAATACGAGGATAAGAGAAGTCAGCTTCAGATCTCCTCGAAGTCTGTTCTGTCTCAACCACTTTCTAAACCTTGACCAATGATAAGCAGACACACATCCTACACCTACTAAAGCTGCAAGTCAACAACTTTTCGGAAAAGGAGGGAAAGGACACTGCCACTCTACTTCAAAAGAGCCGTTAGCTACCCAAAAGAGAGAGATAAAGGATCATCATCTCCAATGGATCTTTCCTAGTCTCTTCTCTATAAATAGAGGGATAAATCGATATTTGAAGCACGCGAGCTCACACAAAAAGACGAGAACGAAAAACTAGAACACACAAGAACTCAGAGCCTTCAAACGAGCTAATCCGAAAAGCCTAAGTCTTCCGCAAGAAGCTCGAAGAATCTATCTCCGGCGAAAGACTTCATTGTAAGCTCTTAGGGAACCAAGCTGAACCGATCGATAGAGCCTCTAGTATCCAAACGACGTTACACGAACCCAAAGCTATACTCAGCTGTTCGTCGTTCTAGAAGAAAATTTCTCGTTCCCTATCCCTCTAACCTAAGCTCAATAGAATATATCCATAGCTTAGACGAAGGAGTTCATCTTTGAACTAATCCTTATTGTAAAAGGACTCCTTCACAGTTGGAGAGTTTTTCAAACACTAAGTTTGATAACCTTGTAAACTGAGACTTGCTCAGTATAAATTCCAAGACCCGGTTCTGTCCAGCGTACAAGCCGACTGAGACTACCTCAGTATAATAAATAGCTTCCTGATCTTTCGGGACAATGGACGTAGGATTTTTATGTCCGAACCACATTAAAAATCTCTGTATCTCGTATTTGTGTTCTCTTTACTATTGCATTGATTTACTATTCATACTGAAAACTATCTTCTTAAATCATTCAACTGAGTTTCAACAAACTTAAGAGATTACACTAATCAACTGAAACTGTTTTATTAAAAAACGGTTTTCAACTCAACTGAATTGGGCCTACACTATTCCGCACCACTGAACTCTATCTGCAAGATACTGAATTCTGACACTCAGTCAGCTAGCAGGTCTCAGTAGAGTCAGTCACTCTGCCAACACGGTTCAGAACAGCTATCTGGTCTGCTGAATTCATTCAGTACGACATCATCCTGAAAAGGACTGTTCGTGTTTAAGTTGAGAAAATCGGTTTCAGGTGTATTCACCCCCCCCCCTCTACACCTGAATGTGCTCTCGGGACCAACAATTGATATCAGAGCAGGAGTTCTATAAGACTCTTGTTATTCTGAAACTGGTCTACTTGAACGGATCCGAAAAACGTTTTCACTGCATATCATTCTTCATTCATATCATTATCAAATATGTCTGATATGTCAGGTATAAGGATGGTACCCATGTTCTCAGTGGAGAATTATGGAGTATGGCGGGTCAGAATGGAGGCTCATCTGACCTCCCTCCATGACAGCATGACAGAAGTTCTTGAGGAAGGACCTATCGTTCCTATGATCGATAGTGTCGTAGCTCAGGATCCAACAGCCGGAGGAGGAATGGTGACCGGGAAGAAGATTCACAAGGATAGAAGTCTCTTCACCCCAGAGGAGAAGAAACTTCATAACTTAGACCGCATCGCCAGAAACGCCATACTGACCACCTTAAGCGATTCCTATCTCGGGAGAGTTCAGGAATGCAAGACCGCAAAAGAACTCTGGGATGCTCTAGCGCTACTGAGTCGGGGGACTCAGAAGATCAAAGCCAATAAACTTGCGCTGGAACTCCAAAAGCTGGAAAGACTGTCACTCATGCCTGGTGACACCATTGAAGATCTCAGCGTCAGATTTATGAATCTGATGAACTCTATCAACGGGCTGGGAAAGACATTCTCCAACCGAGAGATGAATCTCAAAATATTGAGGGCACTGCCAGACGGTCATTGGACTCCTTTTGCTACACTATTACGACATTCTGATTTAGATATTATTACACCTGACCATATCTTTTCAGAACTTCAAGCAGAGGAATTCGAGTTTGACACACCTCAAAGGAAACAGCGGGCTGAAGCTGATACTAAAATCGATCATGCCTTCAAAGCATCTGTCAGCACAGTATCTCCAGCATCGAGCAAGCCTGAACTTTCACTTACTGACATACAAGAAGGAAGTCTAGCCAAGAAGTACGCACTGCTTGCCGTAAAATATCAGAAGGAGAAGGAGAGGCGTAGAAAAGTGACTAAAGCCTACAGAGAATCAAAAGGTAAGTCTGAATACACGCCAAAGCGCATTCCTGACTCACATACTTCTGAATGCAGGAAAAAGGATGACTCAACACCATCAAAAGATAGTGAATGCAAGGAAGAAAGAGTCACCACCTGCTACAACTGCAAAAAGCCAGGATATTATCAATATGACTGTCCTGAGCTCAGTACTGTTGAACGAGCAGCACGCAAAGCAAGAAGGGAGAAGTTCATCAAGAAAAGACAAGCATACATTGCTGGTGAACTCTCAGACGACTCAGAAGAAGTCGATTCCTTCATGGATTCATCTGACGATGAAGCAACTTTCATTGCCCTAGAGCTTGAAGCTGAGGAAACTGCTGAAAAGTGTCTCATGGCAGGAGAAGAGGATGAGTTAAACTCTCATGAACCATTTAACTCTCCTTCACACTGCACACACGACACTCTTTCAGGAGCAGACGAGAATCTGGATGTAGCTACTGCATATGAAGAACTTCTAGACGAAACGATTCGGATGAGTGCACGGCTCAGTAAGACTCTTCAGGAGTTGGATACCCTGAAAATGGAGAATCAGAGACTTTCTCAGAAAAGTCAGGCTATTACTGAGTCAGAAGGACTTGTGTTGAGACTCAGGGAGGAGATAAACTCTCTGATGGCCAAGTCTCAGCATCAAGAAGATCGGATCTCAGTTCTGACCAATGACTTAACTCAGAAAGATGCTGAACTGAGTCTACTGAAACAAGAACTGTCAGGACTTCAGACCGAGCATGATACACTGAAGAAAAGTGACGATGTCTGGAGAAACCTGATGACTGAGCGGTAAATGGGAGCTGAAAAGAAGCTAGAGGCTATGCTAGCTAGCAACAACCCCAAGCATTGTAAGGAAGGACTTGGATTCAGCCAGGGTACTTCCTCATCTGCCCCAGTACACTCAGAAGACCGGCTTGCTGATAGGTTTGTTCGAGGGGAAACCATCAATGCAGATATACCGAATCCCCTAGCCAAGAACAAGCAAAAGATGAAGGCACCTCATCCTACATATCAACACACTGACAAAAAGATCAGCACCAAATCACCCCAGTTCAGTCAAGGGGGAACCAGCAAATCAAAATGGGCTGATCAGTATGGACCTCCTCAGCTGACACATCCAGCTCAGTATGGGTCATATTATTATGATCCTATGGTCAGGAGAGGATCCAAAAGTCAGAAGAAGAAGAAGAAAGCCGCACAAAAGGCAAAGGTCAGCAGTCCAACCACTCAGAAGATCAGGACTCCCCGAACTCGAAAAGCCTAAGAAGTCGGCGGTGACCGATCCGGTGGTCAAATATGTTGACTCAAGTGGAAAGACACTGTCTGAGACCACTAGGGTCGTAAGACAGATATGGGTTACCAAAACTAACATCTAAGGACCTAAAATCAAAAAATAAAGGGTACCTAAATATAATTTTGTTTTGCAGGTGCACAAAGATCCTTGGTATGTGGACAGCGGATGCTCACGACATATGACATACCAAAAGAACTTGCTAAAGAATTATATCACTGAAGAAGGACCCCGGATCGAGTTTGGAGACAATGCTAAAGGTTACACCAAAGGCTATGGAACACTCAGCATTGGAACTGCCAAAGTTCCAAGAGTATCATATGTTGAAGGACTTCAGCATAACCTTCTCTCTGTTAGTCAATTCTGTGATAACTCGAATAGAGTGATATTTGTATTTGGTTTATGTGATGTTATTGATAAATCCACGGGGAAAACAGGTGTTATCGAGGTTCGCGTAAGAAGAATATATATGTAGCCGATCGGAACTCGACGAACTCGAAGCTTGTTTGTTGGCGAAGAATGACAACCGAACGGGGTGGCTGTGGCACAGAAGACTCAGCTATCTCAACTTCAAAACGCTCAACAAATTAGCAAGAAACACTCTAGCAAGAGGACTGCCGAATGAAGTATTCACCAATGACACTCAGTATGAAGCATGCCTGAAGGGAAAGCAAACAAGGAATCAAAATCCACCTGTTCCATCTCCTTCCACTGATGGAATCCTTCAGCTGCTACATATGGATTTGTTCGGTCCAGTCTCTCCAGTGATGATCAGAGGCAAGAAATATGCCTTAGTGGTCATTGATGACTACTCGCGCTATACTTGGGTCATATTCATTACCAACAAGTCTGACGTCAAAACAGAGTTACCAAAGCTTCTGAAAAGGCTCAGTGTCGAGAAGAACACTAAGATTGTCAAAATTCGTTCTGACAGAGGAACTAAGTTCCTTAATTTCATGGTGGAGGAGTTCTACAAAGCAGAAGGAATAAAGCATGAGACATCTGCTGCACGCACACCTCAGCAGAATGGAGTGGCTGAACGAAAGAACAGAACACTCAAAGAAGCAGCAAGAACTCTACTCGCAGACTCAGGACTCCCAACCAAATTCTAGGCAGAAGCTACTGACACTGCATTTTACACTCAGAACCGATCTCTACTGACAAAGAAGCATAAGAGGACACCATATGAACTATGGAACGACAGGAAACCTTCTCTATCTTATTTCCATATTTTTGGGTGCTCGTGCTTTATCCACAATAATGGGAAAGATCAGCTGAAAATTTTTGATAGCAAGTCAGATCAGGGAGTGTTTTAAGGATACTCTCGGGTCAGCAAAGCTTTCAGAGTATTCAACTATGGAACCCTTTGCGTGGAGGAAAGCCCTCATGTTATTTTTAATGAGTTTGCTACTGAAGGCAGGAGCAATAACTCTAAACCTGAATCTGAGGACATCAGCAAGCAGCTACAGGATCTGAGCTTAAAAGATAAAGTCGAAAAGATCCAGCTATGTTGGGATGATGATTCAGATGAGGAAACTGTAGACAAATCTACTGAATCTCAACCAGCAGCAGAAGTAGCTGAGCCGATTGACTCTCCTGAACAGAGTCAATCCCAGGTAACTCAGGTCGATGAAGAAACCCCAAAGGTAACTGAGACCACTACTGAGAATAACAACTCAAGGGGAACAACTAATGTTCCTGAGCTAAATGCCCCTGAACCTGGTGACTCAGTAGATCACACTCTCATTACTGAAATGCTTCAATCTCAGAATAGTACAACTGAAATGCCTAACTCACCTACTATCTATGTTGAACAAATTTCAGATGAAGAGCTGAAACATCGTAGATCGTGGCTGGATGCTCACACTTCTGATCTAATTATCCTTCAGCAAGAATAAAGACAAGATCCAGATTCTCTCTGGGAGAAAGCGCCTTATATTCCTGCTTCTTGTCTGCTGACGAACCTCAGACAATTGAGGACGTACTGAAAGATGCTGACTGGATCATAGCCATGCAGGAGGAGCTGAATCAGTTCACGAGAAACGAAGTTTGAGAGCTTGTTGATAGACCCCGGCATCAACATGTGATGGGAACAAAATAGGTCTTTAAGAATAAGCGAGACGAAAACAACGTCATAGTAAGGAATAAAGCAAGACTCGTGGCAAAAGGCTACTGTCAAGCTGAAGAGATAGATTTTGACGAAACATTCGCTCCAGTTGCAAGATTGGAGGCAATCACACTATTCTTGGCCTACGCAACACATCAAAAATTCAGAGTTTATCAAATGGATGTGAAGTCTGCTTTCCTGAACGGCGTACTAAAAGAAGAAGTCTATGTAGAACAACCGCCCGGCTTCCAGCAGGGACATCAAGTTTACAGACTCAGAAAGGCTCTGTATGGGTTAAAACAAGCACCCAGGGCTTGGTATGATACTCTATCTGAGTTTCTTCTTCATAAAGGTTTTCAGAAAGGCACAGTTGACCGCACTCTATTCAGCATTCGACTGGAAGACGACCTATTACTCGTGCAGATCTACGTAGATGACATTGTCTTCGGATCAAAGAACGTCATCATGTGTCAACAATTCGAGAGAATGATGAAGGATAAATTCGAGATGTCAATGATGGGAGAAATGAACTATTTCCTCGGTTTCCAAGTCAAACAATCTGAGAAGGGAACGTTTATTAATCAAGGCAAATACACTCGAGACGTCATCAAAAGATTCGGTTGCACATCTGGCAAACCTATCAAGATCCCGATGAACACGAACATGAAGATTGATCTTGATAAAGAGGGAGTATCAGTAGACCAAACTGAATTTTGTGCTATAATTAGTTCTTTATTATATTTAACAGCTACTTGTCCTGACATAACTTATGCTGTAGGTGTCTGTGCTCGATTTCAGGCGAATCCCAAGCAGAGTCATATGGACTCAGCAAAGAAGATTCTCCTCTATCTCAGAGGAACACCTGACATGGGTTTATGGTATCCAGATGATGATAATATAGAACTAACTGGTTATTCTGATGCTGACTATGCAGGGTGTAGAATTGACCGAAAATCAACTTCAGGAATGTGTCAGTTCCTTGGCAGTAAGCTAATCTCATGGTTCTCAAAGAACCAGCACTCAGTAGCCACATCAACTACTGAAGCTGAATACATGGCTGCCGGAAGTTGCTGCGCCCAAATTCTTTGGCTGAGACAGCAGTTACGCGACTATAACGTCATTCAGAATGAAGTGCCGATCTTCTGTGACAGTACCAGTGCCATTACAATCACTCAGAACCCTGTACTTCACACAAGATGCAAGCACATAGACATCAGACACCACTTCATTCATGACCATGTCGAAAAGAAGGATATTATGATGGAAAAGATCCATACTAACCGTCAAAGGGCTGATATACTGACCAAGCCTCTAGCTGAAGCCAGATTCAGAGAACTTTCAGTAGAGCTAGATCTGCTGGACCCTACTGACTCCAGTCAGTAAGAGGATTCAGGAGAGGAGCATTCAGTAAGGGGGAATGTTCACTCTCAATATTGAGTAAAATCAATACAAAGAGACTCAGCAACCTTCTACACGAGGTATCAGCTGACTACAATGTTCAGCTGACAGGTTTGCGTATCTCTACTCAGTAGTAGCCAATGGAATAGTACTATGCATCTAGATTCACATCAGTTTCAGCATCGTATTTAATGCCTTATAAAATGTCATTTAATATTAACGGTTTACATTTAATGCACGACAACATTCTATGTATAAGCATGCTGAACTCTGCCACGTATTTAATGCATGTCGTATCATAGTTACTCCTTAGGCTAGTTACAACTGGCTTTTGACTTAGGCGGCAAACTCATCATTACCTATTATATAAAATTCAATCTTGACCATCCATCTCAAAAAGCGCGTTTAAACTGAACCATCGATAGATTAAATGTTTATCTTCTCCAAAATATATATGCGTTCAAATCTTGAAACCGCCATTCGCAAATCTGATCAAATCTTTTCTATCCGAAATTTTTTTTTGAGATCTTTTCCTTGCAACCCTACTTGCAAATCTTTTCATATCTTCAAAATCCTCAAAGTTTTTTTTAAGCGGTATGGTATCATATCTTTCAAGCAATAATCATTCAGCATCTCTATATTCTTATATTATATCCTCTCGATACTGATAAACTTGCTTGTTACAGATAAAATGGCAGGAAATGTGGTAATAGCTCCTACGAATATGCAAGAAATTCTGGAGATAGACTGTGTCTGGTGCGAGCCAGTCATGGAGTTTGATGCATGCGATCTGGAGTTCATGGATGAGATCTTCGAAGCTCTCCGCATAACCGGCCTTGAAGGTTTTCTGACGAGGGAGCCCACCTTCTTCCTCCCGCATCAAGTGGCTGAGATCTATCTGAACTCAGACTCAGTAGAAGGAGATATACAAGGCAGATTCGTCACCTACCTCCTACGCGATGCCGCTCCAAACTACTCAGAGGTGAAGCGGATGTCGATCAGAGAAGCTCTTAAAAGGAGTTTTGACTTGCCAAGCGAAGGACTGTCAACCGTTGGGTATCATAACGATTAGATGGATGACTACCTATCCGTTTTCTGCGGGAAGCCAACCGTCTTCAAAGCTGCGTTCCCAAAGAACACCATGATGCCTCAGTATAGGGCCTTAGCCTATATTGTGACTCAACTCCTGACAAGTCAAGCAAGATCCTTTGATCAAGTGTCCAGACCAAAGTTGCAACTGATGATGGCTATCTATGACAGGGCCAAGATCAACTGGACAGAGTTCTTCCTCAGAGAATTTATGATGCAGTCAGCAAAATTCGACAAAGCATCAAATAGGCTGAGCGCCAAAGGAAAACTCATATACGGACTGAAGATCTCCATCATGATCAAGGATTACTGCAAGTCTGAACCACTCACCTTCGCAGATAAGCATTACATCAATGTGAAGAAGATGAGGTTTCAGAACAGGGCAGCAGCCCTTCAGCAGATCGGCTCAGGGCCTGCCATCTCCAAGAGTTCTCCTCACAAGACCACTCCTGAGAAGAAGAGATCTTTACCACAAACTTTGCCGAAGGCACCAACCAAAAGACTGAAGAAGCTCAGTGAGGTTGCGCCTACTGAGGGTGAACCTGAACAAGAGACAACCGTCACTCAGCTTCCTCTACAGCTGAGAGACGAGACAGAGTCATCTGAGAAGACTTAGTCAGTGGAGAAAGTGGTCTCCACTGAGCGCGATGAAGTAGTGGACCAAGGGGTCCCATCTGAAGATATCCAGGTCGAAGATGTTCAAGCCCTGGAGAGCCCCTTGGATGTTCCTCCTCTCAGCAGTCACCCCTCTGCTGAGAAACAGGCGTCTCCTATAGCAATAGAGGAATCTGAGACAGCCTCAGAAGAAGAATCGATCGGGATGGAGGCTTCAGTTCTTCAATCCAGAGCATCCCCACAAATTACAGAGCACATATCGGAGATCTCAGGCCACAGCGATTTAGTTCTCATTGCGAGACAGGCAAGATTCCACATGTTGCTCAGGTTCGAGGAATGGCACAACTTGCAACGTCTTATCACACATCATTCATGCGAACAACTCCACGAGGAGGAATTGAGATTGAGACAGCAGATTGGCTACTCAGAGCCTGCTGATCTCGGCACCTTAGAAGATCTAAGGGCTGCCATGCTGGCAATGCTGAACGACCGTCAGCCAGCCTCAGCTCCACCTCCGTCTGATGGGTCTGACCCCGATGGTCAGGACCCGCCCAGTGATTCAGGCCCTGAGAAGCCTGATGAGGGAACTCAACCGGACAAGGATACTCCTGCATCTACTGAACTTCAACTCAGTATCCTTGCTCCTGGGAAGTCGGCGGCTGGTACTTCGACTTCTGTAGAGCCTGCTCAGCTCTTGCTAGAATCGACGTTCGAAGTAGCGCCCAGCCCCAAAAGCCGACAATCGAAGTCAGTGGCTAAGGCTCTCAGAAGCCAGGGTACTCAGAATAGGCTTCTTGCCTGAGCAGTCCACAAGACATGGCGACAGACTGCCCAAGCCACAAGCGCAGAGATTCAGGGACTAAGAACCACATTGTCAGAATCTCCTGTCCCTGACTTCTCCAATATCTTGACTGATGTGCTAGCCACTCAGAAAGCCGACTTCGAAGCTCAGCTCAGACTGATTCAGGAAGGCCAAGAGAAAATGCTTGAAAAATTCAAGGCCGCCAAAACATCCCATACTGAATCAGTCAACACAATCTCTCAAGCCAGCGAGCTCAGACTCAACTCAATTCAGAAGGCCCTGGAAGAGACTATTAAACAAAACCTGAACGAGTTCAAGGCCGCAGCTGATCAATCTCACTAGGAATACAAGCTTGAGATGATAAATGAGAAGAACGAGCTGCATGAGAAGCTGACCAAAATCCACTCCAAGTTAGATGAACTGTCAGCCTCATACTTAAGCCTGAACCAGAAGGTATCCGCTCAACCTCCTATCCTTGTTGCTGATGCCAAAAAGGGGGAAAATATGGCTAAGCATGGGAAAGCTGAAATCGCGAAATCAATTAAGGGGGAATCTAAGGAGCTGGTACTGAAGGGAAAAAGGTCAGTAGAAGGAACAAGTTCAGTCCCTACTGCACCTATTACAACTGGCGAGGCCCAGGCTGGCGAGGCCCAAGGTGTCTCAGCTGCAGCTGCAGCATCAACTGAGACTGGCCCAAGCGGCTCAGGACCCATAGAAGTAGCTACTCAGGCGACTCAGACTCCTCTTGATATTATCAATGAAGTCGCCGATTACGCTGATGAGGACTCAGAAGAGGAAGAAGCTCCTCTTCCACCTCCTGTTGCCGGTAAAGGCAAGAAAGTTCTTACACTCCCGACCCCTCCCTCCAAGAAGAAAGGATCAAAGAGATACATTACTCCGGAGGAGGAGGCTCAGATAGCCGCATATGAGAAGCTGGCTAGGGAGTTAGCCGAAGCTAAAGCAGCCAACAAACCAAAAGCTAAGCCTGCCAAAGGTAAAACAAAGGCTCCAGCTCGCGGCGGCAAAAGACCATCTACTACAAGACTGCCTCCTAGGAAGCTCAAACTCAGCGATGAAGCTGACAGAAAAAAGGAGAAGCAACAACAGCAGTCTGCTGAGAAGCAGGGTACTTCAAAAGAAAAATCTACTACACCTGCTGACTCAGAAGATGAGCCACCTCACAAGCCATCCTATACTACTTCCGAAGCTCAAGATCGAGAGATGGAAGAAATCTGGGCTCAGCTTGATAGATATCTCTACAGAGGTGAAGAGGCCAGACAAATTGAAGTAGCCAGGGAAAGGATACATATGGCAGATCTTGAAGCCCTCAGGCTGAGAACAGGAAAGGAAGCAAGTCAGAGGATCCCATCAAAGGCTGACATTCCCTACAGATACAGGAAATTCAGAAAGCCTACGGATCTGAAGACTTACAGATGGCCTAGAACTAACAAATGGATGCTAGTGGAATTCACGCAAAGATGGGAAGCGCTGAAGATTGAGTTCATCAAAAGAATCTACTTCTGGAGTTTCGGGTCCGATAAGCGCAAGGCAGAAGCATATACTGAATATATAATTATTGCTGACTTAGACATGTACGCCAGATTGCAGAAAGCTGTAAAAGAAAATGTCGAGGTCAGAGTCCCAGATCCTAGAATTCTGCCACCCCCACGAAGACTTGACGGATCCATTCATTTCGGCGTAATTGAGAAAGAAGTGAAGTACGCTGCTGAAGCAAAATTCCTTGATGAAGATGAGCCAGCGGACTTTGCTCAAATACTGAAGCTGAGGAAGAATACTTATCGCATGTATGGAGTGCCCCTTCCTGAAGAATCATCTCAAGAGTTCAAAGACAGGATTAGGAAATTCATATGATTCCCTGCTTCTGTATTTTTTTTAGTCTAGCAGAGATGTATCTGTACTGAACATTCTTCACTTTTATATGATATCTCCGTTTGGCTTTGACAATATCTTATTGTCTGAATAGCCGTGTTCCTTTATGCTTAACACTCAGAATCACTGAAGTGATTACTGACTCACACACTCAATGTCTGATTTTCTGTCAGTTTATTGCTTAGATAGACTCTGTTAGGATTGCTGTACTTTGGGAAAATATTGTTAAAACAGGGAGAATATGCTTAGTCTCTATATATTCTAACTTTCTGCCCTGATCCCTTCAGTAGTCTAGAACTTGAAGAACAACTCCACCGATCCTACTTGTAACATTGTAAGGAGCTATGTTTCTGATAAGTTATAGTGTTAAGTTGCATAAATGTTGTTAGGTTTTGGCATCATCAAATAGGGGAAAATTGTTGGGTGATGATTCTATCCTCAGCAATGTCACATATAGTGGGAAATGATTCAGTCTTCTATACTGACATATACTCAGTAGCCTTGTGCTCTGAACTAGTCTGAAGATTTGAAGATCCCAAAACCCTATATTGATTGGTGAACCTTTACTTTGTAATCTGTTTTTTGTCTCTGAGGTTTCAGACTCACCAGACCCTCTGCTCTAGTTCAGACATTCAGTAGCTTATTAACCTAAGCACCAGAAGTAGAAGACTCAGTAACACTGGACTCAGCAGGAGCAGTATACTGAATAGAGTAGTGGAACTGAACTCAGCAGGAGTAGTTCACTGTACTTAGAGCTGATCCCCAATAGAACCAACTCAGCAGTAGTTCACTACTGAATCAGAGATCAGACTCAGCAACGGCCAGATAGTCTTCTGTACTGTCAGATCTTTTGAAAAACAATCAGTATAGTCAAATACGAGGATAAGAGAAGTCAGCTTCAGATCTCCTCGAAGTCTGTTCTGTCTCAACCACTTTCTAAACCTTGACCAATGATAAGCAGACACCTATCCTACACCTACTAAAGCTGCAAGTCAACAACTTTCCGGAAAAGGAGGGAAAGGACACTGCCACTCAACTTCAAAAGAGCCATTAGCTACCCAAAAGAGAGAGATAAAGGATCATCATCTCCAACGGATCTTTCCTAGTCTCTTCTCTATAAATAGAGGGATAAATCGATTTGAAGCACGCGAGCTCACACAAAAAGACGAGAACGAAAAACTAGAACACACAAGAACTCAGAGCATTCAAACGAGCTAATCCAAAAAGCCTAAGTCTTCCGCAAGAAGCTCGAAGAATCTATCTCCGGCGAAAGACTTCATTCTAAGCTCTTAGGGAACCAAGCTGAACCGATCGATACAGCCTCTAGTATCCAAACGACGTTACACGAACCCAAAGCTATACTCAGTTGTTTGTCGTTCTAGAAGCAAATTTCTCGTTCCCTATCCCTCTAACCTAAGCTCAATAGAATATATTCATAGCTTAGACGAAGGAGTTCATCTTTGAACTAATCCTTATTGTAAAAGGACTCCTTCACAGTTGGAGAGTTTTTCAAACACTAAGTTTGATAACCTTGTAAACTAAGACTTGCACAGTATAAATTCCAAGACCCGGTTCTGTCCAGCGTACAAGCCGACTGAGACTACCTCAGTATAATAAATAGCTTCCTGATCTTTCAAGATAGTGGACATAGGATTTTTGTGTCCGAACCACTTTAAAAATCTTTGTGTCTCGTATTTGTGTTCTCTTTACTGTTGCATTGATTTACTATTCATACTGAAAACTATCTTCTTAAATCATTCAACTGAGTTTCAGCAAACTTAAGAGATTGCACTAATCATTTGAAACTGTTTTAATAAAAAATGATTTTCA
The DNA here is from genome assembly GCA_028984105.1 of Lavandula angustifolia. Taxonomy (NCBI): domain Eukaryota; kingdom Viridiplantae; phylum Streptophyta; class Magnoliopsida; order Lamiales; family Lamiaceae; genus Lavandula; species Lavandula angustifolia. Next base: position 21,333,703 of record CM054816.1, on the reverse strand, counting down.
ACTCAACTGAATTGGGCCTACACTATTCCGCACCACTGAACTCTATCTGCAAGATACTGAATTCTGACACTCAGTTAGCTAGCAGGTCTCAGTAGAGTCAGTCACTCTGCCAACATGATTCAGAACAACTATCTGGTCTGCTGAATTCATTCAGTACGACATCATCCTGAAAAGGACTGTTCGTGTTTAAGTTGAGAAAATCGGTTTCAGGTGTATTCACCCCCCCCTCTACACCTGAACGTGCTCTCGGGACCAACACTACCAATAGCCTTGCAGCCCTCAGGTAGTTCAGTGATCTCGTATACATCCATATTAATTATGGACTTAAATTTTAAGTCCATGACAATTCGCTAGGAATGTGCATCTACATCTCCCCTGCTTCGTTGTAAGTCCAGGGATCTACGGTATCTTGTTCATCTGCCGGGAGATGATCAAATGTCTCCCCAACGAACATATACCAATCAGGTGTAAATATCAGCCTCCCACTACATCGAATAGTGTCAGGTGTTGTGTTAACAGATTGTGCAGTTACTCGTGGAGTACTATCTTGCACAACTGGCTGTTCAAGTGGAACTCGACCACCTTGTAATTCCTCAAGGATGATGTCGACTCGAGATTTATGGTTACTAATGTAATCCTCTTCTAAGAACTGAGCGTTAGGGCTAACAACGATCTTCTGTTCTTTAGGATCATAAAAGTATTCACCATTCGTTTCCTTCGGATACCCTATGAACAACATCACTTCTGAACGTGATTCCAATTTGTTGACCTGCCTATTTAGCACATAAGCAAGATGACCCCAAATCCTTAAGTGGTGCATACTGGGTTTGTGCCCGCTCCACGACTCGAAAGGGGTGTTTTGTACCGACTTGGAAGGCACACGGATCAGCAAGTATGCTGCAGTCTCTAGGGCATATCCCCAAAAGGAAACTGGCAAAGTTGCATAACTCATCATCAACCGAACCATCTCTAAGAGACTTCGGTTCCTTCTCTCTGACACACCATTCTGCTGAGGCATGCCCGGTGCTGTTAGCTGGGATGTAATCCCACATTCTGTCAAGTAGTCCTTGAACTCGTTAGATAGGTATTCCCTACCACGATCAGATTGTAGTGTTTTGATTTCTTTACCTAGCTTCTTCTCCACTTCTGCCTTGGATTCCTTAAAGGTTTCAAAGCAATCCGACTTGTGGCGAAGAGGGTAAACATATCCATACATTGAGTAATCGTCAGTAAATGTGACGAAGTACTCATACCCTCCACGAGCTTATGTAGACATAGACCCACACAAGTCAGAATGTATCAAACTTAATACTTCTGTGGCTTTATAACCCTTTGCCTTCAAAGGCCTAGTCATCATCTTTCCTTCCAAACAGGTTTCGCAAGTTGGAAATGGTTCAACTTGGAGAGACTCCAATGATCCATATTCCACCAACCTTTGAGTCATGTTAAGATTGATGCGACCCAGTCTTAAGTGTCACAGATAAGTTTGGTTTACCTTAGAAGACTCTTTCCTCTTCTTAGGATTTGATGATGAGGAAGCAATATTAACGGAACTACGCGGTTTACAAGTAATAGTATATAAAGATCCGTTTAATGGTCCACCACAGATAAAATCATCGTCTTTCATGATAGAAACTTCACTATCAAAACTTGATTTATAACCATCCATGGTGCAGAGTTTTGAAACAGAAATAATGTTTCTCCTAAACTCAGACACATATTAAACATCTTTAAGTACTAACACAGAACTATCAAAAGATAGATGTAAATCTCCAATGGCAATTGTAGGAACTTTTGATCCATTGCCCATTGAGACTACCACCTCGCCAATGTTCAATTGCCTTTTCTACAAGAAACCTTGCAAGGTGTAACAAACATGATCAGTTGCCCCGAATCCACTACCCATTCGTGGGTAGAAGAGGACACCAGAACAGTTTCAGTTACAAGAGCGACTCGCGTCTCTTTCTGTTTTTCCTTGACATCTGGATTATAATTATTCCAGTGTCCTTTCTTACCACTTTTGAAGAACCTTCCTTTATCCTTTGACATTCGTATGTCGCCGGTAAGGACCGTCTTCCTACTCCCACTACTCTTCTTGAATTGACCACCCTTTCTGCTCTTTTTCTGGTTTTCGCCTTTTAGAGGATTCCTTGAACTACTAGGGATATTCAAGACTTGAGCACTCTTGCCCTTTCCTATAACCTCTTTGACCGCTACCAAAGATTTGAGTAACATACTCGTAGTAAACTCGTTCTTAGACATAGCGGTCCTAAACCATAAGTTCTTATAGCACCTTTGCAGAGCTTTTATTGGGAAGGTAAGATATCTCTTCCACTCTATGAAATTATTTAAAAAATGTTAAACTCGTTAGGGTTTGGTTGGTGAGACTGTTTAGGAACTCGAAAAATTTCGAACAGACATATCTGAACAATATAATTTAAAAAGCATGTATAAAGTTAATATTTGCACATAATTCGTAATTAACCATCATTGTAACCTTTTGAAAAACCAATGATGTTAAATACTCGAATAGCCCTAGAGATCACACTCGCAAGCCACTCAGGTGGACGTTTACTCGTGTACCCCTAGACCAAGCTATATACTTAGCTCTTGAATTCCAATCCACGCCTAGGTTCTTAAGACGAATGAAATTAATAATCCGATATCTCTGGACCATGTCACTATTAATATTAAAACGCGGGAAGGGACTTCTCAGGAAGTTGTACCTGCGGTGACATCTAAACTTTGACCATCAATTTGACCGAATTAACATCAAATTCACAAAATTGGCATACTTACGCGAACCATACCCTTTCAATTTGATTTAATTAGCCATCTTATTTAATTATTATATGCTAGGCACGCAAGCCACTCAGGTGGACGTTTACGGCTTCGCTCCCACTACTTAATAATAATTAAATATTACATTAGAAAACTCATCTCACAAAATTCGTGGTTCAAAAATACAAGCAAGCCACTCAGGTGGATGTTTACTCATATAATTGTTCCACTTTTGTGTAGGGTCCAATTAATGGAGGTCCGGTTAAATATTTAATTTCCAATTTAAATGGAATCCAATTAAATATTTAATTTATTATTTGCTTAGTCTTTTTCTTCAAAAGGTTCGTTTTGAATCATGTATATCCACATAATTCCTAAAGCATGCAATTTCTAAGCGCACAAAACAAAACGTGCTCGCGAAAAATAAAACATGCTTTAATACGACGTAAATCCTATTTTCATGCTTTTCTAAGTGCAATTAATCACATAAGCGCATGCTACAGCATAATAAAAAAATAAATGCGCAAATAGGAAATTTAAAATATCGTTATCGGGCTTTAAAACACGTAATTCCTAACTATTACATAGCCCGATCAAAATACAGCTCTTCGATATTCAAAATCTTCAAATCTGAAAACTGCATCGAAAACTGTCGCATGCCACGTCATCAGGTCGTCTGCCACATGGCAGACACGTGTACAGCTAGGGCTGACATGTCGCCATGTCAGCGCGCCACGTCAGCGTCATCTCAACGAACCGCCACCGCCGCTGGTTCACTTCCCGCCGCCGCTGTAGGCCGGTTCTCGGCCAGCCGCCGACGTGGTGGTGGTCTACCATCCACGGCGAGTTGGAACCGGGGGCCTCCTCTGTTGGAAAGCCTGCCGTTCGGTACTGTAGACGCAGCAGCGCGCGGCCGCTGCCGCCGAACATGACCTGCTGCCGCCTTCCCGAAGACGTCGTGGAGACGCCGCCTCCGCCTCGACACCGCCCGCCCGGCGCCGCCTCGCGCCGCCGCATACGGCAGAGCGAATCGGCGCTGCGCGCGGCCGCGCCCTCCACGGCCCGGCGCTGCCATCTTCGTCGTCCCCTGCCGCCCTTAGGCACGACCCACACGTCTGGGCGACCTAATTCCGGTGACAATTGCTGCCGCCGCGACGGGAATCAAGCGAATTTCGCATCCCGTCACCGGCGAGCTTCGCCATTCAAATTCGCACTCTCCGAGCCGCAATTCGATCAATTGAAAGAGGGAAAATATAATTAGAACACCTACGACCACCGTGTAACGGATTCCGGCCGAGATTAGTTCCTCAAATTCCCGAATTTCGAACGATTCGCCGGAATGAATTCATAACGAGCAGCCAACTTCAGATGTTAATTCCAATCGCATCCAGGATCGGATGATCCCTTACGACCTATCGACGCGAAGCTCGTAAGATGAGGATTCCACAGGTTCAAGCTAATCAGAAATCGGACCCTGAACCCGCCGGGAATCGCCGCCGCAAGATGCGGCGGAACCCTAGAAAACTAGGGTTTTCTGGCCAATTTGGGGATTTCTGGACTGCACAACCACTTCTCCTTTCCGACACTATTTCGGACAAACCAAAAATCGGAATGGATCGTGCGCCTATCCAGACGAAGATAACGAAAAAACAAACAAAACTATCTAAACGGATTGGAAAAATACTGTAGCACGCGCTCCCACACGCGTCCTCAAGATGGCGGTCGTGATCTGCCAAAAATTAGGGTTTCACCTTTTTCCATCTTTTTGCACCGTCGCGCCTCGATTTTCGTGCATCCCCCAATTACAGTACAAAAATAGTACAATCACATAACATATAGGTCCTATGATCTACTCGTGGATTTTCTCACGAGAAAAACGTTACAACGGGGTCAAAACAGTGGCTCGCAGGCCGCCCCAAACACAAAAATTAACCCGATAACGACGGAAATAAACCTAATCATGCTACTAATAGCAACAATCAGAGCCTAAACCAGGCTCTGATACCAATTGAAGGATAATTGAGGGTTAGAAACGATACCTTCCTCCTTCGTATGTTGTTGCAACTCTGATCTGTGTCCCGGCCTTTTTCTCCCTCTAGGTGGTCAGACAACTGGAGAAAATAAGATTACAGTCTCTCCACATAACTCACGCAGGCGTGTATAATTTTTGTGTATGTGTGTGTCTGTTTCTGAACAGAATACTAATATATATAGGCTTCAAAAGCCAATATAATATTAATATATTTGTAGCTCATTAATTTAATTATATTTCTAATGGGCTTCCACATAATTAGCCCATAATATAATTAATTAATCCACTGGGCTACTAATATTTATCAATTAATTGGCCCAACCAATTAATTCCAGATAAATAACATTATTCAATAATGTAAAAAATACATTAATCCATTAATAATAATTTCTGAGAGACAATAAATAACTAGGCAACTAATTGGGCCAGATCAGAGATCCAATACAAGAAATAAAGCTGGGCCTCAAATTAATTAATTATCCATGCTCAGCCCAGAGCAAAATTAATTAATAAACACAGATTCATTCCACTAGAGAATTCGTGCTGACTTACACCCCTTTATCCCAAATTGAGCAAGGGCTTGTATTTTAGACTTAATCGATCTCCGTATTTAAGATAGAAATATCCGTTAATTAATTAAGCTCACTGACAGCTTAAATTAATTAACATCTTATATTCCTGAGTAGTACCACTCGACCTTATTAACACACCTGAACTTAATCAACCGGCCAGGTTTAGTGTGCTAATCCTTTCGAGTTCCTCAGGGGATATTATCAACCCATTTTACTAGGATACGGTTGCAAGATACAGACAACCAGTCTGAGCCACAAATAACTACTAACACCCAAGATACGTAGATCCGGTCCCGATGGCGTTCACCATAGTAGGTCAAAGTGATAGATAGTCAAATGCACTCAATGAAGTCTTACCAAGCTTAAGACCGGCTAAGTCACCGAGATCTTGGTTCTCCACTAAGGTCAGTTAGGAGAACACATCTCACTGTGATCCATCAATACACCACCTTCAGTGTACCAGTAAAGACAAGCAGCTAAGACAAGCCACTTCTTATCTAAGCTGCAGCTTAAACCGACAACTTATCCCCGAAGTTGTCTCATTGTGATAACTGTTTATATCTTGTCAGTTCAACCAATTTGTGTTGTCTTCTGTGATACCCGACACACTACACAAATCTAACTTTTATACAAGATAAAGGATAACATGTGCAAATATATATATTTATCAGATAGGAGAATAAAATAGTGGTAAGGAAAAAACACATTGTATACAAGCATAAAATTTGCTTCCAGTATACAAAATCCCAATATTCAGGAGGTCTCGAGTGTACTTGGCTTGGTTGATGAATATTCATTCAGGTGACTGCGTCACTTGAAAGCCGAGGAAGTAGTTCATCTCCCCCATCATGGACATCTCGAACTTCTCCTTCATCATTTTCTCGAATTGTTGACATATAGTCACATTCCTGCATCCGAAAATGATGTCGTCCATGTAGATCTGTACTAGTAGAATGTCATCGCCTGACTTAATGTTGAACATAGTGTGATCTACTGTCCCCTTCTGAAAACCTTTCTGAAGAAGAAAGTCTGATAAGGTATCGTACCAAGCCCTGGGTGCTTGTTTTAACCCATACAAAGCTTCCTGAAGTCTAAACACCTGATGTTCCTACTGAAAGCCGGGCGGTTGTTCCACGTAGACTTCTTCCTTCAGCACGCCATTCAGAAACGCTGACTTAACATCCATTTGATATATTTTGAATCTTCGATGCGTTGCATAGGCCAGGAATGGCTTCCAATCTGGCGACTAGTGCGAACATCTCGTCAAAGTCTATTCCCTCTGTTTGACAGTATCCCTTGGCAACAAGTCGAGCTTTGTTTCTTACTATGACGTTGTTTTGTCTCGTTTGTTCTTGAAAACCCACTTAGTAGCGATTACATGTTGATGTCTAGGTCTGTCAACAACTTCCCAAACTCCGTTTCGGACAAACTTGTTCATCTCCTCTTGCATGGCAATGATCTAGTCAGCATCGTTGAGAGCATCCTCTATTGTCTGAGGTTCTTCAGTAGACAAGAAACAGGAGGAGAGAGCGCTTTCTCCTTGATTTAGTCTGGATCTTGTCCTTACTGCTGTTGATGGGTCTCTAATGATTAGATCAGAAGAGTGAGCGTCTATCCATGGACGTATGAGTTTGGCATTTCAGTAGTGCTGTTCTGTGACTGAAGCAATTCAGTAAGAAGGTTAGGGTCTATTGAGTGTCCAGCTTCAGGGGCATTTAGCTCAGGAACATTAGTCGTTCCCCCTGAGTTTATATTCTCAGTAGAGGTCTCAGTTACCACTAGGGCTTCCTCATCGACCATTGTTACCTGATGTTGATTCTATTCAGTAGAATCAACCAGGTCAGCTACAGTGCTTGCGGGATGGTTCTGGATTTCTTCTTTGTCTGACTCGTCATCCCAACAATGTTGGATCCTCTCAGCTTTATCATTTAGTGTGAGATCCTGTAGCTTGCTGCTGACATCTTCAGGATTTGTCTTCTTGGGTTTCCTGTACTCAGTAACAAACTCATCAAAAATAATATAAGGGCTTTCCTCCTCACAAAGGGTCTGGTAGTTAAAGACCCTGAAGGCTTTACGGAGTCGAGAGTATCCTAAGAACACTTCTTGATCAGATTTGCTATCAAAGACCTTTAACTGATCATTCCCGTTATTGTGGATAAAGCAAGGACAGCCAAATATATGAAAATGAGAGATAGAAGGAATTCTCCCTTTCCATTATTCATATGGTGTCTTCATGCGCTGCTTTGTAAGTAGTGAGCGGTTCTAAGTGTAACAGGCGGTGTCAGTAGCATCAGCCAAGAACTTTGAGGGTAGTGCAGAGTCTGCTAGGAGCGTTCTTGTTGCTTCTTTTAGTGTTCTGTTCTTCCGTTCAGCAAGACCGTTCTGTTGAGGGGTGCGAGCTGCTGAGGTCTCGTGTTGAATCCCCTCTGTGTCGCAGTACTCTTTTATGACTGAGTTGAGGAATTATGTCCCTCTATCTGAGAGAATTCTCTGAATCTTGATGTCCTTTTCCACACTGAGTTTCTTCAGTAGTATCGGCAGCTCAGTCTTGACATCAGATTTGTTGGCTATGAAGATGACCCACGTATATCTCGAATAATCGTCAATAACGATGAGGGCATACTTCTTGCTTCTTATAGTCACTGGAGAGACTGGCCCAAACAAATCCATGTGGATCAGTTGAAGGATTCCATCAGTGGAAGGCGACGGAATTGGTGGATTACTTTTCTTTGTCTGCTTTCCCTTCAAACACGCTACACAGTTTTTGTCTTTGATGAAAACTTCATTGGGCAGTCCTCTGACTCTTGAGTTCTTGGCTAGCTTATTCATTGCCTTGAAGTTCAGGTGACTGAGCCTCTTATGCCATAGTAATCCTACTTGATTTTGTCTGGGAAAGTAAGCAGGCCTCAGGTTCAGCGGTGTTCTCTTTAGCAACGTAGATGTTCTTCTTCCGCGAACCTGATAACACTGTTTTCCTTATAGATTTATCAACAACATCACAGAAACCAACATCAAAGATAACTCTATTCAGATTATCACAGAATTTACTGACAGAAAGGAGATTATGTTGAATTCCTTCAACATATGTTACTCTTGGAACTGAAGCAGTCCCAATGCTCAGTGTTCCATGTCCCCTTGTGTAGCCTTTTGAGTTGTCACCGAACTCAATTCTGGGACCATCTTCTTGTACGTAATTAGTCAGCAGACTCTTTTGATAAGTCATATGTCTCGAGCAGCCGTTGTCCACGATCCAAGGGTCCTTATGCACCTGCAAAACAGAAACAATTTTAGGTACCCTTTGGGTTAGTTTGGTTCTTTAAGCGTTAGTCGATGGTTTCGCGACCCAAATCGTTTGGCGACCTTAGAAGTCTCAGACACCTTCTTTTTCTGAACCTTGTCAGTCTTCTTCTCTACTGGACCTACAGATACTGAGTTTCTGGCAGCTTTGGGTTCAGGAGCTTTCTTCTTCTGAGATTTTGTGCTCCTCTTGACCGTGGGTTCATAATAGTACGAACCAAACTGTGTTGCATGCTCATACAGTGGCTCGCCATACTGCTCTACCCATCTGACCTTCTTAGTTCCCCTTGAATTTGATCATGGTGTCTGTTGGTCCGGAGACGATAAGTCAGGTGTAGAGGGGGGGGGGTGAATACACCTGAGCTCAGTTTCTTTTTCTCAATGAAGGTCAGCTGAGCTGATGATTGCAACTGATGAACAGTGCCAAATAAGCCTTCGATCGCGGGACAGAGTGAGTCAGCTACTGAGCTCTCTCCTACTGACTGTTGTCAGTACTTTGAGAATCAGTCGGAGACTGTTGTGCGGAAAGTGTGGGGCCCGGAATTCGTCTCTTTTGAAAACACGTTTTAGCAAATTAAATCTTTTGGTTGTGCGCTTTATAAAATACGTTTTATGCAAGCTTATGATTTTCAAGTCAGTTGAATGCTATGCAATAAAACAGTAAAGGAACACAAGCGATTTAACGTGGTTCGGATACGCAAGATCCTACGTCCACGGTCCTGAACAAAGCAGGAGAACTTGTTGATTATTCCCGAGCAAGCCTCATCGGGGATCTCGTGCACTCGGACGGTTCCCTCTAAGTTATAGTCCTTAGCGACTTTACAATCCAAACCTAAGTCTGAAAGGGGAGGGAATATTCTCCAACTGAGAAGGAGTTCTTACAATAAGAACAATTCACTAAATGTGAACTCCTTCGAATCTAAGCTATAAATATGACAATGAGCTTAGTCTAGAGAAGAAAGGGATCTAAGAACTCTAGAGAGAAAAACTGAGAAATCTTCTAAGTATGCAAGTTTTCCTCTGGATGATCTTTGAGTGTTCTAGAGTGTTTATGAACTTGAGCTTGTCCCTTCGAAATTCCGTCACTCGGAGCTTCAAAAACTTCTCTATTTATAGTTGTGAGTTATGGCATATGTCCGTTGGAGACGACGATGCCACGTGTCACAAGCTTCCAAGGAAAACGGCCATAATTCGAACTTGTTGCAGCAGGACATTTAATGCACTGTTCATGAGAGCAGCTTTACTGCGTAGACTAGGTAAGCGTTGTCGGCTTCTCATTGGTCGAGGTTTGTAGTTGGTGAGAATGTCAGAGTTCACCGTTCAACAACCTCGTATGTCTTCTGCTGAACTTTTCGAAAAGACTTGAATAGATGGGTCGCTTTCCGTAGGATACAGTAGATTGAAAAGTCTCTGTCTTCTTCAGCTGAGTCGGCTGACAGGGCATCTACTGAGTAGGTCAGCTGGCGACTGCGAAGGTATTGTGCTTGTTTCAGTTCTTCTGCTGATGACTATCAGCTGGGAGTAGTCTTCTCCTGATGATTTGTCAGCTGATGCGCTGTCTTCGACTGAGTGGAAGATCAGCTGCTGACTGAAGAACACAAGCGATTACACTGATGACGTGGGGTTCTGAAAAGTATCTTCGATAGAAGATCAGTTCAACAACTACCCCGTACAGGACTTAGACAAAAATAATAAACAATACATCAAGTCTAACCTATACATGAGCTAATCCTAACGACACACTAATCTACTGATATCAGCTAGGTTTTGGGATCTTCAATTCCATAGTACTACTATGATTTCCCCCAATTTTCTTTTAACCGAACAACAGCTGAGTATCATCTACTGACTCTTATCCAACAGTGTCCTAGGGCTAGAACTTTTGGTCAGTTGCTTCTTGTTGCTCGGCTGAGGTGCGATGATCTTCTATTTGTTTTTCGCCTGAGTTGTGGGCTCAGAGATTTGAACTTTTCCTCTGACGAACCTATCAGCCAGCATTTCTGAGCCTTTTGAAGTAAAGGTTGAAGCTTCGTGAGTATAGCCGAGTCCTTCTTTCATGATGACTGGCCTTTGAGCTCTAAGCATGCTCTTCAACTTCTCTTTGGCTCCCAGGTATTGTTCAGTCATCAGTCCTCGCCAAACTTCATCACTTTTCCTAAGTGATTCGTAATCCTTTTCAACCTCTGCGAGCTTCTGACTGAGTCTGGCTATCTCAGTATCTTTCTCAAAATTGTCCTTAGTCAGAACTGATATCTGAGTTTCTTAAAGATGAGACTTAGTCATAAGCGATTCAATCTCTTCCTTCAGTCTCGCAAAGAAATTCTCTGAATCAGTAGAGACCTGACAATCAGAAGAAAGTCTTTGATTTTCAGCCTTTACCTGTTCCAGTTCCTGAACAGTTCTGCTGAACTCTCTACTTAACTGAATCTGCTCCTCTAGTAGATCGTCGTATGCTCACGTCTAGAGGTTCATCTGTAGCTGAGCACGTGTCGTGTGTGCTTTGTGAAGAGGAGGTTATAATAAGTTTTGAATTTACCTCAGCCTCTTCCCCAGCCATCAGGCAGTGTTCAGTCGATGTTTCAGGATCTATTCCTCCGACCTAAATGGCAATAAATGCGGCTTCGTCCTCAGAAGAATACATGAAAGTATCTTCCTCGATTGAGTCATCGGATAGCTCTCCGGCAATGTAGGCCTGCCTCCTACGGGCAAATTTTTCTCGTCTGGCCTGCCGTTCTGCTCGCTGGGCAGTTGAGAGCTCAGGATATTCATACTGGAAATGTCCTTATTTCTTGCAGTTGTAGCACACAGTCACTCTGCCACCTTTTCCAGTTGAGCTGTTGGATGGACTAGCAGCAGGTTCTGTGTTCCTGCAATCAGGAGAATGTTTAGATTCTTCCCTTTTATGATAATCTTTCTTACCTGACAGAGAATCTCTGTGGTATTTCTTTAGCTTTCTGACTCTCTCCTTCTCCCTTTGATATTTGAGAGACATAAGCGCAAGACGCTCAGTAGCAGGAGTCTCCGAAGACTTTGCATCAGATGCAGCTATTGTCTTGCTTGTAGAAACGGGGTTGGCTCCTGAAGTGTTGACTGTTGCTTTGAAAGCATGATCTATTTGAGTGTCAGCTGGAGCACTAATGCACCGTTGGGGTAGACTATGCTCGAACTCCTCTGTCTTTAGTTCTGAAAAGATAACATCAGGAGTTAAAGCATTAAGATCTGAGTGACGTAAATAAGTAGCAAAATGAAGCCACTTCAGTCGAAGTAGTGCTCTAAAGATCTTGGTGTTCATCTCTTTGTTGGTGAACGTTCTCCCCAGCCCGTTGATCGCATTTATCTGATTGGTGAATCTGACGCTAAGCTCGTCAATGGTTTCATTGGGCTCCATGGAAAAGTTGTCGAACTTTTGAAGCTCTAGCTCGAGCTTATTTTCTTTGATCTGCGGGGTTCCTTAGCTCAGTACAGCCAGGGCATCCCAAAGCTCTTTTTCCTTTTTGCAGTCTTGCACCATCCCGAGATGTGAATCACTGAGCGTTGTCAGGATTGCATTCCGCGCTACTCGGTCAAGGTTGTGCAACTTCTTCTCTTCAGGCGTGAAGGTAGTTTTATCTTTGGCAACCTTAGCACCAGTCTGTGCTCCTACACCTCCCACAACGGCATATTGAACGTTGTCGATCATGGGAATGATGGTCCTGTTTCAAGGACATATGTCATGCTGTAATGCAGCGATGTAAGGTGCGCCTCCATTCTCACGCGCCATACCGTATAGTTCTCTACTGAGAACATCGGCACCATCCGTATACCTGACATATCAGACATTATAAGTGAGAGTATAAGGATGTATGAAGAGATGCGTGTGCAGTGAAAACGTTTTCAGGATCTGTTCGAGTAGACCAGTAGTTTTCAGAAATGATGATCAGGAGAACACCGTGCTCTGATACCAATTATTGGTCCGGAGACGAATGTCAGGTGTAGAGGAGGGGGTGAATACACATGAGTACATGTTTTTCCTCAAACGCGAAGGATAGCTAAGTTGTAAAGTGCGATTGATGAACAGTGCTAAGTAATAACCTTCTGATCAAAGGTCAGAGTGTCTTAACTATTTAGTTCGTCCTACTGACTTCTGTTAGTATTGAGAGCTCAGTCGAAGAGTTTCAGTGCGGATAAGTGTGGGGCCCGATAGACTTCGTCTTTTTGAAAACGTGTTTTTGCAAACCAAAGTTGTTTTGGCTGGTGCACTTTTAAATACGTTTTATGCATAGTATGAGTTTGTAAAATTGCTTTGAGAACAATGCAATAAAACAGTAAATAACACAAGCAATTTTTAACGTGGTTCGGATATGCAAGATCCTACGTCCACGGTCCTACAGAACAGGAGTTCTTGTTGACTAATCTGAGCAAGCCTCGGCAAGGAATATATGCGCTGGACAGACCCTTCTAAGTTATAGCCCTTAGCGACTTTACAAATCAAACCGAAGTTTGAAGGGGATGGGATTTTCTCCAATAATGAAGGAGTTCTTACAATAAGAACGATTCACAGAAAGTGAACTCCTTCGAAGGTTCTAAGCTATGGATATAACAGTGGAGCTTAGATAGAGAAGAGGGAACTAAAGAATCTCTAGAGAGAAGAACTACGGATATTCAACTAAGCAAGTTCTTCGCTGGATCGACTTGAATGCACTAGAGAGTTTGAATGCTGTGAGCGTGTATTCCCTTTGATGTCCCGTGCGTTGAGCTTGGAAACTCTTCTCTATTTATAGTCGTGACCTAGGCATGTATCCGTTGGAGAGGACGATGCCACATGTCACAAACTTCCAAGGAAAACGGCCATAAGTTTTCGAAGTAGCGTCGCAGAGTGGTTGGCTTCTGTACATGAGAGCAGCTTTAGTGTCAGAGCAGGTAAGGCTTTGGTTGCTTCTCATTGGCCGAGGTTTGTGGTAGGTGAGACTTGTCAGACATCAGTCTTCATCTGAGTTGACTCTCACTGATCCTCGTACGAATATAATCTGCTGACTTTCGAATGACAATAATAGTCGGGCAATTGTTTCCTTGTCGGATTCAGTAGATCTGGATCGATCATACTGACTTCTTCATCTGAGTCGGGTGATAGAAGTCTTCTACTGATAACGGTCAGCTGGTGTCTCTGAAGGTACTGAGCTCTTCGAACTGTGCCTTCAACGGAGGTCTGCTGATAGGAATCTTCTACTGAGAACAATCACCTGGAGACCTGAGGACACGAGCTCTTACAAATTGATGATACGGGGTTCTGGAATTTAACTTCCTACTGAAGTTCAGACCAACAAACACCCCTTACAGGACTTAGACAAAATAAATAATGAACATAAGAACATGTCTAGCCTATTACACCATCAAGTCTGAAAACACACTACGGGTATAGAACAGGTTTTGGGATCTTCAATTCTATAGCAATAAAATCACTACAATTTCCCCCATTACCGAAATACAATAATAAGTCCTAACTACATGAACTACTGATGTCAGTTCAGAGTACCCCCTTAGCAATGATCTAAACGACCACTGACTCATAACCCAACAGCTTTTTTATAGTAAATATGGTGGGTTTTGTGGATTCGATATCCGTCTCAGAACTGATCGTAAGAGGGGTTTTATTACATTGAATAAGTATGTCTTATGTAATCGTGAGGAGGAAAAGGTTGATGATGCATATTCATCTGAAAATGAAGCTAATGGAGTTGGATTAAGGAAAAGAGGCGAAAAATGTCATTTAGGGCATCATGCATGGCTTGCACTATGTTGAAGTTTAATACTGATGTTGGATATGTCATTATGAAGTTTAATGAGTCACACACATTCGTTAGTAACTACATTTTTTAGACTACTTTTATTGTGCACTCATGGTTTTTTAAGCTAGTACAAATCTTGAAAGTTCTATTCGATTTATTACTTCAAATGCATTCAAGTCTTGCAAATAGGTACCTATTGTAATTTTTTTTTTTTAAAGTGCAATTTTAAACATAATAGATGTTCATTTTGTAACACTTAATTGTTTGAATTATTATGTAATAAAAAAAATTATGAATTTATTTTACTTTAATGAATATTAAAATGTACCATTTCATACTAATTTATTACTTCAAATGCATTCTAGTCTTGCAAACAGGTACCGATTGTAATGTTTTTTTTTTAAAAAGTGCAAATTTAAACATAGTAGATGTGCATTGGGTAATACTTAATTGTTCGAATTATTATGTAATAAAAATATTAAATTATGAATTTATTTTACTTTTATGAAATGCATGTTTATCTTGTATTAAAATGCACCATTTCATAAATTAGTGTACACCATTTGGAAAAAATACCGTTGAAATAGAATAAACATCTGGTACATGAAACGTGTCTATATCGTTCAAAAGTATAAAATGCTAAACACATATCCAGATTATCCTAGCAGAAAACGATCCACATTTGTTTTACTTGGCGAGAAAACTTCTTTAAAATAGCGGTCTGCATTCAGTGAACATAAACAAATCAGTAAAAATATATATATTAACTCAGCAGAAAAAAATGAATAAAAGTGCATAAAATAGTATATAATTGTACAAGTTTCATAATAAAATAGTTCAATATTTTGCAAATTTCTAAAGTTTACTTAAAATAGCACCACATCCACAAACAAATCTAAGGTGCAAAATTTATCATCTAAAATGTGTTCTACTCAATAATTAATAGTGCAATTTATCTTATATATAAAAAAAATTACAACTTTGAAGTTAAATCACCCAAAACCCAAATATTGTCTAGACGTTTAATTGTTAAAAAAAAAAGAACGAAAATGTCAAATAAAATCAGTTTCGCAGACAAACCCTAAACCCAATTCGACATCACTCAATATACATTTGCCAAGAATTTCATCATGTTCCGAAACCCTAATTGATTCCGGCACAGATACATTATAACACTGCAAAATGTTTAAAAATCGACAGAAAGTTTAAAACTCACCAATCAATTTTGAATCTTCTTCGTGTTTACACAGTGAGAAAGGGACGAATAATGCTGGCTCAACAATCGCTGTGTTTTACCGATTCATCTTCATGCCATAGTCTCATAAATCGATTCTTTGTTGTCGAAGGGTTTGTGAAATCGAGAAAGGGAAGAGCGGAAAATAAATTCGACGAGAAGGGATGTGAAATTGGAGAAAACAAATCGCGGATTATGAGCGAAATATTAAGCAATTTAGTATTAGGGTAGGATTATTATATTGAAAGAATTTGACTCTAATGCCCTTTGTGCAAATTTTTTAAGTAAATGGTGCATTTCGGGTAAAAAAATTTATGAACGAATCTGGTCCGTCAATTTACATGATCTAAAGGATGACGATTGTTCTTATTTCTCACTCTAAGGGGTGTTCCTATTGGAACCTCCTCATTTATATATATATATATATATATATATATATATATATATATATATATATATATATATATATATATATATATATATATATATATATATATATATATAGGGGAGGGTTCAATAAGGAACACTACCTTATTGAAGGAATTAGGAACAAGATCTATTCATCCATTTTATAAAATGTATGGTTGAGATCAATAGTTAATTTTAATAATTAAGAAGTGAATTTATATTTTGTTAATTTTAATAAGATAATTTCATACTAATATGGACACAAAAGTGTATATAAAAAAAACCTAATCTATCTCTCTTCTCTCTCTAATTCTCACGCTATCTCTCTTCTCTCTCTAATTAATTCTCACACTCTCTCTCTTCTCTCTCATTTCTCACGACTCCTCTCCATTCTCTCTCTCTTTCTTCTTCTTCATCTTCTCTATCTAAATCACTCATGCAGAAACCGTCTACCACAAGATCTACAGAAACTCATCTTGCTCCGCTTTCTCTCCGACTCCGCCGTGCAGTCCTTCGCCCTCTCTCTCTCTCTTGCCCCGCCTTCGCTCCAACTCCGCCACAAATCTGCAATTCCGCCACACCGGCGTCCTTCCCAACTCTACCGCCGCCACAGATCTGTAAATCCGTCACACCGGCGTCCTTCCAACTCTACCGCACCGCCGTTCGTCCGACTCCGCCACTATTCTTTCTCTCTGTATCTTTTGTCTCCTACCCCAGATCTGAACAAATCTCATCCTTAGGCGTATAATAAGTATCGATGGCGTATGCTGCTTTTTTCCTTCCTCGGATGTCTGAGCCTCCGCTTCTCCGCCTTCACTTGTTCGTTTCTAATTTCTTTTTTCAGCTAATTTTGCTCTACTTTCCGAAATCCTTTAATTTCCAATCGTTGATTTTGTATGAGTAGATCAATGTTTCTATCTATTGATCCGATTTTGGATTGTAAGATACAAGCAGTTTTAATTTTCTTAAAAAAATTATTAGGTTACAGTAGTTTGTTAAGTTCAATTCGTCTCCATATCTACTCAAATTCCTTTAGAATCTATAAATTTAATGAAAGTGCATAAAAAAACGAAAAGTGCATAAAACAAACGCGGAAAGTGCATACAAAAAATTTCAAGTGCATACAGAAAAAAGTTCAAGTGCATACAAATTAAATATAAAGTGCATAAGATGTTATTGAAGAAATTATTGAAGAAAGAGAAAGTAGACAGAGAGGAGAGAGAAGAAATAACGATAGTAATAGTCAAAGGAAAGACATAAAGAATATTGAATTTTGAAATAAATTTGAAAATTAGGTTTTTGAAATAGAATTGAAGATTACACAATTATCCTTAATGAAATTAATTAAGGGCTTTAAAATTAGAAACATCTCATTTATTCTAAGCTATACATCTTCAAAATTAAAGGATGAGATGTGTTCCTAGTTCCTTCATTAAGGAAGTGTTCCTAAAAGATCCATCTCCTATATATATATATATATATATATATATATATATATATATATATATATATATATATTATATCATGTATATCATAGTTCAGAATACTAAAATAATATTTAAATACAATTTAATTTGATGGTTTATATTAACTTTGAGAATCATGCTCATATGATTATTCAAAAATTAAGTAGAATATATACACATGATTACATATTACAATATATTTTTAAAATATCTTGTTGCTCTGATAAAAAGAATATCACTTATCTTAGCTTATAAACCGTCTGAAAAATCGCCTCATTAAATCCTTGACAGTTTTTTAAAATTATTTCAAAGAACTATCTAAGAACAATTTCTACCTTGATGTACAAAGAAAGACAATATCTTAGCCAAGAGGTTCAACAAATGTTTTAGATATAAAAATACACAAATTTTGCAAATATCTTTAAAAAAATATATGCAAGGATATAAAATATTACTTAATATATATATATATATATATATATATATATATATATATATATATATATATATATAGCTATGGACAGTTCAAACATAGATCTACCTTATACAATAGTTTTTGAAAAACTGATTGCACCAAAAATGATAAGAATCCACAAACTCTTTATGACAAACATAATAGAAAACTCAATCCAAATATTAGGCATTTGTGCTGCACTTTTTTTCCTTCAAATTATTATAAGAGTTGTTGTGTGTCCAACTATCATGCACTACTATGAGTTATTAGAATATTAAAATATAAAACTGCTCAATTAATTGTACCTTGGAATCACAAAAAACACACTCTCTACTTGATATATCTTTTTTGTTGAAAGAAGGTATCTCGTATACTCGTACCATACGGAGTTTCATTGGGAATGATTCTTTGAATTCATCCAACTCTTCAATGAGAGACCAAATATTGGGCATTTGTGCTGCACTTTTTTTTTTTCCTTCAAATTATTATAAGAGTTGTCAAAATTGTAGTAGAGTTTTTAGTAAATGTTTAATTTATAGATTTGCTGCATGTGCTTCAAAGAGAAATTAAAGAAAAGTCTTGTCATAATCAATTAAATTGATTTCAGTAGCAAATCAATCGAAACTCAATGATATTCTCTTATCATAATCAATTAATGTGATTGGTGGGAAAGAGAAAAATTGGTGGGAAAGAGAAAAATTTGGAATAATTTATGAGAAATCCAATTTTATAAATGGAGATGTTTTTTCACGGCGTAATAATTACAATTAATTTATATTGATTTGATTGATTCCATATCTATGTAAGTTTAAATATGAATGTAACATAAAGGTTGTTAAAAAAATATCTATTTCAATGATAAGAGATATTGGTATTTTATGGAAGGCGAAAAATTAGAGGAAAACAATTTAATTGACTTGATCTTCATTAAATGTTTTTTTTTGGAAAGTATCCAAATTGAAATACATTGGCATTAAAATCACACTATATTAACGTGATTTATGAGAGACAACTTTAGAAGAAATTATGAGAAATTTTAGTTTTTATTATTATTTTAAATTAAAATCACACGTTCACACGATAAGGGCTGTTCAGACGGGAACCACTCCCTAGGGAATGGATATATAAGGAACACTAGCTTAATGAAAGAACTAGGAACAGATCATAGCCTACCATTTTGTTAGATGTGTGGCTTAGATAAAGAAGCTATTTTAAATTTTAAATATATTATTTAGCTCATTAAAGGTATAGAAGTGATCTACTCATTTTATTTTATTTTTACATATCTTCTATTATTCAATTTTGTGAAATAATTTATTAATCAATTCCCTATTTACCTAAAAATTATCCAAAATTTTGTGAAATAATTTATTAATCAACTATCAATTGTACTATGTCCTATATATAATAATATATAATATTATTTATATAATATATATAAAATTAACGTAAAAATCAATTAATATAGAATTATCTATTGAAGTCCTTGAATGACATAAATTGATATTTTTCTTTAATGTATAGCTAAAAAAATTGATATTATCAATTTGATCACATATATAATAGCATATAATATGAAATGTATGTAGAATTAATGTAAAAATCAATTAATATAGATTTATCAATTGAATTGCATTGAAATAGATGAATTGAGATTTTTCCTTAATGTATAGATAAATGAGTAATTGATAAATCTACCCCTCAATAAATGAAATTCTCAATTAGATCCAATTGAATTGAAATTTGAAATTGATTTGAAATTCAAAGATTCATTTTTTTATATATACTAGGACATCACCCGTACTCCGCACGGAAAAATATTACAATTTTATGATACAATAGTTAATACTACTTTAAATAATAATATCATATCATATATCATATATCATATTATTAAAACACAAGCTACTAAGTGGGATATGTTGGTCCGGAGACGATAGTCAGGTGTAGAGGGGGGGGGGTGAATACACACGATCACGTTTCTTTTCTCGAACGTGAAGGGCCAGTGGTACGTTAGTTACGACTGATGAACAATGTCAGATAGTAACCTTTGATCACGGGTCAGAGTGTGCCAACTACTGAGCTCTCCTACTGACTTTTGTCAGTACTTGAAACTCAGTCGGATACGTTGTGCAGATAAGAGTGTAGGGCCCGGAGATTCGTCTCAGTTTGAAAACGTGTTTTCGCAAGTTAAAGTCTTTTAGCTGGTGCGCTTTTTTTAAAATACGTTTTATGCAAAGATATGATTTTTAATCAGTTGTATGCAGTGCAATAAAATAGTAAATAACACAAGCAATTTACTGTGGTTCGGATACGCAAGATCCTACGTCCACGGTCCTGACAAGGCAAGAGAACTTGTTGATTTATCTGAGCAAGTCTCAACAAGGAATCTGTGCACTGGACAGACCCTTCTAAGTTATAGTCCTTAGCGACTTTAAAATTCAAACCTAAGTTTGAAAGGGAGGGGATGATCTCCAACTAAGAAGGAGTTCTTACAATAAGAACAATTCACAGAAAATGAACTCCTTCGAAATTTCTAAGCTATAAATTTGGCAATGAGCTTAGCTAGAGAAGAAGAGATCTAAAGAACTCTAGAGAGTAGAACTAATGATATTCTATGAAGGCAAGTTCTTCGCTGGATGATCTTTAAGTTTGCTAGAGTTTGTTCTTGAGCTTGAGCATTTTTCCCTTGTTTATCCCGTGCGTGGAGCTCGGTTTTCTTCTCTATTTATAGTTGTGAGCAGGCATATGTCCGTTGGAGAAGACGATGCCACGTGTCACAAGCTTCCAAAGAAAACGGCCATATTTTTCGAATTATTGCAGCAGGGCAGTTGACACTGTTCATGAGAGCAGCTTTAGTTGGTCAGAGCAGGTAAAGCGTTGTCGGCTTCTCATTGGTCGAGGTTTATGGTAGGTGAGAATGTGTCAGTGTTCAGAGTTGACTATTCTTCAACCTCGTATGATCTTCTGCTGAACTTCGAAATGACTTGAGCGACTGGGTCATTTTCTGTCGGACACAGTAGACTTAGGACAGTCTCTGTCTTCTTCGACTGAGTCGGCTGACAAGCTGATAAGGCTTTGGTAGGTCAGCTGATGACTTCGAAGGTACTGAGCTTTACATTAAGTTCTTCTGCTGATGTCTACCGGCTGATGAAAAATCTTCTACTGAGGACAGATTCAGCTGAAGACAGAAGAATATAAGCGATTACACTGATGACATGGGGTTCTGGAAAGTAACTTCGTCAGAAGATCAGTCCAACAGTTTACCCCGTACAGGACTTAGACAAAAAGATAAACTATCACAAAAAGTGTAACCTATACATCATCTAATCCTATCGAGACACTACACTACTGATAGCAGCTGGGTTTTGGGATCTTCAATTCCATAGTACTACTATGATTTTCCCCAATATTATTTTAACCGCTAATCAGCTGAATACCATCTACTGACTCATAACCCAACAATTTTCCCCTAATTGATGATGCCAAAACCTCTACTATTATAAAGACAAAGACAGGAATGCTAGACTACTGACTTAGAAAGACTTCAGTAAAACTGAAACAGATAACTGCAGTAAGTTCAGCAAGTGAGAGATAGGCAAGATCAGAGAAACGGTTATGTGAGAGTGTGTGTCAGATCACTTCAGTGATCAGTTGTGTAAGAAATAAAACACAACAAAAAGTCGTGAGACAATGAGTAATTGTCTGGCAAGCAATAGAAACTGATATATATGATCAGAGGATTACAAGGTTTCTATTACTATTACAACAAACTGCGATAAGAAGATCAAGGCTGAAGTCTGAATCTCTGCGTTCGGCTCTTGAAGTATGCAGACCTGTCAGCTGGAGGATCCAGACAATAAAACTTGTACATTCTTCTCCGCAGAGTCTGGATTTCCTCGAGATCCTCAGGTCGATCAGAGCTGAGATTGTGATGATAAGCAGCTTCCTCGATCTAATCTTCTATCTCTTTTGTGCAAAGCACGCCGCGAGTCATCATGGGCGGAGGTGTTCTTCTGAAGGCTGGAGCTCTGATGGGTATCTTCTCTTTCTCCATGATTGGCAGAAGTTGTTCTGCGAGCTGGGGAAAGTTATGATGAAGACATTCTTCGAATAGTTGATCAGCAGGTATCCCAAACGGATAGAAGTCTCATACATGATATCCCTTGATGAAAGATTCTTTGAGTTCCTCCCATAGCTCGTTAAGTTCGGCTGGTACCCATTTGTCTATGTGAGGAGTAGGCGTCTTCTTAACATAAGGTGCTCTGGGCGCTCTCCTGTAATATTTTGAAGCTTTGGGTATCTGCCTTTTCAAGTCAGCTGCTGGCTTATCAGATAGACTAATCATTTTAGCCATGTCAGCCAATTTTTCTTCTCTCTAAGAGCCGCTGATCTAGCATCTCCTCTCCGGAGACTGAGTCCCTTCAGTGTGGCCTCCCAGGTAGCTCTGTCCTCGGCCTCCTGCTCAGGTGTAAGAGTTGAAGTGTAGTAACTCTGAGCTGTTGGCTGGACTTCAGTAATTAGAGCTTTGGCTAGCTCCTCTTGAGCTTTCTTCTTCAGTTCCTCCTCGATTTTCTTAGCCTTGCCTTTGGCAGCCTTGCCAATCACTTTCTCAGGCTTCTTGGCCTCTTCTAGCGAATGTTCATGATGCAGCTTGTCTTATAGCTATTGAGCAATTTGTAGATCATAGGCTTCCTGCTCCGCTTTAGTTTTGAATTTGGGCGTCAGAGAAGATGGAGGAGTGGTTCCAGTTGTAATCTCCTTCCCGAGCCTTTGCGGTGGTAGTTGCTGAGACTCTTCTTCATCCTCCTGATCGAGGAAACTAGCTAAGTCCTCGATGTGCTGAGCAGATGAGATAGGTGCTGGCTCAGTTACAGTGGGTTGCAGTGGGACATACTCTAGGAGGAGTATAGCTGAACAGGTTCCAGCCTGAGCGGCTGAACCTTCTCCTTGAGGTACTGAGCTGGTCCTTTCCCCCTGATTTCCTTCCTCAATAACTTCAACATCAGCATGTTCCGCCTCAGTTTCTTCATTCACTGCTCCTTCCCCCTTTTTGGCATCATCAGCCTGGGAGAGGTGAGTGCGGATGGCTTTCACGTCCTTTTCCAAGTTATGGACAGAATCTTTGATTTGAGTAGTAGTTGCTTCAAAATCCTTGACTAGGTCGCAATACTGCTCCCAGTCCTTCTCCTGATCAGCTCTGAATGTTTTCAGTTGAGCAGCTGACTCCTGTCGGAGTTTCAGCAGAGACTGATCGTGAGATTCTGTCATCTCCTTCTGTATGGCTTTCAGTGCCTCAGCCTGTTGCGTAATAGCTGATTGAAGGCTATTGGTGGCCAATTTATTTCTCTCGTCCATGGTGGCCTGGACTGTCGCGAGAGTCTCGAGTCATTGCTCGGTAGAAAGATTTCTCGCGAGATAGTAGGAGCTGGCGACTACGAGCGGCTAAGTCTCGCCTTCGAGCCGTGAAAGGGCCGCCTCAACGATCTCCCGAATGTTTATCTGAGGAGTAGCAGCTTCTGAGACTTTCTTAACCCCTTCTGCTAGTCGGTCTACGCTTTCAGTCTGGGCTTTTGTGTATTGAGCCCATTTGATATGTACGTCTTTGGCGAGGAGATGATTCTTGTCCCCTTGGCGCCTGATAGCTTTATTCACCGACTTGGAGGTCACGGAACCGATAGGTTTTATCTGATAAGAACTGGTCCCGAGCTTCTGCTCAGATATCGCGAGTTGTTGCGCTCGACTCGGCTTTGAGGCAACTTGAGGTTCACCAGATTTGGAGGGTGGTGGTGATTGGCCCTTTTCGCGGGGAGTGGAACCCTCAGCAGAACCTCCCAATTCTGCATCCTTGGGTGGTGCCTATTCCATCTCGTCATCATCCTTGTCATCACCATGATGAGATGGAGGTGAAGGGCTATCGCCGGGGACTGAGGAGCGCAGGCTTAGAAGATATAGCATCGCCGCCCTCAAGTCCTCAAAAGAAGCGAGGTCAGCTGGTTCCCTGAACCCAATGGCTGACTGTAAATCCTGCTCCTCGATAAGTAAGGACAGAGTTGACTGGGTCCTTATTATGTTCTCGAGAATATCCCAACTGAGGAACCTCAGCAGCATTTGTGTCCTTGCCCTTATGGCTATCTCCACTAGCTTTGGGTGCTCAGAGATCTCAGGGATCTGAGCATGTACTTCTCCTGTAGCTCGAAGACGAGTGGAGTGTAGGGTGGTCCACTCAGAGGATGTTCCCTCAGTCAGTACTCTGATGTCCGACTGAGTTTCCTCAGAACTGATGCACTGAACTTTGTCCTTTATCGTGGCACCCTCAATGCCTGTGTCAGAATCTAGGATCTGTTCTTCTTGAGTGGGTTGAGGAGAGGCTTGTTGAGCTTGTACTACTGAGACCTCAGACGGTCCAGTCTTAGTAAGCCTCTTCTTCTTGGGTGGGTCAGCACGAGGGGGCAAATCTGAGACTGCTCTCTTCGGCTCAGGCGGCCCTCGCCCGATTGATTTCTCAGCAGCGGCTCTCGTCTTAAATTTGATGAGCTTGCTATCGAAATACCTGGAGTCAGCAAAAGTTGAACTCCTCGAGACTGATTGCTCGATAAGTATGGACATCTTCGTCCCATACAGCAGCTTCCCCACACTTATAAGTCTTCTCACTCCAGTGGGCGAGGCTGTGAACTTCTGAGCCTGAGCCTTCAGCTCGGCTACATAATAGTCGGTCCAATTAACTTGGACTTCATCATCTATAGCCATCATCAGCTGGATGTGTGGCTTAGATAGCTGATCATATGAACCCGCAGAACTCGTGAGTATATGAGAGACAACGTATGCGAGTCCTCGGTATTGCGGTAGCAGAAGGTTCTTCGGCAACGCTGTCTTGAAGGTGATATCCTTCCTTCCACAGAACCTCTGAACATATGAGTTCATCTCCTTCTCCTTATAGCCTATATGAGAGATTCCAGTCGCCGGAAGATCAAAGATTAACTCCAGAGCGTCTCGGATGTTGATGATATGCTGACTAGCATCCCATGAGTTAGGTACTACTTCCTTCATAAAGGCAAACGATGATTCCTCAACCCCTGAATCTAGGGTTCTCCAGTTGTAGTACACTTTCGCCACTTGTCTGGGCAGAAATGCTCGGGGTTGCTTGGAGACGATCAGTTCTAGTCCAGAACTTTCAATAGCTGTGAACACGGGCTCGAGATATGGAATATCAACTTGACGAAGCGCCATAGTGGGTTCGAACTAGATGCGAGTTTTGATGATCTCGTCAATATCGGTGGGTGATTGTACTGTCGCCATGAGAATCTGCAAAATAACTCGTTAGCACTTGAAAATAGAGTAAGTTAGTATGAGTTTTAAGCAAGATGTAATACATTACCGAGTGATTTAGAGCTTGGAGATACTAAAAATGCAAAGCAGTCTTAAGATTTTGGAAGAAAACTGAATCGCGGAGAGAAAGCTCTAAAATTTCGGAAATGGCGATAAGTAAGGAGAAGGTAGAAGATGAAAGATTTTGTAAGATCATGCGTGAAAAACCATTTAGATCGAACGGTTGGGATTTAATCTCTCATTGTTATTTGCGGCTGAGATTAGATGTTATAAAAGGAATGATTACTAAGCCGCCTCTACCATAGACCCACGTAGGATGATGCGCAGTTAAAGTAAGTGAAAAGACATGCATTAAATGTGCTGCAGGCAGCATTAAAGACTAAGTCAATTTTAAATGAGAATGATTTCCTACTGACTTATCCTTAAAAATTAATGGCGGGAAATAAATGCTCATTAACTACTGAGTGCAAGCGACTGAGATAATAAATGCGAGCATGCTTCTGAAAAAGTTTAAGTAAATAACACTACGCAAACCTCTTCAGCTGAACTTTTACGATCAGCTGGTTACCGTTAAGACTAAGGAGGATGGTTGACGTGCTGATGACCACGTTCCCCCTTACTGTGTACAGTGTGATTCTTCCGACTGAATCAATGTACTGAGTCTTCTGACCTGTCATACTGGTTCCTTACACTTGATACCAATTATTGGTATATCAGTGGTTGGCTTCTATTGATACCAATTGATACCAACCAATTGTTGTGTTCTACTGACACAATTCAGTAGGATCCAGTAGACCTAGCTCAACTGATAATTCTCTGAATCTGTTCTCAGCTAGTGGTTTGGTCAGTATGTCTGCCCTTTGCTTGTCAGTATGGATTTTCTCCATTCTGATATCCTTCTTCTTGACATGGTCTCTGATGAAGTGATGTCGAATATCTACGTGCTTGCATCTCGTGTGGAGAACTGGATTCTGAGTTATTGCAATAGCACTTGTGGAGTCACAGTAGATGGGCACTTCATCCTGAATTATACCATAGTCTCTCAGTTGTTGTTGAAGCCAAAGGATGCGGGCACAAGCAACTTCCAGCAGCCATGTATTCGGCCTCGGTAGTGGGACGTTGCTACTGAATGCTGCTTCTTTGAAAACCAAGATATTAGCTTGCTGCCTAGAAACTGACACGTTCCAGAAGTTGACTTTCGATCTATCCTGCATCCTGCATAATCAGCATCAGAATAACCTGTCAGTATTAGATTATCATCAATAGGATACCATAACCCTGCGTCAGGTGTTCCTCTTAGATATCGCAGAATCTTCTTTGCTGAGTCTAGATGACTTCGCTTAGGATCCGCTTGAAATCTTGCACATACACCTACAACATAAGTTATATCAGGTCGGCTAGCTGTTAAGTATAATAAAGAACCAATAATAGCTCTATAATCAGTAGAGTTAACAGAAGCTCCCTCTTTGTCTAGATCGATTTTGAAAATCGTATTCATGGGGATCTTGACTGGTTTGCTTGAATCGCAGCCAAATCTTTTAAGAAGATCTCGAGTGTATTTGGCTTGATTGATGAAAATTCCTTCAGGTGATTGCTTCACTTGAAATCCAAGGAAATAGTTCATCTCTCCCATCATAGACATCTCGAATTTCTCCTTCATCATTTTTTCGAATTGTTGACATATAGTCACGTTTCTGCAACCAAAAATGATGTTGTCAACGTAGATTTGCACCAGTAGGATGTCATCTCCTGAATTTATGTTGAACAAGGTACGATCTACTGTCCCCATCTGAAAACCTTTCTGAAGTAGAAAGTCTGATAGGGTATCGTACCAAGCCCTGGGTGCTTGTTTTAACCCATACAGAGCTTTCCGAAGTCTGTACACCTGATGTCCCTGCTGAAAGCCGGACGGTTGTTCTACGTAGACTTCTTCCTTCAGTACGCCGTTCAGAAAAGCTGACTTTACATCCATCTGATATACTTTGAAACCTTGATGTTTTGCGTAAGCTAGGAATAGACGAATGGCTTCCAATCTTGCGACTGGAGCGAATGTTTCATCAAAGTCGATTCCCTCTGCTTGACAGTAACCCTTGGCAACTAGTCGAGCTTTATTTCTGACGATAAAGTTGTTTTCATCACGCTTGTTTTTGAAGACCCACTTAGTGCCAATAACGTGTTGATGTTTAGGTCTGTCAACAAGCTCCCAAACTTCGTTTCTGGCGAACTGGTTCAGCTCTTCTTGCATGGGATGATCCAGTCAGCATCATTGAGTGCGTCCTCTATTGACTGAGGTTCTTCTGTAGACAAGAAACAAGAATAGAGTGAGCTTTCTCCTTGACTTAATCTAGATATTGTTCTTATCGTTGCTGACGGATCTCCTATAATGAGATCTGAAGAATGAGCCTCAAGCCATGAACGTCTGAGTCTGGCTTTTTCTTCTGATACTACTTCTACACAGTCAGTAGGTGTATTAGGCATTTCAGTAGTACTGTTTTGTGATTGCAGTAGTTCAGTAAGAAGGTTAGGATCTACTGTGTTTCTAGGTTCAAGGGCATTTAGCTCAGGAACAATTTGTGTTCCCCCTGAGTTTATATTCTCAGTAGAGGTCTCAGTTACCACTGGGGCTTCCTCATCGACCGTTGTTACTAGTTGTTGATTCTGTTCAGTAGAAACAACCAGGTCAGCTACATCGCCTGTTGGCTGAGTCTGAATTTCTTCATCGTCTGACTCATCATCCCAACAATGCTGGATCTTTTCAGCTTTATCAGTCAGTCCGAGATCCTGTAGCTTGCTGCTGACATCTTCAGTATCTGTCTCTGTAGTTTTCCTGTTCTCAGTAACAAACTCATCAAAAGCAACATAAGGGCTTTCCTCCACGCAAAGGGTCCGATAGTTAAAGACTCTGAAGGCTTTACTGACTCGAGAGTATCCTAAGAATACTCCTTGATCAGATTTGCTATCAAAGACCTTCAACTGATCTTTCCCATTATTGTGGATAAAACAAGGACAGCCAAAAATATGAAAATGAGAGATAGAAGGAATTCTCCCTTTCCATAATTCGTATGGTGTCTTCATGTGTTGCTGTGTAAGTAAAGAGCGATTCTGAGTATAGCAAGCGGTGTCAGTAGCATCAGCCCAAAACTTTGAGGGTAGTCCAAAGTCTGCTAGGAGCGTTCTTACTGCTTCTTTGAATGTTATGTTCTTACGTTCAGCAAGTCCGTTCTGTTGAGGGGTGCGAGTTGCTGATGTCTCGTGTTGAATTCCCTCTTTTTCGCAATACTTCTTAACTACTGAGTTGAGAAATTCTGTTTCTCTTTCTGAGCGAATTCTTTGTATCTTGATGTCCTTTTCCACACTGAGCTTTTTCAGCAGTTTAGGCAACTCAGTTTAGAGTTCTTGGCGAGCTTGTTCATAGTCTTGAAGTTCAGGTGGCTGAGTCTCTTGTGCCACAGCCATCCTGACTTGTCACTTGATTTCGTATGTGCTAGTAAGCAAGCCTCAGGTTCTGCGGTTTTCCAGTTTGCAACGTAGATATTCTTTCTCCGCGTGCCTGATAACACTGTTTTCCCTGTAGATTTATCAACAATATCACAGAAACCAGCGTCAAAGATAACTCTGTTAAGATTGTCACAGAATTGACTGACAGAAAGGAGATTATGTTGAAGTCCTTCAACATATGTTACTCTTGGAACTGAAGTAGTCCCAATGCTCAGCGTTCTATATCCCCTTGTGTAGCCTTTTGAGTTGTCACCGAACTCAATTCTGGGACCATCTTCTTGTACGTAGTTGGTCAGCAGGCTCTTCTGGTATGTCATGTGTCTCGAGCAGCCGCTGTCCACTATCCAAGGGTCCTTATGCACCTGCAAAACAGAAGCATTTTTAGGTACCCTTTGGTTCAGTTGGGTCCTTACATGTTAGTGGGTGATTTCGGAACCCAGATCTGCCTAGGGACCTTAGAAGTCTGAGACTTCTTCTTCTGAACCTTGTCAGTTTTCTTCTCCACAAGACCTGGAGATACTGACTTTCTGATGATTTTGGGTTTAGGAGCTTTCTTCTTCTGAGTCTTTGCGCTTCTCCTGACCCTGGGCTCATAGTAGTACGAGCCATACTGAGTCGAGTGCTCATACAGTGGCTCATTGTACTGTTCTGCCCACCTGACCTTCTTGGCTCCCCCTGAGTTTGATCGTGGTGTCCTGGGGCTGGAACCTTTGGTCAGCTGCTTCTTGCTGCTCGGCTAAGGTGTAACTATTTTCTGTTTATTCTTCGTCTGAGGTGTGGTGTCAGCAGCTTGCACCTTTCCTCTGACGAACCTATCAGCCAGCATTTCTGAGCTTTTTGAAGTGGAAGCCTCGTGAGTATAGCCAAGTCCTTCTTTCATGACTGTTGGTCTTTGTGCTCTAAGCATACTTTCCAGCTTCTCCTTAGCTCCCAGGTACTGTTCAGTCATCAGTCCTCGCCAGACCTCGTCACTTCTTCTGAGTGAGTCATAATCTTTTTCTACGTCTCGCGAGCTTCGATCGAGTCGGGCTATTTCAGTCTCTTTCTCAGAATTGTCCTTGGTCAGAACTGAAATCTGAGTCTCTTGAAGCTGAGACTTAGTCATAAGAGATTCGATCTCCTCCTTGAGTCTCAACCAGATTCTCTGAGTCAGTAGAGACATGACAATCAGAAGAAAGTCTCTGATTCTCAGTCTTTACCTGTTCCAGTTCCTGAATAGTTCTGGCGAACTCTGCTCGGTGAATCTGCTCCTCTAGTAGATCGTCGTAGGCTTGTACCACATCTAGAGGCTTACTGTGACCGAGCATGTGTCGTGTGTGCTATGTGAAGAAGAGGTTATGTTAAGTTTAGAATTTACCTCAGCCTCTTCTCCGGCCATTAGACAGTATTCAGCCGTTTCTTCAGGAACCGTCTCTCCGATCTCAACTGCGACGAATGCAGCTTCGTCCTCAGAGGAATACATAAATGTATCCTCCTCGATTGAGTTGTCGGATATCTCTCCGGCTATGTAGGCCTTCCTTCTTTGGGCAAATTTTTCTCGTCTGGCCTGTCGTTCTGCTCGTTGAGCAGCTGAGAGTTTGGGACAGTTGTACTGATAATGTCCCTCCTTCTTGCAGTTATAGCAGACAGATGATCTGCTGCTTTTTCTAGGTGAGTCCTTCGATGGACTTGCAGCAGGTTCTGAGTTCCTGCAATCAGTAGAAGGTTTAGATTCTTCCCTTTTCTGATAGTCTTTCTTACCTGAGGGAGAATCTCTGTTGTATTTCCTCAGCTTTCTGACTCTCTCTTTTTCTTTCTGATATTTGAGAGCCATCAGTGCGAGTTGGTCAGTGCCTGAAGTCTCAGAGGACTTTGCTTCTATCGTGGCCACTGCCTTGCTGGAGGAAATAGGTTTGGGTCCGATCTTCTTGTTGTTGCTTTGAAAGCATGGTCGATCTGAGTGTCAGCTGGAGCACTGGAACATCTTTGGGGTAAGTTGTGCTCAAATTCCTCTGTTTTTAATTCTGAAAAGATAACATCAGGAGTTAGAGTATTAAGATCAGAGCGTCGTAAATAAGTAGCAAATGGAAGCAACTTCTGTCGAGGTTGCGCTCTCAAGATCTTGGTGTTCATCTCTTTGTTGGTAAACATTCTCCCCAGCCCGTTGATCACATTGACTTGATTTGTGAATCTGACGCTAAGCTTGTCAATGGTTTCACTGGGCTCCATTGCAAAGACATCGAACTTCTGTAGCTCTAACTCGAGCTTATTTTCCTTAATCTGCGGGGTTCCTTGGCTCAGTACATCCAGGGCATCCCAGAGTTCTTTTGTTGTTTTGCAGTCCTGCACCCTCCCGAGGTGAGAGTCACTGAGCCTTGTCAGTATTGCATTTCGCGCAACTCGGTCGAGGTTGTGCAGCTTTTTCTCTTCCGGTGTGAAGGCAGATTTTTCTTTGGGGATATTTGCACCAGTCTGTGCTCCTACACCTCCCACAACGGCAAACTGAACGCTGTCAATCATGGGAACGATGGGCCCTGTTTCAAGGACGTCCGTCATGCAGTCATGCAGCGATGTAAGGTGTGCCTCCATTCTCACATGCCATACCGTATAGTTCTCTATAGAGAACATCGGCTCCATCCGAATACCTGACATATCAGACATATTGTGAACGAGTATAAGGATGATAGAAGAGATGCTTGTGCAGTGAAAATGTTTTCAGGATCTGTTCGAGAAGACTAGTAGTACAGAACTGGTGATCAGTAGAACACCGTATGCTCTGATACCAATTGTTGGTCCGGAGACGATAGTTAGGTGTAGAGGGGGGGGTGAATACACCTGATCACAGTTTCTTTTCTCAGAACGTGAAGGACAGCTGAGCTGTTAGTTGCGACTGATGAACAGTGCCAGATAGTAACCTTCGATCACGGGTCAGAGTGTGCCAACTACTGAGCTCTCCTACTGACTTTTGTCAGTACTTGAAACTCAGTCGGAGACATTGTGCGGATAAGAGTGTTGGGCCCGGAGATTCGTCTCAGTTTGAAAACGTGTTTTCGCAAGTTAAAGTCTTTTGGCTGGTGCGCTTTTTTTAAAATACGTTTTATGCAAAGTTATGATTTTTAATCAGTTGTATGCAGTGCAATAAAATAGTAAATAACACAAGCAATTTAACGTGGTTCGGATATGCAAGATCCTACGTCCACGGTCCTGACAAGGCAGGAGAACTTGTTGATTTATTTGAGCAAGTCTCAGCAAGGAATCTGTGCACTGGACAGACCCTTCTAAGTTATACTCCTCAGCGACTTTACAATTCAAACTTAAGTTCAAAAGGGAGGGGATGATCTCCAACTAAGAAGGAGTTCTTACAATAAGAATAATTCACAGAGAGTGAACTCGTTCGAAATTTCTAAGCTATAAATTTGGCAATGCGCTTAGCTAGAGAAGAAGGGATCTAAAGAACTCTAGAGAGAAGAACTAATGATATTCTATGAAAGCAAGTTCTTCGCTGGATGATCTTTAAGTTTGCTAAAGTTTGTTCTTGAGCTTGAGCGTTTTTCCCTTGTTTATCCCGTGCGTGGAGCTCGGTTTTCTTCTCAATTTATAGTTGTGAGCAGGCATATGTCCGTTGGAGAAGACGATACCACGTGTCACAAGCTTCCAAAGAAAACGGCCATATTTTTTGAATTGTTGCAGCAGGGCAGTTGACACTGTTCATGAGAGCAGCTTTAGTTGGTCAGAGCAGGTAAAGCGTTGTCGGCTTCTCATTGGTCGAGGTTTGTGGTAGGTGAGAATGCGTCAGTGTTCAGAGTTGACTATTCTTCAACCTCGTATGATCTTCTGCTGAACTTCGAAATGACTTGAGCGACTGGGTCATTTTCTGTCGGACACAGTAGACTTAGGACAGTCTGTCTTCTTCGTCGAGTCGGGCGACAAGGCCGATAAGGCTTTGGTAGGTCGGTGATGACTTCGAAGGTGCGAGCTTTGCATTAAGTTCTTACGCGATGTCTACCGGCGATGAAGAATCTTCTGCGAGGACGGATTCAGCTGAAGACAGAAGAATGCAAGCGATTACACTGATGACATGGGGTTCTGGAAAGTAACTTCGTCAGAAGATCAGTCCAACAGTTTACCCCATACAGGACTTAGACAAAAAGATAAACTATCACAAAAAGTCTAACCTATACATCATCTAATCCTATCGAGACACTACACTACTGATATCAGCTGGGTTTTTGGGATCTTCAATTCCATAGTACTACTATGATTTCCCCAATATTACTTTAACCGCTAATCAGCTGAATACCATCTACTGACTCATAACCCAACAGTATATGAAATAATATTCAAGTCATATATATTATTAAAACACAAACTACTAAATGGAATACGTAGTAATATTCAAGTCGTATATATTATTAAAACACAAACTACTAAATAGAATACGTAGTAATATTCAAGTCGTATATATTATTAAAGCACAAACTACTAAATGAAGTACGTAGTAATATTCAAGATTTTGAATCATGTTTCTCAAAGATTGAGTGAAAAATGTATAATATACTCCTTAAGCATATTCTTTTTTGTGGAATAAAATTTAAATGTACAATATATCATAATCACAAATATTTTCCTTTTAAAATTGATTAATCTTATAAAGTTGATTAATCTTATAAAGTTGTGATTTGAATTTCTTTAATTATATTTTATAAAATATTATATTTAGCATGATTGGACAATATAATTTAGTCTAAATTGTTCCTTAAAATTATTAACATATAATTTTAATATATAATTAACCTTTTTTAACATCATTATGCGTAGATTGAGGAGCACTTATTCAACATAAAACTTTTAAAAATTAATAGATTTGAGATTAATTTATCTTATAAAGTTGTGCTTTGAATTTCTTTAATTATATTTTATAAAATATTAGATTTAGCATGATTGGGCGTAAATTGAGGGATTTTCAAAATATTAATATTAACAATTAATGGGCGTAATTTGAGAATCATTCTAAAATTATTTTCATGATTGAGCATAAATTGAATGACATAATCTTGTATATCTTATATATTTACCCCTCAATTTAATGAAATTCCAATTGAGTTCAATTGAATTGAAATTGAAATTGATTTGGAATTGAAATCATTCGATTTTTATATATATAAGATTTTAATTATATTTTATAAAATATTAGATTTAGCATGATTGGGCGAGGGATATTTTCAAAATATTAATATTAATAATTAATGGGCATAATTTGAGAACCATTCTAAAATTATTTCATGATTGAGCATAAATTGAGGGACATAATCTTATATGTCTTGTATATTAATCCCATAATTTAATGAAATTCCAATTGAGTTCAATTGAATTGAAATGGAAATTGATTTGGAATTGAAATCATTCGGTTTTTATATATACTAGACGAGCACCCGTGCTACGCACGAAAAAAAAATATAATAAATCCGTTATATCATAATATAAAATATATATATTATATCATGTATATTATAGTTCAGAATACTAAATTAATATGTAAAACAATTTAATTTGATTGTTTATATTAACTTTGAGAATCATGCTAATATGATTATTCAAAAATAAAGTAGAATATATACACATGATTGAATATTACAATATATTTTAAAATATCTTGTTGCTCTGATAAAAAGAATGTCACTCATCTTATCTTATAGACCATCTGAAAAATCGTCTCATTAAATCCTTAATAGTTTTTTAAATTATTTCAAAGAACTATTTAAGAACAATTTATACCATGATGTAGCGATTTTGATTTTTTAAGAAAATGGGACAAGATTTATGGGACAACCCAAAAAGAAAATGGGACAAGATAATAAAAAAAAAGTAAATATTATATGTGTGAGCAACAATATCATTATTAGTAGTAACCAATATTTTAACTTTCATATTATTATCTCAAAGTTGTTATGCAATTGTAGTCGTTGCAATTCATGTAATAAAATTGCTTATCTACTTTATCCATATTTTATTACATTTTTTGCACGCTATATAATTTCAACCATCCTCAAAATTCACAAAGTCAATTGTTGGAATAATCTAAGAATATTGTGACTGGAACAAAATATATAAAATGTAAGATTACGGTATTTAGAGTTAAGTATATGTATTGTTTGTAAGAATTGAACCTCATCATCATCAAACATGTCTTCAGTTTTTTTTATGCTGCACGCCCATTCAGCAGAATCATCATCTAATTCTTCTGCAGTTATTTGCGATATCGTACTACATTTAGCATCCACGCCAAATTTGTCGACAAACTTTAAAAAAAGACAAAAATCCATTTTGAACCATTTTCTAGATAAATCAGTTTAGTATATATTCTTTCTGGAGGCAATTTATCTATTTCTGAAATGAGCAACTTTATCTAACTCAACATTTAATTATAACTTCTTAGCATAGAAGACATTGATAACTTTTATGTCACCTAGATATTAAAAAATATTCTTCCCAAAGAGTGCCACTATGAAAATCAATATTTATATATGTACTACATTAACCTGAAAAATTTATCGACATATTATTCCCAAAGAGTGCAAGTTAAAGATGTCCCCCCTACATATGAATTGCAACATTATTAATGAGAAATATATTGATAGATTTTTTTTAACAAAATCTAAAATTAATAATATTAATATTAAAATTGATCCTTAGTTAATGCAAGCAAAACTTTTTTGTTTAAATTGAGAAATATGTTTTCTTTACCTGAAACATTTGAATATGAATTCAATGCAATATGAGTTACTTGAAATATTAAACTGATACAACTACTGAATGAGACATACCTTTGCATCGTGGAAAACACACTCTATGCTTGATACATCTTTTTTGTTGAATGAAGGGATCTCGTATGAACGGATCAGTCGAAGTTTCATCACAAATAACTCATTGTATTCATCCAACTCCTCAATTATGGACCAAATATTTGGCATTTTGTACTTCCAAGTTTTTTTTTCTTTCAAATATGTGAGAGTTTTAAAACGGCGTGAAAGATTTTAGACTATGACTTATTATATATGCGAGGGTAAATATATAAGATATAATATAATCTAATTTGTTCCTTAAAATTATTAACATATAATTTTAATATATAATTAACATTTTTTAACATCATTATGCGTAAATCGAGGAGCAGTTATTCAACATAAAACTTTTAATAATTAATAGATTTGAAATTTATTTATCATATAAAGTTGTGCTTTGAATTTCTTTAATTATATTTTATAAAATATTAGATTTAGCATGATTGGGCGTAAATTGAGGGATATTTTCAAAATATTAATATTAACAATTAATGGGCGTAATTTGAGAAACATTCTAAAATTATTTCATGATTGAACATAAATTGAGGAACATAATCTTATATATCTTATATATTTACCCCTCAATTTAATGAAATTCCAATTGAGTTCAATTGAATTGAAATTAAAATTGATGTGGAATGGAAATCATTCGGTTTTTATATATATAAGATAAGATAAGATTGTATCTTAGTTAATTGATTTTTTTTAATATGTACTATAGTTATACCAACAATAATAGAAAATAATGAAATAGAAAATACAAAATTACATTAAAAACAATGACAGTAATAGAATAATACGGGGAAATACATAACCTAACCGATAATAGAAAAACACTAAAGAATGTGACGGATTTATCTTTTTTATTGTAATTTTATTTTGTCATGTTGTGTAATTTTCTATTATTTAATGCACAAGTAATTTATTTATATTTAGTTATTTATTTTTCAGTTATATAATAAAAAATATTTCATATATAACTGTTCATTGAAATTGTTGTTGGTTTAATGTGTAATATTGAGAAATATATAGGTATTGTTGTAGAAGTGAAAAAAGTAGTATGAAAATGGAATATATGGGGAATATTCTTTTTGAGGATGAATTTGAGGTAGTGGGTCGAACTGATATTATTGTTTGATGTGATAGAAATTACAAAGTGATGTTAAAAATAGACATCTCGATTGGAGATGCTCTTAGTAATTTTCCTGATCAATTTTTTTTTTCTTTTTTCCCTGAAGAGATTGCTTAACTTTTTTTGTAATGGTGGTGGAAAATATTGCCGTTTGAATTGCGTGAAAACTAGGTGGATTATTAAACAGACCGATTTTTTTTTAGTTTGAATTTATTGAATTATTGTAAAGATGGTGTGATGGGACTGTTTGAATGCCGAAAGCTCCTTTTTCTTATAACAAGATCGACGTGTCCATTCTCGTTTGGTAGGATGCATAGTAGTTTCCATTTTTAGTTACTCTATAAGGAAAGCGCCTCTATCTTAAACTAGTTTAAGAGCTCTCTCTCTCTCCCCTCCAAACAAGTAAATGCTAGTTAATGTCCCCATGGGATGGTCTAGCGGTCGAGGTGGATGGCCCGGGACCGATAAGTCCTGGGTTCAATTCCCACCAAGACCGCTAGGTGTTGCCTGTCACCCTATCACATTAAGGGTGGTTGAACCCTCCTATGTGCAGTGCAGGCTACTGCACAAGGAGCGTGGTTTACCCAGTGCGCATCGAAGGTAGCGGCTGCAGATTTCATGAATCAAAAAAAAAAAAGTAAATGCTAGTTAACTTTCACGTGTAGCTGCTACACGTGAAAGTTAACTATGGAAATTTATAGGAGATTCTAAGTGAATAAATTAATACGAGTAAGAAAACCATGGTTGGTTTGTTTATAGGAGATTAAATTTTGGAAGGTATACAAGCCATGATGTTGTTGCAAGCTTGATAATAGCAAATGTTGCGATTTTTACACTATGAAAGTTTGCAGACGCAGAGTTTATGAGGAAGAATTTCACGGTAACTTGTTCATAACATATTAATCGTTAATCTCAGAGAAACTACATCAATTACAAATGTTTAATTGTTACTTGTCAGATTTCTGTAGACAATTTTAGAAATGACCGGTTGCACACGTTGATAACATGAGCGTTCAGACACTATAAACCCATCCATATCATTGCGAATATGATAGGCCTCAACTGCTTTGGAACAAGAGTAAGATAGTTTGAACTCTAGTTGTGTATTCAAATACGCTAATATTAATTGTTATTGGACAGATCGGACGAATTTGCTGAAGCTCTAGCTAAGTGCTGCAGTTGTTGCATCAATCTCTTTCTTGGCATATCATGCTTACATGGCTCACTGGTTAGAGGTAACTCATTCTACTAAACTCAACTAACTCATCGTATCATCCCCCAGAGTAAGGTTAAAATTACATATGTATGAATACAGTTGTTTGTAGAGTTCCTTACTTTAGTCTAAATTTTTTGCAAGGGGTTCATTGTGATCGGTAAAGATATCATGAGGGTATGGAAGGTAGATATCTTCCTTTCTCTTTCTCTCTCATGTGTGTTCAATCGGTCAATTTGATAATAATAATAACATTCATATTCTACAGTAACATTGAGTTACCTAGAAAGTCAAATTGAAATGTCTTCATGTCTCTGATTTGAGCTAGTCTAACCGTGAGATTAGAAAAGCAACCAAGTTTTTATAACAGCATCTCATCACTTTGATCAGGGCGACTCGCAAGTTTCTGGATCTGCACACTTGGGTGGAGCAACGGTTGGTATCTTAGCATGGCTTCGGAAAAGGAAGGGACGTTTCGGAAGATTCTGAATTTGCACCTCATTTCTCAGGATCCCTAAGCCTTTAACAAGGGCATTTAGTAGAAAATGAGATGCATTCTGCTAATCTGCTTATGTTTTCTTAGGCAGCAGAGCTGACTCTTCTTGTTTGCAGTTCATAATTTAACCTTTATGTTGGTCACATGCTACACTTTTTTAAAATAAAAAACTCCAATAGCAATCCTGGAAAA
This sequence comes from Lavandula angustifolia, assembly GCA_028984105.1. Taxonomy (NCBI): domain Eukaryota; kingdom Viridiplantae; phylum Streptophyta; class Magnoliopsida; order Lamiales; family Lamiaceae; genus Lavandula; species Lavandula angustifolia. The sequence goes on along the minus strand of CM054816.1, from coordinate 21,295,013 downwards.
TAAACCAAAACCATACAAGTTGATTCTATAGTTCTCACATTGCTAATTCTCGCATCTAACTCACCCTTCCTAATTAATATTTATCAAGGAGAATTTTACAGGCACAAAAATCATCAAGAAAGTCAATATAGCAATAGCCAAATATTACAATTGACATTCTGCCATAAGCATCCAAACAGCAACAAGTAACTTCTTTGTTTGGAGAGAACAGTATAAGGTCTCGATTTAGGAAAAGCAAAATAGCATATATTACAGTTCACAATGTCTGAAGCTACTAGATGAGCATATTGTAGCCCCCATGCTTCAATGGGGAGCTAGGCAAACACAGCAAATAACAATTTTATCTTCGAATAGGAAATGAGGCAAAGGTATTACTTGCTGCCATCTCCGAAAAGATATCCCAGGGACGATCCGCCTCCTGGAGCAGCATGGACTTTCGTAGATGGCCTATCCTGTAAGAGGAAGTTCCAGCATATCATTTTGATGTAAAACTCTAAAGAATGACACTACAATTTTGTTCATGGCAAATTAGAAGAGTATCAATCAACTATTATGCTGATTAACAAAGAATGCTACTTGCAGCAAATTAAGTGCAAGAACTAAGAGTCCCAATTAACACAAATACAGTTATAAATCAATAAAACACAATCAGGGAGCAAGTTCTCATATTTTTCACCACATATGGCAACATGAATCAGCTCAACAAATCAGGACCTCAATCAATTGAAATGACTAAAGAAGGGACGAATCATATAAACCAAACCAAGAAACTATGATGCAGACATAAATTGAACTATTTAATGGATAGCCATGTTATAGGTGAATCACTTAAGCAACAATATATGGGCAATACAAAATGAACTAAGACAAGCAATAAACCATTAAACTTTTAAAGAACGAAAAAATCTCAAAAGGGGCAATTCTTCAGTTAGATACAAGAATTATAATTCAATGACAATTATATACATGATAATCTCATGGAAACTAAAAATCCTGGATTACTAGTTACACGCAGACAGAAAGACCAACCAAAATGCGTACACAAAAGAATATAATGAAAAAGGGAGAAATATACCGTGAGAAAGTTTCCAGTATTTTGGCCATCAGCTCGGAAATAGTTGTTCTTCTGGCTGCCCTGGATGCCAGCTGGAATCTGCCTAGTAGGCTCACCAGTTGGTCCAACGGCAGATGACTTCTCTGCAACAACATTACTTGCCGCTGGAGCAGGATTCCGGGCAGGAGCCTCTACATTGGCTGCAGCGGGTTTTGGTGCAGGAGCTTCGTTACCTCCGAAAAGATATCCCAAAGAACTCTGACCCCCACCGCTGCTAACTCCACGACCCATTGTCACTTCAAATCTCTTAATCCTACTAAGCAATCATACCAGATTCAATCAGATCACAGTATTCAATATTGTAATATATATATATATATATATATATATATATATATATATATATATATATATATATATATATAAAACAAGAAACCAACAAGAATTTCCTTTGGTTTTACATAATCTTTTCTTTATCTATATTATAAAATAAATGAAGCAACGAGATTCAATCAGATCACAGGATTCAATACTGTAAACAAAATCTAAGACAAGAAACAAACAAAATTTTCCTTAGGTTCGACATAATTCTTTTCTTCATCTTCTTCATAATAAATTAAAATTAAGCTCGTGGAACAAACAGCTGAGAAATCCTTAAAAACCCTCTGACGCCAAACTACTTGAGCAATCAGTTAAATTTGAGATAATTATTTGCCTCATTATGTCTCGTCTTAACCCACCTACCAAAACTCCACAATGTTCTTTCTTCGGTGAAATCAGCTTAACAGAAATACGGGGCATAAATTACTTGCATAATGTTGTTCGAAAGATATCCAACGAATCAAAAAAAAAAAAAAATCGACTAGCAAAAAACGAAATAATAAATGGTAGCAGTAGCAGTAACAAAATTAAATAATAAAAACGACTTAAAACTGGCATTCGAATCAGTAAATAAGCATAAATCGTTCACAAAAAGGTTAACGATCGGCCATGAATGCTGTTTCAACCAAAAAACTCCGAACCCAAAACGGTAGATCTGGAAGTAAGCACCGGAAAACAGGCTCACATTCAAGGAAATACAGTCGAAAGGCAACATACCGTCAGGAAAAAACTGAAATAGGAATAGGGGAAAAGCAGAAATACCGCTCACCTGTATAGAAAATCAGATCTACGGCGAGAAGCTACAATCCAGGGAGAGAGAGAGAGAGAACTGAACGGCGTGAAAGCTAACACAGTTACTACATACATTGAATTGAAAAGATCTTTAAATAATACTCTCTCCCGCCGCCTATTAATTAAAATTTTTTATTTAAATATGTATTTTATAAATTTTAATTATATATAAAATGAGCATAATTTTCGAGAAGTGATCAGTAGGATAAATGAGAATTCATCTAAATTTTTGTAAGATATAATTAAGGCAATCGATTTTTTTATTATTATTTTATTTTAAAAAATAGTCTAAAGTTTCCAAAAAGTTAAAAATCATAAATTTTTGAGTTCGGAGTGAAAGGAAAATCGGACGAGAGACAAATTTTTTGAGAGAGAGAGAGTATGATAATATGGGATGAGTAGTGAGTAGGAGGGACCTACTTTTTTTTTGTTTAAGAATAATTTTGCTATTTTAGAAAAGAATACAGTAATAGTAGGACAACTCGATTAGAAAAGTAGAACAATAATAGGGGGACCGAGGGAATATTATACCACTATGGACATAAATGAAAGGTCCAATTTCGGTGAAAATATTTTTTGTTATAAATGTGAGTCTCTAAGATCTTTAAAAAGGATTATTTTAGCTATAAAGGTGATACATTTCGATCAATAGCTCATGAGCAAAAATCATATAAGTTTTTAACTTTTTCTCCATTAGTCCTATCGTAAATTACCACCATCTAAGCTTTTGTCTTCCATGAAATCAACATATGTTAAATAATAGAATGGTTGGTTGACAAGGTAAACCACACGTAACCTTCTAATTCAGAGTAAGACGCACTACCACCAAGTCAAATTATATTATTTCAATAATAACATTATAATTTGTAAGAATGTTATAGAGTGGTGTTTGAAATAGTTTTTATAAGCATCTTTTAGTTACTTATGTTTAAAGTTGTTTTTTTTTCACCAAAAATTGTTAATGTTCGCAATATTATAAAAAAACAGCTTAGTTTTAGAAAAAAAACAGTAATGCAAACACTCATAAACTGCTTTTCAGTTTTTTCTTTTTTTTTTGCTTCTGCTTTTAAAAACACCATCTGACCAACTTATTGGATTCTGGTTATACTTACTTATTTTAAGTTCCAAAAAAGCAGACTACATTTCAAACATTAAATTAAAAAAGTGTGTATGCAGTGAAAAAGTTCAGAAGTAGCTTATTTAAGTTGTTCCAAATACTGTATTGGTATAGAGACGAGTCTTCAGATGTAGAAGGGGGAGTCAATACATCTGAAGCGAACATTAGTATCTACTAATTTTGCCTGCTGAATAAATTCAGGTCGCCAGGTACTCTTTATGATCGCCTGGCAGAGTGATTGTGTATACTGAGTATTGTTCATTGATTGAAGTCAGTAGACGAGTAGTTCAGTACACCTGAACCCTAAACCCTAAACCCTCGATTGGTCTTGAGACGTGGTTCAGATGCAGAGGGGGGGGGGGGGGGGTGAATACACCTGAATACAAATTCGTTTCTCAAACGCGAAAGTCAGCTCTAACTGAGTTTGCTACTGAACTGATTCAGATAGCCAAATATGCTTTCAAATTGCGTGGGCAAGAAGTTCTTTCTACAGAGTTCAGCTCTACTAACTTGAGTCAGTCGAACAGTCGTTCAGTATTAGAGTTGTGTGCGGAAGTGTAGGCCCTATTAAACGTCTCGGTTGGAAAACCGATTTTATACTGAGTTTGATGAAATATAGTTTTAATGCAGTATGATCAGTTAGAGAAAACAGTAAATCAACACAACAGATTTTTAAAGTGGTTCGGACACACTGGGTCCTCCGTCACTGTCCTGACCAAAGTAGGATACTTGTTATATTTATACTGAGCAAGTCTCAGTGATCTGTTCTCAGGACATATTCTCTACTTATAGTCGTAGTGACTTTTACAGGGGTTTCAAACTTAAAGAGTTTGAATCTTCTCCAACTAAGAGGAAGTTTTTACAATAAGAACAGTTTCACAAAGATGTGAACTTCCTCGAGGTTTCTAAGCTATGAATATTACAATAAGGCTCGCTTTGATAAGAGAATGGGAACAAGGATAACTCTAAGTGATGAACTAAAGGGTTCTTCTATGAAAGCTAGTTCTTCATTGGATTCTTCGATTGAGAGCGTTAAGAGTTTTGTGCGTCAATAGCTTGGGTTCCCCGTTATGTCTCTACATGAAGACTCTTCTCTTATATAGTCGTCAATTGTGAATAGATCCGTTGACAGGGGTCTAGCCACGTGTCAAAACGACAAGGAAAATGACTCCTTAAATTTGAATGTTGATGAGTATGTGCACTGTAGATATACGCCTCTTTTTCAGTCTGGGAGCAGCTTTTGTCAAAAAAGATAAATCGTTGTTGGCTCCTTATTGGTCAAGGTAGATTGGTAGGTGAGACTTGTCAAACATCAAGGTTGACTTCCTCTGAATCCTCGGACATTCAACTGAAGTGACTTCCTACTGACGTTCTTCTGACTATAAGTGCATAGACACAAATTCCTGTGCAAATTCAGTTGGTGGTCGGCTAACCAACTGAGTTCTTCGATCCTGTGTTCATCAGCTGAGTGCAAGGTCTTCTACTGAACTCTGCAGCTACTGAACTCTAGCCTACTGAGTTCCTAACACGCTGAACTCAAACTAAGCTATTACAGAAACGAAGGTACATCATTAAGCTAGGGGTTTTGGGATCTTCAAATCTATAAATATGTCTACTGAAACTTCATCCCAACAATTTTCCCCTATTTGATAATGCCAAAACCTATTACGTCTTCTATCAAGAAACATGCTAAGGTTAAGAGCTACTGCTACTGAGTAAAGATCTATTACAATCAATCAGAGCAATCACAAGAAAATGGATTATTAGAGCTATTTTAAGCAATGTATCAGAGCCATGTTAACTTAACATAGTTAGAACACTGAATGTATCAGAACTTATAGATTTTAATCCTATGGAAATAGTTATAGCATGCTGAAATTATCATGAATTCTACTGAAAGGTATTAGAGCTAAAAAAGCAAGTTAACACATTTAAAAGATATCAGGATCGATACAGAAAAAATAATAATCAGAGCTCAGAATAGATCATACTTCTTAGTAGCTAATCATCAAGGTAAATTCAGCTCTTGTCAATATCTGAATAATAATGTCCCTATAAACCAAGTTCTTCCTAAAAAACAATTTCCCCCTATTTCATATGAAAGAGCCCCCCTAAGTACTAGCAAGGTATCAGAGAAGATCAGAGCAAACACAAATAATCAGCAAGGAATAATTCTAAGGCAGATAAGCATACAAGTCATATAGGGTCAGATAGAGAGATATCTGATCACTGAAGTGATCAGTTGTGCTGAAAAGTAAATAAAACCGTAAAGATAATGAGTAATTGTCAAGGCTGAAAGTGATAAATGTCATAGATGAATAAGATTTACAGTACATGACATGCTATCACTACAAAAGCTAGACTAGGAGAGAGGTTAGCTCGACTTCTTCTTGAACTGTTGCATGCGAGCGCGGAAGTCAGCAAACTTCTTCTCCGGAAGCTCAAGGCCATATCTTGAATATGCTCTGCTCCTCACGGCCTTGATCTCCACTAAGTCTTCTTCAACGTCTTTCCTTAGCGCTTTGCTAATGATGGCTTCCTTGATTTCTTCTTCTATCTCCTTCTTGCAAAGATTATCTTGATGAGTCATAGGAGGAGGAAGAATCCTGAATGGAGGAGCCTTAAGCGCTTTTCCTGACTGATCCAGCAGCGTCTGAATCTCAGCAAGGAGGGATGGGTTCACAGCTGTCAGGAATTCTTTGAAGTATCCATCGGCAGTAGAATCTTCACTTCCGACTTTCTAGATGTAGAAACGTTTGATGAAATCCATCTTCAGCTTTTCCCATTGTTGATTCAACTTGAGAGGTACCCAGTCGTCAGTTCTTTTGAATATGATCCTCTTGACTTCACTGACTGGTTCCCTTCTCCTGAAGTACCTAGACGAAGTATGTATACTTCTATCTTTCTCAGGTACCCTCTCCCTTGCTTCTTTTTCCGTCCTCAACTTGAGGGCCTCTAGATCAGCTAGATGAATTCTTTCTCTGGCCTCTCTAATCTGTCTAGCCTCAGCTGTTCGGTCTAGTGCTCGCTCACACACATCCCATGTCTCTTTCATCTCTTGCTCTTGCTCCTTAGAGGGGACCGTCGAGGGCACATACTGATCTTCTGAGTCAGCAGGCGATGCAGATTTTGACTTAGATGCAGATGCACCTTGCTTCTCAGATTTGGACTGTCCGGATTTGGACTGTTGGGATTTAGCAGCTGCTGAAGCCCTAGATTGCCTGGGAATACTAGTTCTTGTGCGAGTAGGCGCTGGAGATCCAATCTGTACTCCCTTCTTCGCTGCAGGCTTCTTCTAGCATCCTGCTCAGCAAGTTCTCTAGCAAGTTTTTCGTCAAATACGATATGTTCTTCACGTGACCTGAACTTGAGCTACTTTTCCCTAGGCGGACTGGGTTCAGCTGGAGCCTTACCCTTTCCCTTGTCTGCTTTCTTGGCTGGAGGTGACGAATCTTCAATAGGTAGGCTTTCCAAGTACTTGGCCACCTCGCCTACGGTGTGTAAGTGGATTCCACAGCGAGAACTTCCCCCTGAGCTGAACTCGGTTCTGCTCCCTGTTGTTCTTCTGCCTTAAGGAGGGCTGTGAGTTGAGCAGATCTGGACTTTTCCCCCTTTTCGACATCATCAATTAGAGTAGCCAGGGCAGTATCCTTGTTCGTCAACGCTTCGACTGAGGCCTTGACCGTAGTCATGCCTGAGGCAATGTCAGTAACTGCATCTGTGTAAGACTCCCACCTTTGATTGTGCTCTTGATTAATGGCTTTCAGTAGAGCATCTTTGGATTTTTCAAAGCAGGTGAGGTAGTCTTCTGCAGCATCAGATGCAGCTTTCTTGATTTCCTGGCAAGAGGCATGTTGGTTGGTCAGTACTTTAGAAACACTGTCAGAAGTGAATTTGTATCGCTCCTCAACTACCTTCTGGACACGACCTGTTGCAGCCGCCACTTCTTCATAGAATTGCTTGGCTTGCGACTGCAGTATAATCTGGAATTGAGCAGTCAGGCCGGTCTTCTGTGCCTCAAGTGCCTTAGTGAGGATCTTTCAGCATTGATGGACGTTGGGTTGCTAATCCTCTGCACTTCAGTAGTAAGGCTATTCAACGTCTTTGTTTGAGCCTCAGTGAACTTACTCCACTTAGTGTTCACATCATCGGCAAGATTCCTGTTCTTATGAGCCTGATGCTTGATAACCTTATTTATGGACTCCGTTGTGAGGTCCTTGATCTCAGCAACCTGATATCTGCATTTTGACTAAGGTTGAGTCAAGGACGGAGTCTGGATGATTGTGCCTGATACTGGAGGAGGATGGTGGCTGATCATCCGCGGGAGTTTTACCCTCAGCAGATCCTCCCTGGTCTGCATCCTTGGGTGTTCCATCATGAGGAGGAGATGGAGGAGGAGAAGGAGGAGGCTGGGTGGAGGAAGGCTGAGCTCCTTGCAATCTGTCGCTGAGCATCATGAGCATCACGACCTTAAGATCTTCAAGAGAAGCTATGCTAGATGGCTCTTCATAGCCAATCTCCTCTCACAAGCGATGTTCTTCCTCCATCAAGGTGGATAGGGTTTTTACGCGGATGGCCTCATCCAACTGATCCCATTCCAGGAATCTAAGGCGCATCTGTACCCTTGCTCGGACAGCGATGTCTATGAGATCAGCATGATCACTGATCTCAGGTATCTCAGCCGCCACTTCTTCAGCTAATTTCATCTAAGCATTCAGGACTGAAGTCGGGAGTGAGGAAATCTCAGCAGTCTGAGTTTCAGCATAGGTCTCCGGCTGAATTTCCTCTGAGAGAACTCTCTTCACCTTTTCTTTCAAGGTCACATCATGTTTACCAGTCCCTGAATCCTCAACTGATATCGGTGAAGGAGGAGGTACGACTAAAGCTGGCTTCTTCAGCGTCTTCTGCTTCTTCGGTTGATGCTGCTCAGTAGGGCCGGGATCCTGCGTGATCTCCATAGGACGCTTAAGAGCCTGTCCCTTCCCTATTGATTTTTCAGCTGCTGCTGCATTGTGAAACTTCAGCATCTTTTGATCGAAAATAATACGCATCTGCGAAGGAAACTCTATTGGGGAGGATGCCCTCGATCATTATGGACGCCTTGGTCCCATAAAGAAGCTTTCCTTTCGGAATGAGCTTCATGCCATCTTCAGAATCTATGAACTTCTGAGATTGAGCCTTTGAGTTCAGCTCTAAAGAAGGCGTTCCAGTTGACAGGGCCCTCATTCACTATCGCCATCATTATCTGGATGCGGATGCGGGATAGATGATCGTACGATCCTGCTGAGCTCGTCAACATATGTTTGAGAATGTAAGCCAACCCTGTGTACTGCGGAAGTAGCTAACTCTTCGGGAAGGCAGCTTTGAAGACGATGCTCTTCTCACCACTGAATTGGCACAGGTATTCATCCATCTCTGATTCCTTGTACCTGGCGATTGGTGTCCCTTCGTCTGCCAGTTCGAAGCTGACATGCAGACGTCTTGCCACATCCATCTGAGTGGCCTTCTCCTCTCACTGATTGGGACAAACTTCACGCCTCGAAATGATGGAGGAGATATCATTCGAGTTGTCATCCTTTCGATAGTTCAAAAAGAACTCGGTGACCTGGCGAGGGAGATGATGACGCGGAGAACACAAAAGAATCGGTAGGAGGCCCGATCTCTCTAGAGCATCGAAAACAGGAGTCATACACTCCACGCCATACATCCTCACGGAAAAAACGGGTTTGAATAAAACCCTTTTCCCTGAAATAATATCATCAATATATTCCGGGATCAAAATGTCACTGTTGGGAATGATCAACGCCATCTTATGAACTGAAATCTGCAAAACGATAGTTAGCACTCGAAAATAGAGTAAATTAGTAAGCAGATTTAAGCTATAGAAATCTTACTGAAGAGTATGTGCTTAGAATGCGATAGAAGTCTAATGCAAGTATGGAATAGTTGCAGAGAGCACAAATCTTTGAAAATGGCGAAAATGTGATTTAAGTTAGAGATGACATGCGTATATATATTCAGATTTGAATATGAGGTGGTTTTAAAGCATGCGGTTAAGATTAATCAGTTTTTAAAATGTGGACGGCTCAGATTGGATGTTAGAATAGGTTATGATTACTGTGCCGCCTATAATCTCACCTACTTATCTCTATCGCCTAAATGGTAAGGTGAAATGACATGCATTTAATGCGCCGCATTCAGTTTTATGGAATGTCGTCAGTTTAATGAAAATGACATATTCAATGTTGTACGATGAACATTAAAGGCGGGAAATAAATGCTATGACATGCTGAATCACCAAATGTTGAATTTAATACTCATAACCTGTCAGTTGAACATCGTAGTCAGCTGATACCACGTTTGACGAGACTGAGTATTTCAGCTGTCCTGAGAGTAAGTTCCCCCTTACTCAGTACTTCCTGGACCATTTATAGAATCATATCAGTAGGATCCAGAAGACCTAGTTCTACTGAGATATTGTTGAATCTGGTCTCAGCTAGAGGTTTGGTCAGGATATCAGTCTTTGCTTATCAGTGTGGATCTTCTCCATTCTGATATCCTTTTTCTCGACATGATCTCTGATGAAGTGATGATGGATGTCCATGTGCTTGCACCTTGTATGTAGAACTGGGTTCTGAGTGATTGCAATAGCACTGGTACTATCGCAGTAGATCGGCACTTCATCTTGATGGATGCCGTAGTCTCTCAGCTGTTGTCGAAGCCACAATATTTGTGCGCAACAGCTTCCGACAACCATATACTGAGCTTCAGTAGTGGAAGTTGCTACTGAGTGCTATTTCTTTGAAAACCACGATATGAGCTTGCTACCGAGGAACTGACAACTTCCTGAGGTTGACTTTCTGTCGATTCGGCAACCTGCATAATCAGCATCATAATAACCAGTTAATTCAAAGTTATCATCAGCAGGATACCATAATCCAACATCAGTTGTTCCCTTTAAGTAACGAAGAATTTTCTTCGCTGAATCTATATGACTCTTCTTGGGATTTGCCTGAAATCTCGCGCATACACCTATATCATAAGTTATACCAGGTCTGCTTGCTGTAAGATATAATAAAGAACCGATAATAGCACGATAGTCAGTTGAGTTAATATAAACTCCCTCTTTGTCAAGATCAATCTTGAGATTGGTGTTCATGGGTATCTTTACTGACTTGCTGGATTCGCAGCCGAATTTCTTGATGAGATCTCTTGTGTATTTGGCTTGATTAATGAATATTCCCTTCTTTGATTGTTTGACTTGAAGTCCAAGGAAATAGTTCATCTCTCCCATCATCGAAATTTTAAATTTCTCTTTCATCATCTGTTCGAATTTCTGACACATAGTCAGATTTCTTGATCCAAAGATGATGTCGTCCACATAGATCTGCACTAGGAGAATGTCTTCTCCTGACTTGATACTGAATAGGGTGCGATCTACTGTTCCTTTCTGAAAACCTTTCTGAAGTAGAAAGTCTGAGAGGGTATCGTACCAAGGCCTGGGTGCTTGTTGTATCCCATACAAAGCTTTCTTAAGTCTGTAAACCTGATGTCCCTGCTGAAAGCCTGGCGGTTGTTCAACATAGACTTCTTCCTTCAGCACACCGTTCAGGAAATCTGACTTCACATCCATCTGATAGACTGTGAACTGCTGATGTGTTGCATAAGCTAGGAATAGACGAATAGCTTCCAATCTTGCGACTGGGGCGAATGTTTCGTCAAAATCTATTCCTTCAGATTGACAATATCCTTTGGCAACGAGTCGAGCTTTGTTCCTGATAATGACGTTGTTTTCATCACGCTTGTTCTTGAAGACCTACTTCATTCCTATCACGTGTTGATGTCTAGGTCTATCAATAAGCTCCCATACGTCGTTTCGTGCTAACTGATTCAACTCCTCTTGCATGGCGGTGGTCCAATCAACATCATTCAGTGCATCCTCTATTGTCTGAGGATCTTCAGTCGACAAGAAACAGGAGTATAAATCACTTTCTCCTTGACAAAATCTGGATCTTGTCTTGACACTGGCTAAGGAATCTCTAATTATAAGGTCTGAAGAGTGAGCATCTAACCACGAGCGACGACGTCTTATTACTTCATCTGGAATTGGCTTAACACAAACAATAGGAGTATTAGGAATTTCAGTTGTACTGTTCTGTGTTTGAAGTAATTCAGTAACAAGGGTTGGGTCTATTGAGTCACCAGGTTCAGGGGCATTTAGCTCAGGAACATCGATAGTTTCCCCTGAGTTGTTATTCTCAGTAGAGGTCTCAGTTACGATCCTCATCAACCAGAATTACCTGGGATTGATCCTGTTTGGTAGAATCAATCTCCTCAGCTACATTGCTTGTTGGTTGATTCTGAATTTCATCATCTGAATCATCATCCCAACAATGCTGGATCTTTTCAGTGTTGTCTTTTAAGCTTAGATCCTGTAACTTGCTCCTGACCTCTTCAACTTCTGGCTCAGAGTTTGACTTCCTGAACTCAAAAATAAATTCATCAAATACAACAGGAGGGATTTCCTCCACACAAAGGGTCCGGTAGTTAAAGACCCTGAAAGCTTTGCTGACCTTGGAGTATCCTAAGAAAACTCCTTGGTCTGACTTTCTAACAAAGACCTTTAACTGGTCATTTTCGTTATTGTGGATACAGCACGAACAACCAAAAATATGGAAATACGAAATAGAAGGAGTTCTCCCTTTCCATAGTTCGTAAGGCATCTTCATGTGCATCTGAGTTAGTAGAGATAGGTTTTGAGTATAGCAGGCAGTGTCAGTAGCCTCTGCCCAGAACTTCAATGGTACACCTGAATCTGCGAGCAACGTCCTTCCAGCTTCTTTAAGCATTCTGTTTTTCCTTTCAGCAAGTCCGTTCAGCTGAGTCGTATATGCCGCTGAGGTTTCGTGTTTAATGCCTTCAGCTTCACAGAAGTCTTTCACCATCGAGTTCAGAAACTCAGTTCCACGATCTGAGCGTATCCTTTGAATCTTGATATCTTTCTCGATGCTCAGTCGCTTTAGTAGTTTCGGTAGCTTAAGTTCGACGTCAGATTTGTTGGCGATGAATATCACCCAAGTATATCTTGAATAGTCATCAATGACTACAAGAGCGTATTTCTTTCCTCTGATCGTCATTGGATTGACTGGCAAATCCATGTACATCAGTTGAAGGATTCCATCAGTGGAAGGTGACGGAATGGGCGGATTGCTTGACTTTGTTTGCTTCCCCTTCAAACATGCTTCACATTTCTTATGTCTCTTGAATACTTCGTTGGGCAGTTCTTTGACTTTAGCATCACGTGCTAGCTTATTCATTGTCTTGAAGTTCAGATGACTCTATGCCACAACCATGTTGTTTTGTCATCTGACCTCGTGTGTGCTAGCAGGCAAGCTTCAGGTTCAACGGTATTCCATTCAGCATAGTATATGTTTCTTTGCCGCAATCCTGATAACACAGTTTTTCCTGTAGATTTATCAAGAACATCACAAAAACCTGCGTCAAAAGTTATTTTATTGGAGTTATCACAGAATTGACTGACAGAAAGGAGATTATGTTGAAGTCCTTCAACATAAGATACTCTAGGAACTATTGCAGTTCCTATTTTCAATGTGCCATATCCCCTTGTGTAGCCTTTAGAGTTGTCACCGAACTCAATTCTGGCTCCATCTTGCTGAACGTAGTCGGTCAGTGGGCTCTTTTGATGTGTTATATGTTGTTGGGATAAGGATTTAGTAGATGAATATATAGATTTGATAGATTTGATAGATCCCAAAACCCTAGCTGAATATTGTACCTTCGTTTCTGTAATAGCTTAGTCAAGTTCAATTGATAGAACTCATTAGGATAGAGTTCAGTAGCTGCAGGATTCAGTAGAAGACCTCATAGTCAGCTGAAGAACTCAGGATCAAAGAAGTCAGTTGAATAGCAACCACCAGCTGAATCTGCTCAGGAATTCGTCCCATGCACTGAATGTTCAGAAGAACGTTAGTAGGAAAGTCACTTTAATTGAAGGTCCGAGGATTTAGAGGAAGTCACCCTTGATGTTTGACAAGTCTCAACTACCCATCTACCTCGACCAATAAGGAGCCGACAGCGACCAACTGCTCTGACAAAAGCTGCTCTAAGACTGAAAAAGAGGAGAATCTCTACAGTGCACCTACTCACTAACATTCAAATCAAAGGAGCCATTTTCCTTGTCATTTCAACACGTGGCTAGACCTCCCTCCAACAGATCTATTCACCATCGACGACTATAAATAATAGAAGTCGCCATGCAGAGTCGACACCGGGAACCCAAGCTATCTACGCACAAACTCTTAGCAATCTCAACGCAGAATCCAATGAAGAACTAGCCTCCATTGAAGAAACCTTTTAGTTCATCACTTAGAGTTTTATTTGATCCCCTTCTCTTATCTAAGCAAGCTCATTGTAATATCTTTATCTTAGAAACCTTGAGGAAGTTCACATCCTTGTGAAGCCGTTCTTATTTTTAAAACTTCCTCTTAGTTGGAGAAGACTCAAACTCTTCAATTTTAAACCCCTGTAAAAGTCACTACGACTATAAGTAGAGAATCTGTCCTGCGCATAGATCACTGAGAACTTGCTCAGTATAAGCTTCAAGTTTTGCGTCTGTCCAGTGAACAGACCAACTGAGACTTGCTCAGTATAAATATAACAAGTATCCTGCTTTGGTCAGGACAGTGGACGTAGGACCCAGTGTGTCCGAACCACTTTAAAAATTGTTATGTCGATTTACTGGTTTCCTTAATTGCTCATACTGCATACAAAACTGTACTTCATAAAATTCAGCATAAAAATCGGTATTTCCTAACCGAGACATTTGATAGGGCCTACACTTCCGCACACTCTCTGATACTGAATGACTGTTCGACTGACTCAAGTCAGTAAAGCTGAACTCGGTAAAAGATTTTCTGCCCACGCGATCTGAAGCATATTTGGATATCTGACTCAGTTCAGTAGCAAACTCAGCTAGAGCTGACTTCGCGTTTGAGAAATAAATTTGTATTCAGGTGTATTTACCCCCCCCCTCTACACCTGAACCACGTCTCATGACCAACATATGTCTTGAGCATCCACTGTCGACAATCCAAGGGTCCTGTAGCACCTGCAAAAATAAATAAATTCAGGTACCCTTTGGGTTCAGCTTGGGTCCTTAATGGTTAGACTTTAAGATCCAAACTTATCTGATAGCCCTGGTGGCTTCAGACTTCTTCTTTCCCTTGTTGTTAGTAATCTGCTCCACTGAACTTGGAGTAACTGACTTCTTATTCTTTTAAGGTTCAACTTTCTTCTTCTTCTAAACCTTAGGCCTTTTGTCTCTTGGCTCATAGTAGTACGAAGCGTACTGAGCGAGGTGAGTCAGTTGTTGGTGGCTATACTGTTCGGCCCACCTGACCTTCTTGGTTTCCCCTTGCTCTTGGTGTCATGGGGCTAGAACCATGGGTCACCTTCTTGTTGCTAGACTAAGGGGCTTGAATCTTCTTCTTGTTATTTGTCTGAGGGGATGTATATTCTGCATGTTGAGTTACCCCTTGGACAAACCTATCAGTCAGCTTGGTGGAGCTCTTCTGTCCTGAAGTGGAGGCTTCACATGTATAACCAAGTCCTTCTTTGGTGGCATATGGTCTTTGAGATCGCAATAGCTTCTCCAACTTCTCCTTGGCTCCAATGTATTGCTCTGTGATGTGTCAATTTTATACCCCTCGAATTCACCCAGTTCTGACGCTCATCTTGTCCAAGTTGATGCTGTTTTGTGCGCAGAAATATCTATTTTCGGCAGGTTTATGGTCCGGAGATGAGGTGGCGATTCGGAGCTGATTTGGAGATATTTTGGTGAGTTTTGGAGATAAAACGGGGCTGAGATCGAGAAGGAAAGATATGCTAAAGATTTGGAGCTTAAAGATATTTTAGGGCTGGAGGTATGCAAGGAAAAGGAATCTTAAAGATCAAGATTTAGAAGATTTGCCCTAAGATATCTTTCCTTTTGAAGATCAAGCTCAAGATCTATATAAAGGGCTGGAGACGAAAAACAATCGAACACCATCATTCTCTCGATACTTCATTAGTTTAGTTTCGTCCCAGCCATCTCGTTCTTAGTCCCGTAGTTTAGATTTAATTTTCCGCACAAGAATTCAAACACTTTCTTTATCACTTTCTTAGTTTAGTTAACTTTCAGATTCAACACTTGAAGTTTATTCAGCAGTTTAAGTCATTGAGCTTGTCTGTTCAGATTCAGTACTTACATTCAGCATTTTAATATCGGTATTCAGTATTTAATTTTAGTTCTTAAATTCAGTTTATGTTTCCAGCTTTCTGCGCTTAACTCTCTGTTCTTACTATGTTCGTTTCACTTAGCTTGTCCAAGCTAAGTATGCGTAGCTAAACTTTTTAGGGCTTCGGCGAGGGTGACGAATATGAGATACAAATTTTGTGAGATCTAATTGTTCGTAGTAATTGAAGACTAGGGTTTCGACTTAATTCGGGACAGAAAGATTTAATTGGATTAACTTAAACCTGATCAATTTAGGTTATGAATATTAGTGCCAGATTGTTCAACAACTTAGGTGGCGAAGCTATCTTAATGGTAGTCGAATTAAGGAGGTTAATCATCTATGTCAGCTTGTCCAACAAAGGTAGAGATTAAAATTAGGTTCCTTCCTCGTAATGCTATCTAAACATTAAATCTAGGTTTGTTCAACAAGCTAGGTTGTGGTTAGGTTAGGGAGTAGTGGAAATTTGTTCAACAAGCCATTACCGACTAAGTAAGTAGGAATTGGGGTATGTACGTGACCAACACTATATCCTATAACTGGTTGATCTTAGGAATTAATTAAATCTATGCATCAATGATCGAAGTAGTTGTCTCATATAAGTTACCCGAAGCTGAGTCCGCCTTGCTCTACTTGTTTATTTCTATCTACTTTCCTGTTATTTACTTTTCTTTGCCTAGGTAGTAAACCCAAAATTTATGCGTGGTGGCATCACCAAAACTCTGATCAAAAGGATAAATATTGTTGATTTTCACTGTTCCCTTAGTTCGACCATGTTCTATACTAATTATAAAATTCTAAGTGTGTGCAGGAATTTTATTTGGTGTGAAAACAGCGATCACCAAATTGGTGCCGTTGCCGGGGAACGGTGTTTCTAATTAACCGTGTTTACCTTTTGATTTTTTGTGCTTTAACTGGTGTATGAGCATGTCTTCCAACCCAAACCTCGTATTTGATTCTGAGATCGAAAGAACCGCAAGGAGGTTATGGAAGGAGACAAAGTTGCAACAACAGCAACTGCCGAAGTAGGACACTTTGTCTGGCCAAGTAGAAGCTGACTCTGAAGACATTCTGCTTAGCCTAGTAGAAGTCTTTTCTGAAGAAAAACTCGAGACTGAACTCGAGAAGATGGCCGACGATCCGAATAATCCGAGGCTAGATCAGTTTGGAAAGCATGGTGGTGAATATCTTCCAACACCAATCCAAATTAACGGGCTCACTGAGCCAATTGAGATCAAGTATGGGCTTATCCAAGCTCTACCAAAGTTTCATGGAATGAAGAATGAAGATCCATTCCACTTTCTGAATGAGTTCATGAGATTCTGCAATGCTCAAAAGAATTCACATGGAACAAAGGAACAATTCAAACTATCTGCTTTTCCATTTGCTCTCACGGACCATGCAGGAAACTGGTTCACAAGTCTACCCGCAAACTCAATCAGTACTTGGACAGAGATGAGACAAATATTTCTGGATTGCTACTTTCGAGTTACAAAGACTAATGCCTTGCGCAAGGAGATCTCTAGAGTCCAGTAGGAGTTTGATGAAACACTAAATAAATATTGGACTCGATACAAAGCTCTCATCGAAAGCTGTCCAAATCATAATTTTTCCAAGGGAGATTTGCTGACCTACTTTTATCAAGGAATGACAATCACTACAAAGAATCTTGTCAGTTCATCAAGTGGAGGGAATTTCTCCAGTTGCAGAGTCAATGATGCCGAGAAGATTATTCAAGAATTGGCTAATGCAACTAAAGATTATGGAGAAGTTCGTGTCATAAAAAAATCTACAAATTCAGCTGATTCCATAGATCTGGAGACCAAGCTAGATACTAGTATGGAAAGGATAGATAATCGTTTTGAGAAGCTGGAAAGGATGATGGACTTAAAAAGTTGGAGAAACTGATGCACTCTATGTTGGAAAAAACATCTTCGGCCAGCTCGACTGAACAAATATGTGGAGCGTGTGGACAGTCTGGACACACCTCGTTGCAATGTAACACCCAAGCAAACCCTACTGAAGATTGCAACGCGATTGGGAACTGGAACAACAACCAGCAGAAAAGAGATCCTTACTCCAACACCTACAATCCTGGATGGAAGGATCATCCAAATCTGAAGTGAGATAATCATCCCAAGCCGCAGTTTGCCCAGCATCAACCGCAGATGTTCCACCAACAGCCACAACAACAAGTCTATCGCCCTCCCAATCAAAGGACTTACCCAACAAATCCACCGCTTTTACCTCCACCTGCCCAAGCAAAGCCTGGCAAGACTATTGAAGAAATTCTAACTGAGATGGCTATCTCACAACAAACAATGCAGAAGAGTAATCTAACTCATAATGAAGCTATCCTGAACATCCAAAATTCACAGAAGGAGCAGAAAATCAGACTAGATAACTTGGCCGGACAGATAGGGCAGCTATTAGCCTCAATCAATGAGATTCGAGGGAATCAAAGAAAGCTACCTTCTCAGGTCCAGATCAATCCAAAGAATGTTAGCCACGTTACTCTGAGAAGTGGAAGAGATCTCCCTAATCCGCCAAGCAAGGCATCGAAGAAGGCTGAAGAAAGTGACACTGATGCCATTGTCAACCTTCCCAAGCTAAATATCTCTGAGTCATCCAACTCAAAGAAAGACAAGGAGAAATTCGATGAAGAGGAGAAAGGAAAGAAGCAGGTTGTCCAAAAAGAAATACTGATCGATCCACCGTTTCCACAAGCGTTGGTGCAGAAACCAAAGCCCATTGAGCAGACGTTGGATTACATGTCCATCTTTGGCAAGCTGGAAGTCAATCTGCCATTTCTTCATGCTATCAAGATCCCACATCTTGGGAAGTTTCTGAAAGAGTTCATTGCTGGAAAGACAAGCAAAAATGGAAAAATTGTGGTAAACGAAAATGTCTCAGCATGCATTCGAAATATGCTTCCCGAGAAGTGCCATGATCCAGGTATGTTTACCTTGCCCTGTTTGATTGGAACTAAGATGATCCCAAAAGCCCTTTGTGATTTAGGAGCCTCAATCAATGTGATGCCTTTATCTATGTTTAATAGCTTAGTCGGGGTTGAGTTAACCGATACTAAAGTTGTTATTCAATTAGCAGACCGATCATGCATATCCCCTAAAGGCCTTCTAGAAAATGTTCTTGTTAAAATCCATGATTTCGTATATCCTGCGGATTTTTATGTGATTAACACTTGTGAGGGAAAGAAGGGAACTTCGGGAGTTTTGCTAGGTCGACCTTTTCTTAAAACGGCTAAAGCATTAATTGATGTTTGTAAAGGTACTATCTGTTTGGATTATCATGGTGATAAGTTTACTTATAGTATTGATGATGCTATGAAAAAAACCCTTGATTGTTAAAATGCTTATTCTATTGACGTTTTTGAGCCTCTTGTCCAAGAACATCTTGAGACGACATTAATGCAGGATAAGTTAGAGTTAGCATTGACATAAAGCCTCTCTGAGATGGATGTCCAAGGGATGCTAGATGAAGAAGTAAAGGAAGCCATCTTATCTCTATATGTAGTTCCAGAAGTCGTTACCTCCAGTAGCGGCATCTGCTTGCCCAAGCAGAATGTTGAAGACAGACCAGTGCCATCACATGTCAGACTTCCCGTTCTGGAACTTAAGAAGCTGCCAACCAACTTAAAGTATGTTTACCTTGGCCAAGATCAGACTCTTCCTGTGATTATCAGCAATGAATTATCAAAAGAACAAGAAGAGCAATTGGTCAAAATTCTGAAGAAACATGCTCGAGCTATTGGTTGGACGTTGGTCGATATCACCGGAATCAGTCCGGATGTTTGCACGTACTACATCCTATTGGAGCTGGATAGTAAGCCAAGCCGAGATCCACAAAGGAAGTTAAATCCCAACATGCGAGAAGTTGTCTTGAAGGAGATTTTGAAGTTACTTGATTTGGGAATTATCTACCCTATCTCGGACAGCAAATGGGACAGCCCGGTACATGTTGTACCAAAGAAATCAGGTTTTCAAGTCATTGAGAATGAAAAGAATGAGTTGGTACCAATGAGGTTAGTAACCGGATGGAGAATGTGCATCGACTATAGGAAATTGAACATGGCAACAAGAAAGGATCATTTTCCTTTACCGTTCATTGATGAGATGCTTGAGAGACTTGCCGATCAATCCTATTTTTGTTTTCTTGATGGATATAGTGGATACTTTCAAATTTATGTCAACAAGGATGATCAAGAGAAGACCACCTTCACATGTCCGTTTGACACTTATGCTTATCGCCGCATGCCTTTTGGATTGTGCAATGCTCCCGAAACTTTCCAACGTTGCATGATGAGTATTTTCTCCGATCTCATTGAAAAATGTATTGAAGTATTTATGGACGATTTCACCGTCTATGGAAATTCTTTCGATCAATGTCTCAAGAATCTAGATGTGGTTCTAAGAAGATGCGTGGAGAAGAACTTGGTTCTTAATTATGAAAAGTGTCATTTCATGGTAAGGGAAGGAATTGTTCTTGGCCATATAATATCCGAAAGAGGTATCCAAGTTGATAAGGCGAAGGTTGATTTAATTGCCCAGCTGCCGTATCCAACAAATATCAAGGAGATTCGAGGATTTTTAGGCCATGCTGGATTCTACCGAAGATTCATTCGGGACTTCGCCAAGATCGCTCAACCTTTAACAAGGTTACTACAGCAAGATGTTCCGTTTGTCCTAGCCGATGATGCCGCGTAAAGCTTTCGACATTCTCAAGGAAAAATTGGTCACAGCTCCTATTATGCAAGCTCCGAATTGGAAAATTCCATTTGAACTTATGTGTGATGCAAGTGACTACGCTGTTGGAGCTGTCCTTGCCCAAAAAAATGCAAAGGATAGTCATGCTATATACTATGCCTCAAAGACGCTCAATCCAGCCCAATGCAATTACACCACTACAGAAAAGGAGCTACTCACTATTTTTTTGCCTTCGACAAGTTCCGCTCATATCTGCTGGGTTCAAAGGTGATCGTCTACACTGATCATGCTGCCGTGAAGCATCTACTCGCAAAGAAGGAGACCAAACTACGTCTTATACATTGGATTTTGCTACTGCAAGAATTTGATTGGGAAGTGCGAGATAAGAAAGGAGCTGAAAATAATGTAGCTGATCATTTGAGTCGTTTAGTTCATCCAGAAGATGCTGAACCAATCAAGGAACAATTTCCAGAAGAGAATCTCTATTATTCTGTGCTCCTAGATGCTGACAACTTGGCCAAGCCATCTGAAGAAAATTATACTATCAGCTTGTCCAAGTGGAAGTACGAAACTGAGGCAGAATGTTATGCAATTGAAGGAAAAGATGGTAAAACTCCGTGGTATGCCAACATTGTAAATTATCTCACTTCAAGGAGATTGCCACCAGACTTTACCATGGCTCAAAAGAGGAAATTAATGAGTGAATGCAAGTATTATTTTTGGGATAATCCTACGCTTTGGAAAGTTAGAGCCGATCAAGTTATTCGATGGTGCGTACCCGAAGAGGAACAATTTGAGATCTTAGAGCGATGTCATTCATCCCCTTATGGAGGACATGGAGGAGTAAAGCGTACTGCACGAAAAGTTCTCGATTGTGGATTCTTTTGGTTAACTTTGAATCGAGATGCTTATGAGTTTTGCAAGAGTTGCAAACGTTGTCAAATGCTTGGTAATATTGGCTTGCGAGATGAACTACCACATGGACTTCATGGGACCTTTCCCTAGCTCGTTCGAAAATTTATACATACTATTGGCTGTGGATTATGTGTCCAAATGGATCGAGGCCAAGGCAACTCGCTCCAATAATTCCAAAGTCATTGTTGGATTTCTTAAGTCCAATATTTTTAGCCGATATGGTGTTCCTCGAGCCATAATAAGTGACAATGGTACTCATTTCTGCAATCGTACCATTAAAGCTTTGATGAAGAAATACGGATGTCAACATCATCGATCTACTCCGTATTATCCTCAAACAAACGGCCAAGCTGAAGTATCCAATAGGGAGATCAAGCATGTTTTGGAAAAGGCGGTTAATCCGTCTCGAAAATATTGGAGTACACGCTTGGAGGATGCTCTTTGGGCATATAGAACCGCATACAAAACCCCTATTGGTATGTCCCCTTATCGTTTGATTTTTGGAAAGATGTGTCACTTACCGGTTGAGCTCGAACATAAGGCATTTTGGGCCGTGAAAACAATGAATATGAACTTGTTCAAGTGTGAGGAGGAACGCAAGTATCAATTGCAAGAATTAGAAGAGCTTCGACTTGAAGCTTATGATGCCTCTATGTGGTACAAGGATCGAACCAAGGCTTGGCATGATCGTAATCTGAGATCTAAACAATTTTAAGTTGGACAATTGGTACTCTTATACCAATCTAAACTTCGACTCATGCCCCGGAAGCTTCGTTCAAGATGGATAGGGCCATTTGTTATCAAGTCTGTTCGGCCAAGTGGAGTGATCGATTTAGAGGATCCCGCAACGAAGTCTACTTTCGTGGTGAATGGTCATCGGCTAAAGCTCTATCATCACTTGCACCAAATAAAAACAGTGGATGAGATTCCATTGTACCTCCCATCATACACTTGATCAGCTTGGAAGAGTCGAGCCTGCGACTCTAACTCAAGGCGCTTGTGGGAGGCACCCCACACATATCCTTTATTTTTCGCATTTTATTTCATAGTCTAGGTTTATTTTATGTTTTTCTTGTATGGTTTTTAGTGTTGGTTTTTTGTGCTGACTATTTTATGCAGGAAATGTAGATATTTGTGGAAGAATTTTGTCACATAGGAAAGAAATATCGAGATAAGGAAGGAGTTTTAAAGAAGGAAATATACATACGTATAGGTCGAGGACCTGATTGCAAAATACTTCAAACTTTTGTGGTCCAATTGACACAAAAGTTGAAGTGTGAGGAGGTCGCAGCAAAGCGGGGGTGTATTTGCACACCAAAAGAAATTGGAGGACTCAATTTCAAACCCTCAGGAATTGGCAGCTTCAAGACCGAATCAAAAGGGGGAGACCTCATAATTGTTCCCGCGCTCAAACTTTTCCCCCCTCTTCCAAATCGTCTTCGACCAAACTACTCATCATCTCCTCTCTTCTACATCATCTTCCACAACCATCAATGGCTCCCAAGAAGCAAAAGACTACTGCCTCGGCCGGATAGAAGCCCAGTTGGAGAAGCTTGCTGAACAGCTGGATGATTTTCAGAGGGACGTGATAGCTCGCTTGGACGAGCTGAAGAACCGGTGAACCATTCCCCTAGTCAGTCAGTTTTTTTTTTCTGTCTTATTTGTTTTCAGTCTTTGTGTGTCTATGTTTGTTTCCTCTGCATGCTTCTATGTTTTTTTTTTCGTTACTTGCTCGAGGGCGAGCAAGGTTGAAGTGTGAGGAGGTTATTTTAGGTTTGTGTCTTTCGTCCTAGGTCAAAGCATGCTAGGTTTACATGATTTGTTGATGTAATTTTAGGATAAATCTGCCCAGATTCTGCGTGCTTTCCTTGACTGCATTCTGCATGATTGTAGTGTATTTTCTCTTTCTATGGAGGATTTTGTATGTGGCTTGGGATGAGGAAATTTAAGCATGATAAAACTGAACTTTAAAACCCCATCACTAAGGGAGATTTGAGCCTTTAAAAGTGGGACACTTCTCACTATTTTCTTGAGAGTGATGTGTTGCAAAGTCTCCATAGCTTGTGGTCATGTGTGACAAATGATATGAGGCAATTAGGGTTAACCAATTTGAGCTTTTAATTCTTTCAATTCCTACCTTCGCTCAGCCCCTAGTTAGCCACTTTGAAGCCTTGACTGTGTTCTTTCATGAGTTATTTAAAGAAGCCAAGCTTTTCAAAGCCTTTCTCTTGACCTTATGCATGCATGTGTTTGCTGTGGATATTCATAATTTGAGGTAATTTTTATTGAAGAGATTTTATGATTAGTTGGAGATAGTGTTTGAATTGATACCCCCCCTGGAGTTGTGTTGTTTTACATTCTGAACTCGTCGGCGATCGGTTTGGCCAAGCGTGAGTGTTGTACTGAAAAGAAATAAATATTGAAGGGGGGCTAAAAAAAATAAAATAAAAAAGAAAAAGTTGAAGGTGCAGAAAAAGAAAAAGAAAAAAGAAAAAAAAAGAGAGCACCCGTTGAAAAAAAATAAAGGGAAGGATGAAGTCTGAATGTTTATATTCTGCCTTGCCCAAGTCTGTATGTGAAAATAAATCTCCATCAGGGCTGAACTGTATATCTCTTATGCTTATTATCTACTTGCCTAATCAAATGCCTCAGTGAATAGCATGCTGCATACTTGTACTTAATTTTCAGAAGCTTAGGACCCCTAGGATTCCCTACCATGTCATATATTTGAATGAGTCCTTAAGCCCCATTACATCCAAGATGGAAAGACCTCTTTGAGTTGCTAGATTGACCACTTGCTATTGTAACTGCATGACTATGTTGTTTTTATGAGCGGCTTGCCCGGACTAGATTAGAGAGAGATGAGAGAATCGGTGAGCTAGTTCAGTTATGCTTATGTTTTGACCAAGCTGATATCTGAATCCATGGTTTGAGAATTATGTTGCTTGACTTGTTTGATGAAGGTTTTGATTGCATTGCATGTTTGGGCAGAGATTGAGAATCATGGACATTTCATGGCTGCATGGTATGTTTCAATGTTTAGTCTATTATTTTTTGAGTCTTTTGATTTATTTCTCTTCTTTGAATCTGAGTCTCATGTCTTTGTGTTTTTTATTTTCATTCCTTGAGTCTGTTTTGAGTCTTGGGGAATGGTGATTCGAGTGGGAGTAATCTTTTGTTCATCCCATACTTGAGGGCAAGTATGATTCAAGTGTGAGGATATTTGATGTGTCGATTTTATACCCCTCGAATTCACCTAGTTCTGACGCTCATCTTGTCCAAGTTGATGCTGTTTTGTGCGCAGAAATATCTATTTTCGGCAGGTTTATGGTCCGGAAATGAGGTGGCGATTCGGAGCTGATTTGGAGATTTTTTGGTGAATTTTAGAGATAAAACGGGGCTGAGATCGAGAAGGAAAGATATGCTAAAGATTTGGAGCTTAAAGATATTTTAGGGCTGGGGTTATACAAGGAAAAGGAATCTTAAAGATCAAGATTTAAAAGATTTTCCCTAAGATATCTTTCCTTTTGAAGATCAAGCTCAAGATCTATATAAAGGGCTGGAGACGAACAACAATCGAACACCATCATTCTCTCGCTGCTTCATTAGTTTTGTTTCGTCCCAGCCATCTCGTTCTTAGTCCCGTAGTTTAGATTTAATTTTCCGCACAAGAATTCAAACACTTTCTTTATCACTTTCTTAGTTTAGTTAACTTTCAGATTCAGCACTTGAAGTTTATTCAGCAGTTTAAGTCATTGAGCTTGTCCATTCAGATTCAGTACTTACATTCAACATTTTAATATCGGTATTCAGTATTTAATTTCAGTTCTTAAATTCAGTTTATGTTTCAAGCTTTCTGCGCTTTACTCTCTGTTCTTACTATGTTCGTTTCACTTAGATTGTCCAAGTTAAGTATGCGTAGCTAAACTTTTTAGGGCTTCGGCGAGGGTGACGAATATGAGATACAAATTTTGTGAGATCTAATTGTTCGTAGTAATTAAAGACTAGGGTTTCGACTTAATTCGGGGCAGAAAGATTTAATTGGATTAACTTAAATCTGATCAATTTAGGTTATGAAGATTAGTGCCAGATTATTCAACAACTTAGGTGGCGAAGCTATCGTAACGGTAGTCGAATTAAGGAGGTTAATCATCTATGTCAGCTTGTCCAACAAAGGTAGAGATTAAAATTGGGTTCCTTCCTCGTAATGCTATCTAAACATTAAATCTAGGTTTGTTCAACAAGCTAGGTTGTGGTTAGGTTAGGGAGTAGTGGAAATTTGTTCAACAAGCCATTACCGACTAAGTAAGTAGGAATTGGGGTATGTACGTGACCAACACTGTATCCTATAACTGGTTGATCTTAGGAATTAATTAAATCTATACATCAATGATCGAAGTAGTTGTCTCATATAAGTTACCCGAAGCCGAGTCCGCCTTTCTCTACTTGTTTATTTCTATCTACTTTCCTGTTATTTACTTTTCTTTGCCTAGGTAGTAAACCCAAAATTTATGCGTGGTGGCATCACCAAAACTCTGATCAAAAGGATAAATATTGTTGATTTTCACTGTTCCCTGAGTTCGACCCTGTTCTATACTAATTATACAATTCTAAATGTGTGCAGGAATTTTATTTGGTGTGAAAACAGCGATCTCCACTCTGTCATCAAGGTTCTCCACACCTCATCACTCTTCCTTAGAGCTTCATATTCTGTTCTAGCCTGTGAGAGTGTTTCCTTGAGATTAGCAATTTCAGTCTCTTTCTCAGAGATGTCTTTGGACAGTACTGAAATCTGTGCTTCTTGATCATGAGACTTAGTCATCAGAGAGTTAATCTCTTCCTTCAGTCTCAGAACGAGTCCTTCAGACTCAGTAGAGTCCTGACTTCTCTTTGAAAGTCTCTGATTCTCTGCTCAGGATATCCATCATATGAATCTTCTCGTTGAACTGCTGGCTCATCTGGATTTGCTCTTCAAGCAGATCTTCGTACGCAATAAACACATCTAGCGGTTCTCCTGCAGCAGAGCTTGTGTCGTGTGTGCAAGGTGAAGAGGGGCATATAATAGGTTCAGAATTTACCTCAGCCTCTTCTCCGGCCATGAGACACGGTTCTACATCTTCTGTCTCGATTGCCATGAACGCGGCATCGTCATCAGACGATTCCATAAATAATTCCTCATCGCTTGAGCAATCGAAAAACTCTCCAGCTATGTAGGCTTGCCTCTTCTTTACAAACTTGTCGCGTCGGGCTTGCCTTTCAGCTCTTTCAGCTACTGAGAGTTCAGGACATTCGTACTGGAAGTGTCCTGGCTTTTTGCACTTGTAACATACTGAGGTTATGCCATCCCTTCTAGATGTGTCTTTTTGTTCCATAGAGAGCAGCTTCAGTATTCCTGCAGTCAGGTAGAGATTTAGTTTCACTTTTCGTACGATTATGATCTCTCTTACCTTGATAGTTTTGGGAAGCCTTTTTCATCTTCCTTCTGAACAGCTCTTTCTCCTTCTGGTATTTCATAGCAAGAAGAGCATACTTCTCAGCCAAGTTGTCAGCAGTAGGTATTGTCACTGAGCTTCCAATTGACTGACTTGTTGTTGAGGGACTTGCTCCGGGAGTGCTAGCTGATTCCTAATAAGTATGATCCATTGACACTTCAGCTTCAGCATCAGGGGTGTGTGGGAGGTTGAATTCGAACTCCTCAGCTTTTAGCTCTCAAAACACATAATCAGGAGTAAAAGAATTCAAGTCAGATCTCCTCATACATGTAGCAAAAGAATACCACTTGGGCCTGCTAAGAGCCCTTAGAATCTTTGTATTGGTCTACTTATTGCTGAGAGTTTTCCCCAGTCTGTTGATGATATTGATCTGATTTGTGAATTGAGCACTGAAATCATCTATGGACACCCCAGGAAGCATAGCGAATGCCTCGAGTTTCTGCAGCTCTAACTCCAGTTTGTTCTCTTTGATCTGTGGAGTCCCCAGGAAGCTCAGCGCCGCGAGAGCATCCCATAGCTCCTTTGGAGTCTTGCAATCATGTACTCTCCCGAGATATGAGTCACTGAGGGCCATCAGTATTGCATTTCGAGCGACTCGATCGAGATTATGCAGTTTCTTCTCCTCAGGAGTGAACATGCTTTTATCCTTTGTGACCTTCGGACCGGTTCTGGCACCTTCTGCTCCGTCTAATACAAGTTCAACTGAGTTGATCATCGAAACAATAGGTCCTTTATCCAGGACGTCGGTCATGCTGTCGTGCAGCTAAGTTAAATGTGCCTACATCCTCACTCACCATACCGCATAGTTCTCAGTTGAGAACATGGGTACCATCCTAATCCCTGAAATATCAGCCATTGAAAGATAGGATATAGGATGCAATGAAGAGATGTAAGATCCAGTGAAAACGGGTTTTCCTAGGATCTTTGTTCGAGATAGACTAGTTTCAGAAAACGATGATCAGTTAAGAACACCGCTCTGATACCAATTGTTGGTCCTGAGACGTAGTTCAGGTGTAGGGGGGTGAATACACATGCAAAGAAATTCGTTTCTCAAACGCAAAAGTCAGCTCTAGCTGAGTTTGCTACTGAACTGAGTCAGATAGCAGAATATGCTTTCAGATCCCGTGGGCAAGAAGTTCTTCTACTGAGTTCAGCTCTACTGACTTGAGTCAGTCGCACAGTCGTTCAATATCAGAGTTGTGTGCGGAAGTGTAGGCCCTATTAAATGTCTCGATTGGAAAACTGGTTTATGCTGAGTCTGATGAAATATAGTTTTAATGCAGTATGATTAGTTAGAGAAAACATTGAATCAACACAGCAAATTTTTTAAAGTGGTTCGGACACACTGGGTCCTCCGTCACTGTCCTGACCAAAGCAGGATACTTATTATATTTATACTGAGCAAGTCTCAGTGATCTGTTCTCAGGACAGATACAAACTTGAAGCTTATACTGAGCAAGTTCTCAGTGATCTGTTCGCAGGACAGATTCTCTACTTATAGTCATAGTGACTTTTACAGGGGTTTCAAACTTAAAGAGTTTGAGTCTTCTCCAACTAAGAGGAAGTTCTTACAATAAGAACTGTTTAACAAAGATGTGAACTTCCTCGAGGTTTCTAAGCTATGAACATTACAATAAGGCTCGCTTAGATAAGAGAAGGGGAACAAGGATAACTCTAAGTGATGAACTAAAGGGTTCTTCTATGAAAGCTAGTTCTTCACTGGATTCTTCGATTGAGAGCATTAAGAGTTTTGTGCGTCGATAGATTAAGTTCCCGGTTATGTCTCTGCATGAAGACTCTTCTCTTATATAGTCGTCGATTGTGAATAGATCCGTTGGAGAGGGGTCTAGCCACGTGTCAAAACAACAAGGAAAATGACTCCTTAAATTTGAACGTTGATGAGTAGGTGCACTATAGAGATACGCTTCGTTTTCAGTCTGGGAGCAGCTTTTGTCTGAAAAGATAAATCGTTGTTGGCTCCTTATTGGTCGAGGTAGATTGGTAGGTGAGACTTGTCAAACATCAAGGTTGACTTCCCCTGAATCCTCGGACCTTCAACTGAAGTGACTTCCTACTGACGTTCTTTTGAGTATAAGTGCATGGACATGAATTCCTGTGCATATTGAGTTGGTGGTCGGCTGACCAACTGACTTCTTCGATCTTGAGTTCATCAGCTGAGTGGAAAGTCTTCTACTGAACTTTGCAGCTACTGAACTCTAGCCTGCTGAGTTCCTAACACACTGAACTCAAACTAAACTTTTACAAAAACGAAGGTACATCATTCAGCTAGGGGTTTTGAGATCTTCAAATCTATAAATATGTCTACTGAAACTCACCCCAAAATATTAGTTCTAGGGTTCTATGTTGTGTATGCTTTAAGCTTGCTAGAGCTAGTGTATTTCAAATGCTTGTGTTTCCGTTGGTCTCCTTTATGCATGGAAGATGATCTCTATTTGTAGGCATGACTGGTGAATAGATCCGTTTGAGAAGATCTAGACACGTGTCAAACACGGCAAACAAAATGGGCATCTTGCAATTTGAATTGCATTGTAGACATTCTCTCTTTTTCAGAGTTCAGAGGTTGACTGCAGCTTTATGTCAGGACAAGTATAGTGCCGATAGCTCCTCATTGGTCGAGGTTAGTTGGTAGGTGAGGCTCGTTCAAATTTCAAAATTGATACTAAGTTAAATTCCTCTAATACCCCAGACACTTTACTGAAAAGATCTCTACTAACATTCTCCAATGACTTCAGTATGTTGAACGCTGATTTCTTCTTAATTTTCAACACCGTTTAGTAGATTCAAGCGGAATCCTACTGAGCCTTCAGATAGATAAATTTCCAGAGACTGCTAATTAGAATATTCTACTGAATTCGAAACAACTACTGAAAATGTTACTTAGCCTACCGAGCTCCTAACCATGCTGAGCTCAATTAAGCTATATATCTATTACAATATATTGATTCATCAATCAGCTAGGGATTTTGGGATATTTAGATTTTATATTATAACTCATCAGCCAACACACTGTCATATATTAGAGGGCTGGCTTAGCCCGAAATTCATCAAACTTTCATAGCTCAAAGGACTAAAGGAGTAAAAAAGTAAACTCTTTTAATTTGTAAATATTTCCTTAAGAAAACATTTAACCCTAGATTTTTGATTTTAAAATGTAAAACAATAATAATACACATAAAATAAGTTGAGACAATTTATGTATCAAAAACTTTAAATATTCTTCTTTTACCCCCTTTTTGTTCTACTTCTCCACCGAACACAACAAAAGTATGATCCTAGGAGGAACCCTATCCCTATTTTAGGGCAGGAACAATATTTTGACTCCAACAATTTTCTCCTATTTCAAGGCAGAATATTCTATAATATTATTTTTTTTAATATTACGAATCAAATTAAAATGCAGTTCTTTTATATAATTAAATTAAATATAATAATAAATTTATTAGAAAAACATAATTAAAATCTAATATATATATCAAAGTATATAATTTAAATGCTCAAATATGCAATATTATATATATATATATATATATATAGGAAATAGATCAAATGAGATCTTATATTCAAAAGAGTTATGAGATGCAATCTCATCCATCCATTTCCTTGATCTATGACCATCATTTTTTTTTCTTATGTAGACTTTTAAAATTAAATCAAAAAATGAGAAATTGAATTCATTAAGGGTATTTTTGTAATTTGCTTTATTTTTATTTTCTTTCAACTCTTTTCTCTCTCTTTCAACAACTCTACCTCTCATTCGTTTCTCTCTCCCAAGCAACGCAACTCTCCCACTTCAATGCCGCTGTTGTGTTCGTTGTTGCTGTCGTGTATGCTGTTGCCACTTCTATTACGCCGTTGTGTCTCATTCGTGTTTCTGTTTGAAAGAATGTCGTCATCGAAATAGGGCTTAAATTGGAATCATCTTTGCTACGCACCTTAATCGAAATCGTTTTTTTTGGAAAAAGGGATTGTTTATTTTCTTAGAACGAATCTGATTATGGATGGGTGTTCATTGTTCTTTGTTCTTGGGCAATTTCAGATGGGTGTTCATTGTTCTTGGACAATTTTGCATAAAAATAAATTTTGGATGGGTGTTCATTGTTCTTGGGCAATTTTGCTCATTTCAGATTCGTATAAAGATTGATTTTGGATGGGTATTCATTGTTCTTGGGCAATTTTGCCTAAAGATTTATTTTGGATGGGTGTTCATTGTTCTCGGGCGATTTTGCTCATTTCGGATACACATAAAGAATGATTTTGTATGGGTGTTCAATGTTCTTGGGCAATTTTGCTCATTTCGTTTATTTTTATTCGTTTTTTGTGTTTTCCAATTTTCTTATCATCTTTTTATGCATATTCTAGTATGAATTTGTGCTTAAATTCTATTACGTTTCATGCTTGACAGAACACGAATGGCCGAGTCGTTGGATGAAGATGGTTCTTTTGATTGTGCTGATTCTATTTTCGCCTCCGAATGCCCACATAAATTGAAACCATAAGTTGGATGGAGTTTTCACGTTTGGACGAAGTTATTAGCTTTCTCGTACTTAGTTGTATTTTTACTTTTAGACTATATTGGATATCCAAATTATTCTCTCGATTTTGCTTTTTTGTTATGCTAATAATATATTATGCATAAATTCTACAAGAAATATGCATGAAGCAGTTACTTTTTATGCATGACTTCGGTGACGTAATTACTCTATATGAAGCAATTTGTTATTCATGCATATTTACGTTTAGATTAATGCATAGTTTGTGTTATTTTTGTGCATACTTGTTATTTATGATAGCTAGTAGTTATTTCTTGAGACACATTGTATACTTGAGATTTGCTTGTATAAGTGCGAGAATTGTTGGTTTTGTATACTGAAAGCAGTCTACGTATTTGCTTGTATACAATGTTTATTGTTACTATTATTATTATTCTCCTATCTGATTATTATAATTGCGCAAATTAGTCCATTATCTCACAAGAGTTAGATCATACAGTGTGTTGTAGATCACAGAAGACTATAGTGATTGGTTGAACTAGTGAGATATAAACAATTATCACAGCTAAGGCAACTTTAGTCGTCGGGCTCATGTTTATGGGACGGCCTGCGTGCCATTTTGTTTTGAACCCGTTTTTGTAATCTCGTGAGATAAATCCACGAGTAGACTATGGCCAATGTGAATAATATGTAATTGTTTCGATTATGTAATTGGTTTTACGGATTGGTTCGTTTTTGGGGACGAGAACACGAAGATTGGACGGTCAAAAACCCTTGTTTTTCCGGTTTTAACCGGAGCAATAGAGCTCGACCGGAGCTATACATCAAAATCGGACAGCAGCTGGAGGATGGACGGAGACGCAAGAAAGCTCATGATGAAAAAAATACTCGCACTCACGCTATACAACACACGAAGCTAGAAAACTAGATTGTGAATAAGTGGCCCCTTGCTCCCTATTTATAAGAACTTGGTCAAAGGAACTCTAATGGGTCTTTGACTCCCAAGCCCAATCCAATAGTGAAAGGGGCCACTACACCATTACCATTTATTTTGGTCCATTAAAGGACCAAATAATTCCAGGTAATTAAGTGGCCTAGTGAGTCTAAGAGAAAATGTCGCATACAATTGGGCATATGTTCGGGCCAGACCAGGGACCTAATACAAAAAATAAAGTCGGGCCTCAAGTGAATTAATTTTCCATACTCAGCCCAGAGTATTATTAATTCACAAACATAGATTCATTCCACTAAAGAATCTATGTTGACTTACCCCTTTATCCCAAAAGTTGAGTCAGGACTTGTATTTTTAACTTCAGTTAATCCCCGTATTTAAGATATCGAATATCCATTGATTGATTAAGTTTACTGACTACTTAATGCAATTAATATCTTATCCTTGAGTAGTACAACTCGACCTTATTATCATACTTGAACTTAATCAACTTGTAGGGTTTAGTATGATAAACCTTCGAGTTCCTCAAGGGGATATCATCAACCCTTTATTGGGATACAGATGCATGATGTAGATAACCAGCCTGAGCTACATGCAACAACACTCACACAAGATACAGAGATATACGGTCGCGATGACCCTCATCCATAATAAGTCAAAGTGATAGCTAGTCGCATCCACTTAGCTAAAATCTCATCAAGCATAAGATCAGCTGAGTCTCCGAGACCTTGGCTCTTCACACGGGTTAGAAGAACACGTCTCACCGCGATTCATCAATACATAAACTGTATCAACATAGACAAGTGAACAAGACAAGTCATTTCTTATCTACATTGCAGCCTAAACCGACAACTTGTCCTAAAGTTGCCTCAGCTGTGATAACTGTTTATATCTCACTAGTTCAACCAATCACTACAGTCTTTTGTGATCTACAACACACTGTATGATCTAACTCTTGTGAGATAATGGACTAATGTGTGCAATTATAATAATCAGATAGGAGAATAATAATAATGGTAACAGGAAACATTGTATACAAACAAATACGTAGATTGCTTTCAGTATACAAACCCAACAATTTAACCGTTTTTGTTTGAAATCTTCATTTCATGTATATTTAAGTTATGATTAATTCATATCTGCTTTTATATTTATGCATATTCATGTTTAATGTCATAATTCAACAAGCATAATAATACCTAATAAGAATAATATACTTTTACTAATCAAATATTGAGAATATGATTAATTAACAAAACCTTGCTACAACTGTTTCTAATAAAAACAAAAGTTTAAAAAAAACAATGATTTGTCTTTGAAATCTCAATTCTCATTGTCTACAATATGTTCTCCATCTCTCTAGTATTCAACTTCATTTCCTCGAAATGACTCAAGACTTTTATCACCTTGGAATGTCTCCATATGCATCATCTAATTAGTATGCCAGTACAAGAAAGTTTTTGAGATTAAATTTTTTAGTCCCAAATGATGTGTTTATGTATACTGCAACTAAGCTTCATGCATAAATTGTATTCGATTTATGCATACTCACTCATAACCAGTTCTTTTTTCATGCATAGTGCAACTCAAATTCTTGCATAAACTGTATCGGATTTCATGCAAATTCATGAAACGCAATTTGTCATGTGCTTCATAATGCATTCAATTTCATGCATATATAAGCTCTAATTCATGCATACGATTCTACAAATTCATGCATATTACTTCGAACACAATATGAAACGCATGCAATATGTCACATGCTTCAGAATGCATTCTTGTTCATGCATATATAATCTCTAATTCATGCATATGATTATACAAATTCATGCATATTACTTCGAACACAATATGAAATGCAATCCGTCACATGCTTCGTAATGCATTCAGTTTAATGCATATATAATGTCTAATTCATGCAGACGATTCCACAAATTCATGCATATTTCGAACACAATATTTTACAGAAACTACTCTTCACAAATCCAATTCGAAATGTTACCTTCATCAATTCTTTACCAATTGAAACGCAATCTGTCACTTGCTTGTAATTCGGCAAATCCAATTCCTATCCAACCTACAAACAAATAATAATCGTTGTAATCCATCTTAAACAACTTGAATTTGTCAAATAAATCCATTCAGCAAATGTATGTACTTTAGTTTTTCTCAAAAAATATGTATTTATGCAGAAACACAAGGCTGTTTATGCATACTCACCTTATACGTTATGCATAAGACATGTTAAACTATTATATGCATAACTTGAAAGAGAAATAAACATAAACTAGTTCTTAACTATGCATAAATAGAGAATAACCATACATATATGGGTTTATTAATTTTGATTTAATGCGTACCTGTATAGTAATTCACGCATATCATTTACTAATTTTATGCATACTCTATGTACAACAAAAGAGCAAATCCGGTATAAAAAAAAATGCACAACTCAAACTTTTTGCACAATAAAACACCATATTCACTGTATTCACGATTTCGAACCACAAAAATTGATTGACACAATGGGTGGTAACAAACAATTACAGAATTAAGGCTTCAAATTGGCATAAATTCATCTATAATACGAGTTTGCACAAAAATAAATGTATTATTCCATAATTTCATAAATCAAGAGTTTAATTTGATTAAATCCAACGATGTTTGCACAATCAAACACCAGATAACACTAGTTCATGATTTCGAACCATAAAACATCGATTACACAATGGGTATCGAAGAATTAGAGATTTAAGGCTTCAATTTCGCACAATTATGTTTCGATTTCATGCACAACACAATTTTGACGGATTAAAATTACCTCTAGTTGGATGGAACTGTTAAAAATCAGGAACTAATCACGCGGAAGCCAAAAAAACTATTTTTGGGAAAGAAATCGAGCAAATTCTTGTAGGTTTTCGATTTTGGGGGTGGTTTTTTATTTTGGAGAGAGAGAGGGAGAGTGAGAGAGAATGGAGGCGTGGAGGTGTGGAGGATAGGTTTTCCAATTTTTAGCTTGCACAATTCCTATATGTTGGTCGAGAGACGAGCCTTCAGGTGTGGAGGGCGAATACACCTGAATTCAAATTTCAAACTCAAACGCGATAGTCGGCAAAGCTGAGTGTTGCTACTGAACTAGTCAGTTGGCCAAATAAACTTTCTAGATCGCGTGGGCAGAGATAACCTTCTACTGAGTCTATTTAGTGACTTTAGTCAGTGAACAAAGGTCTAGTATTGGATTTTGTGTGCGGAAGTGTAGGCCCACAAAGATGTTCGTCTCAATTTGAAAAACCCTTTTTATGCCGATTGTTTAAAAGTCAATTTTATACAATATGAACAGTAATAAATGCAACAGTTAAGAATCGACACAGAATTTTTAAAGTGGTTCGGATACACAGGATCCTACGTCCACGGTCCTGAACTAAGAAGGAGTATTTGTATTAGTTAAACTGAGCAAGTCTCAGTTGATCTGTTCGCTGGACAGATGTGTTCTTGTTTGCTTATACTGAGCAAGCCTTCCGAACGGCCTTTTTCTTCTTCTAACTTTTGGAACCCCTTCTGTCAATAGGATCATAGTAGTATGACCCATACTGAGCTGGATGTGTCAGCTGTGGCGGTCCATACTGATCAGCCCACTTTACTCTGCCGGTTCCCCCTTGACTGTGTTGGGGTGATTTTGAGCTGAACTTAGGGTCAGACTTCTGATAGCTAGGATGAGGTGCTTTCATCTTCTGTTTGTTCTTTGCTGAGGGGTTTAGTGATTCAGCATTGATCGTCTCCCCTTGAACAAACCTATCAGTTAGCCGATTCTCTAAGAGTGTGGAAGCAGATGTGGAGGCTTCGTGGTTGAACCTGAGTCCTTCCTTGTAGTGTTTGGGCTTGTTGTTGGCTAGCATTGCCTCAATCTTTTTCTCTGGTCCCATGTAATGCTTTGTCATCAGGTTTCTCCAGAGTACTGAGATGAGATCTTCTTGTTGCTGAGACTTCGCCATCAGAGAGTTAATCTCCTCTTTGAGTCTCATAACAAGTCCTTCCGACTCAGTAGCAACCTGACTTTCCCGAGAAAGTCTCTGATTTTCCACCTTCAGGGCATCCAACTCCTGATGAGTCTTGCTAAGCTGCAGACTCATCTGAATCTGCTCGTTGAGTAGTTCTTCGTAGGCGATCGCGACGTCCAGATTCTCATTTGCACCTGAAATAGTGTCTTGTGTGCAGTGTGAAGAAGAGTTAAATGGTTCGTGAGAGTTTACCTCATCCTCTTCTCCTGCCATTAGACATTTTTTCAGTATCTTCTTCAAGCTCTTGGGCCATGAAGGCGGCTTCATCATCTGATGAATCCATGAAGGAGTCGACTTCTTCTGAGTCGTCTGAGAGTTCACCAACAATGTAGGCTTGTCGCTTCTTGATGAACTTCTCCCTTTGAGCTTTTCTTGCTGCTCTTTCAGCTGTACTGAGCTCAGGATAATCGTATTGATAGTGTCCTGGCTTCTTGCAGTTGTAGCAGGAGGTGACTCTGCCTTCTCTACTTTCACTGTCTTTCGACTGTGCAGAATCCTCCTATTTCCTGCATTCAGAAGTATGTGGTTCAGGAGTGCATTTAGGTGAGTAGTCAGACTTACTCTTTGAGTCTCTGACGACTCTGGACAGTTTTTTGTGCCGCTCGTTTTCCTTCTGATCTTTGATTGCAAGCAGTGCATATTTTTTAGCGAGGCTTCCTTCTTGTAATTCATTTGTTGAAGGCTTAGCTTTGCTAGACGTTGGAGCTGCTGTGTTGATTGATGCTTTAAATGCATGATTTATTTGGGTGTCAACTTCAGCTCATTGCTTCCATTGATTGTGTTTATCAGATCTGTAAATCTGACATTAAGATCTTCAATCGTGTCACTGGGCATGAGTGAAAGTCTTTCCACCTTCTGAAGTTCCAGCGCTAACTTGTTAGCTTTGATCTTCTGAGTCCCCCGACTCAATAGCGCTAGAGCATCCCAGAGTTCCTTTGCTGACTTGCAGTCCTGAACTCTATCGAGATACGAGTCGCTCAGTGTGGTTAAAATGGCATTTATGGCTACCCGATCAAGGTTGTGAAGTTTCTTCTCTTCTGGAGTGAAGAGGCTTCTGTCCTTTGGAACCTTCTTCCTAGTCACCGCTCCTCCTCCTTGAGCTGGTTCCTGAAAGTCAACACTATCGACCATATGTACGATAGGTCCGTCTTCCAAGACTTCTGTCATGCTATCGTGGAGGGAAGTCAGATGTGCTTCCATTCTAACTCGCCATAGTCGTAGTTCTCTACTGAGAACATGGGTACCATCCTTATTTCCTGACATATCAGACATGTTAGGTAATGACAAGAATGAAGAATCATATACAGTGAAAACGTTTTCAGGATCCATTCGAGTAGACCAGTTTCAGATAACAAGAGTCTTAAAGAACTCCTGCTCTGATACCAATTAATGGTCCCGAGTCAAACGTTCAGGTGTAGGGGGAGGGGGGGTGAATACACCTAAAAACTTTTCTCAAACTTGAACGCGAACAGTCCGATTTCGGAGTTTTTCTGTTGAATAAATTCAGTAGACCAGGCAAGTTGTTCTGGATCGCGTGGATAGAGTGACTGACTATACTGAGGCTGTTGGGATTTTGTATACTGGAAGGAAATGTTATGCTTGTATACAATGTGTTTTGTCCCTACCACTATTTTATTCTCCTATCTGATAAATATATATATATATTTTCACATGTAATCCTTTATCTTGTACAAAAGTTATATTTGTGTAGTGTGTCGGGTATCACAGAAGACAACACAATTTGGTTGAACTGACAAGATATAAACAGTTATCACAGCTGAGACAACTTAGGGATAAGTTGTCGGTTTAAGCTGCAGTTTAGATAAGAAGTGGCTTGTCTTAACTGCTTATCTTTACTGGTACACTTAATGTGGTGTATTGATGGATCACAAAGAGATGTGTTCTCCAGACTGACCTTAGTGGAGAACCAAGATCTCGGTGACTTGGCTGGTCTTAAGCTAGATAAGACATCAACTGAGCACATTTGTCTATCTATCACTTTGACCTACTATGGTGAACGTCATCGCGACCGGATCTACGTATCTTGGGTGTTAGTAGTTATTTGTGGCTCAGGCTGGTTGTCTATTTCTTGCAACCGTATCCTAGTGAAATGGGTTGATAATATCCCCTCAGGAACTCGTAAGGATTAGCACACTAAACCCGGCCGGTTGATTAAGTTCAGGTGTGTTAATAAGGTCGAGTGGTACTACTCAGGAATATAATAAGATGTTAATTAATTTAAGCTGTCAGTGAGCTTAATTAATTAACGGATATTTCTATCTTAAATACGGAGATCGATTAAGTCTAAAATACAAGTTGTTGGGAGAAGATTCAGTAGCCTAGTGCTCAATAGATTTGAATGATCCCAAAACCCTACTTTGATTGGTGAACCATTCAGTTGTATTTGTTTTGTTCTGTCTCTGAGAGTTTCTGACTCAGTAGACATCCTTCCTACATGGTTCAGGCGTTCAGTTATGTGCTGATTCTTCAATCGACTATCAGCCTCAATACCATGAGAAGAAGACTCAGTAGTATTGGACTCAGCAGGAGCATTTTACTAAAAGGAGTCAGTAGAACTGAACTCAGCAGGAGTAGTTCACTGAACTCAGAGTTGATCTTCAGTAGAGCTGAACTCAGTAGGAGTATGCTACTGAACATAGATCAGATTCAGCAACGGCCAGACTGACTCCTGACTGTCAGAGATCTTATAAGTCAAATCAGCAGAGTCATACGAGGTATAGAGAAGTCAGCTTTAGATTTGTCTTGAAGTCTGTTTGTCTCACCTACTTTCTTCAACCTCGACCAATGACAAGCAGCCAGCTGTCTACTTTCTGATTAAAGCTGCAAGTCAACATTTTTCCGGAAATGGAGGGAAAGTACTCTGCCCCCATACTTTGAAAGAGCCGTTAGCTACCCAAAAGAGATATACACATGGATCTTCATCTCCAATAAATCTTTACATGCCTCTCATCTATAAATAGAGGGAAGATTTCAAATCAAAGCTCATGACACATAGAAGAACACACGAGCATTTACGAGCAACTCAGAATCGACTTAAAGCTTTCCGCAAGATCTTCAAAGAGCTATTCAAAGCAAAAGGCGACATACTTGCTCAAAGGGAACCAAGCTGAATTAGATCATAAGAATCCAGTATCCAAACGACTGAATACGAACCCAGAGTTTAAACTTAACCATTCGTCGCTCTAGAATCCACTTTTTCGTTCCCTTCCCTCTAACCTAAGTTCAGCAGACCATATATATAGCTTAGATCGAAGGAGTTCATTCCTGAACTGTTCTTTATTGTAAAGAACTCCTTTATAGTTGGAGAGTTTGTCAAACACTTCAGTTTGATACCTTGTAAACTGAGACTTGCTTAGTATAAATCTCAAGACCAGTGTTTGTCCAGTGCACAAACTGACTGAGACTAACTCAGTATAATGAAATAGCCTCCTGATCTTTTTGGGACAGTGGACGTAGGATTGTTGGATCTGAACCACTTTCAAATCGCTTGTGTTCTGTGTGTTTTCTTTACTGTTGCATTGATTACTATTCATACTGAAAATATCTTTCAAATCATTCAACAGTGTTTTCGTAAAGCTTAAAAGATTGCACTAATATACTGAAACAGTTTTCCTAAAAACATTTTCTAACTCAACTGAATTTGGGCCTACACATTTCCACACTCTACTGAACTTCTACTGAACGGTACTGAATTCTGACCTAAGTCAGCTAGCAGGCCTCAGTGAAGTCAGTCACTCTGCCACGTGATTCAGAATAGCTACTGAACCTGTTCAGTAACGCATCTTCTTGAAAAAGGACTGTTCGCGTTTCGAGTTGAGAAAGTTTTTAGGTGTATTCCCTCCCCCCCTCTACACCTGAACGTTTATCTTGGGACCCACAATTGGTATTAGAGCGGGAGTTCTCTAAGACTCTTGTTTTTTGAAACTTGTCCACTTGAACGGATCCAGAAAATGTTTTCACTGCATATCATTCTTCATTCATATCATAATTTTCAATGTCTGATATGTCAAGGAATCAGGATAGTACCCATGTTCTCTGTAGAGAACTACGGGGTATGGCGAGTCAGAATGGAAGCTCATCTGACTTCCCTCCACGATAGCATGACAGAGGTACTAGAAGACGGACCTATCGTCCCCATGATTAATAGTGTTGAAACCCAGGATCCAGCACAAGGAGGCGGCATGGTGACTGGAAAGAAGATCCCCAAAGATAGAAGCCTATTCACTCCCGAAGAGAAGAAGTTTCACAACTTAGACCGGGTTGCCAGAAATGCCATACTGACCACCCTGAGTGATTCCTATCTCGGAAGAGTTCAGGACTGCAAGTCCGCGAAGGAACTCTGGGGCGCTCTAGCGCTACTGAGTCGGGGGACTCAGAAGATCAAAGCAAACAAACTGGCGCTGGAACTTTAGAAGCTGGAGAGACTGTCTCTCATACCTGGCGACACGATTGAGGATCTTAACATCGGATTTACGGATCTGATGAACACCATCAACGGGATGGGAAAGACATTCTCCAACCGAGAAATAAATCTCAAGATATTGAGAGCACTGCCGGACGGACATTGGACTCCATTCGCTACTTTGCTGAGATATTCTGACCTTGATATTGTTTCTCCTGATCATATCTTTTCAGAATTAAAAGCTGAGGAGTTCAAGTTCGGCCTACCCCAAAGGAAGCAGCGAGTTGAAGCTGACACTCAAATTGACCATGCTTTCAAAGCATTAGTCAGCACAGCGGCTCTCGCGTCTAGCAAGGCAGAACCTTCACTCAGTGATCTATAAGAAGGAAACCTAGCTAAGAAATACGCACTGCTTGCCATGAAGTATCAGAAGGAGAAGGAGAGGCACAAAAAACTCTCTAGAGTTGTCAGAGACTCAAAGGGTAAGTCAGAATGTACACCCAAACGCACTCCTAAATCACATACTTCTGATTGCAGGAAACAGGAGGACTCAGCTTAGTCGAAAGACAGTGAGAGCAAAGAAGATAGAGTCACCACCTGCTACAACTGCAAGAAGCCAGGACATTATCAATATGACTGTCCTGAGCTCAGTACAGCTGCAAGAGCAGCACGTAAAGCTCGAAGGGAGAAGTTCATCAAGAAGCGTCAAGCATATATTGCCGGTGAACTCTCAGATGACTCAGATAAAGTCGACTCCTTCATGGATTCATCAGATGATGAAGCGGCATTCATGGTCAAAGAGCTTGAAGAAGATGCTAAAAAGTGTCTTATCGCAGGAGAAGAGGATGAGGTAAACTCTAACGCTCCATTTAACTCCTCTTCACACTGCACACACGTCACTATTTCAGGTGCAGAAGAGAATCTGGATATCTCGATCACATATGAAGAATTACTAGACGGGCAAATCAGATGAGCCTGCAGCTCAGTAAGACTCTTCAGGAGTTGGATACCCTGAAAGTGGAGAATCAGAGACTTTCTCAGGAGAGTCAGGTTGCTACTGAGTCAGAAGGACTTGTGTTGAGACTCAGAGAGGGGATTAACTCTCTGATGGCCAAGTCTCCGCATCAAGAGGATCAGATCTCAGTACTGACCAATGACTTGACTCAGAAAAATACTGAACTGAGTCAATTGAAGCAAGAGTTGTCAGGACTTCAGACCGAGCATGAAATGCTTAAGAAAAGTGATGATGTCTGGAGGAATCTGATGACAAAGCGGTATATGGGCGCTGAAAAGAAGTTCGAGGTAGTGCTAGCCAGAAACAAGCCTAAGCACTGCAAGGAGGGACTTGGATTAAATCATGGACCCTCCTCATTTGCCCCCGTATGCTCAGAAAACCGGCTGGCTGATAGGTTTGTTCAAGGGGAGATTATCAATGCTGAGATCCTGAATCCCCTAACAAAGAACAAACAGAAGATGAAGGCACCTCATCCCAGCTATCAACATTCTGACAAGAAGATCTGCTTTAAATCACCCCAGCTCAGTCAAGGAGGAACCAGCAAAGTTAAGTGGGCCGATCAGTATGGACCTCCACAACTGACATATTCAGCTCAGTATGGGTCATATTACCATGATCCTATAGTCAGAAGAGGACCTAAGAGTCAGAAAAGAAAGAAGAAAGTCATACAGAAGGCAAAGGTCAGTAGTCCACCTACTCAGAAGATCAGGACTCCTAAACCTGTGAAGCCTCAGAAGTCAGCATCGACTAGTCCAGTGGTCAAATATGTTGATCAGAGTGGAAAGAAACAGTCTGAGACCACCAGGGTCGTGAGACAGATTTGGGTTTCCAAAACTAACATCTAAGGACCCAAAATCAAAAATAAAGGGTACCTGGATATAATTCTAGTTTTGCAGGTGCACAAGGACCCTTGGTATGTGGACAGGGGATGCTCAAAACATATGACATACCAGAAGGACCTACTGAAGAACGACCCAGAATCGAGTTTGGAGACAATGCCAAAGGGTATACCAGAGGATACGGAACATTCAGCATTGGAACCGCCACAGTTCCAAGAGTATCATATGTTGAAGGACTTCAATATAATCTTCTCTCTGTTAGTCAATTTTGTGATAACTCGAATAGAGTGATTTTTGACTCTGGTTTATGTGATGTCATTGATAAATCTACAGGGAAAATAATGTTATCAGGTTCGCACAAAAAGAATATCTATGTAGCTGACTGGAACTCAACTGAACCTGAAGCTTGCGTGTTAGCGAAGAACAATAACAGAATGGGGTGGCTCTGGCACAAAAGACTCAGCCATCTCAACTTCAAGACGCTCAACAAGCTAGCTAGAAACGCTCTAGAAAGAGGACTGTCGAATGAAGTATTCAGCAAAGACACTCAATGTGAAGCATGTCTGAAGGGAAAGCAAACAAAGAAGCAAAATCCGTGTGTTCCATCGCCTTCCACTGATGGAATCATTCAGCTACTACATATGGATTTACTTGGTCCAGTCTCTCCAGTGACGATCAGAGGCAAAAAGTATGCTTTAGTGGTCATTGATGACTACTCGCGCTATACATGGGTCATATTTATTGCCAACAAGTTTGACGTCAAAACAGAGTTGCCTACGCTTCTGAAAAAGCTCAGTGTCGAAAAGAACACCAAAATTATAAAGATACATTCAGACAGAGGAACTGAGTTCCTGAATTCGATGGTGGAGGAGTTTTGCAAAGCTGAAAGCATAGAGCATGAGACGTCTTCCGCGTGCACGCCTCAACAAAATAGGGTTGTTGAAAGGAAGAACAGAACACTCAAACAAGTAGAAAGAACCCTGCTCGCAGACTCAGGACTCCCAACCAAATTCTGGGCAGAAGCAACTGACACTGCATGTTACACTTAGAACATATCTCCACTGACTAAGCAGCATAAGAAGACACCATATGAATTATGGAATGGTAGAAAGCCTTTCTTATCTTATTTTCATA
Source organism: Lavandula angustifolia (assembly GCA_028984105.1). Classification (NCBI taxonomy): domain Eukaryota; kingdom Viridiplantae; phylum Streptophyta; class Magnoliopsida; order Lamiales; family Lamiaceae; genus Lavandula; species Lavandula angustifolia. Next base: position 21,251,313 of record CM054816.1, on the reverse strand, counting down.
TTTTCGGGTGTTCGTGCTTTATCCATAATAATGGGAAGGATCAGTTAAAGACTTTTGATAGTAAGTCAGACCAGGGAGTCTTCTTAGGATACTCCCGGGTCTGCAAAGCCTTCAGAGTTTTTAACTACCGGACCCTTTGCGTGGAGGAAGGCCCTCATGTTGTTTTTAATGAGTTTGCTACTGAAGACAGGAGCAGAAACTCAAAATCAGAATCTGAGGACATCAGTAAGCAGCTACAGGATCTGAGCCTAAAAGATAAAGTTGGAAAGATCCAGCTGTGTTGGGATGATGATTCAGAAGAGGAAATTAAAGATAAGACTATCGAATCTCGGACCACAGTAGAGAGAGCGAAGTATTGACTCTACTAAACAGAGTCAATCCCAGGTAAGTCAGGTCAATGAAGAAACCCAAGTGGTAACTGAGACCTCTACTGAGGATAATAATTCAGGGGGAACAAATGAAGTTCCTGAGCTGAATGCCCCTGAACCTGGTGACTCAGTAGACCTAACTCTCGTAACTGAATTACTTCAATCTCATAATAGTACAACTGAAATGCCTAACTCGCCTCTTATCTGTGTCGAACAAATTTCAGATGAAGAGTTGAAACATCATCGATCGTGGCTGGACGCTCACACTTCTGACTTGATTATTGGAGATCCTCCAACTAGTGTAAAGACAAGATCCAGATTCTGTCAGGGAGAAAGCGCATTATATTCCTGGTTCTTGTCTACTGAAGAACCTCAGTCAGTTGAGGACGCACTTAAGGATGCTGATTGGATCATAGCTATGCAGGAGGAGCTGAACCAGTTTGCGAGAAACGAAGTATGGGAGCTTGTTGACAGACCCCGACATCAACATGTGATCGAAACTAAATGGGTCTTCAAGAACAAGCAAGATGAAAATAACGTCATAGTAAGGAACAAAGCGAGACTCGTGGCAAAAGGCTACTGTCAAGCCGAATGGATAGATTTCGACGAAACTTTCGCTCCAGTTGCAAGATTACGCAACACATCAACGATTCAGAGTTTATCAAATGGATGTGAAGTCTGCGTTCCTGAACAGCGTACTGAAAGAAGAAGTCTATGTAGAACAACCTCCCGGCTTTCAGCAGGGACATCAGGTTTATAGACTCAGAAAGGCTCTGAATGGGTTAAAACAAGCACCCAGGGCTTGGTACGATACCCTGTCTGAGTTTCTTCTTCAAAAAGGTTTTCAGAAGGGCACAATAGACCGCACATTATTCAGCATTTGATTGGAAGATGATATCTTACTTGTGCATATCAACGTAGATGACATTATATTTGGCTCGAAGAACGTCATCATGTGTTAGCAGTTTGAGAAAATGATGAAGGATAAGTTCGAGATGTCGATGATGGGAGAGATGAATTATTTCCTCGGTTTTCAAGTCAAACAATCTGAGAAGGGAACAGTCATCAATCAAGGTAAATACACTCGAGACCTCATCAAGAAATTCGGTTGCACATCCTGCAAACCAATCAAGATCCCGATGAACACGAATATGAAAATTGATCTTGATAAAGAGGGAGTATCAGCAGACCATACTAAATTTTGTGCTATTATTGGTTCATTATTATATCTAACTGCTACTCGACCTGACATAACTTATGATGTAGGTGTCTGCGCTCGATTTCAGGCGAATCCTAAGCAAAGCCATATGGACTCAGCAAAGAAGATTCTCCGCTATCTCAGAGGAACACCTGACATGGGTTTATGGTATCCAGCAGATGATAATATTGAACTAACCGGTTATTCTGATGTTGACTATGCAGGATGTAGGATTGACCGAAAGTCAACTTCTAGAACATGTCAGTTCCTTGGCAGTAAGCTAATCTCATTGCTCTCAAAGAAATAGCATTCAGTAGCGATGTCAACTACTGAAGCTGAATACATGGCTGCCGGAAGTTGTTGCCCCCAAATCCTTTGGCTGAGACAGCAGCTACGCGACTATGACGTTATTCAGAATGAAGTGCCGATCTTCTGCGATAGTTCCAGTGCGATTGCAATCATTCTGAAACCTGTACTTCATACTAGATGCAAGCACGTGGACATCAGACACCACTTCATTAGTGATCTTGTAGAAAAGAAGGATATCAGGATGGAGAAGATACATACTGACCATCAAAGGACCGATATTCTGACCAAGCCTCTAGCTGAAGCAAGATTCAGAGAACTTTCAGTAGAGCTAGATCTGCTGGACCCTACTGACTCTAGTCAGTAAGTGGATTCAGGAGAGCAGCATTCAGCAAGGGGGAATGTTCACTCTCAATACTGAACTTATTCAGTACATAGAGATTCAAGAACCATCAACACGAGGTATCAGCTGACAGGTTTGCGTATCTCTGCTCAGTAGCCAATGAAATATTTTATGCATTAATGATTCAAATTCAGCCTCATATTCAATGCCTTAGAAAACGTCATTTAATATAACGGTTTAAATTTAATACACGACATTCTATGCTAAGTATGTTGAACTCTGCAGCGCATTAAATGCATGTCTAATCAAGTTACTTCTTTGGCTATCTACAACTGTAATTTGACTTAGGCGGCTACGTTGACCATTACCTATTTTATAACATTAAATCTTGGCCGTCCATCTCATAAAGCAGATTTAAATTGAACCGTGGATATAAAACTGTTCATCTTCTTGATCATGTAAAACACGTTCAAAGATAGAAAACCGCCATTTTCGCTCTGCATCTTTCGAACCCTAGAATTTTCTGAGAAAAAGCTTCTACTCTTTGCAAACAACTCATAAAACTTCTCAGAAATCACTTCGGTAAATTTCATGCATATTCAGTGTCACGTATATTTCTTTGTAATATTTTTCGATACTGATACTTTCTCTTGCAGATCAAGTCATGGCAGCGCAGAACGTCACCGTAATTGTTCCAGCAAATGTGGTGGAGATCCTTGAAAAGGACCGTGTTTGGTGTGAACCAGTCATGGAATTCGACGCCTGCGAGTTGGACTTCATGGAAGAGATCTTCGAGGCATTGAGGGCGTCCGGTCTGGAAGCTTTTCTCTCTAGGAAGCCTACTTTCTTCCTTCCCAGACAGATTTCAGAGCTATACCTGAATTCTGAATCCGTAGACGGCGACATTAGGGGGGTTGATTCATCATTTATCATATTGCAGACCCCGCCCGTGCTGTATCTGAGATCAAACAAATGTATATCAAAGAAGCATTTCAGCGGAGCTTTCAGCTTCCCAGCACAGGCATCAACATCACAGGCTATAAGGATGATCTCATGGACGAGTACCTGGAGATCTTCTGCGGCTAGCCTATGTCGTTCAGGGCTGCCTTCCCGAAGAACACAATGTTGCCTCAGTATAGAGTACTAGCCTACATAGTCACGCAGATATTGACTAGCCAAGCAGGGTCATTCGATCAGGTGTCCAGACCCAAGATACAGATGATGATGGCTATCTATGACAGAGCCCAAATCAACTGGATAGAATTCTTCCTCAAATAGTTCATGACCCAGGCCGCAAAGTTTGACAAGGCCTCAAACTGTCTAACTGTCGAGGGCAAGCTTCTTTAAGGGATGAAGCTGACAGTTATGATAGAGGATTCTTGTGGTGCTGACCACCATATCTACGCTGACAAAGGGTACTTCAACCCTAAGAAGGTCAGGTTTCAGAGCAGGGCAGCAGCCCTTCAGCAGATCGAATCAGGGCCTGCTGAGCCCAAGAAAGGCTCTAAGAAAACCTCTACTCTGACCAAGAAGAGGTCACCACCTAAGACTGCTCAGAAGACACTGTTGAAGAAGCAGAAGATGGTCTCCAAAGCAGTAGTTGTACCTCCCCTCCAACTGAGAGATGAGGCAGAATCATGTGAGAAAACTGTCTCAGTGGAGAAGGCAGTCTCCACTGAAAGGGAGAGGAAGTAGAACAGGGGTCAGGAGCTGAACCTGCTACTCCTATCACTCAGACCCCACAAGACATTCCACTTCTCAGTAGCATCCCGTCTGCTGAGAAAGAAATGACTCCGATAGAAGTCGAAGATTCGGAGACAACGTCTGAAGCAGAGACAATCGGGATGGAGGCCTCAGCTCTTCGATCTAGAGCCTCCCGAGAAGTCTCAGAGGCCATTCCTGAGATATCAAGTCATTCTGACTTGGTTACTTTAGCCAGACAAGCCCAGCTTCATACTTTGATAAGGTTCTAGGGGTGGTCAACTCTGGACAAGCTGATCCAACACCACTCCTGCGAACAGCTTCATGAAGAGGAGCTCATTATCCGCGAGAAGATAGGCTACTCAGAGCCTGCGGACCTCTGCTCCTTCGAAGACTTAAAGGCGGCTATACTAGCCTTGCTGAGCGACAGAGTTCCATCTTCAGCAGTCGCACCTTCAGATGGGTCCGATCCTGATGATCAGGACCCGCCCCATGATTTAGGCCCTGAGAAGCCTATTGAGGGATCTCAAGTGGAGGAGGGTGCCCCACCAACTACTGCTGAAATCCCACTCAGCATCCTCCCTCCAGTCGGGCCGGCGGCCGGTACCTCTCGAGCCGCGGACCCAAGAGCTGCCTTCGCCTGGGCTCGCATTTAAGGTAGCGCCCAGCCCTAAAACCCAACGCGTGTGGCCAAGGCACTCAGAAGTCAAGGTGCTCAGAACCGAATTCTTGCCAGGGCTGTCCATAAGACGTGGAAACAGTCTACTCAGGCTCAGAGTGAGAAATGAAGGAGCTCCGAACTTCAATTCAGAACACACCAGCTCCAGACTTCTCTACCATACTGAGTTCGAGAAGCAACTGAAACTGATGGAAGCTGCTCAGAAGAAACTCCTTGAAGATTATCAAGCAGCCCAGTCAGCCCATGCAGAATCCATCTCTTCTATGGGTCAGGCCTCAGAACTCAGACCTCAGAACATTCAGAAGGCTCTGGAAGAGACATTGGATAATAAGTTGCAATCGATTCAGACCGAGGTGGAGTCTTCCCATAAGAAATATGGCGACACACTTACTGAAGAGACGAATGAACTCCATGAACGCCTCAAGAAACTGCAGACAACTTTGGATCAGCTGGCGACTGCTTATGAAAGTCTGAATATGAAGGTGCAGGTACCTACCCTTGGCCCAATTGATGATGTCAAAAAGGGGGAAAGGGAAAGGATACCGAAGGCACCGAGGGGAACCAGGTTAGTAAGGGGAGCAACCCAGTCTCACCAATCTGCTCCCACTGAACCCCAAGGTCAGGCCCAGGGTGGCTCAGCAGCAGGAAATGTAGAGCCTGCTGAGACCGGCCCAAGCGGCTCAGGACCTAAAGACTCAGCAACCCAGACTCCAAGTGAAATTATCAAGGAGGTTGCTGAATTTGTCGAGGAGGATTCTGATGAGGAGGAAACTCCTCTCCCTCCTCCGGTGACAGGTAAGGGGAAGAAAGTTCTGACACTCCCAACCCCACCGAAGAAAGGAACTAGAAGGTTTACAACCCCTGAGGAGAGAGCTCAGATAGAAGCTGATGAAAAGCTCGCCAAGGAGTTAGCTGAGGCAGAGGCTGCTAACAAGCCCAAGAAAGCCCTGCTAAGAGCAAGACAAAGATTCAAGGGGGAAGGAAGCCTGGAACGAGGCCACCCCCTGGGAAACTGAAAATCAGCGATGAGGCTGATAAAAAAAAAAAGAAAAGGAACAACAGCAGCAGCAGCAGCAGCAGCAGACTGGTCAGCAGGGTGGAACTAAGTCCAGATCTCAAACCCCTACTGAGTCAGAAGAAGAAGAAGAAGAGAATGTTCCATCATATGTGCCTTCTAAAGCCCAAGAACAAGAGATGAAGGAAATATGGGACTTGAAGGACAGATATCTAGACAGAGGTGCTGAAGCCAGAGAGATAAGTGAAGCCAGAGAGAGGCTCAGACTCGCAGATCTAGAAGCTCTAAGACTCAGGACTGAGAAAGAGGCAAGAGAGAGAGAGTTCCTGAAAAAGCTGAAATTCCATACAAATATAGAAGGAGCAGGAAGCCTACTGATCTCAAGATCCACAGATGGCCAAGGATTGACACCTGGATGGCATGGGAGCGGACTTAGAGGTGAGAGACACTAAAAGCTGAATTTATCAAGAGGTATTATATTTGGTGGTACTGGACTGACATGCACAAAGTTACATCGTTTGCTAAATGGCTTATGGTAAGCGACCCTGAGATATATGCCAGAGTCCAGAAATCCTTAGCTGAGAAGATTGATGTCAGAGTACGAGCCCCTAGACCTCTGCCCCCTCCACAGAAGCTCGATGGATCACTGCATGTTGGAGTCATTGAAGGAGAGGTCAGAAGTGCAGTCCAAGCTTTTGATGTTGATGAGTCAGATCCTGCTGGTATGCTGAAGATACAGAAGCTTAGGAGAGACACGTTCAGAATGTATGGATTGCCGCTGCCTGAAGAGAAGTCCAGAGATTTCAAAGCGCAGATCCAGCAGTTCAGAAGATAGTTGTTAGCTTCTTTGTATCTTTTTCTGTTTTCTAGAATAGCAATTGATGTACTGTACTGAATGTTCTCATATATATAAAACATCATTGATGTTCGGCCCGATAATATCTTATTATTTTCATGGCCTTGTTTATTTATGCTTAACACTCATAATCACCTAAGTGATTACTGACTTACACGCTCACTGAATATATCTGTGTCTGTCTGTTTTTTACTTAGATTGATAGATTCTTTATTGATTGAGAGATTTATGAGGGAACTTATTGTATAAGATTTTCAGGGGGAAATTGCTGTTAGATTTCTATATAGGTTCTGATATTTCTTCCATGTACTCCCTCGGTAGTATAGAACTTGAAGAACAACTCCACTGATTCTAATTGTAATATTTGTAAGTCTTTTTGTTTCTGACAGTTTGTAGTGTTAGGTTTTGGCATCATCAAATAGGGGGGAGATTGTTGGGAGATGATTCAGTAGCCTAGTGCTCAGTAGATTTGAATGATCTCAAAACCCTACTTTGATTGGTGAACCATTTAGTTGTATTTGTTTTGTTCTGTCTCTGAGAGTTTCAGACTCAGTAGACATCCTTCCTACATGGTTCAGGCGTTCGCTTCGTCCGCCGATTCTTCGGCAGACTATCGCCTCGCACCATGAGAAGAAGACTCAGTAGTACTGGACTCAGCAGGAGCAATATACTGAAAGGAGTCAGTGGAACTGAACTCAGCGGGAGTAGTTAACTGATATGAGAGTTGATCTTCAGTAGAGCTGAACTCAGCAGGAGTATGCTACTGAACATAGATCAGACTTAGCAACGGCCAGACAGTCTCCTGACTGTCAGAGATCTTATAAGTCAAATCAGCAGAGTCATACGAGGTATAGAGAAGTCAGCTTCAGATCTGTCTTGAAGTCTGTTTGTCTCATCTACTTTTTTCAACCTCGACCAATGACAAGCAGCCAGCTATCTACTTTCTGATTAAAGCTGCAAGTCAACGTCTTTCCGGAAATGGAGGGAAAGTACTCTGCCACCATACTTTCAAAGAGCCGTTAGCTACCCAAAAGAGAGATCCACATGGATCTTTGTCTCCAACGGATCTTTCCATGCCTCTCATCTATAAATAGAGGGAAGATTTCAAATCAAAGCTCACGACACATAGAAGAACACACGAGCATTTACGAGCAACTTAGAATCGACTTAAAGCTTTCCGCAAGATCTTCAAAGAGATATTCCAAGCGAAAGGCGAAATACTTGCTCAAAGGGAACCAAGCTGAATCAGATCATAAGCCTCTAGTATCCAAGGGAATAAATACGAACCCAGAGTTTATACTTAATCGTTCGTCGCTCTAGAAGCCACTTTCTCGTTCCCTTCCCTCTAACCTAAGCTCAGCAGACCATATATATAGCTTAGATCGAAGGAGTTCATTCCTGAACTGTTCTTTATTGTAAAGAACTCCTTCATAGTTGGAGAGTTTGTCAAACACTTCAGTTTGATACCTTGTAAACTGAGACTTGCTCAGTATAATTTTCAAGACTTGTGTTTGTCCTGTGCACAAACCGACTGAGACTAACTCAGTATAATAAAATAGCCTCCTGATCTTTTCGGGACAGTGGACGTAAGATTGTTGGATCCCAACCACTTTAAAATCGCTTGTGTTCTATGTGTTTTCTTTACTGTTGCATTGATTACTGTTCATTCTGAAAATATCTTTCAAATCATTCAACTGTGTTTCCGCAAAGCTTAAAAGATTGCACTAATAAACTGAAACAGTTTTCTTAAAAACGTCTTCTAACTCAACTGAATTTGGGCCTACACATTTCCGCACTCTACTGAACTTCTACTGAACGGTACTGAATTCTGACCTAAGTCAGCTAGCAGGCCTCAGTGAAGTCAATCACTCTGCCACGCAATTCAGAACAGCTTATCTGGTCTACTAAACCTGTTCAGTATGGCATCTTCCAGAAAAGGACTGTTCGCGTTTTGAGTTGAGAAAGTTTTCAGGTGTATTCACCCCCCCCGAAAGTTTTCGCGTTTTCAGGTGTATTCACCCCCCCCTTCTACACCTGAACGTTTATCTCGGGACCAACACAAGCCCTTGCTCAATTTGGGATAAAGGGGTAAGTCAGCATAGATTCTCTAGTGGAATGAATCTGTGTTTATTAATTAATTTTGCTCTGGGCTGAGCATAGATAATTAATTAATTTGAGGTCCTGCTTTATTTCTTGTATTAGATCCCTGATCTGGCCTAATTAGTTGCCTAGTTATTTATTGTCTCTCAAAAATCATTATTAATAGATTAATGTAATTTTACATTATTTAATAATGTTATTTATCTGGAATTAATTGGTCATGCCAATTAATTGATAAATATTAGTAGCCCAATAGATTAATTAATTATATTATGGGCTAATTATGTGGAAGTTCATTAGGGATATAATTAAATTAATGGGCTACAAATATTAATATTATATTGGCTTTTGAAGCCTATATATATTAGTATTCTATTCATAAACAGATACAGATACATTCTCAATGCACATGCACGTGTTTCAAGAGAGAGAAACAATAATCTTATTTTCTTCAGTTCTCTGACCACCCAGGGGAAGAAAAAGGCCGGGACACAGATCAGAAGATCTAACACACGAGCAACAATCAGAGCGGCAACAACATACGTAGGAGGAAGGTAATCATTTCTTCACCTCCTATTTCCTTCAGAGGTCTGCTAGCTGACTGATGTCAGAATTCAGTACCGTTTAGTAAGAGTTTAGTACCGTGCGTAATAGTGTAGGCCCAATTCTGTTGAGTTGAAAACGTTATTAGTAAAAATTGTTTCAGTAGATTAGTGCACTCAGTTAAGCTTTTTACTGAAACTCTGTTGAATGATTTTGTAAACGGGTTTTCAAAATGAACAGTAAATCAATGCAATAGTAAAAGATACATCGATTTTTAATGTGGTTCGGATATCCAAAATCCTACGTCCACTGTCCTGAAAAGATCAGGAGACTATTTTATTATACTGAGTTAGTTTCAGTTGGTTTGTACACTGGACAAACACGGCCTTGAAGATTATACTGAGCAAGTCCCAGTTTCCAAGGTTCAAACAAAGATGTTTGAAAGATTCTCCAACAGTGAAGGAGTTCTTTTACAATAAGAACAGTTCAAGTTATGAACTCCTTCGGTTCTTAGCTATGGATATTTCAGTGGAGCTTAGGTTAGAGGGAAAGGGAACAATGAAGGGCTTCTAGAGTGAAGAACAGTGAGGAATAATCTCTCTGGGTTCGTGTTCTATCACTTGGATGCTAGAGGCTTTAATTCTATGAAGCTTGGTTCCCTAGAGCAGTGTAAGTGTCTTTCGCGTTGAGTTTTTTCTCTGAATTTCTTGCGGAAAGCTTGTGTTCTTGTTAGTTCTATGCTCGTATGTTCTCTCTCTTCTTTGATTTTCCCTCTATTTATAGAGGTGAGCTATGGATAGATCCGTTGGAGACGAACTGTCCACATGTCACTCTCTTTGGGTAGCTAACGGCTCTTTTGAAATCGTGCAGAGTTCCCTATCTTTTTCAGGAAAGTGGTTGACTTGCAGCTTTTTACCAATACTTTGACAACTGGTTGCTTGTCATTGGTCGAGGTGTAGAAAGTGTTTGAGACATTCAAACTTCAAGGCAGATACTGAAGTTGACTTCTCTGATGTGTACGACCTCGGACAACTCTGCTGATTTAGCTTTGAAAACCACTGACAGTTAAGGAAACTGTCATGATGTTGCTGAGTCAGACCAGAGGTTCAGTAGGATATTCCTGCTGAGTCCAACTCTACTAAAGGTCGACTCTAAGTTCAGTAAACTGCTCCTGCTGAGTCCAGTTCTACTAACTCTTTCAGTATGCTGCTCTTGCTGAGTCCAACACTACTGAGTCTTCAGTATGCTGCTCCTGCTGAGTCTAGCACTACTGAATCTAAACACCTTTCAGTATGCGGCTCTTGTTGAGTCCAGCACTACTGAGTCTTCACTTCATGGTACTGAGGCGGGTAGTCTACTGAGGTTCAGTAAACAGAACATCTGAGCCTGGACCATGATGAAGACAGGTCTACTGAGTCTGAAACTCTCAGCGACCAAGGCGTTACAATTACAAAGGAATGGTTCACCAATCAAATTAGGGTTTTGGGATCAGCCAAATCTTCTAGACAATCTACTGTTGGATTAGCCAAACCCAATCAAATTAGGGTTTTTGGGTTCATCAATCGACTGAGGTTCTTCAGTAGACAAGAAGCAGGAGTATAGAGCGCTTTATCCTTGATAGAATCTGGATCTTGTCTTAACGCTTGCTGAGGGGTCTCCGATTGTAAGATCTGAATTATGAGCATCTAATCAAGAACGACGGTGTCTTGTTACTTCTTCTGATATTGATTCTGCACAAATAGTTAGATTATGAGGAATTTCAGTAGTGCTATTGTGTGTTTGAAGCAATTCAGTAACAAGATCAGGATCTACTGAGTCACCAGGTTCAGTGGCATTCAGCTTAGGAACATTAGTAGTTCCCCCTGAGTTGTTATTCTTAGTAGAGGTCTCAGTTACCACTAGGGTTTCTTCAATGACCCGAGTTACCTGGGATTGATTATGTTCAGTAGAATCAATCGGTTCACCTACATTGCTTGTTGGTTGGTTCTGGATTTCATCATCTGAATCATCATCCCAACTATTGGGTGATGATTCTATCCTCAGCAATGTTGGAAAATAGTGGGAAATGACTCAGTCTTCTGTGTTGATATTTACTCAGTAGCCCTGTGCTCTGAATGAGTCTATGAAGATTTGAAGATCCCAAAACCCTATATTGATTGATGAACCATTACGTTGTAATCTGTTTTTCTCTCTGAGGTTTCAGACTCAGCAGACACTCTGCTCTGGCTTAGCCACTCAATGGATTATCTGCCTCAGCACCAGAAGTAGAAGACTCAATTATACTGGACTCAGCAGGAGCAGGAGTCAGTGGAACTGAACTCAGCATGAGTAGTTCACTGAACTCAGAGCTGATCTTCAGTAGAGCCGACTTAGCAGGAGCATGCCACTGAATCAGAGATCAGACTCAGCAACGGCCAGACAGTCTTCTGACTGTCAGGATCTTGAAAAGTCAAGTCAGTAGAGTCAATACGAGGAAGAGAGAAGTCAGCTTCAGATCTCCTTGAAGTCTGTTCTGTCTCAACCACTTTCTGAACCTCGGCCAATGACAAGCAGCCACATAACCTATATCTACTAAAGCTGCAAGTCAACAAATTTCTAGAAATAGAGGGAAAGGACACTGCCACCATACTTCAAAAGAGCCGTTAGCTACCCAAAAGAGAGAGACAAAGGATCGTTGTCTCCACCGGATCTATCCTAATCTCTTCTCTATAAATAGAGGGATAAATCAAATTTGAAGCTCATGATCCTCACCAAGAACTCATGAACACACGAGAGAACACACAGAGTATTTAAACGAGCAAACTCGAAAAAGCCTAGTCTTCCGCAAGAAGTTCGAAGAATCTATCTCCGACGAAAGACTATATTTCTGCTCTTAGGGAACCAAGTTGAACTACTTAATACAGCTTCTAGTATCCAAACGACGATACACAAACCCAAACCTTACACTCAGCTGTTCGTCATTCTAGAAGCCACATCCTTGTTCCCTATCCCTCTAACCTAAGCTCAATAGAATATATCCATAGCTTAGACGAAGGAGTTCACTTCTGAACCAATCCTTATTGTAAAGGACTCCTTCACTGTTGGAGAGTTTTTCAAACACTTAGTTTGATAACCGTGTAAACTGAGACTTACTCAGTATAAATCTCAAGACCAGTGTTTGTCTTGCGTACAAACCGACTGAGACTATCTCAGTATAGTAAATAGCTTCCTGATCTTTCGGGACAGTGGACGTAGGATTTTTGCGTCCGAACCACTTTAAAAATCTCTGTGTCTTGTGTTATGTTTTTCACTGCTGCATTGATTTATCGTTCATACTGAAAACCTTCTTTCAATCATTCAACTGAGTTTCAGCAAACTTAACAGACTGCACTAATCAACTGAAACGGTTTCGATAAAAATGTTTTTCTAAATCAACTGAATTTGGGCCTACACTATTCCGCACTACTGAACTCTATCTGGAAGATACTGAATTCTGACTCTAAGTCAGCTAGTAGATCTCAGTAGAGTCAGTCACTCTGCCACACGATTCAGAACAGCTTGTCTGGTTTGCTTAACTTGTTCAGTACGACACTATCCTGAAAAGGACTATTCGTGTTTAAGTTGAGAACCCCCCCCCCCCTCTATACCTGAACGTAATCTCGGGACCAACAATTGGTATCAGAGCAGGAGTTCTATAAGACTCTTATTATTCTGAAACTGGTCTACTTGAATGGATCCGGAAAACATTTTCACTGCATATCATTTTTCTTTCATATCATTATTCATCATGTCTGATAGGTTAGGGATAAGGATGGTACCCATGTTCTCAGTAGAGAACTATGGCGTATGGCGGGTCAGAATGGAGGCACATCTGATCTCCCTCCACGATAGCATGATAGAGGTTCTGGAGGACGGACCTATCATTCCTACGATAGCTAGCATCGTAGCTCAGGATCCAGCAGATGGAGGAGGAATAGTGACCGGGAAGAAGATCCCCAAGGACAAAAGTCTCTTCACCCCTGAGGAGAAGAAGCTTCACAACTTAGACCGCGTCGCCAGAAATGCCATACTGACCACCCTGAGTGATTCCTATCTCAGAAAAGTTCAGGACTGTAAGTCCGCGAAAGAACTCTGGGATGCTCTAGCGCAACTGAGTCAGGAGACTCAGAAGATTAAAGCAAACAATCTTGCGCTGGAACTTCAGAAACTTGAGAGACTGTCCCTCATGCCTGGTGACACCATTGAAGATCTCAACGTCAGATTTACGAATCTAATGAACTCTATCAACGGGCTTGGAAAGACATTCTCCAACCGAGAGATGAATCTCAAAATTTTAAGGGCACTACCAGACGGAAACTTGACCCCTTTTGCTACTCTATTACGTCATTCTGATTTAGATATTGTTACTCCTGACCATATCTTCTCAGAACTTAAAGCAGAGGAGTCCGAGTTTGTCTTACCTCAAAGGAAGCAGCGAGCTGAAGCTGACACTCAAATCGACCATGCCTTTAAAGCATCAGTCAGCACAGCAGCTCCAGCATCTAGCAAGGATGAACCTTCACTCAGTGACATACAAGAAGGAAATCTAGCCAAGAAGTACGCACTGCTTGTCGTGAAGTACCAGAAGGAGAAGGAGAGGCGCAGAAAAGTGACTAAAGCCCTCAGAGAATCTATGGGTAAGTCTAAATACACGCCTAAGCGCACTCCTGACTCGCATACTTCTGAATGCAGGAAACAAGATGACTCAGCTCAGTCGAAAGACAGCGAGAGCAAAGAAGAAAGAGTCACAACCTGCTATAATTGCAAGAAGCCAGGACATTATCAGTATGACTGTCCTGAGCTCAGTACTGCTGAAAGAACAACACGCAAAGCAAGAAGGGAGAAGTTCATCGAGAAGAGACAAGCATACATTGCTGGTGAACTATCAGACGACTAAGATGAACTCGATTCCTTCATGGATTCATCTGACGATGAAGCAGCTTTCATGGCCATAGAGCTTGAAGTTGAAGAAGATGCTGAAAAATGTCTCATGGCTGGAGAAGAGGATGAGGTAAACTCACACGAACCATTTAATTCCTCCTCACACTGCACACATGACACTCTTTCAGGTGCAGACGAGAATCTGGGCGTCGTGATCGCATACGAAGAAATACTCGACGAGCATATTCAGATGAGTCTGTAGCTCAGTAAGACTCTTCGGGAATTGGATGCCGTGAAAGTGGAGAATCAGAGACTTTCTCAAGAGAGTCAGGTTGCTACTGAGTCAGAAGGACTTGTGTTGAGACTCAGGGAGGAGATAAACTCTTTGACGGCCAAGTCTCAGCATCAAGAAGATCAGATCTCAGCTTTGACCAAAGACTTGACTCAGAAAGATACTGAACTGAGTCTACTGAACTCCAAGTCAGTGGACGGAGACATCAGAGGTAGATTCGTCGTTCATATAGTAGGCGATCCCTCACGCACAAATATAGAAGTAAAACAAATGTCAATCCGGGAAGCTCTTCAGAAAAGCTTCAATCTGCCCAATGAAGGACTCAGCACCGTCGCATACAAAGACGATCTGATGGATGAGTACCTCACTGAGTTCTGTGGAAAGCCAACAGTATTCAGAGCTGCCTTTCCAAAGAACTTAATGCTCCCTCAGTACAGAGCATTAGCGTACATAGTGACTCAACTACTGATGAGTCAAGCGGGCACATTTGACCAAGTGTCAAGGCCCAAGCTGCAACTGATGATGGCCATATATGATCGGGCCAAGATAAACTGGACTGAGTTTTTCCTCAGAGAGTTCATGATGCAATCAGCCAAATTTGACAAAACTTCCCAGAGGCTGAGTGTCAAAGGAAAGCTCCTATACGGACTGAAACTCTCAGTCATGATCGAGGACTTCTGCGCATCTGACAAAATCACCTTTGCCGACAAATAATATTTCAACGTGAAGAAAGTCAGATTCCAGAATAGGGCAGCAGCCCTTCAGCAGATTGGCTCAGGGCCCGCTGCACCTAAGGCCGGGACTCAACAGATCTCAACGCCGAAGAAGAAGAGGTCCCCTCCTAAAACAATGCCTAAGGCACCAACCAAAAGGCTGAAGAAGGTCAGTGAGGTTGTGCCTACTGAAACTGAGGCGGAACCAGAGGCCATCATTGCTCAGTAGCCTCTACAGCTGAGAGACGAGCCAGAGTCTTCTGAGAAGACTCAATCAGTGGAGAAGGTTGTCTCCACTGAGAAGGGTGAAACCGTGGACCAAGGGGTCCTAGGTGAAGATGTCTAAGCTGAAGAAGTTCAGACATTGGAGAGCCCCTTGGATGTCCCTCCACTCAGCAGTATCCCGTCTGCTGAGAAACAGGCGTCTCCAATTGAAGTTGAGGACTCGGAGACAGCCTCGGAGTCAGAATCTATCGGGATGGAGGCCATAGCTCTAAAATCCAGAGCCTCCCGAGAGATTGCTGAAGTGATTCCGGAGATCGCCCGCCACCCGGATCTTGTTCTACTTGCTAGGCAGGCGAGGCTCCACATGCTTATTAGGTTCCAGGAGTGGCACAACCTGAAGCGACTGATTATTCACAACTCCTGCGAGCAGCTTCATGAGGAAGAGCTGCTGATCAGAGGGAAGATTGGCTATTCTGAGCCATCTGACCTCGGCACGCTTGAGGATCTGAGGGCAGCCATACTTGCCATGCTGAACGACAGACAACCTGTCTCAGCACCAGGGCCCTCAGATGGGTCTGACCCCGATGGTCAGGACCCACCCCGTGATTCAGGCCCTGAGAAGCCTGATGAGGGAACTCAACCAGATAAGGATGCCACTACATCTACTGCTGATCCTCCACTCAGCATCCTTGGTCCTGGGCAGACGGTAGCTGGTACTTCAAAAGCAGCTGATCCTTCTCAGCTCCTTCTCGAATCTGCTTTCGAAGTAGCGCCCAGCCTAAAGAGCCGTCGATCGAAATCAGTGGCCAGGGCACTGAGGAACCAAGGCTCTCAGAATCGCCTACTCACCCGAACCGTCCACAAGACTTGGCGGCAAACCACTGAGGCTCAGACTGCAGAGTTGCAGGGACTCAGAACCTTTATCTCATCATCTCCAGTCCCTGACTTCTCCAGCATCCTGACGAATGCCTTAGCTGCGCATAGAGATGACTTCGAAGCTCAGCTCAAGACGATTCAGGAAGGCCAGGACAAACTGTTGAATGGTTACAAGGCCGCTCAAACTGCTCACACTGAATCCGTCAATGCCATCTCTCAAGCCAATGAACTCAGAATGGACAATATTCAGAAGGCCCTTGAAGAGAAGGTAGAGAAGCAGCTGAAAGAATTCAAGGCTGTGGCTGATCTCTCACACAAGAAATACAGCGATCAGCTGACAAATGAGAGAAACGAGCTGCATGAGGCACTGACGAAGCTACATAATAAGCTGGAAGATCTGTCAGATTCATACAAAAGCCTGAATAGAAAGGTATCTACTCCACCCCCAACCCTACTTGCTGATGCCAAAAAGGGGGAAGGATTTACAGAGAAAGCATCTAAGGAGCTGATACTGAAAGCAGCAAAGAAAGCAAGGACAGTGATAGGGGCATCTCAAACTTCATCATCTGCCCCCACTGGACCTTCACAAACTGGCGAGGCCCAGGGTGTCTCAGCTGCAGCTGCAGCATCAACTGAGACTGGCCCAAGTGGCTCAGGAGCCAAAGAAGTCACAGCTCAGGCAACTCAAACTCCTCTTGATATTATAAAAGAAGTTGCTGAGTATGCTGAAGAGGACTCAGAAGAGGAAGAAGCTCCTCTTCCGCCTCCAGTTGCCGGTAAAGGCAAGTAACTACTGAAGCTCCCAACCCCTCCCTCCAAGAAGAAAGGACCCAGGAGGTTCATAACCCTGGAGGAGGAGGCTCAGATAGCAGCAGATGAGAAGCTGGCTAGGGAGATAGCCGAAGCTGACGCCGCCAATAAACCTAAGAAGAAGCCTGTCAAAGGCAAAACTAAGGCTCCAGCTGGTGGCAAGAAAACAGGAGCTAGGCTGCCTTCTAAAACGCTCAAACTCAGCGACGAGGCTGATAAAGAAAAAGAAAAGGAGCAGCCGCAGCTGCAATCAACTGGGCAGCAGGGAACATTCAAAGAGAAATCATCAACGCCTGCTGACTTAGAAGAAGAGTCACCTCACAAGCCCTCGTACATTGCCTCAAAGGCATAGGAACAAGAAATGGATGAAATATGGGCTCAGTTAGACATGTATTTATATAGAGGTGAAGAGGCCAGACAAATAGAAGCAGCCAGAGAGAGAATATGGATAGCTGATCTCGAAGCTCTCAGGCTGAGAACTGAAAAGGAAGCAAGTCTGAGGATCCCTGCAAAGGCTGACATCCCATACAAATACAAGAAGTTCAGAAAGCCTACTGATCTGAAGACTCACAGATGGCCTAGAGTGGATGAATGGATCCCGTGGGAAGTTACTCAGAGATGGGAGACACTGAAAGCAGAATTTATCAAAAGGAACTACATCTGGAGATTTTGGTCTGAAAAACCTAAGACAGTGGCATATACTGAATGGCTAATGAGAGCAGATCTGGAAATGTATGCCAGACTCCAAAAAGCTGTCAAGGAAAATGTTGAAGTAAGAGTTCCTGATCCCAGAATCCTGCCACCCCCACAGAGGCTTGATGGATCCATCCATTACGGTGTCATAGAGAAAGAAGTGAAGGACGCTGCTGAAGCCAAATTTCTTGATGAAGAAGACCCAGCGGACTTTGCTGAGATACTGAAGCTGAGGAAGGTCACATATCGCATGCATGGAGTGCCTCTTCTTGAAACTCAATCTCAAGATTTCAAGTACAGGATCAAGCAGTTCAAATGATTTCTGGCTTCTGTATTCTCCTTGTATCTTTCCTTCTCTTAGTCTAGCAGAGATGTAACTGTACTGAAATTCTCATATATATAATATCTCTATTTGGCTTTGACAATTCCTTATTGTCTGAATAGCCGTATTTATTCATGCTTAACACTCAGAATCACTAAAGTGATTACTGACTCACACACTCACTGTTGTTATTTACTGTCAGTTGTTGCTTAGCTAGATTCTGATAGACTTGTTAGTATTGGGGAAAATGTTGTTAAGACAGGGGGAAAATGTTGATTAAACTCTGTATAGGTTCTGTCTTTCTGCCCTGATCCCCTCAGTAGTCTAGGACTTGAAGAACAACTCCACTGATCCTACTTGTAATATTTTGTAAGGAGCTCTGTTTCTGATAAGTCATAGTGTTAGGGTGATAGATTATTAGGTTTTGGCATCATCAAATAGGGGGAAAATGTTGGGTGATGATTCTATCCTTAGCAATGTTGGAAAATAGTGGGAAATGACTCAGTCTTCTGTGTTGATATTTACTCAGTAGCCATGTGCTCTGAATGAGTCTATGAAGATTTGAAGATCCCAAAACCCTATATTGATTGATGAACCATTACGTTGTAATCTGTTTTTGTCTCTGAGGTTTCAGACTCAGCAGACACTCTGCTCTGGCTCAGCCACTCAGTGGATTATCTGCCTCAGCACCAGAAGTAGAAGACTCAGTTATACTGGACTCAGCAGGAGCAGTATACTGAAAGGAGTTAGTGGAACTGAACTCAGCATGAGTAGTTCACTGAACTCAGAGCTGATCTTCAATAGAGCCGACTCAGCAGGAGCATGCCACTGAATCAGAGATCAGACTCAGCAACGGCCAGACAGTCTTTTGACTATCAGGATCTTTAAAAGTCAAGTCAACAGAGTCAATACGAGGAAGAGAGAAGTCAGCTTCAGATCTCCTTGAAGTCTGTTCTATCTCAACCACTTTTTGAACCTCGGCCAATGACAAGCAGCCACGTACCCTATATCTACTAAAGCTGCAAGTCAACAACTTTCCAGAAATGAAGGGAAAGGACACTGCCACCATACTTCAAAAGACCCGTTAGCTACCCAAAAGAGAGAGACAAAGGATCGTCGTCTCCAACGGATCTATCCTAATCTATTCTCTATAAATAGAGGGATAAATCAAATTTGAAGCACACAAACCTCACCAAGAACTCACGAACACACGAGAGAACACACAGAGCATTCAAACGAGCAAACTCGAAAAAGCCTAAGTCTTCCGCAAGAAGTTCGAAGAATCTATCTCCGGCGAAAGACTACATTTCTGCTCTTAGGGAACCAAGCTGAACTGCTTAATACAACCTCTAGTATCCAAACGACGATACACGAACCCAAAGCTTACACTCAGCTGTTCGTCATTCTAGAAGCCACATCTTTGTTCCCTATCCCTCTAACCTAAGCTCAATAGAATATATCCATAGCTTAGACGAAGGAGTTCACTTCTGAACCAATCCTTATTGTAAAGGACTCCTTCACTGTTGGAGAGTTTTTCAAACACTTAGTTTGATAACCGTGTAAACTAAGACTTGCTCAGTATAAATCTCAAGACCAGTGTTTGTCCTGCGTACAAACCGACTGAGACTATCTCAGCATAGTAAATAGCTTCCTGATCTTTCGGGACAGTGGACGTAGGATTTTTGTGTCCGAACCACTTTAAAAATCTCTGTGTCTTGTGTTATGTTTTTCACTGTTGCATTGATTTATTGTTCATACTGAAACCTTCTTTAAATCATTCAACTGAGTTTCAGCAAACTTAACAGACTGCACTAATGAACTGAAACGGTTTCGATAAAAATGTTTTTCTAAATCAACTGAATTTGGGCCTACACTATTCCGCACTACTGAACTCTATCTGGAAGATACTAAATTCTGACTCTAAGTCAGCTAGCAGATCTCAGTAGAGTCAGTCACTCTGCCACACGATTTAGAATAGCTTGTCTGGTCTGCTGAACTTGTTCAGTACGACACTATCCTGAAAAGGACTGTTCGTGTTTAAGTTGAGAAATCGGTTTTCAGGTGTATTCACTCCCCCCCCTACACCTGAACGTAATCTCGGGACCAACACCAACAATGCTGGATCTTTTCCACATTATCGTTCAAGCTTAAATCCTATTGCTTGCTGATGACTTCTTCAGCATCTTGCTGAGAGCTTTGTTTCCTGTCCTTAGAAGTAAATTCGTTAAATACAATATGAGGACTTTCCTCCACGCGAAGGGTTCGGTAGTTAAAGACCCTAAAAGCTTTACTGGTCTTGGAGTATCATAAGAATAGCCATTGATCTGACTTACTATCAAAGATCTTTAACTGATCTTTTCCATTATTGTGGATAAAGCACGAGCAACCCAATATATGAAAATGTGAGATAGAAGGTGTTCTCCTTTTCCATAATTCATATGGTGTCTTCATGTGCATCTCAGTCAATAAAGATCGATTCTGAGTATAGCAGGCTGTGTCAGTAGCTTCTGCCCAAAACTTTGATGGTAGACCTGAATCTGCGAGTAGTGTTCTTGCTGCTTCTTTGAGCGTTATGTTCTTTCTTTCAGCAAGACCATTCTGTTGAGGTGTACATGCAGTTGAGGTTTCATGTTGAATTCCTTTAGCTTTGTAGTAGTCTTTTATCACTGAGATTATAAACTCTGTTCCACGATCTGAGCGTATTCGTTGAATCTTGATATCCTTCTCGACACTCAATCGTTTTAGTTTTGACGTCAGATTTGTTGGCGATGAAAATCACATATGTGTATCTTGAATAGTCATCAATGACAACTAGAGCATATTTATTTCCTCTGATCATCACCAGAAAGACAGGCCCAAATAGAACCATGTGCAGCAGCTAAAGGATTCCATTAGTAGAAGGTGACGAAATTGGCGGATTGCTAGGTTTCGTTTGGTTTCCCTTCTAGAATGCTTCACAATTCTTGTGTTTCTTGAATACTTCGTTGGGCAGTCCTCAGACTTTAACGTCTCTTGCTAGCTTGTTCATCGTTTTGAAGTTCAGATAGCTTAATCTTCTATGCCACAGCCACGTTGTTTTGTCATCTAACTTTGCATGTGCTAGCAAGCAGGCTTCAGGTTCAGCGGTATTTAAATCTGCATAGTAGATATTTCTTCTCCGTGAGCCTGGTCACACAATTTTTCCTTAAGATTTGTCTTGAACATCAAAAAAACCTGCGTCAAAAGTCACTTTATTACAGTTATGTTGGGATGAGATTCAGAATGATAAAATTTGAAGATCCCAAAACCCCTAGCTGAATGATGAACCTTCCATATTGTAATAGCTTAGTTGAGTTCAGCTTGTTAGGAACTAAGTACTAGAGTTCAGTAGTTGTGCATTCAGTAGAAGATTTCTTACTCAGTCGGAGAACTCAGTATCGATGAAGTCAGTTAGACAACTACCGACAAACTGAATCTGCAAAGGAATTCGAGTCTGCGTACTGAATTTATCGGAAAAATGTCAATAGAAGATACATCAGTTGACGGTCTGAGGATTCTATGGAAGTTAACTTATCGTACCTTGGAGTTTGGACAAGCCCCACCAACTCTCATAAGCTCGACCAATAAAGGAGCCGACAGCGCCCTACCAGCTCTGCCATAAAGTTGCTCCTAGACTGAAAAGGAGAAAATCTCTACAGTATGAATACAACAACATTCAAATTAATATGGTCATTTTCCTTATCTTATTCGACACATGTCTAGACTCCCTCCAATAGATTTATTCACAAATCGAAGACTATAAATAGAGAATAATCTTTTATTCATAGATTCTCTAGCAAACACAGAACCAAGCGAAGAACTTGCTCATTGATAGATTCTTTTAGTTCTTCTCTCTAGAGATACATTAGTTCCCCTTCTCTATTATAAGCATGCTCATTGTAATATCAATAGCTTAGAACCTCGAAGGAGTTCATCTTTTGAACTGTTCTAATTGTAAGAACTCTTTCATTATTGGAGAAACTCAAACCTTCACGGTTGAGAATTGTAAAGTCACGACGACTATAAGCAAACAAGAACGTATACAGATTAACTGAGACTTACTCAGTATAAGCAAACAAGAACATATATGTCCAGTGAATAGATTGACTCAGACTTGCTCAGTATAATTTAATCAAGAACTTCTGCTTTGTTCAAGACAATGGACGTAGGACCCAGCGTGTCCGAACCACTTTAAAAACTGCTTGTGTTGATTTTAACTGTTGCATTGAAAACTGTTCATCTTGCATAAAACTGAGTTTTAATCAAACAGCATAAAACGACTTTTCAATTGAGACGATTATATTAGGGCCTACACTTCCGCACACAACTTCTGATACTGAACAACTGTTTACTGACATAAGTCAGTAAATCTCTACTCAGTAGAAGAATCTCTACCCACGCGATTCAGAAAGCATATTTGGCTAACTGAGTACTTCAGAAGCATTCTTCAGCGCAACTGACTTTCGTGTTCTGAGTTTGAAATTCCCAATCAGGTGTATTCACCCCCCCACCCTTCTACACCTGAAGCTCGTCTTTGGACCAACAAGTTATCACAAAATTGACTGACTGAAAGGAGATTATGTTGAAGTCCTCCAACATAAGATACTCTCGGAACTATTATAGTCCCTATCTTCAATGTTTTGTATCCCCTAGTGTATCCTTTGGAGTTGTCACCAAATTCAATTCTGACTCCTTCTTGCTGAACGTAATTGGTCAGCAGATTCTTTTGATGCGTCATATATCTTGAACATCCACTGTCCACGATCCAAGGGTCCTTTAGCACATGCAAAATAAAAATAAATTCAGGTACCCTTTGGCTTCAGGTTGGGTCCTTAGATGTTAGTGGGTTTTGGGATCCAAATTCAAACAACCTTGGTGATTTCAGATTTCTTCTTGCCCTTGATGTTAGCTCATCTCTTTGCTGAGCTGGGAGATATTGACTTTTGTCTCTTCTGAGGTTCAGGTTTCTTCTTCTATTGTTGAACTTTCGGGCTTTTGTTTTTGGGCTCTTAAGATTTTGAGATTCATCTCTCGGTTGGAGAACGTCTTTCCCAGCCCGTTGATAGTGTTCATCAGATTCATAAATCTGACGTTGAGATCTTCAATCGTGTCGCCAGGCATGAGAGACAATCTCTGCAGCTTCTGAAGTTCCAGCGCTAGTTTGTTAGCTTTGATCTTCTGAGTCCCCCGACTCAGTAGCACCAGAGCATCCCAGAGTTCCTTCTCGGACTTGCAGTCCTGAACTCTTCCAAGATAGAAGTCACTCAGGGTGGTTAGTATGGCGTTTCTGGCAACCCGGTCTAGATTGTGAAGCTTCTTCTCTTCAGGAGTGAAAAGGCTTCTATCTTTGGGGATCTTCTTCCCGGTCACCATGCCGCCTCCTTGTGCTGGATCCTGGGTTTCGACGCTATCAATCATAGGAACGATAGGTCCGTCTTCCAAGACTTCTGTCATGCTGTCGTGGAGGGAAGTCAGATGAGCTTCCATTCTAACTCGCCATACCCCATAGTTCTCAACTGAGAACATGGGTACCATCCTGATTCCTAACATATCAGACATTGAAAATAGTGATACGAATGACGAATGATATGCAGTGAAAATGTTTTCAGGATCCGTTCAAGTAGATCAGTTTCAGAAAACAAGAGTCTTAGAGAACTCCCGCTCTGATACCAATTGTTGGTCCCGAAATAAACGTTCAGGTGTAGAGGGGAGGGGGGGTGAATACACCTGAAAACTTTCTCAACTTAAAACGCGAACAGTCCTTTTCAGGAGAGTGTCTTGCTTAACAAGTTCAGTAGACCAAATAAGATGTTCTGAATCGCGTGGCAGAGTAAGTGACTGACTATAGTGAGGCCTCCTAGCTGACTGAAGTCAGAATTCAGTACCTTTCAGTAAAAGTTCAGTAGAGTGCGGAAATGTGTAGGCCCAATTCAGTTGAGTTAGAAAACATTTTTATTAAAATTGTTTCAGTATATTAGTGCAATGTTTTAAGCTTTTCTGAAACACAGTTGAATGATTTTGAAATATATTTTCAGTATGAACAAAAAACAATGCAACAGTAAAACAGAGCACACAGAACACAATAATTTTTAAAGTGGTTCGGATATCAACAATCCTACGTCCACTGTCCCGAAAAGATTAGGAGGCTATTTTATTATACTGAGTTAGTCTCAGTCGGTTTGTGCACTGGACAAACACTGGTCTTGAGGATTATACTGAGCAAGTCTCAGTTTACAAGGATCAAACTAAAGCATTTGACAAACTCTCCAACTATGAAGGAGTTGTTTACAATAAAGAACAGTTCAAGGATGAACTCCTTTGATCTAAGCTATAGATATGGTCAGCTGAGCTTAGGTTAGAGGGAAGGGAACAAGGAAGTGGCTTCTAGAGCGACGAACAGTGACGAATAATCTCTCTGGGTTCGTGTTCAATCGCTTGGATACTAGAGGCTTTGAATCTAATTCAACTTGGTTCCCTCTGAGCAAGAATGTCGCATTTTACTTGAAATAATTCTCTACAGATCTTGCGGAAAGCTTAAGTCGGTTGGTTGTTGCTCGTAATTGCTCGTGTGTTCTTCGTGGGTTCTAGGTGAGCTTCAATTTGAATTCTTCTCTCTATTTATAGAGATGAGCCATGGACAGATCCGTTGGAGACGATGATCCATGTGTCACTCTCTTTTGGGTAGCTAACGGCTCTTTCAAAGAAATCTGGCAGAGTCTTTTCCCTCTATTTCTGGATATATGTTGACTTGCAACTTTAATCATAAAGTGGACAGCTGGCTGCTCGTCATTGGCTGAGGCTGTAGAAAGTAATTGAGACAAACAGACTTCAAGGCAGATCTGAAGCTGACTTCTCTGTACCTCGTATGACTCTACTGATTTAACATGTAAGATCACTGACAATGGAAACTGTCTGGCCGTTGCTGAGTCTGACCTTGGTTTAGTAGTATACTCCTGCTGAGTCCAACTCTACTGAAGGTTAACTCTGAGTTCAGTGAACTGCTCCTGCTGAGTCCAGTTCCACTGACTCCTCTCAGTATGCTGCTCCTGCTGAGTCCAGCACTACTGAGTCTTCACTTCATGGTGCTGAGGCTGATAGTCTACTGAAGAGTCAGCAGACAGAACTGAGCACCTGAACCATGCTGAAAGAATGTCTACTGAGTCTGAAACTCCCAGAGACAGACGATTAATTACAACTCAATGGTTCACCAATCAAATTAGGGTTTGGGATCATTCAAATCTACTAATATTATGCCACTGAATCATCTTCCAACACCCCCTGGATTGGATCTGGGTGTTTTGGGGCTTGAACCATAAGTCTTCTTCAGGTAGCTGGGCTGAGGTGCTTTCATCTTCGGTTTGTCCTTTGTCTGAGGGCTTGAAGATTCAATATATTGGGTTCCCCCTTGGACAAATCTGTCAGCCAGTTGATTTGAGTCTTTATGTCCGGAGATAGTTGCTTCATATGTATAACCAAGTCCTACCTTCGTAGAACATGGTCTTTGTGATCTCAGCAACTTCTCAAGCTTTTCTTTGGCTCCTAAGTACTGCTCAGTCATTAAGGTTCTCCAAACCTCATCACTTTTCCTCAGAGCTTCATACTCAGCTCTAGCCTGTGTAAGCTTGTCCTTCAGACTGATAATTTTAGTTTCTTTCTCTGAGTTGTCTTTGGGCAGAACTAATATCTGACATTCTTGTTGTTGAGACTTAGTCATCAAAGATTTCATCTCTTCCTTCTGTCTCAAAACAAGTCCTTCAAACTTAGTAGAGTCCTAACTCCTTGTTGAAATTCTCTGATTAGCAACTTTCAGGAGTTCCATCTCCTAAACTATTCTACTAAACTGTTTGCTCATTTGAATCTGTTCCTCCAACAGTTCTTCATATACAAGAACCACATCCAGGGGTTCACCCGCAATAGAGCTTATGTCGTGTGTGCACAGTGAAGAGGACAATATATTAGAGTTAGAGTTTACCTCAGCCTCTTCTCCTGCCATAAGGCACAGTTCAGTATCCTTTTCAGCTTCGATTGCCATGAATGCTGCTTCGTCATCGGATGACTCCATGAACAACTCTTCATCACTCAAGCAATATGATAGCTCTCCGGCTATGTAGGCTTGCCTCTTCCTAACGAACTTGTCATGTCTAACTTGTCTTTCTGCTCTTTCAGTCTTCGTGAGCTCTAGACATTCATATTGGTAATGCTCAGTCTTTTTGCAGTTATAGCATGTTGAGCTTCTGCCTTCCTTTCTTGGTGTTTCTTTAGGTGCAGTGGAGGCAATCTCAACATTCCAGCATTCAGGTAGAGATTTAGATTCACTTTTCGGATGAGTATTTTCTCTCTTACCTTGATAGCTTTTTGAAGCTTTCTTCATCTTCATCTTTCTGAGCTTGTCCTTCTCCTTCTAGTAAAGGAGAGCGTATTTCTCAGCTAAGTTATCATCAGTAGGGATTGACATGAAACTTCGAGCTGATTGATTTGTAACTGAGGGACTAGTCCAAGTGTGCTGATTGTTGCCTTGTAAGCATAATCTATTGGCACTTCAGTTTCAGCACCTTGGGTGTGTGGAAGGTTGAACTCAAACTCCTTTGATTTTAGTTCTGAAAATATATAATCAGGAGTAACAGAATTTAAGTCAGTTCTTCTTAAACACGTAGCAAAAGGTACCACTTGGGCCTAGAAAGAGCCCTTAAGATTTTAGTGTTGGTCTCCTTGTTGCTGAATATTTTCCTAGTCCATTGATGATGTTGATTTGATTCATGAATCGAACGCTGAAATCGTCAATCGACTCTCCGGGTATCTTAGCAAACGCCTCAAGCTTCTGTAGCTTCAACTCCAATTTATTCTCTTTGATTTGCGGAGTTCCTTGGCTTAGAACTGCGAGAGCATCCCAGAGCTCTTTCGCAGTCTTGCAGTGTGCACTCTGCCAAGGTATGAGTCACTAAGCGTAGTCAGTATAGCGTTGTGTGCGACTCGGTCAAGATTGTGCAGCTTTCTCTCTTTTGGTGTAAAGAGGCTTTTGTCCTTGGGAACCTTCGGGCCGGTTTTGGTACCTATTGTTGCTACAGTTGTGAGCTCGACGTTGTCAACCATCGGAACAATGGGTCCTTTCTCCAAGACGTATGTCATGTTGTCATGCAGTCATGCAGCGACGTTAAGTGCGCCTCAATCCTTCCACGCCATATCGCGTAGTTTTCTCTTGAAAACATGGGTACAGCCCGTATACCTGAAATATCAGACATTTTGAAAAAAATGGTATAGGATGCTATGAAGAGATGCAAGTGCAGAGAAAACGATTTTTCAGGATCTGTTCGAGTAGACCAATTTTTAGAAAACGATGATTAGAAGAACATCGCTCTGATACCAATTATTGGTCCAGAGACGAGCCTTTAGGTGTAGGGGGGTGCATACACCTGAATGCAAATTTCAAACTCAAACGCGAAAGTCAGCAAAGTTGAGTGTTGCTACTAAACTAGTCAGTTGGCCAAATAAACTTTCTGGATCGTGTGGGTAGAGATAACCTTCTACTGAGTCTATCTACTGACTTTAGCCAGTGAACAAAGGTCCAGTATTGAATTTTGTGTGCAGAAGTGTAGGCCCAAAAATATGTTCATCTCAATTTGAAAACCCTTTTTATGTTGATTGTTTAAAAGTCAGTTTTATGCAATATAAACAGTAAACAATGCAACAGTTAAGAATCGACACAGATTTTTTAAAGTGGTTAGGATACACGGGATCTGACGTCCGCTGTCCTGAACTAAGCTGGAGTACTTGTATTAATTATACTGAGCAAGTCTCAGTTGATCTGTTCACTGGAAAAATGCATTCTTGTTTTCTCGTATTGAGCAAGTCTCAGTTAATCTATACGCTGGATAGATATCTACTTATAGTCGTAGTGACTTTACAATTTCTACCATGGAGGTTTTGGTTTCTCCAACTATGAAGGAGTTCTTATAGTAAGGACAGTTCAGAAAGCTGAACTCCTTCGAGTTTTCTAAGTTAAGCTTGCTTAGAATAGAGAAAGGGAACGAATTAAACTCTAGAGTAAAGAACTAAAAGGATCTCTCTGAATGCAAGTTCTTCTCTGGAATAGACTTTGAGTTTGCTAGAGTGTTTGATCGCTTGAATGCTTGTGTTCCTGGTGATGTCTTCTCTGCAAGAAGACTCTTCTCTATTTATAGCCTCGACATATGAATAGATCCGTTGGAGGGTGTTGGATATGAGTCGGTAGAAGATACTCAGCTGTTCGTGGTTAAAAGAAAATTGGGGGAAATCATAGTAGTACTATGGAATTGAAGATCCCAAAACCGAGCTGATATCAGTAGTTCAGTGTGTCGTTAGGATTAGCTGATGTATAGGTTAGACTTGTTGTAATCGTTTTTATATTCTTGTCTAAGTCCTGTACGGGGTAATTGTTGAACTGATCTTCTGTCGAAGATACTTTTCAGAACCCCACGTCATCAGTGTAATCGCTTGCGTTCTTCAGTCATCAGCTGAGTATACCTCAGTAGAAGCCAATCCAGCAGCTGATAAGTCATCAGCAGAAGAACTCATGCAAGCCCAGTACCTTCGCAGTCGCCAGCTGACTTACTCAGAAGTTACATTCCTTGTCAGCTGACTCAGTCGAAGAAGACAGAGACTTTGCAGTCTACTGTATCCGACAGAAAGTGACCCAGCTACTTAAGTCTTTTCGAAAGTTCAGCAGAAGATCATACGAGGTTGTTTGAACGGTCAACTCTGACATTCTCACCAACCACAAACCTCGACCAATGAGAAGCCGACAACGCCTTACCTGCTCCAAACAGTAAAGCTGCTCTCATGTACAGTAATTAACTGCCCTGCTGCAACAAGTTCGAATTAATAGTCGTTTTCTTTGGAAGCTTGTGACACGTGGCATCGTCGTCTCCAACGGACATATGCCATAGCTCACAGCTATAAATAGAGAAGATTTCGAAGCTCCATAAGAGCGCGAAGCACGAAATTAAAAAGGGGAAATTGCTCAAGCTCTCAAACACTCTAGCAACTCAATCAGAATATCTAGCGAATAATCTGCATTTACGAGAATATTTTTGTGGTTCTTCTCTCTAGAGTCTTTAGATCCCTTTCTTCTCTACCTAAGCTCATTGTCAGATTTATAGCTTAGATTCGAAGGAGTTCATTTTTAGTGAACTGTTCTTATTGTAAGAACTCCTTCATTAGTTGGAGAACTATTTTCGCCCCCATTCGAACTTAGGTTTGAATTGTAAAGTCGCTAAGGACTATAACTTAGAAGGATCGCGTCACGTGCACAGTTTCCTTCTTTGCCGAGACTTGCTCGGACTAATCAACAAGTTATCCTCGCTCGTTCGGGGATCGTGGACGTAGGATCTTGCGTATCCGAACCACGTTAAACTGCTTGTGTTCTTTACTGTTTTATTGCATACAAACCTTTGAAAATCATAAGTTTGCATAAAACGTATTTCTAAAATCGCACAGCCAAAAGAATTTAATCTACGAAAATACGTTTTCAAAAAGAGACAAACTCCGGGCCCCACACTTATCCGTGAGACTTAAAGTCTCCGACCGAGTTTGAAGTACCGACAAAAGTCGGTAGGAGAGCTCGATGGCCGACTCACTCGTCCCGTGATCGAAGGTTTATTTGGCACTGTTCATTTCATCAGTTCCACCCAACAGCTTCAGCTGACCTTCACCGAGAAAAAGAAACGGTACTCAGGTGTATTCACCCCCCCCCCCCTACACCTGATATTTGTCTCCGGACCAACAATTGGTATCAGAGCACACGGTGTTCAACTGACCACCTGTTCTGACATACTGGTCTTCTCGAACTGATCCTTGAAAACGTTTTCTTTGCACAAGCATCTCTTCATTCATCCCTATACTCGTACACATAATATCTGACATGTCAGGTATCAGGATGGTGCCGATGTTCTCAATAGAGAACTTCATGGTATGGCGTGTAAGAATGGAGGCACACCTTACGTCGCTGCACGATAGCATGACTGACGTACTGGAGACCGGACCCATCATTCCAATGATAGACAGCGTTCAGTTTGCTGAAGTGGAAGGGGAAGGTGCTCGTATCGGTCCGAAGGTTCCCAAGGACAAATCTGCCTTCACACCTGAAGAGAAAAAGCTGCATAACCTCGACCGAATCGTACGAAATGCTATACTGACAACGCTCAGTGACTCACACCTCGGGAGGGTGCAGGACTGCAAAATGGCGAAAGAACTTTGGGATGCCCTGGCTGTACTGAGCCAAGGAACTCCTCAGATTAAAGAAAACAAGCTCGAATTAGAGCTTCAAAAGTTCGAAGCCTTTGCGATGGAGCCCAGTGAAACCATTGACGAACTGAGTGTCAGATTTACGAATCAAGTCAATGTGATAAACGGGCTGGGAAAGGTGTTCTCAAAAAAAGAGATGAACACAAAGATCATAAGAGCGCTACCCCGACAGAAGTGGCTTCCTTTTGCTACTTATTTACATCGCTCTGATCTTAATGCTCTAACTCCTGATGTTATATTTTCAGAATTAAAAGACGGAGGAATTTGAGCATAGTCTACCTCAGAAGTGTTCCAGTGCTCCAGCTGACACTCAAATTGATCATGCCTTCAAGGCAACAGTCAGCAAAACTGGAGGCAAAAAGATTTCTTCCAGCAAGGCAGTAGCTGCTACAGATACAAAGACATCTGAAATGTCTGGTACTGACCAGCTCGCACTGATGGCTCTCAAATACCAAAGAGAAAAGGAGAGAGTCGGAAAGCTGAGGAAATATCACAGAGATTCTCCCCCTGGTAAGAAAGAATATTCAAAAAGGGAAGAATCTAACACTTCTACTGAATGCAGGAACATGGAGCCTGTTGCTAGTCCACCAAAAGCTTCAGCTGGAAAAAGCAGCAGAACATCCACGTGTTACAACTGCAAGAAGGAGGGACACTATCGGACGAACGTCCCGAACTCTCCGTTGCTCAAAGAGCAGAACGGCAAGCCAGAAGAGATAAATTCGCCCAGAAGAGGCAGGCCTACATAGCCGGAGAGATATCCGACAACTCAATTGAAGAGGACACATTCATGTACTCTTCTGAGGATGAAGCTGCATTCGTAGCTGTTGAAGTCGGAGAGAAGGTTCCTATGGAATCAGCTGAACAGTGTCTGATGGCCGGAGAAGAGGCTGAGGTAAATTCTAAACTTAATATAACCTCCTCTTCACATAACACACACGACACTTGCTCGGTCTCGGATGACCCTTTGGACATAGTACAAGCATATGACGACCTGCTAGAGGAACAAATTCAGCTGAGCAGAGAGTTCAGCAGAACCATCCAGGAACTAGAACAGGTAAAGGCTGAGAATCAGAGACTTTCTGCTGATTGTCAGGTCTCTACTGAGTCAGTGGATCTAGTTGCGAGACTCAAGGAAGAGATCGAATCTCTTATGACTAAGTCTCAGCTGCAAGAGACTCAGATCTCAGTCCTGACCAAGGATAATTTGGAGAAAGAGACTGAAATAGCCCAACTCAGTCAGAAACTCTCAGACGTACAGAAGGACTATGATTCTCTCAGGAGAAGTGATGAGGTCTGGAGAGGGCTGATGACTGAACAATACCTGAGAGCTAAGGAGAAACTCAAAAGCATGCTTAGAGCACAACGGCCAACTGCTGTGAAAGAAGGCCTTGGCTATACCCACGAAGCTTCTACCTCCAAAAGCTCAGCAACATTGGCTGATAGGTTCGTCAGAGGAAAGGTGCAAGCCGCCGACACCACACCTCGGGCGAAGAACAAACAGTAAAGTAATCGCACCTCTCGCCGAGCAAAGAACAAACAACCGACCAAAGGTTCCGGCCCCGGGACACCGAGATCGAACTCGGGGGGGAACCAAGAAGGTCGGGATGGGCGGCAACAGTACAAGGAGCCACTGTATGAGCACCCGGCTCAGTACGGCTCGTACTACTATGAGCTCAGGGTCAGGAGAAGCGCAAAGACTTAGAAGAAGAAAGCGCCTGAACCCAAAATCATCAGCAAAAAGTCAGTATCTCCAAGTCCTGTGGAGAAGAAAGCTGACAAGGTTCAGAAGAAGAAGTCTCAGACTTCTAAGGTTCCGAGACAGATTTGGGTTCCGAAATCACCCACTTACCAGTAAGGACCCAACTGAACCAAAGGGTACCTAAAGATGCTTCTTTTTGCGAGTGCATAAGGACCCATGGATAGTGGACGCTGGTCGCTCAAGACACATGACATATCAGAAGAGCCTGCTGACCAACTATGTACAAGAAGATGGTCCCAGAATTGAGTTTGGAGACAATTCTAAAGGCCACACAAGGGGATACGGAACGCTGAACATTGGGACTGCTTCCGTTCCAAGAGTAATATATGTTGAAGGACTTCAACATAATCTCCTTTCTGTCAGTCAATTCTGTGATAATCTTAACAGAGTTATCTTTGACGCTGGTTTCTGTGATGTTGTTGATAAATCTACAGGGAAAACAGTGTTATCAGGATCGCGGAGGAAAAACATCTATGTTGTAGACTGGAAAACCGCAGAACCTGAGGCTTGCTTACTAGCACAGACAAAATCTGGTGACAAGTCAGGATGGCTATGGCACAAGAGACTCAGCCACCTGAACTTCAAGACCATGAACAAGCTAGCCAAGAACTCCAAAGTCAGAGGACTGCCAACGAATCGTTCGTTAAAGACAGAAATTGTGAAGCATGTCTGAAGGGAAAACAAACAAAGAGTAGCAATCCACCTATTCCGTCACCTTCCACTGATGGAATCCTTCAGCTGCTGCACATGGACCTATTCGGGCTAGTCTCTCCAGTGACTATAAGAGGCAAGAAGTATGCCCTCATCGTTATTGACGACTACTCGAGATATACTTGGGTCATCTTCATCGCCAATAAATCTGATGTTCAAACTGAGTTGCCCAATCTGCTGAAGAAGCTCAGTGTGGAAAAGGACATCAAGATTCAAAGAATTCGCTCGGACAGAGGAACATAGTTTCTAAACTCAGTAGTTAAGACATACTACGATAAAGAGGGAATTAAACACGAGACATCAGCTGCTCGCACCCCTCAGCAGAACGGACTTGCTGAACGAAAGAACAGAACACTCAAAGAAGCAGCAAGAACGCTCCTCGCAGACTACGGACTACCCTCGAAGTTACGGGCCGATGCTATCGACACCGCTCCGTTACACTCAGAATCGCTCACTACTCACTCAGCAACACATGAAGACACCATATGAACTATGGAAAGGGAAAATTCCTTCTATTTGTCATTTTCATATTTTTGGCTGTCCTTGCTTTATCCACAATAATGGGAAAGATCAGCTGAAGGTCTTTGATAGCAAATCTGATCAAGGAGTTTTCTTAGGATACTCTCGAGTCAGTAAAGCCTTCGTGAGTCTTTAACTATCGGACTCTTTGTGTGGAGGAAAGCCCTCATGTTGTTTTTGATGAATTTGTTACCGAGAACGGGGAAGATACACGTTAAATATCGATGATGTCGGCAAAGAAGCTACGGGATCTCGAACTTACCGATAAAGCCGAAAAGATCCAAGCATTGTTGGGATGATGAGTCAGACAATGAACAAACTTAGACTCAACCAACAGTCGACGTAGCTGACCTAGTTGATTCTCCCGAACAGAATCAACAACAGGTAACATCGGTCGATGAGGAAGCCCCAGTGGTAACTGAGACCTCTACTGAGAATATGAACTCAGGGGGAACGATTAATGTTCCTAAGCTAAATGCCCCTGAACCTGGAAACTCAGTGGATCCTAACCTTCTTACTGAAATATTGCAATCTCGCAACGATGCGTCTGAAATGCCTAACACTCCTACTGATTCTGCAGAAGTTGTATCAGAAGAAGAAGCCAGACTCAGACGATCATGGCTAGATGCTCATTCTTCAGATCTTATCATTGGAGATCCATCAGCAACGATAAGAACAAGATCTAGATTTAATCAAGGCGAAAGCTCACTATATTTTTGTTTCTTGTCTACAGAAGAACCTCAGTCGATAGAGGACGCACTTAATGATGCTGACTGGATCATCGCCATGCAAGAAGAGCTGAACCAGTTCGTTCAAAACGAAGTTTGGGAGCTTGTAGACAGACCTAGACATCAGCATGTCATTGGTACCAAGTGGGTCTTCAAAAACAAGGGAGATGAAAACAACGTCATTGTCAGAAATAAAGCACGACTAGTTGCAAAGGGATACAGTCTGGCAGAAGGAATTGACTTTGATGAAACATTTGCTCCAGTCGCTAGATTGGAAGCCATTCGTTTATTCCTAGCTAATGCAACACATCAAGGCTTCAAAGTCTATTAGATGGATGTAAAGTCAGCTTTTCTGAACGGCGTACTGAAGGAAGAAGTCTACGTGGAACAACCGCCCGGCTTTCAGCAGGGACATCAGGTGTACAGACTTAGGAAAGCTCTATATGGGTTAAAACAAGCACCCAGGGCTTGGTATGATACCCTATCAGACTTTCTACTTCAGAAAGGTTTTCAGAAGGGGACAGTAGATCGCACCCTATTCAACATAAAGTCAGGAGATGACATCCTACTAGTGCAAATCTACGTGGACGACATCATTTTCGGCTGCAGAAACGAGATCATATGTCAGCAGTTCAAGAAGATGATGAAAGAAAAATTCGAGATGTCCATGATGGGAGAGATGAATTTTTTCCTTGGATTTCAAGTGAAGCAATCACCTGAAGGAATCTTCATCAATCAAGCCAAATACACTCGAGACCTTCTCAAAAGATTCGGTGCGACTCCAAAGCAAGCTACCAAAATCCCCATGAATATGAATTTTAAAATCGATCTAGACAAAGAGGGAGCTTCGTTAACTCTACCGATTATAGAGCTATTATTGGTTCTTTATTATATTTAACAGCTAGCCGACCTGACATAACTTATGTTGTAGGTATATGCGCAAGATTTCAAGCGGATCCCAAGCGAAGTCATCTCGACTCAGCTAAAAAGATTATGCGCTATCTGAGAGGAACACCTGATGCTGGGTTATGGTATCCTGCTGATGATAATCTAATACTGACAGGTTATTCTGATGCTGATTATGCAGGATGCAGGATAGATCGTAAATCAACTTCCGGAACGTGTCAGTTCCTAGGCAGCAAGCTGATATCTTGGTTCTCAAAGAAACAGCACTCGGTAGCAACGTCCACTACCGGAAGCCGAGTACATGGGCTGCCGGAAGTTGTTGTGCCCAGATCCTTTGGCTTCGACAACAACTGAGAGATTATGGTATCATTCAGAATGAAGTGCCCATCTACTGTGACTCCACAAGTGCTATTGCCATAACTCAGAACCCAGTTCTACATACGAGATGCAAGCATGTGGATATCCGTCACCACTTCATCAGAGACCATGTCGAGAAGAAGGATATCAGAATGGAGAAGATCCATACTGACAAACAAAGGGCGTACATACCGACCAAACCACTAGCCGAGAACAACATTCGGTAGAATTATCGGTTGAGCTAGGTCTATCGGATCCCTACCGAAATGCATCGCAGAAGACAACTACCGATAGCGATCCGTGGAGACAATTGGAAATATTTGGTATCGGTAGATGGAACCAAGACGACAAGTCGGTAGACTCCGTGCGGTGATTCGATGGGAAGAATCATACTGCATACGCGCAAGGGGGGAACGTGCTTATCAAGTACATCAATCACCCTCCCGCGATATAACGGTAACCGGTGATCGAAAGTTCAGTCAAGAGGTTTGCGTAGTATCATATACTTAATTTCTTTTCGAACCATGTCTCGCATTTAGTATATCGATCGCACGCACGATCGTAGTTAATGTGCATTTATTTCCCGCCATTAATTAGTTTAAGGAAAGGTCAGTAGGAAACCTTTTCATTCACATAAACTGAGTAATTAATGCTCTCTGTCGCGCATTTAATGCATGTCTTCTCACTTACCTTTATTACGTAAGTCTATGTTTGAGGCGGCCTTTGTAATCATTCCTTTTATAACTTTTAATCTCAGCCGTCTATAGATTTGAAGGATTAAAATAGGATTGTTGGATCTAAACTTATAATTAGTCAGATATATAAATCCTTCATCTTCTATCTTCCTCCTCACTTTTCGCCATTTTCAACTTAGAGTTATTTTCAAGCGTTCAATTTCTTTCTCAAAAATCATCTTAACTGTCTCGCTTTTGCATCTCTCAAAGCTCTTTAGTACTCGGTAATGTATTGAAACCTGCTGAATACTTACTAACTTACTCTATTTTCAAGTGCTAACAAGTTATTTTGCAGATTTCAATGGCGACATCTCAAGTTCCTGAGAATATAGAGGAGATAATGGCATCTGGGATTCAGTTTGAACCAACTATGGCCTTCCGACAAGTTGATATCTCCTTCTTGGAACCCGTGTTCGATGCTCTGGAGCGTTCTGGTCTTCAGGAGTTGGTGACGAAGCACTTGAGATCTTATCTACCAAGGCAAGTGGTAGAAGTTTATTACAACTGGAGGTCACTCGCGTTTGGAGGCGAGGAATCTTCCTTCGTCTATATGAAGGAAGTAGATCAGAACTGTTGGGATACTACTCAGAGAGTCTTCAACGTCAGGGACATTCTGGTGCTGTCGTTTGATCTTCCAGACTACGGTATTTTTCCTATCGGTTACAAGGAGAAGGAGATAAACGCATCAAAACCCACTCAGTCATCTACTTGCTCGATGAGGAGCAGAAGCTACAAGAAGTAATAGGGTACGGAGAACCAGCTGACTTAGCTACTCTTGAAGATCTCAGAGCCACAATGCTTTACCTTCTAAGCTTGCGAGAGTCAGTTCCTGATAACACTCCTCCGCCCCCATCTCCTCCTGCTGATAAGAAAGACGATGATAAAGATGATGATAACAATCGGAGGAAGGATCGGACACCCAAGGATACGGAGCCGGGAGGCTGCTCGAGAGGTTCAACTCCCCGTGAGAAGAGCAAATCACCACTTCCCGATACATCGGGTGATGCTCAAGGTGCTCCGAGGCACATGAGGGAGCAGCTCCTCACGTTTTTCGAGCGAGAGGCTCGGAACCGGCTCGTACCAGATACAACCTATCGGTTCTGTGTCCTCGAAGTCCGTAAATAAAGCCATTCGACGCCAAGGAGAGAAAAACAGACTTTTGGCTAAGGACGTCCATCTGAAGTGGACAAAGTATACTAAGGCTCAGACACAGAGCTTAGACAGAATAGCTGTTAGCATCTCAAAGACTCCAGTACCTACTCCTCAACCCAACCTTCAGGAGATTATTGAGGCAGCCTTAGTAGCTCAGAAAGTCGATCTAGAAGCTCAGAGTCAGCAGTTGCTCCAGAATCAGCAGAAGATATTTTCAGAGCAGCTGACTCAAGCTCTTGCAACTGTTAAGCTCGAAATCGATGAAAGGAATAAGATTGCCACCTCTAGCCTTCAGAAATCTATTACCCAACAGGCAGAGGCTCTGAAACTCATTCAGAAAGAAATGACAGAATCGCAGGATCAGGCTCTGCTGAAACTCCGTCTGGAGTCAGCTGCACAACTTAAAACATCAAGAGCTGATCAGGAAAAAGACTGGGAATTATATTGCAATCTCGTTTAGGACTTCGAATCCACAACAACTCAGATTAAGGATTCAGTCCACACTGTGGAAAGAGACATTCAAGCCATCCGCACCCAACTCTCTAAGGCAGATGATGCCAAAAAGGGGGAAGGTATTATGAAGGATGAACCTGATACGGATATGGCTGATGTCCAAATAGTAGAGGGTGGTCAGGAGGAAGGACCCTCTAATGCTCAGACTCAGGGGGAAGGTATTCAGGCAGAACAACCCTCAACCTCTAATGCTCAAGATACTTCAGGGGCTCTGCTACTTGAATTTCCTTTAGAACCTACCCCCATCTCATCTTCTGCTGCCCACATAGAAGATGTTGCTCACTTCATTGAGCAAGAGTCTGAAGGAGAACAGGCTCCTCCGTAGAGGCCGGGGAAGGAGACTGCTACTGCTATTACTCCTCCTTCCTCCCCGGTTCGAAAATTCAAATCTAAAGCGGAACAAGAGGCCTTCGACCTCCGCGTAGCCCAACAACTACAAGACAAGCTGGACCATGAGCGCATACGGAAGAAGCTCAACTTGCTAAAAAGCCTAAGGGCAAAGTTGTTAAGGGCAGAGGTAAGAAGAAGCAAGAGTCTGTGGACGAAGAAAAGAAAAAGGCTCAGGAGGAGTTCGTAGAAACTCTTTCTACTACAGGTCAAGCTACTGCTCAGAGTCACTATCAGACTCATCTTACACATGAGCAAGAAGCTGAAGATAGAGCCACGTGGGAAGCCACGCTGCAAGGCCTGAATCTCAGGAAAGGAGACTGTAGGGCAGCGACTCTTCGAGAAAAGAAGAGAATGGCTGATATGGCTAAGATGATGAGCCTATCTCAAAAGCCAGCAGCTGATCCCAGAAGACAAATCCCACGAGGATCAAGGAAAAGAGCGCCTCATGTCAAAAAGGACCCTGTGCTTTATGTTGATAAATGGGTTCATGCTCTGGTTAATGATCAATGGGAAGAGCTCAAAGAGGAATTTATCAAAGGCTACTACGTATGGAAATTCTATCCAAGTGAGCTGACTATCGAACAAGCCTTTGACGAGTTTTTGTTCAATTATAACTCTGAGCTGAGGGAACAACTTCCGGAGATTATGAAGAGAGAGAACATTCCTTTCAGAGCTCCGGCTTTCAGGCGCATCCCACCTCCTAGAACTGCGCGCGGAATTCTGTGTACAAAGGAAATAGAGGATGAGGTCAAAACTGCAGCTTATCGCTTCGACCTGAGTGTCGACTTAGCTGAAGACGACGAGGATGTCCAGACACTGAGGAAGAGAATCTACCTATACTATGGTCTGCAACCCCCTGTCGACAGATCTGCTGATTTCAAGAAGCGCACTCAAGGCTTCAGGCGTCAGTAGTGTTTCCTCTTCTCTACTCTTGTGTAATAGTGATAGGAACTTGTAATTTCTTGATCATATATGCTATCGTTCCTATTGCTTGATAGACAATTACTCATTGTCTTACAACATTTTGCTTTGTGTTTTCACAACTGATCACTAAGTGATCTGACACACACTCACAATCAGTTTCTCTAATTTTGCCTATCTCTCACCTGCTGATGTTTTTGAAGTCATCATATCAGTTTGTTTTCCTCAGATGGATTAAGGGGGAAAATGTTGTCAGTAGGTTAGCATATCTTATAAGGTGTTTAGAGTTTAGAAGTAGAGGTTTTGGCATCATCAATTAGGGGGAAAATTGTTGGAAATGAGTCAGTAGATGATACTCAGATGTTCGTGGTTAAAAGAAAATTGGGGGAAATCATAGTAGTACTATGGAATTGAAGATCCCAAAACCGAGCTGATATCAGTAGTACAGTGTGTCGTTAGTATTAGCTGATGTATAGGTTAGACTTGTTGTAATCGTTTTTATATTCTTGTCTAAGTCCTGTACGGGGTAATTGTTGAACTGATCTTCTGTCGAAGATACTTTTCAGAACCCCACGTCATCAGTGTAATCGCTTGCATTCTTCAGTGATCAGCTGAGTAGACCTCAGTAGAAGCCAATCCGGCGCTGATAAGTCATCAGCAGAAGAACTCATGCAAGCCCAAGTACCTTCGGCCGTCCCCGGTGACTTACTCGAAGTTACATTCCTTGTCGGCCGACTCGGTCGAAGAAGACAGAGACTTTGCGCTTCATCGTATCCGACGTAAAAGCGACCCAGCTACTTAAGTCTTTTCGAAAATTCAGCAGAAGATCATATGAGGTTGTTTGAACGGTCAACTCTGACATTCTCACCACCCACAAACCTCGACCAATGAGAAGCCGACAACGCCTTACCTGCTCCAAACAGTAAAGCTGCTCTCATGTACGATGAATTAACCGCCTCGCCGCAACAAGTTTGAATTAATGGTCGTTTTCTTTGGAAGCTTGTGACACGTGGCATCGTCGTCTCCAACGGACATATGCCATAGCTCACAGCTATAAATAGAGAAGATTTCGAAGCTCCACAAGAGCGCGAAGCACGAAATTAAAAAAGGGAAATTGCTCAAGCTCTCAAACACTCTAGCAACTCAATCAGAATATCCAGCGAAGAATCTGCATTTACGAGAATATTTTTGTGGTTCTTCTCTCTAGAGTCTTTAGATCCCTTTCTTCTCTACCTAAGCTCATTGTCAGATTTATAGCTTAAATTCGAAGGAGTTCATTTTTAGTGAACTGTTCTTATTGTAAGAACTCCTTCATTAGTTGGAGAACTGTTTTCGCCCCCTTTCGAACTTAGGTTTGAATTGTAAAGTCGCTAAGGACTATAACTTAGAAGGATCTCGTCATGTGCACGTTTCCTTCTTGCCGAGACTTGGTCGGACTAATCAACAAGTTATCCCCGCTCTCGTTCGGGACCGTAGACGTAGGATCTTGCGTATCCGAACCACGTTAAACTGCTTGTGTTCTTTACTGTTTTATTGCATACAAACCTTTGAAAATCATAAGTTTGCATAAAACGTATTTCTAAAATCACACAGCCAAAAGAATTTAATCTGCGAAAACACATTTTCAAAAAGAGACAAACTCCGGGCCCCACACTTATCCGCACACTTAAAGTCTCCGACTGAGTTTCGAAGTACTGACAAAAGTCAGTAGGAGAGCACAGTAGCTGACTCACTCTGTCCCGTGATCGAAGGTTTATTTGGCACTGTTCATCAGTTCCACCCAACAGCTTCAGCTGACCTTCACCGAGAAAAAGAAACGGTACTCAGGTGTATTCCCCCCCCTCTGCACCTGATATTTGTCTCCGGACCAACAGAGGGAGTCTAGACGCGTGTCGAAAATGACAAAGAAAACGACCATCTTCATTTTGAATGATAATGTAGAGATTCCCTCTTTTTCAGTATGTAAGCTGCTTTATGTCAGAGCGGGTATAGTGTTGGCGGCTTCTCATTGGTCGAGGTTTAGCGAGTAGGTAAGAGTTGTTCAAACTCCAATACCATGCTGAGTTGACTTCCTCTGATTCCTCGGACCTTCTACTGAAATGTCTCGTACTCCATTCATTTGAGATATCAGCTCATGACTTGAATTCCTATGCAGATTCAGTGGGTTGTAACTATCCCCTTAATGCTGAGTTCTTCAGTTGAACGACAGATGATCTACTGAACCCTATCAGCACTAAACTCTAGCTAGCTTACTGAGTTCCTAACATGCTGAGCTCAACTAAGCTATACATTATGTAATGTTCATCATTCAGCTAGGGTTTTGGGATCTTCAAATCTTATCATACTGAATCTCATCCCAACACTATATTACCCTTATCCTTGTTTTTATTTTATTTTTTATAGAAACTAATAGAAATTCTTAGCCGTTGATTTTTATGGGATCTATGATGGAGAATTGATCTTATATCTCTTTTGAAGAGAGGATCTCTCTAGATCCATACTATATATATATATATAGGAGGTTCAAATGTGAATAGTCTGTTATCGTGTGAACGTGTGAGCATTGTGCTTTAAGGACAAATGTACTGCAGTTTCAAGGCAAAGACACTGCACTTTAACTACTGCACTTTAAGACAAAGATAATTCTATAAAGTACTGCGCTTTAAGTGCAGTATCTTTGCCTTGAAAGTGTAGTACATTTATCTTTAAAGTGCAGTTTTCACATGTTTATACGATAAAGACTGTGCACACAGGAACCACTCCCTATATGTGTGGATCCCGTAAGAACCATCCCTAAAATAAGAACTAAGAACCATTCTTAGCCTTAGATCTTGTCTAAATATGTGGCTCAAAAAATACACATCTACACATTTTTCCTACTTTCTCTCTCCTCCCAGGGCTGGCCCATAAGGAGGTCCAACCTGGGCGACGTCCCAGGGTCCCAAAATTTTTAGGCCCCCCGAAATTTCAAAAACTAGGTATATAATGTAATTACCAAATTTTTAAACATCTAAGCAAGTGGTGAGGTGGTTATGTTATTAAATTCTAACCTTAAGTTTCAAGGTTCAATCCTCAACTATTACTTTTCAAATTATATTTTTCTTTTATCCTCCAAATGGGCCCCTAATTTTAACAAAAAAAAAAGTTCTTTTATCCTCCAAATGGGCCCTTAATTTTAATATTTTTCTTTGGCCCCTAATTTTAACGGAAAAGTGTTTTTTTATCCTTCAAATGGACCCCTAATTTTAACGCTACCGGAGGGTTAATATATTATTGTCTTTGTATAAGGGGTCCACTTTTGATATTTCGCCCCGGGCCTTGATTTTTTTTGGACCGGCCCTGTCTCCTCCCCTCTAACTGCCTAGTGTTTCATTATGTAAGAAACTTTTATGCATAATGCAAGAGACATTTATGCATAATGAATGAAACTTTTATGCATAATTGAATACATTTTTAATGTGTGGTTTTTTGCATAATGAAAAAGACATTAATGCATAATAAAATAGATTTTTTGAAATATTTTTATGGATAAAATACAGTTTAAATGGTAGATTTTTAATGAATTATGATTGTTGAATTAATGATCATATTTCTTCATCTCACGCACAATAGAAAATCAGATTATTGATCGGCACACAAATAATCGCTTTTTCCTAAAATTCAGTTACATAAAACTAATTATTAATTAAATTATAAAACAGAAAAAAAAATTACAATCTTAGCTTTAATGAAGCAAACAACACATTAATATATAAAACAAATAAATAAAAATAAGGATCAAATCTAAACCATATATTTAATTAAATCTAAGGTAGGATTATATCATAATTCTCACAAATAGAGAGAGTTCTCACATGATCCATACATATATATATATGGAATGGATCATATAAGAAGCCTCCTTAAAATAAGAAATAAGACGAAATTTGCACTATTCATTTCATTTTTTGATGGTTTAGATTGAATATGCTCTGAAATATTGCTTTAGCATGTTCCTTATATGTTTTGTGCATAAGGGTACAAATGTAAAAATTACAAGATTTATGCATAAAACATTATGCATAAGGGAATATGAATAAAATACATAAGGAATGTGCATACTTCCTACCTATGTATATAACTATGCCTTCTCATTGGATGTATAACCTATATATATATATATATATATATATAAAGGCCAGAGTTTATTAAAAGCTTATTTCAGGTTATTCTAAAAAATAAGCGCTT
This sequence comes from Lavandula angustifolia, assembly GCA_028984105.1. Lineage (NCBI taxonomy): Eukaryota > Viridiplantae > Streptophyta > Magnoliopsida > Lamiales > Lamiaceae > Lavandula > Lavandula angustifolia. The sequence goes on along the minus strand of CM054816.1, from coordinate 21,208,160 downwards.
ATGCACACATTTGATAGAGTTTATGAAAATAACTTATTTTAAAAAATAAGTTGTTTTTGGTTTATTTTCATAAGTTGTTAATATTTTCATAAGCTGGTACCAGCTTATGAAAATAAGCCAAAAACAACTTATTTTTTAGAATCTTATATAAAATCCCCCGACAATAATTTTTTAAACTATATTTAATTTTTTTCTAATTCAATGCTTATATATAAATGTATCAAAACACAACAACTTATTAAATTTAAACAGTTATATACCAGAAACACTTATAAGTTATAAGTTTTCCCAAAGCCATAATACTACCTTAATTGATTTTAAACCTTCATTTACCATTATATCCTTTATCGTCATCCAAATTTACATCCAATTTCAAATTAAATCTATTTTAATCTATATAATCGTCCCTTTAGCGTACGTTACGAACAATTTTTGTTGAGCCTAATTCTAACTGAAATATTGCCAAAATCCCCCAAACCCGACTCCCGCTATGAACTACAAACGCTGAAACGCGCAAGCTGACTGAAGCCCTGAACCCGCAAGCTACTGTCGCCGCCGCTCCCTCACGCCACCGCATTAACCGCTGCTCACAACATTGGTAAGCAAGGTCTTAATATTCTTGAATTCTCTTGGGTTCATGGGTAGTCGACTAGAAGTTTGTAATTGAATTGATTTCACTATTTGGGTAGTGGTGATTTACTGATTTTTACTTCTTTCCATTTAAAAGTGAAGTCTATTAGTCTGATACAGTGACTTACTAAGAGAGATTATTTGCAAGATGATGATTATTAGGAAGAGAATGATGAGGTTGAATGAAGATTGATGTTTAGTTTGATTGGATTTTGAACAAGAATTATAATGTTTTCAGACTTGAAAACTTGTCTGTTGCTTTCATTTTGGGAGAAATTTGAGTTCTGTGTTATTATATATTTATTAGGATTTTTTTTAATTTACGCCTTAATTTTAGGCCTCAGTCTGCTTCGAGACTTATGCCTCATGAAACCAAAGAAAAATGCCTCGAAACCCGTTTAAGTTTGCGTGAACTCAATATTATCCTTTCCCATGTCTATCTGCCTATATTGAAGTAAATTTGTTCATACACATATATGAACTGGCTTAACTGATTGTAGATTTCGTGTCATTTAGTTTTCCTGTCACAAGGTCAATGATAATTTTGAATTGCCTTCTACCAAACCATGCAATCTATATGCATCAAGGTCATATCTGAAGTCTCATGTTTTCCTCTCTTTCTCTTATTTGGATGTGTCTGACAATTCACGGTTAATCAGAATAACTACAATCTATCTTTGTGATTGAGTTGCATTTGTTTTTACGTTTATTTGGTATAAAGTTATTGTTAAACCTTGACTCCCCGTGCAGCTTAAAACTTTTACCGATCCTATTCACTGTCAGGTGATACCATGAAATGATCCTGTAAAACCATGAATACTCCAAGTAGATAGCCCTTTCTGATGCATGGAAATTTGCTTTTGACCTATGCAAGATAACTGTTTAGTTTACTAGAGAAACACAAAATCTGGTGGCAGTGTGAAGTTTCATGCAAAGCCAGATCATTTTTCTTAGGTCTATAATGCTAGATATAGATGTATATGTACTTGTACATTAAACCACTGCATTAAAATGTCATACAAACCAGCCTCATGGCAGGGGAAATTCTCGTATAACAAATAGTTAAATTTCTTAATCGAGGTAAAGTGTTATGTCGTGAATAATTCCAAAGTTAGCAAGACTCAAGCTTCTTAAGAATGAATGCGTAATGCATGACAATGATGCTGAATTTGGGATAATGGTTTTCTTGGTTGCATTGTAGGTCTTTTGCTCTAAAGTTATTTGATTGTTTAGTGAGTTTGGTTGAATTCGTTTGGAAATAGTTGAGTAAAGATTGGCGTGTAGGTTTTGTTTATCTTCTGCGACTATACCGAATCTGCTTCATATCTGTATTCATTGTTGTGATGGCTTACATATCTCTTTGACGACTGTTTGTTTCGTACTATGATGGTTTCCTGGTCAATGTATGGAGTCACCATGGTTCTTGCAGCTTTGCTATTTTTGTTGTTAAGCAGTAGATTTTTGTTTGTTTGGTAAAGTATTTTGGTTTTACTATCCTTTCTATTATTCTTATCGTGTAAGCAATCTAATTAATCTAAGGGTTGCACAACTTAGGACAGGTCGAGAATGCAAGGAAGCGCATTTGTGATAGGATAGATTGTAAGAGCTTCAGGAGATACGAAAAAATTGAATGAATTGACCACTGTTCCTTCCTGTTTGGTTCATGTCATGTGAGTCTTTATTTCATTAACATGTCCAACTTCTTCTTTTATGAATTTGTATGCTTTGTCATTAAAAATATTGTTTCCGAATATTTTGTTATGTACTTGTGGTAATTCATATCATCGTAGATTTTGTATTCTCTGTCTGGCAAATATAATCGATATTGCTTCCTCTCAAATCATATTTCACAATATATATTAATATACTGGTCAGGATTATTCTTCCGGTCAAGCGCGGATCACATAGTCCTTTCATAATATAACAATTTAAATTAATGTAGATATATTCTTTAACTTTAAAAGTCTGGAAAATACCCATGAAAATGATTAGACAACATTCTAAAACAGGACAAGAAAAAAATTTAACTATGACACGCTGACAACCATTTTAATTGTAATATGATTTGCAACATATCATATTTAGTTCGACAAATTATGTGACAAATGACTATAATCAATAATCTTGAGTTGTTAGAAAATATGTAAACAAATTGGCTAAAATAACAAATCCGCGCATGCGTGGATAAGAAAATCACTAGTAATAATAATATTTAATGTAAATTAGAAGAAAAAAAAGGGCGTGTGAATGTTAGGTCTTTGAAATTGAAGAGCATCGCCATTCACATTGAGTTGTAGTATCTCTCGACTATCACACTTTCTGAATTTCATTCTTCCGACGCTCCCTAAATATAATCAGAAACCCATCTGATGCATTGTGGTGCTGTAGGAAATTTTGGTATGTGGTGTCCTGTGAATTTTATTTCTGATGCATTGTGCATATTCAAAACACTGTAGTTTTTTATTGTAATGGTCTTGATGGGAATGCTGTAAGGCGTAAACCCACGGATAAGCTGAACAAATCGATTTTAGCCCACGGTTATTATCGGTTTGGGTTAGCATATTTCCTTCTTCGGTTTCGATTAACTGACTTTTGGGTTCCAGCCCTAGTACTAAAAAGAAAGCAAAAGAACTTCCAGTGCTGTAGAATACATTTAGGTTCATTGCAGCTGAATGTCAACTTTAATTAGTTTGTAATGTAGGTTGATTATTTGAGTTATTGGGTCTAATATATTAGTGTTAAATGGTGTGGAATAAGCAAAATGACCATGGGGAGACTTTTAGGGATTGTCATTTGCAAAAGAATTGAAATTTAACTGGGATATGGAAACTGGAACATATTTACAGTTTTTGCAAGTTGATTTTGCGATCGATGCAATTATATGTGTCATTTCTTATTTAGAATTTGCTACTGGATCTTGAATGAATAGTGGGAAATGATACTGGATCTTGCAGGTGCATGTTTTCCTGAGGATATAAATATATATAGGATTGAGAGCAAGGCATGATTTGTGATTCTTTAGGAGTTACTTTAATCAGTCGTGGAATGTTTGTACCTTGTAATGGACCTAGCAGAAGTGAATAAGTACACGCGTTAACTCTGTCCAAGGTGGGACTGAATCGATTTTTAGTTTGACAGGAAAATAATGACATTGCCAGGAATTTGGAGGTTCTTGAAGATCTAAGAATATGACTACTTATGAACGGAAGAAAAGACTAAAGAAGGCGGAGCTAGCTGATGTTCCAAGAACTGAACTAGAATCTTTCAATGAGCGGGCTGACTCATCCTTGGGAAATGTATGTCAAACAGTGGGAAATTGTTTATTGGATCAACCTGTAAAATTTGACTCTTTGCCACATAACTTTTCTTCAAGTACTAGTGCGAAAAGTGAGACTTTTGAGGATGGGATTTCTTCAGAGGATGTTCAGAAGTCACTGGATGAATCTTTAGACTGCCCTTCTAGTGGTGTACGTTGTAAGGATGCCCAAATGCATTTGGAGGCTTGTGAGGCTGATATGGCAGAAAGTAATCACCTGGAAGAGTGCCACAATGAGGCCAATGAAACTCTTAGTGTTGTTGATGGCAATGCATTGGGTGGGGATACTCCATTGTACCTTGAGGAACAGCCCATGGCATCACATGTTGATCTCTCCTCGGAACAGTTGGGATTGATAGAGCTTGCATTCGCGTCTGAAGTTCTTGAAAACGTAGATGTCCCAGTTGATAGAGCTTTCACTGGTTTCAAACAGAAGAAACTCCTTGTTCTTGATATCAATGGGTTGCTTGTTGATATCTCTCCGTACGTACCTTATAATTATGATCCAGATGAAATAATAATGAAGAAAGCAGGTATAAGAATTGACTGTAAGTTAGTGCTGCTAAAGGTGCTCGACCATTTCTGACATTCTTATTTTTCTCAGTTTTTAGGAGGCCGCACTGTGATGATTTTCTGAACTTCTGTTTTGAGAAGTTCCATGTAGGTTTTTGGACTTCAAGAACCAAGTAATTTTCATAAGTTCTATTTATTTTAATTTTACATTTCTGTTATTGGAAAGATCCTGACCTATTCTAATTTGTCACGTGCATCGATGGAACCTTTGCAGAAGAAATATGGAGCCACTGCTTGATTTTCTTTTAGGGAGTAATAAGGAGAGGCTGCTTTTTTGTTGGGTAAGCATTTGTTTGATTTCTCCCCTATTTGTCCATATTACCCTGAATTTACTACCAGATGACATGTTCATGCATAAGAGAATATGGTAGATGCAAGACAGAGAATTGTCAATAGAAGATAGATGAAAAGTCATAATTAGATGATGACCACAAATTCAGGGAGGAATCCCATCAGTTCGATATGGAAAATTGAATTTCCCAACAAATTGCTGTACTCATATTATTACGTCCGTCTTTTCCTGCTCTTTTATTTAACCGCTAATCCTCCTCTCTCAGAGTACTCATATTATTAAATGGTCCACCAATGTATGAGTAAATATACAAGCAACAGAACTGCTTAAAAATGAAAATATCCAAATACATTAAGAGTTCTGCACCCAATCTCGGAGGACTTTGAGTATCCACACACACATGTCCTGTGGACTTGGGGATTGTTTTGTTTCCTTGTCTGTCCTTACACGAACAACTACTTATTATCATAAGATGTAAGTCTTAAATTTATCATAGGAATCTCTGTAGGCCGAGACCAAGATCTCTCACATTAGAAAGTATCACTCGCTTATCTAAATGTGAAAAAGGTAGATATGGGAATGATTTGGCTTTTTATTTCTTCAAATAATGTAATATTTACAATTTTACATAAACATATAAGAAATAATTTCCTCTATTCTTGATGCCAGTGAAAGCGAAACCACAAATTAATCTGCTCTTTAGCTGTTCAAATCAGACTTCTGCTTGATATGTTGATTGAATGAAAATGTGCACTATCTTGTTTAGAATCATTTGCACATATTTTATAGTAAAATCACTTGTTCTGCATTCTGGTGCTAAATGAAAATGCACACACTGCTTTTTTCATATATTGATTATCATGTGGACACATAACGAGATTGTCCATTGTTGATATGTTAAAGTATTTTTGCTCTATATAACTACAAACTCTTTTGCAGGATCAATCTCACTGTACTGACACAGGTTTTTATACTGTTGAAAAACGAGACAAGCCTCTTGTCTTGAAGCAACTTAAGAAATTATGGGATAAAAGTGAGCCTGGCCTCCCATGGGAGAGGGGAGTGTATAACAAATCAAATACGCTTTTATTAGATGATACACCCTATAAGGCCTTGTCAAACCCAGTAAGTTCGCTTACTGTCTCTTTTCTCTCTTCAGTAAAATAACATTTTGTCCAATCTGTACCTGATTCTGTTGTAGCTAAATTTATAAATCACAGTTCTGTGCATATGTTTGCAGCGATACACTGCAGTCTTTCCCCACACCTACCGGTTCAGAGATGTAAGAGACAATTCATTAGGTGCGTTGTTATTAGCATGCTAGGTTATAAACTAACAGATTCTCCTATTGCCATTTTCAGATAATGCTAGACTAGTTGGAATTGATGTATCTACGGCATATTGCAGTACCTAGCACGTATTAGAATTTCCCAGATCCTTGGATAAAGAATCCCCTTACAACATGATAACTAGGCTATTATTAGCATATCACAACTTTTTTTCAGTATACCGAAGGACCTAGGTTGAGATTCGCCAATAATTCATTGAGGAATAGAGTCTCGGGATTTTAAGATATTTCTCATTTGTTTTGTGCAAATCAGCCTGCATATTCACCTAAGGATTTGGCACCGAGTTGCAAAATATATATGAACCAATTTGAGGTGGAATTTTACTTCACCTGTATATTATTTAAGGTTGAAAAATATCATGTTACCATATTCCTCTTGTAGATAGGATTCATATATTATAGCCTACATTATATAGCTTATCTGACCATACGATTATTGAGTATTTGTCTGTAATTTTAATTACATTTTGAGCATGTATAAGAAGTTTTTTACTCAATTTGTTCCAAATAGATGTCATTTGTCAGAGTGTGCTATAGTTCCTCTAAATGTGCTACTTTCTATCTCTTTTGTTTATTTTGTCCTTTGTAGGGCCCGGAGGTGATCTCCGTGTTTACTTAGAAGGGTTGGCAGAAGCAGAAGATGTCCAAGAATACGTAAAGCAGAACCCATTCGGCCAGAGGCCCATAACGGAAAAAGATCTATCCTGGGGTTACTATCGTAAGGTTATTGAAGCAAACACCCCCCCCTCGAGAGACAGACACGGACGACCCTTGATGATGATCAGTAAGTAAGCCTTCACATTCCACAGAAACTCAATTTTGTTTGAAGAAAAGATTCGTCTCTTTACTTCCCTTAATGCATCAAAGTTATTGATCTCAACTGCTACAAAGGAGAACAGAAGTGAGCTGCCGATTATCTATTGATGTTTTTCGTTTCTCCACGCTCTTTCATAACAGTACAACAAACTCCATGTTTGATGAATGGATAATTAGTTTATTGTAGTTTTTAGAATAACATTATTTGGATGTATTGTAGGATTTGTAGTTATGTTAATAGGTCTTCCGTTCTGATTGAATTTGGGCGTTGCAGGTTTAGTTAGACTAACCATTTGAGATGCTATGGGTGAATATTAGTATTATTAAATGTTAATATACTTTTTGAATGGTCGGTCATTCACGCTATATTTGCTGTAGTATATAATTCATGCTTCAAAACATATATTTTTTGTATTTATATATCTAGACACTATAGCATCAATGTGTTTATGATATTTCAATTATGAGATTGTCAACTTGTATGAGTATAATAATTGAGAAGTTGCTACTACCTTTCATTGTACAAAGAGAAGAAAGAAGACGAGGCAAACATTCTTTTGCATGTACCACTCAACCGTGCAACCAACTGTACAGAGTATAAATGTCCCCCAAAATAAATATAAAGATAATACTTTCAAAAATTAAATTAAAGGTGTCCTTCACATCAATGTCATTTAATTTTGGTGGTTAAAATTGACGCCTCACACCTAATGCAACTTTAAGACTATTTAACTCCAAATTAGGTAGTGTGGTCTAATTAAAAATCTCGATCGAGTGTATTGAAAAATGGTTTGATAATTTTATAAATATCACCATACACCTCTTCTCTTTCAATCGTATGTTATCTCAAATTTTATATGTATTTTTAAAAGATTATTATTTTACACGCTAACTATAAATTTTACCTCTATATTTAGTTCTCGATGAGTCTGGTCTGGCGCATATGAAACTACTTTTGAACAAATGCTATATGTGTACTACGGAAAATTAAATATCCGAACATCATTTTTTTTTTGCCATGAAAAACGTAATCAATTTTTGGGAGGTCTGCTATGAATATTTTCATGAACATTTAGTGTAATGATAATTGCCAACAATATGGTTGCATGTACATTTCAAGAAATCGACCGGTGTCCTTTTTATTAAATTAAGTTGCATTTATGAATCAACACTTGCATATGTTACTTTAATTTATCAGCCTTTATTGTCGGTTAGGTCTACACATTTATAGAAGATTATCATCAATAAATGATAGACCTACTTTCATATATTTCAACCTTTCTTTTTCCTTGTAAGTACGTACTTTTTATACTCACAATATGTTTAAAAAATTGTGACGAGAAAATATATATAATCACTATTTAAAATAGGCAAATTGACACACCCAAAGTATACTAATTTGGATGAATTGACTCTTAATCTTTTTTCTTTTTTAGTTAATTAGTTCCCAACTATGATAGTTTGGATGGATTGATCATTCTGTTAAATTTTAAGTTTTAGTTTTTGTTTAAATGTAATATTTTTCAAATAATTTTTTTTAATATTCTTTTTTCAAAAAAAAATTTTGATAAGAAATTTTTTTAATTAAAATAAAAAATTAATTAAATCTAGATAGTTTTAGAGATCAATTCATACTATTTTTAATTTTTTTTTCAAATAAATTTTTTGGTATAAAAAAATTAATTTAAAATAAAAAAATAACTAAATCTCGTCTCTACTGTCGTACCAAGGCCATGTCCGCCACCGCAACAACAAATTCCACAAGCTCGCCACCCTCATCTACACCACTCTCTCCCAGTCCTCCACTTACGTCATTCTCCATATCCTCTAGCTACCTCTCCCACTTCCAAGTCATTCAGTCGCTCCTCTCCGACGACATCTCTGACATCGAAGAACCAACACCTTATCCAACCGCTGTGTCAACTCGCTCCCCTCCTCCGGCGTGAGATACAAAATTATTAGTTAATTTAGATTTAGTTAATTTTCTATTTTTAATTATATAATTTAAGTAAAAAAATTATTTGAAAAAAAGTTTATTAAAAAAATAGTTAAAAACTAACTTAAAAATTGGTTGAATTGGTATCTAAAATTATTATTAGTTAATTTAGATTTTTTTAATTTTTTAATTTTAATTTTAAGTTTTTTAATTATTTTTTCTTAATAAAACTTTTATTTGAAAAACAAATTAATTAAAAAAATATATTTTAAAAAGATTATAATTTTAAAAAATATTTGAAAAAAGTTAAAATTTATTTAAAAATTTGATAAATTGGTCACTGAAACTTTTATTACATAAATGCTCCTATGATTAATAGTTAGACTAACTTAAAATTTAACAAAATGACCAATTCATCCAAACTATTATAGTTTGGGACCAATTAACGAAAAAGAAAAGACTGTGGACCAATTCATTTTGACTAGCATACTTTAGGGATCATCTGTGTCAATTTGCCTCTAAAACATAGTCATATGTAATACTCCCTCTGTTTTACTCCATTAGTCTAGTTTCCTTTTTCTGGTTGTTCCACTCATTAGTCCACTTTCTTTTTTAACTTAAAATAATACTCTAATATATTCTAGTGGACTCCACTATTTTATATACTACTTTACTCACAACAAGCAACTTCCTTAATTTTCGTGTCAAAAATAAACAAGCAACTGGGAAGTAGTGTTTTCGGAAGTCACAATAATGGGTTGTTAAACAGGTAATAAAAAAAAAAAATCAAAACTGCCTGTATGAGTTGCAACATATAAATCAAGTGTGCGGAGTTTTTTTGGTTTTGGTTTTCAACTAGGTGTTTCACTAAGACTGCATAATCTATATCTGACAGTATACATGTCTATTTTTGGTTTTGGTTTTGAACGGCTGGTTTCCAAATCGAAGAAATTGAAATCGAAATCGAACCATACATGAATAGTTAATAGTTTCGGTTGAAATTGTCTCTTCTGATTTTAGCATTTTTTTATACTTAATTAAAATAAATTAATTCTTAAGAATAATTATTTAAAGGCAAATTGAATTTTTTAGTCCCCAAAGTATGGTCTTTTGGCCAATTTTGTCCCTTATTTATTTTTTTTAGTTATTTGGTCCTCAAACTATGAAATTTTGGCCAATTTGGTCCTTCCGTTTAATTTTCCGTTAGTTAACCGTTAAATTTTTATTTTTTTTAAATTAAATAAAATAAAAAGGGTATTTTCGGAATAATTTTTTCGAGGACCAAAACATCCAACTTATCGAACATTGAGGATCAATTTGGCCAAAAAATTTCGTTACTTAAAATTTTCTAATATTTTAGTAATTTTATTTTGTAAGAGCCAAATACAACAATTATAATACTTTTCTCAAACTAATAGTTAATCATGAAAATTAAAATAAAAATATTATGTTGGTCCCGAGAGTAGACGAGTCTTCAGGTGTGGAATACACCTGAGTCAAAGTTCGACAAGAACGAGCGATCGGGCCAAGATTGAATCGATCGCTTTGAATCGCATCGCCGAACGCACGAGCAGAGAATCCTTCTATCGAGTACGGCCTCTCAATTGAATTCGGAGGTAGAAGTAGTTCAAGATCGGGTTTCGAAGTGCGGAAGAGTAGGCCCAAAAGAATATTCGTCTAAGTCTGAAAACACCGTTTTTATGCTATTTGATTTAAAGTCAGTTTTATGCAAGTGAACAATTAAGCAGAGCGACAATAAATCAACACAGAGTTTTTAAAGTGGTTCGGATATCAAACGATCCTACGTCCACTGTCCCGAAAGATCAGGAGGCTATTTATTATACTGAGTTAGTCTCAGTCAGCTTGTACACAGGACAAACTGCGGCTTGGGGATTATACTGAGCAAGTCCCAATTTACACGGTTATCAAACTAAAGTGTTTGACAAACTCTCCAACTATGAAGGAGTCCTTTTACAATAAGGAACAAGTTCAAATATGAAGTCCATGGTCAGTTAAAGTAACTGACCGACCGTTGCTGAGTCTGATCTTGATTCAGTAGATAACTTCTGCTGAGTCTGATCTTGATTGTTGGTCCCGAGAGTGAGTTCAGGTGTAGAGGGGGGGGTGAATACACACGAACCCAAATTTCTCAACTTCGAACACGAACAGTCCTATTCGGGGAAGATGCCGTGCATGAAAATGATTCAAACAGACTGCATAACCGTTCGAATCGAGTTAAAGGCTAAAAGGCTGACTCGGCTGAAATCTGCTAACTGACTAGGTCAGAATTCAGTATCGATCAGCAAGAGTTCAGTGCGCCGAATAGTGTAGGCCCAAATCAGTTTTTATGAGAAAACGTTTTAAGTCTCGGTTCGGTAGATAAGAAGTTCGATATCGAGACGGTTAATTGATTTTAAATACGATGTTCGGTATGCACAGTAAAATCAATGTAACAAGTAAGTAAATGACACGAGAGATTTTTAAAGTGGTTCGGATATCAACAATCCTACGTCCACTGTCCCGATAGATCGGGAGGCTATTATTTATACCGAGTTAGTCTCGGTCCGCCTTGTGCGCGGGACAAAGCCGTGGCTTGGGGATTATCTCGAGCAAGTCCCGGTTTACAATACTATCAAACTTAAAGTGTTTGACAAACTTCTCCAACAGTGAAGGAGTCCTTATACAATAAGGATTGGGTTCAAAGGTGAACTCCTTCGTCTAAGCTATGGATATATCGGTTGAGCTTAGGGTTAGAGGGATGGGGAACAAGAATGTAGCTTCTAGAGCGACGAACGGCTGAGGTTTAGCTTTAAGTTCGTGTCACGTCGCTTGGATACTAGATGCTTTGTTGACGGTTCAGCTTGGTTCCCTTATGAGCTTAAAGGTAGTCTTTCGCCGGATATAACTCTTTCGATTCTTGCGGAAGACTTAGGCTTTTGGAATTCGCTCGTTTGAATGTTCGTGTGTGTGTTCGTTTCTTCGTTAGCTCGTGAACTCGTTCCCTTTTTAAATCTTGAATGATCCCTCTATTTATAGAGAAGAGATTGAGAAAGATCCGTTGGAGACGATCTTCTTCTCTCTCTCTCTTTTTGGTAGCAAACGGCTCTTTTGGCGTAGGTAACAGTGCCTTTTCCTCCTTTTTCGGAAAGTGTTGACTTGCAGCTTTAGTAGGTAGGATGACACGTGTATGTTTGTCATTTGTCGAGGCGGATAGAGCGGTTGAGACAGCACAGACTTCGAGATAAGCTGACTTCTCTCATCCTCGTATATGACAATGCTGATTGTCTTTCAAAAGATTCTCGACATCCCGAAGACTATCCGCCGATCTTGAGTCCGACCTTGTATTCGGTAGATAGACAATGAGATAAGTCTATCGAAGATCGGCTCGAGTCCAGGTGAACTACTCCTGCTGAGTTCAGTTCGACTGACTCTCTCAATATACTGCTCCTGCCGAGTCCAGTATCACTGAGTCTTCTACACTGGTGCTGAGGCAAATAAGCTACTGAGCGCCTTGACCAGAGCAGAGTGTCTACTGAGTCTGAAACCTCAGAGACAAACAACATATACAACGGAATGGTTCACCAATCAGATAGGGTTTTGGGATCTTCAAATCTTCTCAACAGTTCGAAGTACATAAAGCTACGAGCTTGGTTTCGAGATAGAAGATAGAATCATTTCCCACTGAGTGAAACAGTGCTGAGGATAGAATCATCACCCAACAATTTCCCCCTATTTGATGATGCCAAAACCTATCATCTATGCTAACACTAAACAGACAGAAACAAATCTCCTTACAATTTTACAAGTAAGATCAGAGGAGATGTTCCATCAGTTCTAGACTACTGAAAAACAGGGCAAAAATAATTTCCCCCATTACATAGAAGCAATACTAGCAGAATCTAACAAAGCAATAAACCGACAAGTAATAAAGAAAGTGAGTGTGTGTCAAGTAATCACTTTAGTGATTCGAGTGTTAAAGCATAAGACAAACACGGCTATTTAGACAACAAGTTGTTGTCAGAGCCAAAAGAAGATTTGTATATATAAGAGTGATTCAGTTTAGTACATTACAAATCTTGCTAGACTATGAAGAGAGAATACTAAGACTATGGGCGCCTAAACCGCCTGAATCCGGTCCATGAATCCTTGCGATTGTGTCTCGGAGCGTGGCACACCATACATTCGGTACGTGGTCTTTCTCGGCTTCAAGTATTCCGCAAAGTCAGTGGGTTATCATCTTGTAAGAATCTTTGATCGGCCAGGCGTCCTTCACTTCGACTTCAATAGTCGCAACATGAATTGAGTCATCCATTCTTCTTGGAGGTGGAATGATTCGGGGTCCGGGAATCGAATCTCTTTCCCTTCCGAAATGGCATTATACAAGTGGATGTAGAGATCCGCTCGGTAAGCATCATCCATTCAAAGCATAAGCTTCACTCTAGACTTGTTCGGCCGGAATCTCCGTAAATAATAGCGTTTGATGAACTCAATCTTCGAATTTTCCCATCTCTCGAGTGAATTGAGCCGGCATCCACTCGTCTCGTTTCTCGGCCATCCGTGAGATTTTAGGTCGGTGGCCTTCTTTCCGAACTTCCCGTAACGATAGGGAATGTCGGCTTTAGCGGGAGTTCTCGTGCCTGGCTTCTTCCTCGCACGCTTCCTTAGAGCTTCCGGATCGCCTAAGTGGATTCCGTTTCTCGTAGCCTCGATCCGTCTCGCCTCTTCGCCTCTATATAAGTACCTGTCCATCTGGGCGAATATGGCTTCAGTCTCATCATCTAGCTCTTTAGGTTTCTGGGAGGCATCTTCTGAGTCAGCAGGGGTACTTGATTTTTCTCTCGATGTACCCTGCTTCTCGATTCGCTTCGCTTCGCTCCTTCTCCTTTTCCCTGTCCTCATCGTCTTCGATCCTGAGCTTCCTTGGAGGTAGCCTGGCAGGCTTTCTTCCTCCTCTGCTTGGAGCTTTAGATTTTCTTTTCACAGGCTTAGGCTCACTACAAGAAAGCAGACCTATTGCGACATATGTACGTGCGACATTAAATGTACGTGTCGCAAAATTACCACATTCATGTTTCTAGTGTCGTATATTTACTTCATTTTTGCGTCATATAAATATTATGTCATAATTTAGTGACACAGACGCAACACTCTTTTTATGTATCAAAATAACGACAATTCAATTGCATCACTTTCATAAAATGTCATAATTATACCACATATTTTGAATAGTGTTGCATTTATGTCGTATATTTACGTCATTTGTGCATCACCTAAATATTATGTCGTAGTTCATTGATACAAATGCCACTCTCATTTTTATGTGGCAAAATTACGACAATTTATTTGCGGCACCTTCATAAAATGTCATAATTATACCACATAATCGAATAGTGTTGCATTTGTGTCGTATATTTGCATCAATTGTGTATCACCTAAATATCATGTCGTAGTTAAGTGATACAAATTTTACTCTCATTCTTATGTATCAAAATGTTTTTCTCATTTTTTTATATTATTTAGTTTTAGATTTTGTTTGTGAGTTGTTTGATTTTTTTTTATTCTTTGATTTGTGGGCTATATTGAGATCTTATTCAGAATTTTGGAGATCTTAATTTAGCAGCTTCTAAGATAGGGTTGGGATTCGAAATAGTTTCTATATGTTCATTGAAATCGTTATTTGTAAATGATGCATTACGGTACGGCTTGACTAAAATAAATTATTATGTTAGTTGGTATCACTATTTGATGATGTTTATAGCCTGGATTGAAGGTAGAAATATGCGAGAAATTAACTGCAGAAATATGCAGTTACTAGTTGTTTGGTACTTCAACTCCCCTGTACAAGCTATTGGCTCTTTAGGTCTTGAAGGCCCTAGTGTTAATATTGAAAGATCATGTGCCAACATATTCTCAATGATGATGGACAATGATAGAGATAGTAAAAGTATTTAAAGTTAGAAGGAAAGAACAATTAATTGAGCTTATAAGGACAGTGTGGAAATCCATGTTTCATTCAAGCTATAATTATGTCCATGATGCATTGTCTATGTAAAATTCATATCATTTTAGCGTTTGCCACAAAAGTTAGTTATTCATATTTGATTTACTTAATTATATACTCTTAAGTCTTATTTTGCTCCTTAATGCACATGTCATTACTTTTAATATAGATATATTTACAGCAATTCACAATTTTTTTTTGTTAAAATATTATTTTATAATTAGTTAACATAATATTTCCTTAATATTGATTGTATTTTCTTTTTTCATTATTTTATTACAATAGGTTAACATATTATTTATTCCTTATAATTATTATTTTTTTCAACGAATGGATGGTTCTTTTCTTTTTAACCATAATTCTCACTATTAATAATATTTTCTATTCTTTTCTATTTTTTCTTTTCATTCTTTTTTTTTCATATTTTGTACAATTCATAATATTTTGGTTTACGAATTTCATCTTTATTACATTATTATAAGTTAACATAACTTCAATCATTATTTTTCATAGATAATTATTATCTTTTCTCACTACTCGTAATATTTTTTCTTTTGTTTTTCATATTTTCTTTCTATTCATAATTTTTTAATTTTAATTTTATTTATTATTTTATAATATCTTTTTCCCATTTTCTTAATAATTAAATTAACATAATACCAATGATTGATTTTCTAAGTAAATAAATGTATTATTGAAAATGGATTGTTGTTTTATAGAGGAGTTATGATGATTCTTTTATTTTCTTTTTTCGTTTAACATTTCTAAAAAACTATTCAAAATATCTTACTTTATTTTCTTATTTTCAAATATTTATAAAAAAATATTTTTTCTTTTCTATTAGATTTTCTTTTCTATTTTGTTTCTTTTTCTATAACACGATAATATAATAATTTTCTAGTTTTATAAATGAAATCTATATACTTCAAAATATTAATATACTTTTGAATTATTAATTTTAATTAATTTTTTTCATCAACAATTATTGTATTTTCATTCTACTCGTAATTTTTTTCCCTCTTCTATTTCATGTTTTCTTACTAGTCTTAAAATTGATTATTTTACATTCTATTTGTAATATGTTCTTACATAAATTTATTTTCCTACTTTCTCAATAATCAAATTGACATAATTTCAATGATTAATTTCTCAAAAATACTCTTTTAGTTTATTTTTTGCATTAAACGCTACTATAATAATTAATTTATCAAAATAAAGGCACAATAATTATTTACTCATTTAAACATTTTTTATATATTTTTATTTTAAACACTATTCAAAATATATTTTTAATTTATTTTTTCGTTTTTCTAGTAAAATTAATAAGTTAACAAATAACGCCAAATCATAATAGTTAATTTTCTATTTTTCCTTCCACTTTTTATTATTGTATAATAAATCAAAATAATATTTTCTTATGATTCGTAATATATATATTTCCATATTTTCTTACTATCATAATTATTTCGTTAATTTATTTTTTCATTTATAGGTAATGTAGATAGTAACGAATGGTATAATTTTCCATATCGATATCTTATTTTAGAAAATTCGTATATGGTAATATAACATATGTTTCCTAAAATTCATCATATATCAAGGTAAAATAAGGATTGAAACAATTATTTGGTCATCTACTTTACAAATCTCCACTTATCCAAATATACTACTACTTTCCGCATTCTAAATAATTACTTCATAATTTGATTAGTAAATAATTTTTCTGATAATATGGTAGAAATATATTTTAAAATGTAGTAAGCTAAAATCTCGTAATTTTCTATACATAAAAAGTCTATGTTAATAATGTCTATAAGTATTCAAATTTTTGTCAAATTCAAATTTTAAATGAAATTTTTTGGAGGGTTTTTTAAATTTTTGGGAACCCACCAATAATCTCAATTTCCCCAAATATATATATACCTTATCCATTATCCCCATCCACTTTTCACATCTTCATTCACGTCTGTTCACTTCATGATCTCACTTTTTTTTCCCCTTAATTTCTTCCCCTCTTTTCCACGGTTAGAATTCTGAAGATCTCTCTTCTTTTTTATCTTACAAGCAACAAGGTAATAGTATACATTTTCATCTTCTATTTCTACCAATTTACATTTTTTGTAATGAATTTACAGGAACATTCTGATCCTTGAAATCGAGGCTCATCGTTCAGACCCAAGGGGAAAGACATTTTCGATGGGTTATGATTGCGTCGATTTTTCTTCACAGGCCTAATGACATAATAACTTGCTTTACAAGTAAAAGTCTACCGTAATTTTGATTTGTAGATGTAGGGAAGCAGTGAGGCATATCATATTTAAAGTGAGAATTTAGAATCTAGAAAAGGAGAGACTGATTTGAGAGAGAGAAGAAAAGCGTGGTTGGTGACGATAGCATTTGGTGGCTATTAGGGTAGAGGAAGAGCTTTTGTTTGCATACCCACACACACAAACTCTGGTACATCCAAAAGTTACCAATATATGTGAAGGTTTCGCCGGTGTTGCCTGTATGTCGTGATGCGCCTTGAGATGGCAGTCTCCTGTCCCCCTACTGGCGGGGAATCCGTTACCAGGTCGACGCTCTGTTGCGTCTCCTTTGCTACTATGGTTTGACAATTGTAGAATTTGAAAGACTTTTAACTTATGCAAAGTTATATATTTTATTGTTGTTGAATGTAGGAATGATGTAATAGAAGATTTTAAAGGAAGAGATGCAGACATTGCACAGGAAGATTTTTGCAGATATTGCATAGAAGATTTTTGATGAGGATATTCAATAATTATCTCATAATTCATTGTTATTTTTTGTTATTAATACATGTATTTATGTAATTATTCATTGTAATTGTATAGTTTATCCATTTAGTAAAAAAAATTTGTTCGGCAAACCATATAATGTTTGGAAATCTTTTATCAATAAATTTTGCCATATTAATTGCAATAATATTAAATAAACCATTTAATAATGCTGGTAAAATAAATTAATTAATCTATAAAAAATTCTAATTGTGAGGAAACTTTCTTGCAAATATTATCTTGATAATTAATTTATTTATTAATTTAAAATATAATTAAATTTTTGCTAAATTAGAATTATATTTAGTGAAGAAAATTATTTAGTAGCGAGAAGGGGTATATTGGACTTTTTACATTAAAGGGTATAATTAGAAAAGGGTAATTTAATATTTTCACATTATACATTAGTGAGGAAATTCCTCCTCGCTATTGAGTGTAGGCATTAGCAAGGAATGTAATTTTTTCCTTGCTATTGAAATTAGATATTAGCGAGAAAAGTCATTGGTGACGAAACATTGACTAGAAAACAATGTTCCTTGCTAATTCATTATTTTATCGCTAAAAGTGTATCTTTGGCGACAAGATGCGCCTCGCTAAAAAACAAAATTCCTGTAGTGACATTAATTCAATGTCACAAGCTACTGATGCAAATTATGATGCATCATTTCAACTAATGTCACATCAGTGTCGCAAATAAACACACATCACTAAAACTTATGACGAGTAGTGTGTGGCGAATGGTATGCGACAATTAGTTAAGTGAAGCATAAAGTGTCGTATATATAGGCGTCATTAAAGAAAATTAATGTCGTAAATTTACATCATCACTTTTTGCGACACAATCCAACACGACGTTAGTAAAATGTCGCAAATTAGCTTTTTGCGACATAAGAAAAAAGGTTTGCGACATATTTTAGATGTCGCAAAATGTCTGTTTTCTTGTAGTGGCTTAAGCTTGTTTGCGGCTTTCGCTCAAGCAATCTCCCCTTACCGGCTTTTCATCGGCGGCAACCGAGCCTCCTCTTCACTGAGATGTATCGTTTCGTTTTCTTTCTTTGGGAGGGTCGGGAGTTTCAAGGTATCTTTTTGCCTTTGCCCCGAACAAGGTGGAGGGAGAGGTGTTTCCTCTTCATCTCGAATCTTCGCGAGCCTCCTCAAGCATACTCTGCGACTTCCTTAATGATATCGGTGGGAGTCCGAGTCGCATGAGCAGCTTGGGTTCCCGAGCCACTTGGGGCCGGTCTCGGCTGTGCTCGCTGCACTGGGACACCCCGGGCCTCACCCATTTCGGCCTCGAGTCTTCTTCGAGTTGCTTGTACCCTTAGATTTTTCGGTTTTGGTGGGGGTCGCCTTCTCGCACTCTTCTTTCCAAGTACTCTCCTCTTTTCTTTCCTTCTCTTTTCCTTCCCCCTTTTGGCATCATCAATCCGCAAAGGGGTTGGGATGAATACCGACCTTTCCGCACTTTTTGTAAGAGGTCGACGGATCATCAAGACGATTATTGATCTTAGTCGAGCCTCATGCAGCTCGTTCCTCTCGGCGGCGAGATCTTCCTTATGCTCGCCGGTGTGAGAGGTCGGCCGCTTCCTTGAACTCTTTCGGCTTGTCGAGATCTTATCTTCCACGACCAACCGAATGTTGTCTAATCTCGATCTCAGTGGCCCGGGCTTGTTCGGACGAAGGACTCGGTAATGAGTAGACAAAGACGCCTTGAACTCGCAAGAAGCTTAGCTTGTCCTTCCCGGAAGATCCCGAGCCGATCATCAAATTTCGTCTGGCGCCGAGCCGAGGCTTCGAGTGACAATGGCGAGAGACATCGTGGGCGGCCGATTGGGACATAGAGGATTTCAGCCCACGAAGCTCGGTAGCGGTGGCTTCAAGCAGTCTTCTTCCACACGTTGTGGATCGCCTGGCGAGGGCACGGTTCGAGTGCGCTTGGCTTTTAATAGCCCTCGCCACATACTTGGAACGCCGACGATGCGGGCCGGGCGCTACCTCGAATGCGGACTCCAACAAGAGCCGAGCGGGCTCGTGGATGCCGAGGTACCAGCCCGTCGACTTCGCAGTCCAAGGATACCGAGCGGACGCCGAGCTTCTTCGACATGTTTATCCTTGTCCTCGGGGATTTCCCTCATCGGCTTTCCGGGGCTCGAATCACTGGGTGGGTCGTCATGGTCCGACCCATCTCGGGGTGCTCGGGCCCGAGGCAAGTTGTCGATCATGTACCATTGCCAGCATTGCGGCCCCTCAAATTTTCCATGTAGCCGAGGTCTTCGGTGCTCGAATAGCCTATTTGTTCCCTCAATCTCAGTTCTTCTTCATGAAGCTCGCCGACGAGAAAAGTGGAGAACTAAGCGTTGTAGACGAGGCCACTCCCGATGTCGCAAAGAACATGTGGAGTCTTGCCGATTTGTGCAATAAGCATCGGATCGGAGTAGTCGGCAAGCTCCGAATCGGTTGAAGAATTTCTCGGGATGCTCGGATAGAATCACCGACGCTTCCATCCCGATTGTTTCTTCTTCGGATGCCGTCTCGCATTCCAAGTCGATTGGAGACGCCTCGATGTTCGATAGGTGGCATATCGCTCGAGTGGAGGAACCGTGAGGGGGGCTGTCCAGGCGTTGAATTTCTTCACCGTGAGCTTCGTAGCCTCCCCTTGTTCCATCTCTATTGGTTCTTCGATGGAGACTCCCTTCTCCATCGATTGAGTCTTCTCGAAGACTCGGCTCATCTATTAGCCGCAAAGGCCGAATAGGTTGGCCGAGTAGCCCGTTCGACAGAGTTTCGAGGAGATACCTCGGATTCAAGCAGCACGTCCGGGATGGCTTTCTTCGTTTCTTAGCCGCCTTAGATATTTTTGGCCGGAGGTGTTCTCTTCTTTGAAGGTGCGACTGCTTGAAGCTTAGTCGGTTGAGCTTGGGGACTCGACCCTATCCGCCGAAGGGCAAGCAGATGGTTATGGAAGCGCACCTTTTTCACATCAAGTACTCTTTATCATCAAAGGTGACTTGATCGAACCATAGTGGTCTTCAATCATTACCGAGAGCTTCGCCCATACGATAATTTCCCCCTTCGCGCTCGGGATGGGTGTTGACTTGTCAAACTTGGCCGCTTGGATCATGAATTCTCGGATGAAGAAATCCGTCCGAGCTTGATCTTAGCGCCATCATATATCGCCATCATTAATTGGATCTTAGGTCGGGAGACCCGATCGAATGAGCCGCCTTGGCTTGTCGCCACTGAGTGACAATGTAAGCCAAGGCTCAGTATTGTGGTAAAGCATGGCGTTCTTGGGAAAAGCAACTCCGAAGGTTGTTGGCTTTCCCTGAGAATATGGATAGGTACTCGTCTACCGAATCGTCATTGTAGCCTACGGTGCCGATTCCTTCGGATGGCAAGTCAAAGTCGTTCTTCGATGCTTCCTTGATAGATATACGTTTCAGCGATTGGGAAGCATTGTTGATGGAGTAAGTTCGAACCTCCCAATGATGTCTCCGGAGATGGAGTCTGAATTGAGGTATATTTCAGCCACCTGTTGAGGAAGGAAGAACGTTGGCTTCCTCGATAGAAACTTCTCCAAACCGGACTCCCGTAGAGATGCGAAGATCTCATCCATGTAGTCTAGGTCGCACGCATCGAATTCCATGACCGGTTCGGCACTGCACACGGCCTTTTGCAAGAATGTCCTCCATGTTATGAGGGGCATCTACAGTTATGTTCGCCATAGTACCTGTTACATAAGAATCTTATTAGTATCAGTTTTAGATACAACAGTTTATATATATTGATACTGAAGAAACAGAGAATACAAGAATGTTCTAATAAGCATACCAATAAAATCGAGATAAGATATGAAGATGAAGTTGTAAGTAAGGATTGCTTTTGCAAATCTTGGATTTTTCGGACTTGAAAGATTTGAAGTATGCTAATGGCAGTTTGAGAAGATATGATCAAATATATATATCAAACGGGAAGATGAACAGTTATTTGATCAAAGGTTGAGTTTAAACTGCTTTATAGAATGGACGGTCAAGATTAGAAGATATATTATAGGTAATGATCGCATATGCCGCCTAAGTCAAAGCCGCTTGTAAAAATAGCCTAAGTAGTACTCGTGAAAAGACATGCATTAAATGCGTGCGAGTTCAAACAAGCTTATGTATGGAATGTCGTGCATTAAATGAAATCCGTTAATAATAAAGACAAACCAAGAGATATTAATATCATGCCGAATCTTTGTCATAAATGCAAGGTAATCGTTATATAAATTACTACCGAGTAGAGATACGCAAACCTGTCAGCTGAACATAGTAGTCAGCTGATACCTCGTGTAGATGGTTTCTGAATCTCTACGTACTGAATACATTTAGTACTGAGAGTGAACATTCCCCTTTACTGAAATGGTCCTCTCTTGAAACCTTTTACTGACTGGGGTCAGTAGGGTCCAGCAGACCTAGCTCTACTGAAAGTTCTCTGAATCTGGATTCAGCTAGAGGCTTGGTCGGTAGATGTCGGCCCGTTGCTTGTCAGTATGGATCTTTTCCATCCTGATATCCTTCTTTTCGACATGGTCACGAATGAAGTGATGTCTGATGTCCACGTGCTTGCATCTCGTGTGTAGTACAGGATTCTGAGTGATTGCAATGGCACTGGTACTATCGCAGAAGATCGGCACTTCATTCTGAATGACGTCATAGTCTCTCATTCCGTCTCGACCCAAAGGATTTGGGCGCAACAACTTCCAAGCAGCCATGTATTCGGCTTCGTAGTCGAGGTAGCTAACGAGTGCCGTTTCTTTGAAAACCATGAGATCGCCTTGCCGCCAAGGAACCGACATGTTCCCCGAAGTTGATTTTCGGTCAATTCTACATCCCGCATAGTCAAGATCTCGAATAGCCGTTAGTTCAATATTATCATCACCGGATACCATAAACCCATGTCGGTGTTCCTCGGAGATAGCGGAGAATCTTCTTTGCTCGAGTCCATATGGCTCGCCTCGGATTCGCCCGAAATCGAGCACGAACACCTACAAAGATAAGTTATGTCAAGACGAGTAGTCGTTAAATATAATAATGAACCAATTATAGCACGATATTCGGTTTGGTCTATCGATACTCCCTCTTTATCAAGATCTATCTTCATATTCGTATTCATCGGGATCTTGATAGATTTGCCGGATGTGCACCGAATCTTTTGATGAGGTCTCGAGTGTATTTCGCCTTGGTTGATGAACGTTCCCTTTTCGGGATTGCTTGACTTGAAAACCAAGGAAGTAGTTCATTTCTCCCATCATTGACATCTCGAACTTATCCTTCATCATCTTTTCAAATTGTTGACACATGATGACATTCTTTGATCCGAATATGATGTCATCCACGTAGATCCGCACAAGTAATAAGTCTTCTTCTAGTCGAATGCTTCGAATAGAGTGCGATCTACCGTGCCTTTCGAAAACCTTTATGAAGAAGAAACTCGGACAGTGGTATCGTACCAAGCCCCGGGTGCTTGTTTTAACCCATACGTAGCCTTTCCCGAGTCTATATACTTGATGTCCCCGCCGAAAGCCGGGCGGTTGTTCCACATAGACTTCTTCTTTCAAAGACGCCATTCGAGAACGCAGACTTCACATCCATTTGATAAACTCCCGAATCTTTGATGTGTTGCGTAGGCTAGAAATAGTCTAATTGCCTCCAATCTTGCAACCGGAGCGAAAGTTTCATCGAAATCTATTCCTTCGACTCGACAAGTAGCCTTTAACCACGAGCCTTGCTTTGTTCCTTACTATAACGTTGTTTTCATCTCGCTTGTTTTTGAAGACCCATTTGGTTCCAATGACATGTTGATGACGGGGTCCGTCTACAAGCTCCCACACTTCGTTTCTCGTGAACCGATTCAGCCTCCTCCCCGCATAGCTATGATCCGGGCCAAGATCCTTTAATGCATCCTCAATGGTCTCGAGGCTCTTCAAGAGACAAGAGCGAGAATATAATGCGCTTTCTCCTTGAAAGAATCGGATCTTGTCTTGACATTTGCTCGAAGGATCTCCAATGATCGATTAGGGAGTGTGAGCATCGAGCCACGATCTACGATGTTTCAGCCTCTTCATCTCGAAATTTGTTCAACACGGATAGTAGGTGAGTTAGGCATTTCAGCTTGTACTATTATGAGATTGAAGAATTTCAAAGGTGATAAGAGTATGATCTACCGAGTCACCGTGTTCGGGGGCATTCAGCTCGAGAACATTACTAGATGTTCCCCCCGAGTTGTTATTCTCGTAGTGGTCTCGTTACCACTGGGTTTCTTCATCGACCCGAAGTTACCCGGGATTGATTCCGTTCGGGAGAATCAATTCGCTCGCCTACTTGCTCGCCGGTTGAGATTCGGTAGATTTGTCTTCGTTTCTTCGTCTCGAATCATCATCCCAACATAGCCGGATCTTTTCGGGTTTGTCCTTTAAGCTTAGATCCCGTAGGCCGTCTACCGATGTCCTCGATTGCGAATTTGAGTTATTGCTCCCGTCTTCGCAGCAAACTCGTTAAAAAACAACATGAGGGCTTTCCTCCACGCAAAGAGTCCGATAGTTGAATACTCCGAAAGCTTTGCCGACCCGAGAGTATCCTAAGAATACTCCCCCGATCCGACTTGCTATCAAAAGTCTTCACTGATCTTTCCCATTATTGTGGATAAAGCATGAACAACCAAAGATATGGAAATAAGATAGAGAAGGCTTCCCCGCCGTTCCAAAGTTCATATGGTGTCCTCTTATGCCGCTTTGTCGGTAGAGATCTATTCGAGTGTAACACGCAAGATCCGTCGCTTCCGCCCGCACTTGGATGGGAGTCCCGAATCTGCGAGTAGAGTTCTAGCCGCTTCTTTGAGAGTTCTTGTTCTTTCGTTCAAGGAACTCCATTTTGCCGAGGTGTGCGGGCACCGATGTCTCATGCTCTATTCCTTCGCTCGCGTAACTCCTCTACCATGGAATTAAGGAACTCGGTTCCTCCGTCCGAACGTATTTTTCCCGATCTTGGTGTTCTTCTCGACACCGAGCCTTTTCGTAAGCGTTGGTAACTCTATTTTGACGTCGACTTGTTTGCAATGAATATGACCCATGTGTAGCGCGAGTAGTCATCTATGACCACTAATGCATATTTCCCGCCCCTCGATCATCAGGGGAGACCGGACCGAACAAATCCATATGTAGTACACCAAGGATTCCATCCGTGGAAGGAGATGGAACTGTTGGATTTTGATTCTTTGTTTGCTTTCCCTTCGCATACATGCTTCACACCGAGTGTCTTTGCCGAATATTTCATTCGGTAGTCCCCTTGCTAGAGTGTCTCTTGCTAGTTTGTTGAGCGTCTTGAAGTTGAGATGGCCGAGTCTTCTATGCCATAGCCACCCCGTTCGATTATCATTCTTTGCCACAGAGACAAGCTTTAGGTTCACTGAGTTCCGATGGCCAAGAACATATATGTTCTTTCCGCGCGAACTCCGATAACACTGTTTTCCCCGTAGATTTATCAATAACATCACGTAAAACCAACGTCAAATACCACTCTATTTGAAGTTATCACAAAATTGACTAACGAGAGAGAAGGTTATGTTCAAGTCCTTCAACATATGATACTCTTGGAATTTTGGCGCTCCAATGCCGAGTGTTCCATATCCTCTAGTATAGCCTTTTGCATTGTCTCCGAACTCACTCCCGGGTCCTTCTTCGTGATATAATTCTTCGCAGACTCCTTTGGTATGTCATATGTCTTGAGCATCCGCCGTCCACATACCATGGGTCTCTCGCGCACCCGCAAAATGCAATTATATTCGAGTACCCTTTATTTTTGATTCTCGGGTCCTTAGGTGTTAGTTTTAATAACCCAAATCCGTCTAACAACCCCGGTGGTTTCGCACATCTTCTTTCCACTAGAGTCAACATATCTCGACCACCGGATCGGTCACGAGTGACTTCGAGGCTTCCGAGGTTCGGGAGTCCTAATCTTCCCGAGCCGGTGGATCGCCGACGTTTGCCTTCCCGTGCGGCCTCGTTTCTTCCCGACTTTTGGAACCTCTTCGACTATAGGATCATAATAATATGACCCATACCGAGCTGGATGTGTCGCTTTGGAGGTCCATACCGATCGGCCAATTTTGATTTCTTCGGTTCCCCCTCGACCGAACCGGGGTACTTTGGCTTTGATCTTGTTGTCGAATCTCGCCGAGTAGGATGAGGTGTTTTCATCTTTTGTTTGTTCTTTACGAGGGGGTTCAATATATCAAGCATTGATGGTCTTTCCTCGAACAAACCTATCAAGCAAGCCGTCCTTCCGAGTGTATGGGCGACGAGGAAGCTCCCCGGGCCGAATCCAAGTCCTTCCTTGCAGCTGCTTTGGCTTGTTGCTTGCTAGAATAGCCTCCAATTTCTTTTCGCCGCCCATGTACCTCTCACCATCGAGGTTCCTCCGGACATCATCACTTTTCTTCAGACGCATCATGTTCGGTCCGAAGTCCCGACAGCTTTTGCTTCAAGCAGACTCGGCCCAAGCATTTTTTCCGAGTCAAGTCATTGGACAAAACCGAAATCCGATCTTCTTGATGCCGAGACTTGGCCATCGGAGAGTTTATCTCCTCCCCGAGTCTCACCACAAGTCCTTCGGCCTCGCAGTAACCCGACTCTCCCGAGAAAGTCTCCCGATTCTCCACTTTCGTGGTATCCAACTCCCCGAAGAGTCTTGCCGAGCTGCGCACTCATTTGAATTTGTTCATCTAGTAGATCTTCATATGCGGTTGTGATGTCCAAATTCCCATCCGCACCTGAAAGCTGTTTCGTGTGTGCAGGTGTGAAGAGGAGTTGACCGGTTCATGAGAATTTACCTCATCCTCTTCACCCGCCATCATGCACATTTCGGCCGATTCATCTCGCTTCATGTTCTAGGGCCATGAAAGCCGCTTCATCGTCGAGATGAATCCATAAAGGAGTCGACCTCTTTCGAGTCGTCCGAGATTTCGCCAGCCTATGTAGGATTGTCTTTTCGGGCGAATTTCTCTCTCCTTGCCTTACGTGCCTGCGCGTTCAAGACTATCGAGCTCGGGACAATCATATTGATAATGTCCCGGCTTTTTGCGGTTGTAGCAAGTGATGACTTTTTCTTCTTTGGTTGCACTATCCCTCGAGGGTGCTCGAGTCATCTTTCTTTTCGCATTCGAAGATTGTGAGTCGGGAGAGCATTTTGGTGTATATTCGACTTACCTTTTGTGTCTCGGTATGCTTTAGTCGCCTTTCTACGCCTCTCCTTCTCCTTCGATACTTTACAGACGAGCAGGTGCATACTTCGAGCGAGACTTCCTTCTTGTAGATCATTGAGTGAAGGCTCGGCCTTACTCGTCGTCTTGCTCGTCACGGGAGATGCTCTGGCCGACCGTTGCTTTGAAAGCATGGTCGATCTTTGTGTCGCCTTCGGCTCTCGGCTTTCTTTGAGGTCCGCCGAATTCAAACTCCTCGCACTGTAATTCCGAAAAGATATGGTCGGGAGAGACAACATCTAAATCGAATGTCGCAATAGAGTGGCAAAAGGTGTCCAAGGTGTCCGTCCGACGATTGCCCTTAGTATCTTTAGATTCATTTCTTGGTTGCTCGAATGTCTTTCCCGAACCGTTGATTGAGTTCATCGATTGGTAACTCGACGTTCGCATCTTTGATTTTGTCACCAGGCATTAGAGACAAGCTTTCCAGCTTTTGGAGTTCTAGCGCTAGTTTATTCGCTTTAATCTTCTGAGTCCCTCGACTCCGTAGCGCTAGAGCATCCCAGAGTTCTTTAGCGGTTTTGCATTCCTGAACCCTGCCAAGATAAGAATCGCTAAGAGTGGTTAGTATGGCATTCCTGGTGACTCGGTCTAGATTGTGAAGCTTCTTCTCTTCAGGAGTGAAGAAACTTCTGTCTTTAGGGATCTTCTTCCCAGTCACCATTCCTCCTCCTTCAGCTTGAGTTACAACACTATCGATCATGGGAACGATAGGTCCATCTTCAAGCACTTCAGTCATACTGTCATGGAGGGATGTCAGATGTGCTTCCATTCTGACTCACCACACTCTATAATTCTCCACCGAGAACATGGGTACCATTCTTATACCTGACATATCAGCCATGAAGAATAATGATATGAATGTAGAGTGATATGCAGTGAAAAACGTTTTCCTCCGGATCCGTCTCGAATAGACCCGAGCCTCAAAGTGACAAGAGTCTTAAGGAACTCCCCGCTATGATACCAATTGTTGGTCCCGAGAGTGAGTTCGAGTGTAGAGGGGGGGGTGAATACACCGAACCCAAATTTCTCAACTTCGAACACGAACAAATCCTATTCGAGGAAGATGCCGCATCGAAAATGATTCAAAGGACTGCATAACCGTTCCCGAATCGAGTTAAAGGCTAAAAGGGCCGACTCGGCCGAGATCTCGCTAACCGACTAGGTCGAATTCGGCATCGATCGCAAGAGTTCGGTGCGCCGAATAGTGTAGCCCAAATCGCTTTTTATGAGAAAACGTTTTAAGTCTCGGTCCGTAGATAAGAAGTTCAAGATATCGAGACGCTTAATTGATTTTAAATACGATGTTCGGCATGCATAAGTAAAAATCAATGTAACAGATAAGTAAATGACACAGAGATTTTTAAAGTGGTTCGGATATCAACAATCCTACGTCCACTGTCCCGATAGATCAGGAGGCTATTATTTATATTGAGTTAGTCTCAGTCAGCTTGTGCACAGGACAAAGCCGTGGCTTGGGGATTATACTCGAGCAAGTCCCAGCTTACAATACTATCAAACTTAAAGTGTTTGACAAACTTCTCCAACGGTGAAGGAGTCCTTATACAATAATGATTGGGTTCAAAGGTGAACTCCTTCGTCTAAGCTATGGATATATCGGTTGAGCTTAGGGTTAGAGGGATGGGGAACAAGAATGTAGCTTCTGAGAGCGACGAACGGCCGAGGTTTAGCTTTAAGTTCGTGTCACGTCGCTTGGATACTAGATGCTTTGTTGACGGTTCGCCTTGGTTCCCTTATGAGCTTAAAGGTAGTATTTCGCCGGATATAACTCTTTCGATTCTTGCGGAAGACTTAGGCTTTTGGAATTCGCTCGTTTGAATGTTCGTGTGTGTGTTCGTTTCTTCGTTAGCTCGTGAACTCGTTCCCTTTTTAAATCTTGAATGATCCCTCTATTTATAGAGAAGAGATTGAGAAAGATCCGTTGGAGACGATCTTCTTCTCTCTCTCTCTTTTTGGTAGCAAACGGCTCTTTTTGGGCGTAGGTAACGGTGCGCTTTTCCTCCTTTTTCGGAAAGTGTTGACTTGCGGCTTTAGTAGGTAGGATGACACGTGTATGTTTGTCATTTGTCGAGGCGGATAGAGCGGTTGAGACAAAGACGAGACTTCGAGATAAGCCGAAGCCGACTTCTCTCATCCTCGTATATGACAATGCCGATTGTCTTTCAAAAGATTCCCGACAATCCCGAAGACTATCCGCCGATGCTTGAGTCCGACCTTGTATTCGGTAGATAGACAAATGAGATAAGTCTATCGAAGATCGGCTCGAGTCCAATGAACTACTCCCGCCGAGTTCGGTCCGATCGACTCTCTCGCATATCGCTCCCGCCGAGTCCAAGATCACCGAGTCTTCTACACCGGTGCCGAGGCAAATAAGCTACCGAGCGCCTTGACCGGAGCAGAGTGTCTACCGAGTCCGAAACCTCGAGACAAACAACATATACAACGGAATGGTTCACCAATCGGATAGGGTTTTGGGATCTTCAAATCTTCTCAACGGTTCGTAGTACATAAAGCTACCGAGCTTGGTTCAAGATAGAAGATAGAATCATTTCCCAATCGAGTGAAACAAAGGCTTGAGGATAGAATCATCACCCAACATTGATTCGGAAGATAACCTCGCCGAGTCCGCTCTTATCGAAGATCAACTCCGAGTACGGTGAACTACTCCCCGCCGAGTTCGGCCCGATCGACTCCTTTCGCATATCGCTCCCGCCGAGTCCAAGTATTTACCGAGTCTTCTATCGAATGCATAGCTGTTGAACTTTAGCTAGTCTACTGAGTTCCTAACACGGTGAACTAAGTTAAGCTATAACAATATCGAAAGCTCATCATCCAGCTAGGGTTTTGGGATCTTCAAATCTATCATAGTGAACCTAATTCCCAACATATTATATTAATAAAAATCATATGATACTTTTTCTTCAAATACAACATAAGTATTTTTGATTAACTATTAATTTTTCTTACATAACGAATTTTAAAATACTTTCATTAATATAATATTTTTTAAGTAATAAGTCTTTATTACACTAAAGTTGTTTGGAATAGGTTTTATAAGAAATTTCTAGCTACTTATGCATAAATTTGCTTAAAAGTTCATTTTAACAAAAGTTGTTAGTGTTTGCAAATAAATATATATATATATATATATATATATATATATATATATATATATATATATTTTTATACACTAACGAAAAATTACTAAAATATTAAAAAAATTTAAGTAATGAAATTTTATATATATATATATATATATATATATATATATATATATATATATTTGGCAAACACTAACAACTTTTGTTAAAATGAACTTTTAAGCAAATTTATGCATAAGTAGCTAGAAATTTCTTATAAAACCTATTCCAAACAACTTTAGTGTAATAAAGACTATATATTTTTGAAAAACACTAACAACTTTTGTTAAAATGAACTTTTAAGCAAATTTATGCATAAGTAGCTAGAAATTTCTTATAAAAACTATTCCAAACAAGTTTAGTGTAATAAAGACTTATTACTTAAAATATATATATATATATATATATATATATATATATATATATTTCGGATCATATTTTATAGCCAAGTGACACAATTTATCGAACATATTACTATAAAATATGATCCCAAAAAATATATGATTTTTTTTTGACAAACACTAACAACTTTTGTTAAAATGAACTTTAAGCAAATTTATGCATAAGTAGCTAGAAATTTCCTATAAAACCTATTCCAAACAACTTTAGTGTAACAAAGACTTATTACTTAAAAAATATAGTATTATATTAATGAAAGTATTTTAAAATTCGTTATGTAGGAAAAACTAATAATTAATCGTAAATACTTATGTTGTATTGAAGAAAAAGTATCCTCTGATTTTCATTAATATAAAATTTTTATTTTAATTTTCATGATTAACTATTAGTTGGAGAAAAGTTTTATAATTGTTGTATTTGGCTCTTAAAAATAAAATTACTAAAATATTAAAAAAAAAAAAAAGTAACGAAAATTTTTGGCCAAATTGATCCTCAATGTTCGATAAGTTGGATGTTTTTGTCCTCGAAAAAATTATTCCGAAAATACCCTTTTAATTTAATTTAATTTATAAAAAAAATTAACGGTTAACTAACGGAAAATTAAACGGAAGGACCAAATTGGCCAAAATTTCATAGTTTGGGGACCAAATAACTAAAAAAAATAAATAAAGGACCAAATTGGCCAAAAAAACATATTTTGGGGACTAAAAAATCCAATTTGCCTTATTTAAATTTTAAACAAGACGAGAGTTAAGTAGAAATTAAAAACAAAGAAAATTATTTACAAAATTCTGTATAATACAAAATTGATTTTAAGAATTGAGTGTCCTTTTCTCCAGTCACTCTAAAATCTCAAATATCATTATGAATTTAAACATCTAAATGAAAAGTTAAATTATGTAGTTACATTCAAGACAATTAGAAGAATCACGGATCCTCGAGCACACCTTTTAGTATAAAATTAATATATCCAATTGTTATAGAAGTAATTGTTGGCAATTTCAACAAGTGAATTCGGCAGTTTAACCCGATTTCGAATCTCGACAGTTTAAAACGTACGGTTGATTTCAGGGTTTCAAAATGAGCGAACTAAAATTCCATACAGTTTTAGTTTGCGTCGATTGCGATTTGAAAAGAGACTTGTTTGCCTCATAAATGGTAAGCTCTCAAAATTATGAATATTCTAATACTAATTTAATTATCTCCAAACTTTTTATTCGAAGTATTTTTTAGAAAGAGTGGACTATGTCAGATGATTTCAGTTACAATAATATATAGCATTTAAGTACTATCGAATATATATATTTATAAATAAATCACATTATTCTAGTATACGCATCAGTTTTTATCTTTTATTTCATTGTTGCTGTATTTCATACTTTACAATCGCTAGTATTATTTCATATGTCTTCAAAGATTGATTGTTACTTGTTAGTTAAGAACTACCTAATTTACCAATGACAGAACTTTTTATATTAGGCTTATTAGTTTGTAAATACATTAACTTTGAGCAAATTCTAATTCTGATATGACTTGTATAAATACACGATTTTTCAATTTGTTAAAATTTATCCACCAACAAAAACTGTCATTTTGACACAACAATGTATTAGATATATTCGGCATATGTTTGACGTAATCCGGCTTCCATATCTTTGTACACAGGGACGGAGCTAGACTTTTTATCAAGGGGGGCAATTAATAACTCATAATAATATTATAAACAAAATTAAGAACTAGATTAAAAAACAGTCATAGTATCCATTACACTCACATGTCAAGCTAAATATTCAAAAGCAAATGTAGAAACATCACAACATTTCTCTTCTATTTTTCATTTTCTGGTACCGCCTCATAATATCTTCATTAGTGACATCTACAAATACATCCTTTTCGATGTAAGGTACTAAGCAATCGTTTAATAGCTTGTCTCCTAAACGATTGCGCAGAGAATTCTTGATTATCTTCATAGTTGAAAAAGCTCTTTCAACGGTAGCAGTGACAACCGGTAAAGTCAATGACAACTTAACTAACATGTAAACCAACGGAAAAACATCATGTTTCCTTGTAGAAACCATCATCCCAGCAAGACCTGTAAGACCTCCAATTCCTGATAGGTCTGAGAACTTTTCATCCATGCGCACATCAACTATAAAACTTTCAAGTTGCGTTTCAAGTTCATATAAAGCAGCTTCAGGAAACTCAGATGGATAAAACTTTGCAAGACCAAGTAGCTTTTTACTATCAAAAGCAGCAAATGAATTTCTAGGATCAAAGCATGTCATATGTAAAAGCAAGTTTGTGTTTACCTCATCAAACCGTTGATTCAATTCTTGAGCTTGCATGTCAATCACACTATAAAATAGCTCAACTCGATAATGGTGGAGATTCGTCATTATCTCACTTCTTCTTCTTCCTCTTCCCCGAGCTACATATTCATCTTCCATGTTTAACACAACTATCTCATTTGTGCTACAATATGTAGAAACATCAATCACCAACATTTCCCAACTTTCATCTCTCATTATTTGCAAGCGTGTTTTTGCTACCGTAACAAGTTTCATTGCGTTAACAATATCTTGATCCTTCTTTTGTAGCACTTGGGATAGTTCATGTGTGATCCCTAAGATTTGCCTCATAACATGTAACACAAACACAAATTCAAATCGACTTATAACTTCTAGCAAATCTATAGCTTCAGCTCTTTGTGAATCATCATTGCCATGATCCCCAACATATTCAAGCACATCAACAACAGAAGGAAATAGACGTATCAAGTTGATGAGAGTACCGTAATGAGAACTCCAGCGAGTATCGCCGGGCCGCTTCATTGACATTTCTTGATTCAAGCCCGATCCAGTCATAATCTCACCACTTGCTACTTCATCAAGAATCCTCTTTCTTTGGCTTTCCCGAAATACATCTCTACGCTTACAAGAGCCTCCAACAACATTACATAAACGAGAGATAGTATTAAAAAAGGAGCCAACACTTGTATGTTTTTTTGCAACAGCAACTATTGTAAGCTGAAGCTGATGAGCAAAACAATGGACATAATAAGCTTGGGGATTCCTCTTAAGTATCAAACTTTTTAGTCCATTGAATTCACCTCTCATGTTACTTGCACCGTCATATCCTTGACCTCTCAAACTTGAAATGCTTAACCCATGAGTAGATAATAAAGAATCAATACCCTTCTCTAATGAGGTTGCAGTTGTGTCACTAACATGGACAAGACCAAGAAACCGCTCAATGACACATCCTTTCTTGTTCACATAACGTACAACAACTCCCATTTGCTCTTTCACAGATATATCCCGACATTCATCAACTAGTATGGAGAAAAAAGCATTTCCAATATCATCAACAATAACATTTGTTGTCTCAACCGCATGTCGCATTTATGATATCACGCTGAATATCCGGTGATGTAAGTTTCAGGTTGTCAGGAGCATTTTTCAGCACTACTTTAGATATCTCTTCATTGGAAGAGGCCAACACTTTTAGAAGCTCAATAAAATTCCCTTGATTCAAGGATTCTTCCGACTCATCATTTCCTCTAAAAGCTAGTCCTTGCATAATAAGATAGCGGAGACAAACTACAGATGCATTTAATCTGCTTCGGTAATCAATCTTTGACTGTTTTGAAACCTTTGTAAGAGATACCTCAATGTGTTGAGCTTGATTCAACAAATCTTGGCATGCCAATCTACATCTATTATGATCACTGTTATGGTCTCCAACATGATCTCTCAATCTTTCTTTCTTACGCCAAGAACTAAATCCTCCAGTTATAAAAGCATCATGCCCTTTTTCGCGACTTCCCGATGAAAAAAGATAGCAATGTAAACAAAAAATTGCATCTTTTGCTATGCTATATTCCAACCATGTCTTGTATTCATCAAACCATGAGGGAACAAATCTCCGCTTTCTATTTGCTTCAATTTTTTATGGAAATGCATGATTGTGTGGTTGACATGGACCCTTTAATAAGTAAGCTCTACGCACCTGCTCTATTGAGTTAGGTGGATAGCTTCTTATGTCGGGTCGTAATCCAGGATCACTTGGAAGATTCTCCAAATCGACTTCCATTGATGATGCTTGAGGTTGAGGATCAACTTCAGTATTTACTTCTTCCGGGGATTCTTCATACTGTATAGGTGTATGATCATTAACCCGTAAAGAACCATCGTCCTTTTTTGTTACGGAGACAAAGTAGCGCTTCATTTTCTAAGAAAGAATAAAACAATAATCAGTCAAGACTCAAAAGTCTTATATGCTTTTACAGTCAATGTGTGAAATTAAAGTTTTATCACGAGCCAATGATAGAGTGCATCGAAGTCTTTCCGTAAGAGAAAGTCCCCAATTCCAAAAGAGTGCACTGATAGAGTGCACTGAAGTCTTTCCGAAATTCACTAAGTTATAATTTTTTAATTCGTTGCAGCCAATTATTTATTATTATTATTATTATTATTATTATTATTATTATTATTATTATTATTATTATTATTATTATTATTATTATTATTATTATTATATTAAAGTGGGAATGGAGCTAGAGTACTTAGAGTTCAATTATCAGGCATAAAAACACAATTAGAGTGACGAAGCAGAGCACACAATTATTGCTGATATAAATCATCATGAAATCACACCTAATCGATACAATTTGAAAGTAATCTCCCACGGGTCAAGAATCCACATCTACTGCTTCAAATCAGAGGAGAGGGGCAATGAAGATGCAGTTGCAGACTTGCAGTTGCAGTCATCAAGAACGCCCTCTCGAAAGTCCTCGTCCACTACTATCCTTTAGCTGGCCGCCTCGCCCTCTCGCCGGAGATGAAGCCGGACCGGTCATGCTAAGAATTGGGTGAAAATTGAGACCTAGATAGATGTATTTTGACCTTTGGGGAAATTGGAATTGTGGAAGAATGCGTGAAATGAAAGTCTGGTTTTTTAATTTTATTATTATTATTATTATTATTTTTTTGTAAACTAAGCCAGGGGGGCCCACTGCCACCCCTGCCCCCTAGTTGGCTCCGTCCCTATTTGTACATATATCGTTTTATTCTCTTTCCTTATCTTTGGTTAGGGAACCAGATAATTATGGGATTAGGATTATCAATGGGATTAGGATTATCGTTGATGGCTTAGTTCTCGGATCTTCATTGTATATATTGTTGTATCATCTTTGTAATACACACGTCAAACAAAACATCCTCAATCACTATATACTTCTCTCATATTACTTTGACATGGTATGAGAGCTGCTGCCATATCGCGCTCAGAGATCCTTTTCCTGCATCTATGGCGACTTCAAATGACAAATCAAACGCGCCCTATGGTCTTTCTTCCAATGATAATCCTAGAAGTTTGATTTCTCATACACAAGTACGAGGTCCTAACTATGAAGAGCGGGCCAAAGCAATTCGAGTTTCGCTTACCGTGAAGAAGAAAAAGAGTTCTATCGATGGATTGATCAAGCAACTGGCCGAAGATGATGCCAAATTTGAAGATTGGTGTACTGTGAATTCAATGATTATTTATTTGATTTTTAACATGTTAGAACTAGCCCTCCGTTCTAGTATTTCATATAAGGAGTCTGCAAAA
Source organism: Lavandula angustifolia (assembly GCA_028984105.1). Classification (NCBI taxonomy): domain Eukaryota; kingdom Viridiplantae; phylum Streptophyta; class Magnoliopsida; order Lamiales; family Lamiaceae; genus Lavandula; species Lavandula angustifolia. Next base: position 21,171,986 of record CM054816.1, on the reverse strand, counting down.
GAATTATGGGATGACATTCAACAACAGTTTTCCATTTGTAATGGTTCGAGGATTCACCAACTGAAGACTGAGGTTTCGAACTGCAGCAAAATGGTTCCACGATTATGGACTACTATGGCAGACTTAAAAAGATTTGGGATGCATTGAGTGATGTGGATCGTGGACCATCGTGTGTTTGCAAGGGTTGCAAGTCTGCTTTGAACGCTGAACTGGAAAGACGAGGGGAAGAAGAATGTGTCCATCAATTCCTCATGGGTCTTGATGCCGAACCTTATGGAATGTTGTGTTCTAGTATCATTGCCACAGACTTTCTCCCAAGTAAGAACGCAAACACCACCACATTCTGAATGTGACACGTGCACTTCAATTTCAAACAGGATTACCCATACAATTTCAAATAGTAAATTCAATATATGAATAAGTGCAGAAAGTGTAGGCCCGATTTTATTGTCTCTTTGATTGAAAAACATTTTTATAGAAATTGTTCGAGTTACGCTTGTATATGTATTCAATTTTAATGAAAATCTGACTTATGAATTTTAGCAAATCAATTTTATGTAGAGTGAACAGTAAATCAATGAAATAGTAAATACACAATCAATGTTTAAAGTGGTTCGGATACACATGATCATATCCTCACTTCACCGGACAGATACTCTAATATTTATTATACTGAGCCAGTCTCAGTCGATATGTTCACCGTACAGATACTCTAGTTATAGTCGTAGTGACTTTACAAGGTTTCAAACACAGGGTTTTAGTTTCTCCAACTAAAAAGGAGTTCTTACAATAAGAACAGTTCAAGAAAATGAACTCCTTCAGTTTCTAAGTGTAAGATCTAACAATGGTAGTTTATGTTGGGTTATAAGTCAGTGGTTGATCTTAATAACAACTTAGAGGGTACTTAGTATTATTTTATCAGTAGTTCTTGTAATAGGACTTATCTGTTTATCGGAAATTTGGGGGAAATCATAGTGATTTGATGCTATGGAATTGAAGATCCCAAAACCCATCTTGTATCCTTAGTGTAGTGTCGTTAGGACTAGATGATGTAATAGACTAGACTATTTGTATTTTCATTATCGTTTTTGTCTAAGTCCTGTAAGGGGTAAATATTGGTCTGATCTTCAGTAGGAAGTTACTCTCCAGAACCCCACGTCATCAATTGTAAGAGCTCGTGTTCTAAGGTCATCAGCTGACTCCGATTAGTAGAAGATTTCTCATCAGCTGACCCACATCAGTAGAAGAACACAGAATCCAAGCTCAGTACCTTCAGAGTCATCAGCTGACTTCGCTCAGTAGAAGATCCTTTATCAGCAGACTCAGACGAAGAAGACAGAGATCAAATCAGATCTACTGTATCCGACAGGAAACGACCCGAGTTTTAACATCATTCGAAAGTCAGCAGAAGATCATACGAGGATGAGTGAGAGTCAACTCAGATGAAGACTGATGTCTGACAAGTCTCACCTACCACAAACCTCGACCAATGAGAAGCGGTCTAAGCTCTTCCTGCTTTGACCAACTAAAGCTGCTCTCATGCACAGTGACCAACTACTCTGAGACAACATTTCGAACATATGGCCGTTTTTCTTGGACGTTTGTGACACGTGGCATCGTCCCCTCCAACGAACATATGCCTGGGTCACAACTATAAATAGAGAAGCCTTTCCGAGCTCCACACATGGGATATCAAAGGGATTACACGCTCAAGCTTTCGAAACACTCTAGCGCTTTCACGAAGATCCAGCGAAGAACTTGCTCATTAGAATATTTCTAGTTCTTCTCTCTAGAGTTTCTTTCTTTAGATCCCTCTTCTCTATCTAAGCTCCATTGTTATATCCATAGCTTAGAACCTTCGAAAGACATTTCGTGATTGTTCTTATTGTAAGAAATCATTCATAGTTGGAGAACATCCCCTCCCCTTCAAACTTTGGGTTGGATTGTAAAGTCGCTAAGGACTATACCTTAGATGGGTTCGTCCAGTGCACAGATACCTTGCTGAGGCTTGCTCAGATTAATCAACAAGACCTCTTGTTCGACGGGGATCGTGGACGTAGGATCTTGCGTATCCGAACCACGTTAAAAATCGCTTGTGTCATTTACTATTTTATCGCATAGCATTCAAACTATCTTACAAACTCATACTTTGCATAAAACGTATTTGAAAGTGTACTAGCCAAAACCATTTGGTTTGCGAAAAACACATTTTCAAATCAAGATGAAGTCTATCGGGCCCTACTCACTTATCTGCACTAACTCTCCGACTGAGAATCTAATACTGACAGAAGTCAGGAGGAGAAACTCAGTAGTTGAGTCACTCTGACCCGCGATCAGAAGGTTACTGTTTGGCACTATTCATCAGTTGCAACCTACAGCTCAGCTATCCTTCGCGTTTGAGAAAAATAACTTGTACTCAGGTATATTCACCCCCCCCTCTACACCTGACACTCGTCTCCGGACCAACAATTGGTATCAGAGCAACGGTGTTCTCCTGATCATCGGTTCTGAAACTACTAGTCTACTCGAATAGATCCTGAAAATGTTTTTTACTGCACAAGCATCTGTTCATACATCCTTATACTCTCACCCATAATATCTGTTATGTCAGGTATACGGATGGTGCCGATGTTCTCTGTGGAGAACTATACGGTATGGCGCGTGAGAATGGAGGCGCACCTTACATCGCTGCACGACAGCATGACTGATGTCCTAGAGACAGGACCTATCATTCCCATGATCGACAGTGTTCAATATGCCGTTGTGGAAAGTGTAGGATCACATAATTGTGCTAAAGTTGCAAAAGACAAATCAGCCTTCACGCCTGAAGAGAAAAAGCTGCACAACCTCGACCGAGTTGCTCGGAATGCAATCCTGACTATGCTCAGCGATTCACACCTCGGGAGGGTGCAAGATTATAAGACGGCAAAGGAACTTTGGGACGCACTGGCTGTACTGAGCCAAGGAACCCTGCAGATTAAAGAAAACAAGCTCGAGCTAGAGCTTCAAAAGTTTGACACATTTGCCATGGAGCCCAACGAGACCATCGACGAGATTAGCGTCAGATTTACAAACCAGATCAATGTGATCAACGGGCTGGGGAGGACGTTCACCAACATAGAGATGAACACCAAGATCTTGAGAGCGGTTCCTCGACTGAAGTGGCCTCCTTTTGCTACTTATTTACGTCGCTCAGATCTTAATGCTCTAACTCCTGATGTTATATTTTTAGAATTAAAGACGGAGGAATTCGAGCACAGCCTACCCCAACAATGTTCCAGTGCTCCAGCTGATACCCAGATAGATCATGCCTACAAGGCAACAATCAGCAAATCTGGAGCTAACCCTATTTCTTCCAGCAAGACAATAGCTGCGTCAGATGCCAAGTCTTTCGAGACTCCCGCTATTGATCAACTTGCGCTTATGGCTCTCAAGTATCAAAGAGAAAAAGAAAGAGTCATAAATCTGAAGAAATACCACCGAGATTCTCCCTTAAGTAAGAAAGATCATCGAAAAAGGGAAGAATCTAAACCTTCTACTGATTGTAGGAACGCAGAACCTACTGCTAGTCCATCCAACAGCTCAGCTGGAAAAGGCGGCAGAACTATTGTGCTACAACTGCAACAAGGAGGGACACTATCAGTACGACTATCCCCAACTCTCAGCTGCTCAACGAGCAGAACGGCAGGCCAAACACGAGAAATTTTGCCGGAGAGATATCCGAAAACTCAATCGAGGAAGATACTTTTATGTATTCTTCTGAAGACGAAGCTGCATTTGTCGCCGTTGAGGTCGGAGAAACAGATCTAAATCAACAGCTGAATATTGTCTGATGGCCGGAGAAGAGGCTGAGGTAAACTCGAAACTTAATATAACCTCTTCTTCACAAAGCACACACGACACATGCTCGGTCACAGATGAACCTCTAGACATGGTACAAGTATATGATGATCTACTAGAGGAGCAAATTCAGCTAAGTAGAGAGTTCAGCAGAACTATTCAAGAATTGGAACAGGTAAAGGCTGAGAATTAGAGACTTTCTTCTGATTGTCAGGTCTCTACTGATTCAGAGAATCTTGTAGCGAGACTCAAGGAAGAAATTGAATCTCTTATGACTAAGTCTCAGCTTCAAGAAACTCAGTTATCAGTTCTGACCAAGGACAATTATGAGAAAGATACTGAAATAGCCCGACTCAGTCAGAAACTTGCAGAAGTTGAGAAAGAATATGAATCACTTCGGAAAAGTGAGGAGGTCTGGAGAGGACTGATGACTGAACAGTACCTGGGAGCTAAAGGGAAGTTGGAAAGCATGCTCAGAGCTCAAAGACCACTAGCCTTGAAAGAAGGACTTGGCTACACTCATGAAGCTTCCACTTCCACTTCTAAGAGCTTAGAAATGCTGGCTGATAGGTTAGTCAGAGGGAAAGTTTAGATTTTCTAAACCAACAACTCAGGCGAAGAACAAACAAAAGATGATTTCACCTCAGTCGAGCAATAAGAAGCAACTGACCAAAGGTTCTAGCCCCAGGACACCACGATCAAATTCAGGGGGAACCAAGAAGGTCAGGAGGGCAGAGCAGTTCAGCGAGCTACTGTATGTGCATCCAACACAATATGGTTCATATTATTATGAGCCCAGGGTCAGGAGGAGCACAAAGCCTCAAAAGAAGAAAGCTCCTGAACCCAAAACTGCCAGGAAGTCAGTATCTCCCAGTCCAGTGGAGAAGAAGACTGACAAGGTTCAGAAAAAGGAGTCTCAGACTCCTAAGGTCCCGAGACAAATCTGGGTCGCGAAATCACCAACTAACGCTTAAGGACCCAAACTGAACCAAATGGTACCTAAAAATATATCTATTTTGTAGGTGCATAAGGACCCTTGGATTGTGGACAGCGGCTGCTCGAGGCACATGACATATCAAAAGAGCCTGCAGACCAATTACATACAAGAAGATGGTCCCAGAATTGAGTTTGGTGACAACTCTAAAGGCTATACAAGGGGATACGGAACGCTGAACATTGGGACTACTTCAATTCCAAGAGTAACATATATTGAAGGACTTCAACATAATTCCTTTCTGTCAGTTAATTCTGTGATAATCTGAATAAGTTATCTTTAACGCTGGTTTCTATGATATTGTTGACAAATCTACAGGGAAAACAGTGTTATCAGGCTCGCGGAGGAAGAATATCTACATTGCAAATTGGAATACCGCAGAACCTGAGGCTTGCTTACTTGCTCAGACGAAATCCAGTGATAAAAGAGGATGGCTGTGGCACAAGAGACTCAGTCACCTGAATTTCAGGACTATGAACAAGCTAGCCAAGAACTCTAAAGTCAGAGGACTGCCCAATGAAGCTTTTATCAAAGACAAAAATTGTGAAGCATGCTTGAAGGGAAAGCAGACAAAGAAAAACAATTCACCAATTTCGTCACCTTCCCCTGATGGAATCCTTCAACTGCTACACATGGACATGTTTGAGCCAGTTTCTCCAGTGACTATAAGAGGCAAGAAGTATGCCCTCATCGTTGTTGACTATTATTCTAGATATACGTGGGTCATCTTCATAGCCAAACAAATCTGATGTCAAGACTGAGTTGCCAAGACTGCTGAAGAAACTCAGTGTGGAGAAAGACATCAAGATACAGAGAATCCACTCAGACCGAGGAACAGAATTTCTCAACTCAGTAGTTAAAGAGTACTGCGATACAGAGGGAATTAAGCACGAGACTTCAGCAGCTCGTACCCCTCAGCAGAACGGACTTGCCGAACGAAAGAACGAGAACACTAAAAGAAGCAAAGAAGAACGCTCCTAGCAGGCTCTGGACTACCCTCAAAGTTCTGGGCTGATGCTACTGACACCGCCTGTTATACTCAGAATCTCTCACTACTTATACAGCAGCACATGAAGATGCCTTACGAACTGTGGAAGGGGAGAATTCCTTCTATTTCTCATTTCTATATTTTTGGCTGCCCTTGCTTTATCCACAATAATGGGAAAGATCAGTTGAAGGTCTTTGATAGCAAATCTGATCAAGGAGTATTCTTAGGATACTCTTGAGTCAGTAAAGCTTTCAGAGTCTTTAACTATCGGACTCTTTGCGTGGAGGAAAGCCCTCATGTCGTCTTTGATGAGTTTGTTACTGAGAATAGGAAACCAAAGAAGACAAATACTGAAGATGTCAGCAGCAAGCTACAGGATCTCACACTGAACGACAAAGCCAAAAAGATCTAGTATTGTTGGGATGATGAGTCAGACGATGAGGAAATCCAAACCCATCCCGCAGGCACTGTAGCTGACCTGGTTGATTCTACCGAACATAATCAACATCAGGTAACAACGGTCGATGAGGAAGCCCAAGTGGTAACTGATACCTCTACTGAGAATATAAACTCAGGGGGAACGACTAATGTTCTTGAGCTAAATGCCCCTGAACCTTGAAACTCAGTAGATCCTAACCTTCTTACTGAATTGCTTCAGTCACAGAATAGCACTATTGAAATGCCTAACACTCCTGTTGACTGTACAGAAGTAATTTCAGAAGAAGAAGCCAAACTTAGACGTTCATGGCTTGACGCTCACTCTTCTGATCTTATCAGAGGAGATCCATCAGCAACAGTAAGGACAAGATCCAGACTAAGCCAAGGAGAAAGTTCTCTCTACTCTTGCTTCTTGTCTACTGAAGAACCTCAGACGATAGAGGATGCTCTCAACGATGCTGACTGGATCATTGCCATGCAAGAAGAGCTGAACCAATTTGTCCGTAACGAAGTTTGGGAGCTTGTTGACAGACCTAGACATCAGCACGTGATCGGTACTAAGTGGGTCTTCAAAAACAAGGGAGATGAAAACAACGTCATAGTCAGAAATAAGGCTCGACTTGTTGCCAAGGGATACTGTCAAGCAGAAGGAATAGACTTTGATGAAACATTCGCCCCAGTCGCCAGATTGGAAGCTATTCGTCTGTTCCTAGCCTATGCAACGCATCAAAGATTTAAAGTATGTCAAATAGATGTAAAATCAGCGTTTCTGAATGGCGTACTAAAGGAAGAAGTCTACGTGGAACAACCGCTCGGCTTTCAGCAGGGACATCAGGTGTACAGACTTCGGAAAGCTCTGTATGAGTTAAAACAAGCACATAGGGCTTGGTACGATACCCTATCAGACTTTCTGCTTCAGAAAGGTTTTCAGAAGGGGACAGTAGATCGCACCCTGTTCAACATCAAGTCAGGTGATGACATCCTATTGGTGCAGATCTACGTGGACGACATCATTTTCGGTTGCAGGAACGTGACTATATGTCAACAATTCGAGAAAATGATGAAGGAGAAGTTCGAGATGTCCATTATGGGGGAGATGAACTATTTTCTTGGATTCCTAGTGAAGCAATCAACTGAAGGAATATTCATCAACCGAGCAAATAACACTCGAGACCTCCTGAAAAGATTCGGCTGCGACTCAAGCAATCCGGACCAAGATCCCCATGAACACAAACTTTAAAATCGATCTAGACAAAGAGGGAGCTTCTGTTAACTCTACTGATTATAGAGCTATTATTGGTTCTTTACTATATTTAACAGCAAGCAGACCTGACATAACTTATGCTGTAGGTGTATGTGCAAGATTTCAGGCGAATCCCAAGCGAAGTCATCTGGAATCAGCAAAGAAGATTCTGCGATACCTGAAGGGAACACCTGACGTAGGGTTGTGGTATCCTGCTGATGATAATCTGATTCTAACGGGTTATTCTGATGCTGATTATGCAAGATGCAGGATAGATCGAAAGTCAACTTCTCGAACGTGTCGGTTCTAGGCAAAGCAAGCCGATATCATGGTTCTCAAAGAAACAACATTCGGTGGCGACGTCCACTAACCGGCAGTATATGGCTGGCCGGAAGTTGTTGTGCCCAGATCCTTTGGCTTCGACAACAACTGCGAGATTATAGAATTACTCAAAATGAAGTGCCCATCTACTGCGACTCCACCAGTGCGATTGCTATAACTCAGAACCCAGTTCTTCATACGAGATGCAAACACGTGGGCATTCGACACCACTTCATCAGAGACCATGTCGAAAAGAGGGATATCAGGATGGAGAAGATCCATACTGACAAGTAAAGGGCAGACATACTGACCAAACCACTAGCTGAGAACAGATTCAGAGAATTATCAGTTGAGCTAGGTCTACTGGATCCTACTGAATCGAGTCAGTAAGAGAAGTCGCACAACGAGTCGAAGTCGACTCGATTACTTTAATTTAGTTGGGTGAATCATACAGTACACAGTAAGGGGGAACATGGTCATCAGTACCACAAGGATCCTCCTGAGTCATTACGGTAACCAACTGATCGTAAAAGTTCAGTTGAAGTGGTTTGCGTAGTTAAAATATTTAATATTCTCAGAAGCATGCTCGCATTTATTAAATCAGTCGTTTGCATTTAGTAGCATGATGTGCATTTATTTCCCGCCATAAATTTTTAAGGTTTAAGTCAGTAGAAACCGTTCTTATTTAAAATGGTTAGCCTTTAATGCTGCCTGCAACGCATTTAATGCATGTCTTCTCACCTTACTTTATCTGCGCATATCTTACGTGGGTCTAGGTTAGAGGCGGCAAATGTAATCATTCCTTTTATAACATCAGATCACAGCCGTCATTAAAAAGCGAGATTTTATAATAGCCGTGCGATTGAAAACTCTTGATATTCAAATCTTATAAAATCTCCTCTTTTCTCTCTAATCCTATCTTTAAGCCATTTTCGCACTTAGAGCTTTTCGAGCATTCAGTGTTTACACTCGCTCTCTCTCAAAACTGCTTACTCTTTTCAACTCAAGCTCTGTGTTTACGGTAATTTCTTAACCATCTGTATCACTCGTATCTGACTTACTCTATTTTCAAGTGCTAACGAGTTTCTTGCAGATATCTATGGCGATCGTTCAGACCCCACACAACATTGAGGAGATCATCAAGTCAAGGGTTCTTTTCGAACCGACGATGGTCTTCCACCAGGCAGAGCTCCCCTATCTTGAGCCCATCTTCTCGTCTCTAGAGGAGTTAGGGCTGACGCTTCTGGTGACGAAGCATCCCGGATCCTATCTTCCCCGCCAGGTGGCAGAGCTATACTATAACTGGCGTTCTGTGGAAGATACAGATGGAGAAGTATCAGAGATCGCTTATATGAGGGAAGTGGCCCCTCAGAAGTGGGAATTTAGCCATGCTAACATCAATATCAGGGCGGCGCTGAAATCCTCCTTCGATCTTCTGAGTTACGGGATTTCTCCCATGGGCTACAAGGAGAAGGAACTGAACGCATATGTCCACCGCTTCTGTGGAAGGGACGACATCTCCTTTAAGTCCACGCTGCCGAAGAATCAACTCCTACCGGAGTACAGAGGGCTTGTGTACATTGTTATTCACATCCTGATGAGCGCCGCAGGTTCTTTCGACCAGCTGTCCAAGCCTAGACTCCAACTGATGATGACGATAATTTACGGTGTCCAGGTGAACTGGACGAAGTTCTTTGTGGCCGAGCTGAAGGCTCAGGCGCACAAGTTTGCATCCACTAAGCCTGGAGAGAGAAGACTTATTAGTGTGGGCAAGCTATTTATGGGACCAAGGTGTCCATACTGATCGAATACTCAGTAACGAATCACACATCCTTTGCTGATTCAAAGTACTTCGACAAAAAGCTCATTAAGTTCAAGACACGAGCAACGACTGAGAAGTCAGTCGGATGTGGAGCCACTGAGCTGAAAAGATCATCCACTGATCTGCCTCCACGGGCCGACCAACCGAAGCGGAAGAAGCTCTTCAAGGCTGGAGCTTCTAAGGCCCCCGCAAAGCCTGATTCCCCTCCACCACCTCATGAGGAGGAAATTCTGGACGCTGATACCAGGATAGAGGGTGCCACCCTCAAGGACAAGGTACTGATGGGTCGGCTCGGAGGAGACTCGGCCATAGGAAGTTGAGGAACCGGCTGGTGCTGAAGTCTCGTCCGAATGGTCGACGATGCAAATGACTCATCTCCGCACCACAGGAGAAGTCGCTGCACAGATTCCTGAGATCTCGTTTCATCAGGATCTGGTCGACATTGCGATAAGGGCCGTGGACTCGATGTCGCCGAGATTCTCCCGAACCGGGGACATCCTTGTAGAAGCTGTTTCAAGCAAAGATTCCCGCATTGTCCCTTCCGGGCAGGAGCAAAGTCTGCAGATCGCCTATAGGGTTTGGGGAACCCACTAACATAGTATCCTTCGAGGACCTACGCTCGGCCATGCTTTATCTACTTGGAGCCGAGGTCCTCCCAATAGACAGCTAGAAGCCTATCGCCGCCTTCCCATCATGACGATGATGACAATAATGATGAGAATCAAGCACCACCCAAGGACGCAGATCAGGGAGAATCTGCTGAGGGTAAATCTCCCAGCGAGAAGGGCGAGTCACCACCTCCACCTCCTACATCAGGTGACGCCCCAGTTGCTTCGAAGCCCGGTCCCGAAGCAACAACTCGCGCACCTTAGAGCAGAGGCTCGGAACCTCATCCTATCAGATCAAACTTATAGGTTTCGTGTCCTCAAAATCTGTCAACCGAGCAATCAAGAAGCAAGGAGACAAAAACCGTCTCCTAGCTAAGGACGTCCACCTGAAGTGGACGCAATATACAAAGTCTCAGACGGAGATCGCTGACAGATCGGGCGAAGCGCAGTTAAGAAGGTCTCGGACACTTCAACCTCTCTCCTACCCCTAATATTCAGGAGATCGTCCAGACTGCGCTGGCCGCTCAGAAGGCGGACTTGGATGCTCGTGAGTCGCAAGTACGCTCGAAGCTCAACATAAATCATTTCTTGGCCGAAGTCGACAAAGAGCATAGCCACAACCCAAAAGACCATGGATGAGCGAAATAAGATGGCCACCTCCAGCGTTCAGAAGGCTTTGGATGACTGCCTCCCATGAAGGTAGAGATGACTGCCTCCCATGAAGCATCGCTCCTGAAGCAGAGGCAAGAAACAGCAGCCCTAATTCGCCAAATCCGCAAGGATTAAGAGGCTGACTGGGAGCATTACTGCGATACCGTCAGCGACTTCAACACCACCACCAACTCCATTAAAGATGCTATCTTCAAACTTCAGAAGGAAGTAGCAGCGATCCGTGCCCTTCTCACCTCGGCTAGTGATGATGCCAAAAAGGGGAGAAAGGGCTGGGACAGCTCAGGTGGGTGGGGAGTCTGAAGTGAGGGAAGTCATCAAGGGGGAAGGTTCAACTACTCAGGCTGGAACCAGCTCAGTTCCCCCCCTCCCGAGTCCAAATCCATCAAGTCCAAGCAACTCAGCTGCCCGAGCCAATCGGAGGATCAGGTGAAGGATCTTCGGCTCAGGCGCAACACATAGAGGAGGTCGCATGCTTCATCGACCAGGCGGATGAGCCCCTGCCACCGGGAAGGCCTGGGAAGGAGAAAGCTACAGAGTCTACTCCACCTCCTTCCCCGACGCCCAAATTCAAAACTCGAGCGGAGCAGGAAGAACATGATAAGCGAGTGGCTCAACTCCTCCAGGACGAGCTGGACTATGAGATGAGGCTCGATGAAGAGGCTCAGAAGGCCAAGAAGAAGAGACAGCCTAAAGTCAGGATGTCCAAGAGTACGGCCAAGAAAATCTTGGATGAGCAAAAGAGAAAGGCTCAGCAATCTGCTGATGAGCCTGCCGACTCGGACACTGACAATCTGCCCCTCGCTCAGAGGATGATGAAGATCCCTACTCTTACACCTGAGCAGGAGGCAGAGGATAAGGCTACCTGGGAGGCAACACAGCAAGGGCTGAATCTTCGGAGAGGAGATAGAAGAGCTGCGGCCCTTATGGAGAAGAAGAGGTTGGATGACTTGGCAAAAATTATCGAGCTGACTGACAAAATCGCCAAGGAACCAATCCTCGACAGGAGCAAGCAGGTGCCTAGGACTTCCAAGTTCTTCCGGCGAGGTGCACAAAAAGCCTATCTAAAGAAGACTCCGCACCGCCGTGTTGACAAGTGGATTCCGTGGAACCTGAATGAGGAGTGGGAGGAGCTGAAGATTGGATTCATCAAGGCATACTACGTATGGCGTTGCTATCCTCGCCGAGGTGTCTGCCTGCCGATCTCTTCGACGAATTCATATATCGACGATGCCAACCTTAGAGCACAAATCAAGCAAATTCTTTCCAAGGAAAAGTCGCCACTCGTTGCCCCTACCTACGACACAACCGACTCCGCCCCATGACCTCTCGAGGAGTTTTGTGTACGAAGGAGATTGAAGATGAGGTCGAAGCTGCCGCACATCACAACGATCTAGATCCTCTGCGGCTCGATGATCTCGAGGATATCCAGACCACTCGGAGCCAGAATCTACAGATCTTACGGGTTGGATCCTCCTGCTGCTAAGTCTGCCGAGTTCAAGGACAAGATTAAGAAGTTCAGGCGGTAGCAGTAGATGATTTCTCTTTGTATAGGATCTAGGACTGATTGTAACTTATTTCTCACATATATATCAGTACCTTGCTTTTGGCCAGACAGCTACTGATTGTCTTATGGCTGTGTTTATTTATTTTATCACAACTGATCACTGAAGTCATCTGACACACACACACACACATAACCTATTTCTCTGATATGCCTATCTTTTAGCTGTTGATTACCCTGCTTTATTTGCTCAGTTTTTACTGAAGTCTCTTTGGGTCAGTAGTTTTGTACTTAGAGCTTTTAGTGGTTTTGGCATCATCAATTAGGGGGAAATTGTTGGGTTATGAGTTAGTGGTTGATCTTAATAACCACTTAGAGGGTACTTAGTATTATTTTATCAGTAGTTCTTGTAATATGACTTATCTGTTTATCAGAAATTTGGGGGAAATCATAGTGATTTGATGCTACGGAATTGAAGATCCCAAAACCCGTCTTGTATCCTTAGTGTAGTGTCGCTAGGACTAGATGATGTAATAGGCTAGACTATTTGTATTTTCATTATCGTTTTTGTCTAAGTCCTGTAAGGGGTAAGTGTTGGTCTGATCTTCAGTAGGAAGTTACTCTCCAGAACCCCACGTCATCAGTTGTAAGAGCTCGTGTTCTAAGGTCATCAGCTGACTCCGATTAGTAGAAGATTTCTCTTCAGCTGACCCACATCAGTAGAAGAACACAGAATCCAAGCTCAGTACCTTCAGAGTCATCAAGTGACTTCGCTTAGTAGAAGATCCTTTATCAGCAGACTCAGACGAAGAAGACATAGATCGAATCAAATCTACTGTATCCGACAGGAAACGACCCGAGTTTTAACATCATTCGAAAGTCAGCAGAATATCATACGAGGATGAGTGAGAGTCAACTCAGATGAAAACTGATGTCTGACAAGTCTCACCTACCACAAACCTCGACCAATGAGAAGCGGTCTTAAGCTCTTCCTGCTCTGACCAACTAAAGCTGCTCTCATGCACAGTGACCAACTACTCTGCGACAACATTTCAAACATATGGCCGTTTTCCTTGGACGTTTGTCACATGTGGCATCGTCCCCTCCAACGGACAAATGCCTGGGTCACACCTATAAATAGAGAAGCCTTTTCGAGCTCCACGCATGGGATATCAAAGGGATTACACGCTCAAGCTTTCGAAACACTCTAGCGCTTTCATGAAGATCCAGCGAAGAACTTGCTCATTAGAATATTTCTAGTTCTTCTCTCTAGAGTTTCTTTCTTTAGATCCCTCTTCTCTATCTAAGCTACATTGTTATATCCATAGCTTAGAACCTTCGAAGGAGTTCACATTTCGTGACTGAAAGCAAATTTTATGTTTGTATACAATGTGTTTTGTCCCTACCACTATTTTATTCTCCTATCTGATAAATAAATATATTTGCACATGTTATCTTTTATCTTGTATAAAAGTTAGATTTGTGTAGTGTGTCGGGTATCACAGAAGACAACACAAATTGGTTGAACTAACAAGATATAAACAGTTTTCACAGCTGAGATAACTTAAGGATAAGTTGTCGGTTTAAGCTGCAGTTTAGATAAGAAGTGGCTTGTCTTAGCTGCTTGTCTTTACTGGTACACTTAAGGTGGTGTATTGATGGATCACAGTGAGATGTGTTCTCCTAACTAACCTTAGTGGAGAACCAAGATCTCGGTGACTTAGCTGGTCTTAAGCTTGGTAAGACTTCAGCTGAGTGCATTTGACTATCTTTCACTTTGACCTACTATGGTGAACGTCATCGCGACCGGATCTACGTATCTTGGGTGTTAGTAGTTATTTGTGGCTTAGGCTGGTTGTCTGTATCTTGCAACCGTATCCTAGTAAAATGGTTTGATAATATCCCCTGAGGAACTCGAAAGGATTAGCACACTAAACCCGGCCAGTTGATTAAGTTCAGGTGTGTTAATAAGGTCGAGTGGTACTACTCAGGAATATAAGATGTTAATTAATTTAAGCTGTCAATGAGCTTAATTAATTAACGTATATTTCTATCTTAAATATGGAAATCGATTAAGTCTAAAATACAAGCCCTTGCTCAATTTGGGATAAAGGGGTAAGTCAGCACGGATTCTCTAGTTGAATGATTCTGTGTTTATTAATTAATTTTGCTCTGGGCTGAGCTGAGCATGGATAATTAATTAATTTGAGGCCAAGCTTTATTTCTTGTATTGGATCCCTGATCTGGCCCAATTAGTTGCCTAGTCATTTATTGTCTCTCAGAAATCATTATTAATAGATTAATGTATTTTTTACATTATTTAATAATGTTATTTATCTGGAATTAATTGGCTGGACCAATTAATTGATAAATATTAATAGCCCAGTAAATTAATTAATTATATTATGGGCTGGTTATGTGGAAGCCCATTAGAAATATAATTAAATTAATGGGATACAAATATATTAATATTATATTGGCTTTTGAAGCCTATATATATTAGTATTCTGTTCAGAAACAGATTACACACACTCATAAAACTCACGCACGCACGCGAGTAATCGAGAGAGACGATAATTTATTTTCTTCAGTTCTCTGACCACCCAGAGGAAGAAAAAGGCCGGGACACAGATCAGAAGATCTAACACAGGAGCAACAATCAAAGCCGCGACAACATACGAAGGAGGAAGGTAGCTTTTCTAACCTCATATTATCCTTCAGTAGGATCTTGCGTATCCGAACCACGGTTAAAAATCGCTTGTGTCATTTACTGTTTTATTGCATTGCATTCAAACTATCTTACAAACTCATAATTTGCATAAAATGTATTTGAAAGTGCACTAACCAAAATCATTTGGTTTGCGAAAAACACGTTTTCAAATAGAGACGAAGTCTATCGGGCCCTACACACGTCAGGAGGAGAAACTCAGTAGTTGAGTCACTCTGACCCGCGATCAGAAGGTTACTATTTGACACAGTTCATCAGTTGCAACCTACAACTCAGCTGTCCTTCGCGTTTGAGAAAAAGAACTTGTACTCAGGTGTATTCACCCCCCCCCCCTCTACACCTGACACTCATCTCCGGAGCAACAGTTTAGAATAGAGATTGAGAATAGTGTATCTCTAGAGAGAATAACTAGATCAGATATTTTATCTAAGTGGCAAGTTCTTCGCTGAATAGGCTTTGAGTTCGCTAGAGATTGTACTCTTGAATGCTTGGTGTTCCCGATGTCTTCAATGTTTGAAGCTCGATCTCTATTTATAGTTTTGACTCATGCAAAGATCCATTGGAGGGGACTTAGACACGTGTCAAAAACTACAAGAAAACGACCATCTTCAATTTGAACGTTACTGTAGAGATTCTCTCTTTTTCAGTCTTGAGGGCAGCTTTTTGTTAGTGCAAGTACAGTGCTGGAAGCTCCTCATTGGTCGAGGTTGAATGTTAGGTGAGTCTTGTTCAAACTCCAAAGCACATGCTGAGTTGACTTCCTCTGATTCCTCGGACATCTTTACTAAGTTATATTCTGCTGACATCTTCTGAGAGGTTCAGCTTTATGCCGATTCCTGTCCTCATGTTTAGTAGGTTCTGAAACAACCTTACTGAGTCTCTAATGTTGAATCCATCAGCTGAACAAATCTATGCTACTGAGTCTATCAACTACTAAACTCTAGCTAGCCTACTGAGTTCTTAACATATTGAAATCAACTAAGCTTTTACAATATATGGTTAATCACTCAGCTAAAGGTTTTGGATCTTCAAATCTTATCATACTAATCTCATCCCAACAACTCAGTTATCAGGGGAGTGCTTATGTTCTACACAACCAATGATGACGTATGGAGAATCAGGATGGAGGCACATCTAAACTCCATAAATGACTACATGTCAGACGTCATATACACTGGACCCATCCCGATTACCATGGATTCTACGGAAACCACCGTTGATGGAAAAATGCAAATAGGAAGAACTATCCCAAAGTTTAAGTCACAAATGACCAATGAAGAGAGGGAGATCCACAATTTTAATAAAGTTACTATCGACGCCAAGCTCAAAACTCTAGATGACTCCTATCTAGGAAGAGTTGCCAACTGCAAAACTACTAAAGAAATGTGGGACAAACTAGCCGAAATCAGTAGCGGAACCAAGAAGATTAAGCAAAACAAAGTGATGATTACCACTCAGAAATAGGACTCCTTCACAATGCTCCTTAGTGAGACAATAGAAGGAATGCACATCATATGTACTAACTTAATTAATGAAATGTGCAGGTTAGGTAAGAGATGCTCCAACCAGGGAATGAATAAACGAAGCCTGAAAGGACTACCTAAAGCAAAATGGGAAAACTTCGAAAAAATCCTGATGCAACGGATGATCTCGATGATAAGACACTTGACTACATATTCTTAGAACTAAAGGCTCACGAGTTCAAAATGCAGCTACCTGACCTCACAAGCAGCTCAACTAAATGTGAAAGCCAAGTCAGCATCAGAGGAGTTGCTCTATCAGCTACTGAAGAAAAGAAGGTTGCAACACTAACGAAAAACCTCAGTAAGCTTCAAGTTGAGTCCTTTTGGCTACACATACTAAAAGAAGAAGCAACAAGTACAATCAGTACAATATTTACTACAAAAAGTATCATACTTCCAGGTCAAAATCTGACAAAGAAAGAAGAAGGAAGGACAAAAATTCAAAGGCCAAATCAGAACCTTCTTCCTCCGGATGAGAGGAATAAAAAAATAGTGGACGAAGAGCAACACAAATGATACAACTGCTACAACACTAGTCATTATCAATATGACTGCCCTAGTAGAAATAAAAGCACGACGTGACTGGGTACTAAAGGAAAGACAAGCCCTGGTTGCTGAAGAAAATGAAGCCAATGCATCCTTATCAGATTAGGCAAAAACGAAGAGGAAACACTATTCGATTCCTCCAGCGATGATGCGGGGCTGATAACAGTTGAATGCTCTGAAGAGACCGACGTAAACTCACTTAAATCTATGTCTTCTTCACTACACACACAAGATCTCAGTTCTACTGCACGTGACTTCGACCTCCAGAGCTTTGTAGATCTTACGGCTGACCATCAACAATTAGAAAAGTTCTTCAACAAAGTTCTCAAAGAAAACAGAGAGTTATGCATTAGATTAAAGGAATCCAAGAAGACAATAAAGGACCTCACTGATGTACAAAAATCTATCCTGAGATTAAGTGAAGAAAGAGATAATCTAAGGAAAATATCTCAGGATCTTGAGCTACAAGTAACTCTATGGACAAAGTAGCTGACTGACAAAGAGGATGAACATCGTCAGTTACAATCGAAGTTCAGGGAACTCTATCAAGAACACGAAAGACTGAAGAAGTCATAGGAGACATTCCAATATTACTGAAAGCTCCTGAAATCATATAAACTGTTCGAAGGAATGCTAGAGCAACAACGCCTGTCCAACCACAGAGGTAGTATAGGCTATGATCATCAAACTCCTACTTCCAGTCAGACAAGGAACAACCTAAAGGAGATGTTTGTCAAAGGAACTGTTCAGGAAAACATCGAGGAGTCTATTCAACACAACAAAGGGAAGGCTAAGATGATTCCTATAGCACCACCAACACACTTCTAAAATAGAAGTCCTAATCAACTCCAGTAAAGATATCATCCTCACAGTCAGTACCAATGATATACGAATTAGGATCAATATCAGTATCTACCTCCAAAATGCAAGAATTGACTAAACCCTAACCGACGTAGGAACCAGCGTGCTCAGCTACAGAGAGATCTAGCAATTAATGACCGAATGATTCCACCAAGATCAGGAAGGAAGATAGTCTACTATATTGACACAAATGGAAACCCTAATGGAAACTCAAAGACCATCAGGGTCAAGCAAGTGTGGATTGAGAAAAATACCACTAACATGTCAAGACCCAAACAATAAAATGGTACCTAAATAATTTTCCCTTGCAAGTACATGGAGAAGGTTTAAAAGCAACACTCAAAGGAAGTGAAGACTCATGGGTGGTGGATAGCGGATGCTCAAGACACATGACCTACCGAAGAAGTCTATTGATGTACTACAAAAAGATGCAAGGACCTCTTATCTTCTTTAGTGATAACTCTAAGTATACACTAGAGGCTACGGTATATTAACATTTGGATTGCTACAATAGATAAGCCTACAGGAAAGACAGTTCTATTAGGAAATCGCACCAAGAATATATATATGGCTAACTGGAACTCTTGCAAACCAGAAACATGCCTTGCAACCAGAAGTAGCAATGACACAAGCTGCTTATGACATAGACGACTCAATCACCTTAATCTCAAATCCATCAACAGACTTGTTGTTGGGTGATGATTCAGTCCCCGGCAATAGCGCAAAATATTGGGAGATGATTCAGTCTTCTCTGTTGAGAACTAACTCAGTAGCCTTGTGCTCTGAAAACTTACTAAAGATTTGAAGATCCCAAAACCCTATCTTGATTGATGAACCATTTAGTGGTAACTTGTTTTTGTTCTGTCTCTGAGGTTTCAGACTCAGTAGATGCTCTGCATCTGGTTCAGGCTCTCAGTTGATTACCTGCCTCAGCACCAGAAGTAGAAGACTCGGTATCTTGGACTCAGCAAGAAGCAAAGATATGCGAAAGGAGTCGATAGAACCGAACTCGGCAGAGTAGTTCACTGAACTCAAAGCTGATCTTCAGTAGAGCAGACTCAACAGGAGCATGCTACTGAACAGAGATCAGACTTAGCAACGGCCAGACAGTCTTATGACTGTCAGATTCTCTAAAAGTCAAATCAGCAGAGTCAATACGAAGAAGAGAGAAGTCAGCTTCAGATCTCCTTGAAGTCTGTTCTATCTCAACCACTTTTCTGAACCTCGACCAATGACAAGCAGCCACCTGTCTTATATCTGTTAAAGCTGCAGGTCAACAACTTTCCAGAAATGGAGGGAAAGGACACTACAACCATACTTCAAAAGAGTCGTTAGCCACCAAAAAGAGAGAGACAAAGGATCATCGTCTCCAACGGATCTATCCTAATCTCTGCTCTATAAATTAAGGGATAAAATCAAATTGAAGCTCACGAGAGAACAAACATACACGAGAACAAAAACGTACTCAGAGCATTCAAAGAGCAACTCAAAAACGCTTAAGTCTTCCGCAAGAAATTAGAAGAAACAATCTCCGGCGAAAGACTACATTTCTGCTCATAGGGAACCAAGCTGAATTAAAATCATACAGCCTCTAGTATCCAAGCGACTGAACACGAACCCAAAGCTTATACTTCGTCGTTCGTCGCTCTATAAGCCACCTTCTTGTTCCCTATCCCTCTAACCTAAGCTCAACCGTTTAAATCTATAGCTTAGACGAAGGAGTTCACTTCTGAACTGATCCTTATTGTAAAGGACTCCTTCACTGTTGGAGAGTTTTTCAAACACTTAGTTTGATACCTTGTAACCGAGACTTGCTCAGTATAAATCTCAAGACCGGTGTTTGTCCAGGTGTACAAACCGACCGAGACTATCTCAATATAATACATAGCCTCCCGATCTTTTGGGGACAATGGACGTAGGATTCTTGGATCCGAACCACTTTAAAAATCGATGTGTTTCGTGTTCTTTCTTTATTTTCTTGTTACATTGATTTCTTGTGCATCTCGAAAATATCTTTTAAATCATTCAACCGAGTTTCGGAAAACTTAATCGATCGCACTAATCTACTAAAAGCTGTTTTGATAAAAACGTTTTCCCTAACTTAACCGAATTTGGGCCTACACAATTCCGCACTACTGAACTCTATCGATCGGTCCGAATTTCGACTCTAGTCAGCTAGTAGGCCTCAGTGGAGTCAGTCACTCTTCCACGCGATTCAGAATAGCTTATCTGGTCTGCTAAACTCGTTCAGTATGGCACGCTCCTGACAAGGACTGTTCGCGTTTTAAGTTGAGGAATCGGTTTTCAGGTGTATTCACCCCCCCCCTCTACACCTGAACGTACTCTCGGGACCAACACTTGCTAGGGGATCTTTAGCAAGAGGCATTCCAAATGAAGTTTATTTTAAAGATGGAATATGCAAAGCGTGTCGAGGTGGAAAACAAACAGTTATCACACCCAAAGGCAAACCTGCTCTCTCTACTGGCGGAGTCCTGCAACTCCTTCATGTGGACTTATTTGGTCTAGTGAATCATTGTTCCATTAATGGAAAGAATTACAGACTAGTGGTCATAGATGATTACTCTCGATACACTTGGGTCCTATTTCTACATAATAAGAAGGAAGTAATTGAGAAACTGCAAGAACTCCTAACTCAAATCAGCGTAGAGAAAAATAGGAAAGTCGTAAGGATCAGATCTTACAAGGGAACTGAGTTCATAAAATCCTTCATGACGACTTACTGTAAGACAAAAGACATTTTTTCACGAGACCTCAAAAACAAGGACTCCTCAACAAAATGATCGAGCTGAAAGGAAAAATTGAACCCTGAAAGAGGCGGGAAGAGCTATGATAGTTGATTCAGAACTTCCACACAAATTCTGGGCAGAAGCAATCAATACATCAAATTATACTCAAAATCGCTCACTACTAACCTGAAATCAAGACAAAACGCCCTACGAACTATGAAAATGGAGAATTCTTGACATATCTTACTTTCACATTTTTGGTTCTCCATGTTTCATCCACAATCATGGGAAACAAAAATTAAAGGTCTTTGATAACAAATCTGAGTCAGGATACCCTCAAGTTAATAAAGCCTTCAGAGTCTTTTATTGTTGGACCCATTGAGTGGAAGAAACACCTCACGTGGTTTTTGATGAATTTAATGATGAGCGCAGAAATGATAAATATAATCAAATTAGAATAGCTGAAGAAGAGTTATCGCTAGTAAAGGAGACTCAATGGAAAGCATCAGTTATTGAACCAATCTTGACTTGGGACGATACCGACAGCGGCAACGAATAAATTACCGAGTCCCACATGCAGACACAATGTTAGGTAACTAAAGTCTATGAATATAACCCACGGTAACTGAGACCTATACTGAAGGTAAGATCTCATGGGAACTGATGACAATGTCATTATTATTGATAACATTCCCAATGAGAATCCTTCTTCAGATTTTGATTGTGGTAATGATTTTAATAATCCTACTGTTGAAACTGTTGAAGATGAACACAGAAAACGTAAGACTTTGAAGGACACACACTCAAAAAAGGAGATCATTTGTGATCCAACAATTGGTGTCTGACCTTGCATTTTTCACAATGAAAACACCATGTTCTCTTACTACCTATCCTCTTAAGAACCGAAAAAATTGAAGATGGTCTACGAAATCCTGACTGGTTACAGCCTATGCAAGAGGAACTAAGCCAATTCCAAAAGAAATGGTGTCTCAGAAATGGTAAATAGACCATCTCATCAAAATATGATAGGAACAAAATGGGTGTTAAAAAGCAAAAGGGATGAGATCAACATCATTGTCAGAAACAAAGCAAGAGTAGTAGCCAAAGGATATTGTCAATATGAAAGGATCGACTACGATAAAATCTATGCACTAGTGGCCAGACTTGAAGTAGTCAGACTAATCCTTGCCTAAGCATCACATCACTGTTTCAAGGTGTACCAAATGGATGTGAAATGTGCCTTTTAAATGGTGAACTAAAGGACGAGGTCTGCGTCGAGCAGCCACCTAGTTTCGAACGAGTCAATAAAGTCTACCGCCTGAAGAAGGCACTGTGGATTGAACTCTATTCACATATACTGATGGTGAATATATCCTACTCGCACAAATTTATATTGATGATGTCATATTCAGATAAAAGAAAGAATCACATTGCAAAATGTTTGAATCTGATATGACTAATAAATTTGAAATATCTATGATAGGAGACATGAATTACTTCCTAGGTTTGCAGGTCAAACAATCACCTGAAGTAATATTCATCAATCAGGAGAAGTATACCAAGGATCTCATCAAGAGATTTGGGATCACTGATAGCAAATTAGTAAAAATACCTATGAACTCAAATTGCAAGAAGGAATCTGACCCCCAGGGAAAGTCAGTAAACTCCACTGACTATCCGAACCATTATAGGATCGCTTCTCTACCTAATAGTAAGTCATCCTGATATATCCTTTATTGTGCGAGTGTGCGCTAGATATCAGGCTGATCCTAAGCTCGCACACATGGGCCGAACAAGTATGACCACCAACTACCGACTCATCCCGGCTCGGCACGGATCGTACTACTATGAGCCAAGAGTCAAAAGCCCTAAGGTTCACAAGAAGAAGAAAGCCGAACCTCAAAAGTCTAAGAAGTCGGCTACTCCCAAGTTCAGTGGAGCAGACTACTGACAACAAGGGAAAGAAGAAGTCTGAGCCCATCAGGGCTATCATAAGTTTGGATCCTAAAATCTAATCATTAACTACCAAGCTGAACCCCGAAAGGGTCCTGAATCTATTTTTATTTTGCGGAGTGCTACAGGACCCTTGGATTGTCGACATTGGATGCTCAAGACACATAACACATCAGAAGAGCCTACTGACCGACTATGTTCAGTAAGATGGAGCTAGAATTGAGTTCGGTGACAACTCCAAAGGCTACACAAGGGGATACGGCACACTGAAAATAGGAACTGCAATAGTTCCTAGGGTATGTTATGTTGAAGGACTTCAACATAATCTCCTTTCTGTCAGTCAATTCTGTGATAACTTCAATAACGTGACTTTTGACGCAGAATTTTGTGATGTTCTTAATAAATCTACAAGAAAAGCTGTGTTATCAGGGTCGCGGCGAAGGAACATATACTATGCTGAATGGAATACCGCCGAACCTGAAGCTTGCCTGCTAGCACACATGAGGTCAGATGACACAACAGCATGGTTGTGGCAAAGACGATTGAGTCATTTGAACTTCAAAACAATGAACAAGCTAGCTCGTGATGCTAAAGTCAAAGGACTGCCCAATGAAGTATTTAAAAGACATAAAAATTGTGAAGCATGTCTGAAGGGGAAGCAAAGAAAGTCAAGCAATCCTCCTATTCCGTCACCTTCCACTGATGGAATCCTTCAACTGCTGCACATGGACTTGTTTGGGCCAGTCAATCCAGTGACGATCAGAGGAAAGAAATATGCTCTTGTAGTCGTTGATGACTAATCAAGATATATTTGGGTGATATTCATCGCCAACAAATCTGAAGTTAAATTTGAGCTGCCAAAACTACTGAAGCGGCTGAGCCTCGAGAAAGATACTAAGATTCAAAGGATATGCTCGGGACCGGTGGAACCGAGTTTCGAACTCAATGGTAAGAGACTTCGTGAGGCCGAAGGCATTGAACACGAAACCCGAGCGGCACGTACGCCTCGACAGAACGGACTTGTTGAAAGAAAGAAACGAACGCTTAAAGAAGCGAAGCAAGAACGTTATTTGCGGATTCGGGTCTTCCATTGAAGTTCTAGGAAGAAGATATCGACACCTTTGCTACACTCGTAACCGGTCTCTACCGACTCAGAAGTACATGAAGACGCCTTATGAACTATGGAAAGGGAGAATTCCTTCTTTTTCATATTTCCATATCTTTGGCTGTCCGTGCTTTATGCACAATAATGGAAATAACCAGTTAAAGGTCTTTGAAAGTAAGTCAGACCAAGGAGTCTTCTTAGGATACTCCAGAGTTAGCAAAGCTTTCAGGGTCTTTAACTACCGGACCCTTAGCGTGGAAGAAAGTCCCCATGTTGTATTTGATGAATTTATTTCTGAGTTCAGGAAGTCAAACTCTCAGCCAGAAGCTGAAGAGGTCAGGAGCAAGCTACATGATCTAAACTTAAAAGACAACACTGAAAAGATCCAGCATTGTTCGTATAATGATTCAGATGATGATCTTCAACACCCAACAACAAGCAATGTAGCTGACGAGATTGATTCTACCGAACATAATCAATCCCAGGTAATTTTGGTCGATGAGGAAACCGATTTAGTAACTGAGACCTCTACTGAGAATAACAACTCAGGGGGAACTATTAATGTTCTTGGGCTAAATGCCCCTGAACCTCGTGACTCAGTAGACCCAAACCTTGTTACTGAATTACTTCAGACATAGAACAGTACTACTGAAATTCCTAATACTCTTACTGTTTCTGTTGAAATAATTCCAGATGAAGTAACAAGACGTCGTCGCTTGTGGTT
Source organism: Lavandula angustifolia (assembly GCA_028984105.1). NCBI lineage: Eukaryota > Viridiplantae > Streptophyta > Magnoliopsida > Lamiales > Lamiaceae > Lavandula > Lavandula angustifolia. Next base: position 21,147,372 of record CM054816.1, on the reverse strand, counting down.
AGATGCTCACTCTTCAGATCTTATCATTGGAGATTCTTCAGCTAGCGTCAAGACATGATCTAAATGTTGACAAGGAGAAAGTGCCTCATATTCATGCTTCTTGTCGACTGAAGAACCTCAGACAAGGATTCGTTGAATGATGCTGACTGGATCACCGCCATGCAAGAAGAGTTGAATTAATTCATGCGAAACGACGTATGGGAGCTTGTTGACAGACCTAGACACCAACACGTGATAGGAACAAAGTGGGTCTTCAAGAACAAGCGCGATGAAAAAAATGTCATTGTCAGGAACAAAGCTCGACTTGTTGCCAAAGGATATTGTCAATCAAAGGGAATAGATTTTGACAAAACATTCTCCCCAGTCGCAAGATTGGAAGCTATTCGTCTATTCCTAGCTTATGCAACACATCAGCAGTTCACAGTCTATCAGATGGATGTGAAGTCAGCTTTCCTGAACGGAAAACTAAAGGAAGAAGTCTACGTTGAACAACGTCCGGCTTTCAGTAGGGACATCAGGTTTACAGACTTAAGAAAGCTTTGTACAGGTTAAAATAAGCACCCAGGGCTTGGTATGATACTCTCTCAGACTTTCTACTTCAGAAAGGTTTTCAGAAAGGAACACTGAATCGCACCCTATTCAGTATCAAGTCAGGCGAAGACATTTTACTGGTGCAGATCTATGTGGACGACATCATCTTTGGATCTAGGAATCTGACTATGATTCAGAAATTCGAGCAGATGATGAAAGAAAAATTTGAAATGTCGATGATAGGAGAGATGAATTATTTCCTTGGACTTCAAGTCAAACAATCAAGGAAGGGAATATTCATTAATCAAGCAAAATATACAAGAGATCTCATCAAGAAGTTCGGCTGAGAATCCAGCAAGTCAGTAACGATACTCATGAACACAAATCTCAAGATTGATCTTGACAAAGAGAGAGTATCTGTTAACTCAACTGACGATCGTGCTATTATTGGTTCTTTATTATATCTTACAGCAAGCAGACCTGATATAACTTATGATGTAGGTGTATGCGCGAGATTTCAGGCGAATCCCAAGAAGAGTCATATCGATTCAGTGAAGAGAATTCTATGTTACCTAAAGAGAACACCTGATGTTGGATTATGGTATCCAGTTGATGATAACCTTGAACTAACTGGTTATTTTGATGCTGACTATGCAGGTTGCCGAATTGACAGAAAATCAACATGTGGAACTTGTCAGTTCCTCAGTAGCAAGCTCGTATCGTGATTCTAAAAAAAATAGCATTCAATAGCAACGTCCACTACTGAAGCTGAGTATATGACTGTCGGAAGCTGTTGCGCACAGATACTGTGGCTTCGACAAGAATTGAGAGATTACGACATCTATCAAGATGAAGTGCCGATCTACTGCGACAGTACCAGTGTTATTACAATCACTCAGAATCCAGTTCTACATACAAGGTGCAAGCACGTGGACATTCTTCATCACTTCATCAGAGATCATGTCGAGAAAAAGGATATCAGAATGGAGAAGATCCGCACTGATAAGCAAAGAGCTGATATCCTGACCAAACCTCTAGCTGAGACCATATTCAACGATCTCTCAGTAGAACTAGGTCTTTTGAATCCTATTGATACGATTCAGTAAATGATCCGGGAAGTACTGAGTAAGGGGGAACTTACTCTCAGTACAGCTGAATACTCAGAATCGTCAAATGTGGTATCAGCTGACTACGATGTTCAGCTGACAGGTTATGAGTATTAAATTCAGCTTTTGGTGATTCAGCATGTCATAGCATTTATTTCCCACTTTTAATGTTCATCGTTTTGCATTGAGTATGTCGTTTTCATTAACTCACGACATTCCGTAAAACTGATTGTGGTGCATTAAATGCATGTCATTTCACCTTATCATTTGGGCGATAGAGATAAGTAGGTGAGATTATAGGCGACACAGTAATCATAACCTATGATAACATTCAATCTGAGCCGCTCACTTATTAAAATCCGATAAATCTCAACCGCATGCTTAAAAACTGCCTCATATTCAAATCTGAATATATATACGCTTTTATCTCTAAACTGCCTCACTTTTATCCGCCATTAACGAAGACTTGTGCATTGCATTTGCTCACTAAATTGCGTCAGACATCTATTGCATTTTCTGCACAATTCCTTCGGTAAGAATTTCTTTTACTAAAATCTGCTACTGATTTACTCTACTTTCGAGTGTTAACTCTTGTTTTGCAGATTTCAGTTATACAAATGGCACATTTCGTTCCGATTAGCGACGTAACCATCCCTAACGATATGGAGGAGATCATATCTGGAAAACGGGTGTTATTTGAGCCCGTTCTTTCGGTCAAAACATGCGGTGTAGAATGCATGGCGCCGGTATTTGATGCTCTCGAGAGGTCGGGCCTTCTTTTGATTCTCTCCCGTTCTCCGCGTCATCTTCTTCCGCGTCAGGTTGCGGAGTTCTTCCTGAACTTTCGCTAAGATGATGATTCGAATAACATCTCCAATGTCATCTCGAGGCGTGAGGTCCGTCCCAGTCAGTAGGAGGACATGTCCATGCAGATGGACGTCTCCAGACGTCTCCATGTTAGCTTCGGTTTGGAAGACGAAGGGGCATCGATCGTAGGGTACAAAGAGTTTGAGATAGACAAGTACTTGTGTCGATTCAGCAGTCAGAAGGACTGCGTATTCAAGGCAGCTTTCCATAAGAGTCAGTTGCTACCTGAATACAGGGGCTTGGCGTACGTTGTCAACCATATTCTGACAAGCTCTGTGGGATCATATGATCAACTGTCCCGTATTCGCGTCCAGATAATGATGGCCATCGTCGATGCAGCGCCCATCAACTGGAATGCATTCTTCAGAGCCGAGTTCAAGGCTCAGTCGCAAAGTTTGTCGACGCTGAAGAAGGGATGAAGCTCATTCCTAAGGGAAAGCTTCTGTTTGGGACAAAGATATCGATAATGATAGAAGACAACCTCCAAGACAAGGTCTCTCTTGCTGACGCCTTCTACTTCGAGTCAAAGCTGATGAAGTTCGTAAACTCAGCTTAAGTCAAGAAGTCCATTGGGAAGGGACCGCAAGCTAAGCGCCCTATGGAGATCACTCAGGATCCCCTTCCCACTCAGGCGAAGAGACAGAAGACACTGAAGAAGCCTACTTCGGTCGTCCCACCTCCCTCACCAATTTCTGTTGAGGACTCAGTGTCAGGGCATCATGATATGACCCTGAGAGAGAAGGTGAAGATAGTACATTCAGAGGAAACTCAGCCAGAAATCCCGGCTGAAGCTCAGACAGCTGAGATTTCCTCCATTCCGATCTCAGTGCTTAATGCACAGTTGAAGGCGACTGATGAAGTCGCAGTTGAGATCCCGGAGATCAGCTCTCATCCTGATCTCGTGGACATAGCAATCCGCGCTCGCATCCAGATGCGCCTCAGATTTTTGGAGTGGGATTTACTAGAAGAGACTATCCGACTCAGGTCTCTGTCCACTTTGCTTGAGGAAGAGCAGAAGCTCAAAGAGGAGATAGGCTATTAGGAGCCTTCGAACATAGCTTCTCTGGAGGACCTGAAAGCAGTGATGTTGATGCTGCTCAGTGACAGAGTTCAAGGAGCTGAGCCCTCTTCCACTCAGCCTCCTCCTTCTCCCCCACCATCTCCTCCTCACGATGGATCGCTTAAGGATGCAGACCAGGGAGGATTTGCTGAAGGCAAAAATCCCAAGAATGATCAGCCCCCTCCTTCGACACCGGGCCAGAACACTCAGACTCCTTCCGCGACTCAGCCTAAGCAGATACTGAAACATCGTTACCAAACTGCTGAGATCAAGGAATTCTCTACGCAGTCGATCAACAAGGTGATTAAGCGTCAGGCACATAAAAATTGCAACCTTGCCGATGTGAACACGAAGTGGAGCAGGTTCACTGACACATAGACTAAGACACAGAACAACCTTACAACTAAAGTACAGAGGATCAGCACACCATCTGTTATCAGTACTGACGAGATCCTCGCCAAGGCACTTACAGCTCAGAAGACTAACCTCACTGCTCAATTCCAGAGCATTTTACAGTCGCAGACCAAATCCTTCTCTGAAGAAGTGGCGACTGTAACAGGTCAAGACAAGAAAGCAGTGGAAGAGAGATATCCATTCACAGCTGACAGTATATCCAGGAGATAGAGAAAGCTGCTTCATAAATCCTGCCAGGAGATAGAGAAAGCTGCTTCAGCTGCTGTGAAATACTACCTCACCCGGTTCGACAAATCCAAAGAGGCTCTACTCAAAGCCATAAATAGAGAGCATGAGCAAAGGTGGAAGTCTTACACGGATACAACGACTGATATAGCCACTGGGATGACTACGGTCAAAGACTCAGTGAATGCACTGACGAAGAAGGTCACAGCCCTAGCAACTCTTATTGATGATGTCAAAAAGGGGGAAGAGTCTAGATCAGCTCAACTCCGATCCCTCCTTAAGGCTGAAGATCAGTAGGGCAAACCTAGCTCAGCAGGAGCACAAGGGGAAGTGCCAGCTGAAGGAGCAGCTGATTCAGCTGTAGCTGAGGTGGCTACATACTTAGAGAATTTACCCGTTGGGGACTCGCCACCTCCAGCCCCCGAGAAAGCTGACAAGGGTAAAGGCAAGGCTCCAGTTGACCCTAGCCCACCCAAAGAAAAGAAGCTCAAATTCAAGTCTCGCGAGGAGCAGATCACCTATGATGAGAAGCTTGCGAGAGAGTTGGCTGAGGAAGATGCTAAGAAAAAGCCATTTGCTAAGAAAGGGGTTCAGATCCGTTCTCCTGCGCTTTCGCGCTCACGGACGATCCCCAAGCAATCTAGATCAGCAGCAGCCAGAGCTCAATAGTCCAAATAGTCTAAATCTGATAAGCAGGGCGCGTCAGGTTCTAAATCCAAATCAGAGTCACCTGCTGACTCAGAACAACTGCATGTGCCATCTACGGTCCCTTCTAAGGAACAAGAACAAGAGATCAAGGAAATATGGGACGCATGTGAAAGGGCACTGGACAGAAAAACTGAGGTAAGGCAGATCAGAGAGGTGAGGGAGAGGATCCGCCTAGCTGCCCTTGAAGCCCTCAGACTGAGGACAGAAAAAGAAGCAATGGAGAGGGTGCCTAGTAAAAGATAGAAGCATTCCTACCTCTTCCTGATTCTTTAGGAGCAGAGAGCCACTCAGTGAAGTGAAGAGAGTCGTATATAAGAGGACTGACGACTGGGTTCCTCTCAAGCTCAATCAGCAGTGGGAGAAGCTGAATGTGGATTTCATAAAAAGACTCTATATATGGAAAGTCGGCAATGAAGACTCCTCTGATGCTGATGGATACTTCAAGGACTTTCTGACTGCAGTAAATCCATCTCTCCTAGCTGAGATTCAGACTCGCTAGACCAAACTGGTCAAACACTGAAGGCACCACCTTTCCGAACTCTTCCTCCTCCGATGACTCATCAAGACAACTTATGCAAGAAGGAGATCGAAGAAGAGATTAAGAATGCCATTTTCAGCAGAGGTCTGAACAAGGATGACGAAGAAGACTTGGCGGAGATTAAGGCCCTGAGAAGCAGAGTCTATACAGGATAAGGCCTTGAGCTTCTAGAGAAGAAGTCTGCTGACTTCTGAGCCCGCATGCAGAAGTCTAAGAAGAAGCCCAGCTGACTCTCTCCTCTCTCCTAGTCTAGCTTCCTAGTGATAGATAGTCATGTACTGTAATTTCTCAATCTTATATGACATATCACTCTTTGGCCTCGACAATTACTCATTGTCTTTACGACTTTATTTACTTTTCAGCACAACTGATCACCTAAGTGATCAAGTATTTATCTAACTGACCCTATGTGACTTATGTGCTTATCTGCCTTAGAATTATTTCCTACTGATTAACTGTGTTTGCTTTATTCTTCTCTGATACTTTGTTAGTACTTAGGGGGAAGAGCTCTTTTATATGACATAGAGGGAAATTATTTCTTAGGGAGAACCAGCATTTTAGGAACATGATTGATAACTGTTGAGCTTACCTTTGATGATTAGCTACAATATGATCTACTCTGAACTTTGATTATTTGTATCGGCCCTGATATTTTGTGAATGTGCTGAACTTGTCCTTTTGCTCTGAAAGCTCTGATACATGTCAGTAGAATCCTTGTTAACCTCAGCATGCTATGACTACTTATATTGTAGTCACAAGCTCTGATACATTCAGCATTTCATAATTGTTTAGTTCTTAACTTGGCTCTGATACATTACTTAATATCATAAAACATCACTGATATTCTCTTACTTGTGACTACTCTGATTCTTTCCTTTCATTATCTTAGTCAACTTTGATATGTTGACTGGAGCATTCCCTTGTAATAGATCTTTTATTCAGTAGCTATAATTCTTAACCTTAGCATTTTTCCGTGATAGAAGATGTAATAGGTTTTGGCATCATCAAATAGGGGGAAATTGTTGGGATAAGGATTCAGTAGATGAATTGATAGATTTGATAGATCCTAAAACCCTAGCTGAATATTGTACCTTCGTATCTGTAATAGCTTAGTCGAGTTCAGTAGTTAGAACTCAGTAGGCTAGAGCTCAGTAGCTACAGGATTTAGTAGAAGATCTTGCACTCAGCTGGTGGACTCAGGATCGAAGAAGTCAGTTGGACAGCCAACCACCAACTGAATCTGCTCTGGAATTCGTGCCCATGCACTGAATGCTCAGAAGAACGTCAGTTGGAAAGTCACTTTAGTTGAAGGTCCAAGGATTCATAGGAAGTCAACCTTGATGTTTGACAAGTCTCACCTACCAATCTACCTCGACCAATAAGGAGCCGACAGCGACCTATCTTTTCTGACAAAAGCTGCTCGCAGACTGAAAAAGAGGAGAATCTCTACAGTGCACCTACTCACCAATGTTCATAATAAAGGAGCCGTTTTCCTTGTCGTTTCGACATGTGGCTAGACCTCCCTCCAACGGATCTATTCACCATCGACGACTAAAAATAAGAGAAGTCTTCATGCAGAGACAACACCGGGTACCCAAGCTATCTACGCAAAAAACTCTTAACACTCTCAACGAAGAATCCAGTGAAGAACTAGCATTCATAGAATAACCCTTTTAGTTCATCACTTAGAGTTATATTTGTTCTCTTTCTCTTATCTAAGCAAGCCTCATTATAATATCTTTAGCTTAGAAACCTCGAGGAAGTTCACATCCTTGTGAAACTGTTCTTATTTGTAAGAACTTCCTCTTAGATGGAGAAGACTCAAACTCTTTAAGTTTGAAACCCTTGTAAAAGTCACTATGACTATAAGTAGAGAATCTGTCCAGCGCACAGATCACTGCGAACTTGCTCAGTATAAGCTTCAAGTTTTGTGTCTGTCCAGTGAACAGACCAACTGAGACTTGTTCAGTATAAATATAACAAGTATCCTGCTTTGGTCAGGACAGTGGACGTAGGACCCAGTGTGTCCGAACCACTTTAAAAATTTGCTGTGTTGATTACAGTTTTCTCTAACTGTTCATATTGAATTAAAACTGTATTTCATCAAACTCAGCATAAAACCAGTGTTTTCTAACCGAGACGTTTAATAAGGCCTACACTTTCGCACACACTCTAATACTGAACGACTGCTCGACTGACTAAAGTCAGTAGAGCTGAACTTAGTAGAAGAATTTCTTGCCCAGGTGATCTGAAGCGTAAGTAGCAAATTCAGCTAAAGCTGACTTCGCATTTGAGAACGAATTTGTATTCAGGTGTATTCACCCCCCTACACATGAACCACGTCTCAGGACCAACAATTGCCTCCACGAACTGAACAACCGAAGAAGAAGAAACTGACGAAGAAACTAGTTTCTAAGGCTGATTCTCCACCCCCTCCTCAAGTGGAAATCATACAGGACTCGGACACAGGCATGAAAGGTGCCACTATCAAAGACAAAGTCCAGAGAGGCAGTACTGAAGAGACTCAGTTGGAATTTGAAGTTGAACCAACTACTGAGGTATCTTCAGAGCTACCAACCACCGTTTAGTTGACCAGACTTAGAGCTGAATCAGAAGTCGCTGAACAAATTCTTGAGATTGCCAACTATTAGGACTTGGTAGATGTAGCAGTCAGGGCAAGGACTCAGATGCTGCTAAGGTTCCGTAATTGGGACATTCTTGGAAGAGACGATCCAGCAGTACTCAGTACCCATGCTATTGGCAGAGGAGCAACAACTATAGTCTGAGATAGGGTTTGGGGAACCCTCAAACATTGCCTCCTTTGAGGATTTGAGGTCAGCTATGCTTTACTTTCTTGAGCAGAAGATTGCCTCCACTACCGCCAAAGTTCCTTCGCCGGCTAACGACCCAGCTGATGATGACTCAGCACCCAAAGATGCAGAGCGGGGAGACTCTGCTGAGGGCAAAACTCCCAGCGAGAAGGGCGATTCACCACCACCACCTCTTGCATCTAGTGCCGCCCCAGTTGCGTCTTCTTCGAGATAGCAACAACTCGCCGAGCAGAGGATCAGTAGTTCGTCCTATCAGATTAAACCAATCACTACTGTATCCTCGAGGAGCATCAACAAAGCAATTCGAAAGCAAGGAGACCCAAATCCTCTCCTGGCTAAGGATGTGCACCTGAAGTGGGCACAGTACACAAAAAGCACAAACTGAGCGGATTGATGCCATTGCTGGAGAAGTCAAGAAGGTATCTGACGCTTCAATGCCCAATATTTAGGAGATCATCGAGATGGCTCTAGCAGCTCAGAAGCAGGACTTAGCCACATAGTGCCAGCATTTGCTTGAACTCAAGGTCAACAATTCTCAGAGCAACTGGTTGCGGCAATGGCTGAAGTCCAGAAGACGATGGATGAAAGGAACAGAGCTGCATCATCCAGTGTGGCCAAAGCTCTAGAAACTCAAGCCACACACATCTCTTGACCTCATCCAGTCGGACTCCCAGAGGTTACTAGACGTATCACTACTGCAGCATAGAGCCCAAACTGATACCATGATCCAGGAGATACGTCGTGATCATGAAAGGGATTGGGACAAATACAGCGATGCCGTCGAGGACCTAAACTACTCCTTCACCCAGATCAAGCATTCTCTATATAGCCTACGCGATGACGTAGTTGCTGTCAAAACCCTACTAACCTCGGCTAATGATGCAAAAAAGGGGGAAGATAAGAGGGTAAGAGAAGGAAAGGATGGAGAAGTAGGAAAGGACGGGGCACAGAAAAAGGGGGAAGAAATCAAAGAGGTTGAGGAGTTCATTGTGTCTGATCTCCCCCTCCCCATAGTCCTACAAGAAGAAAAGGCTAAGGAAAAAGCCACTGAAGGCCTTGTAGAGCCTTAGAAGCAAACATAGCAGCTGACAGTGAATGCTGGAGGATCAGGCGAAGGATCATCAGCTCAAGCACACATCGATAAGATAGTCGAGTTCATCAAGGGGATAGAGCTAATTCCGCCGAAGAGGCCTGGCAAAGAGACAGCTACTGAAAGATCTCCCCCTACATCGCTTAAGTTCAAATCGAGGAAAGAACAAGAGGCTCATGATGAATTCATGGCTCAACAGCTGCAGACTCAGCTAGATCATGAAGCCAGAATAGAAGAAGAGTCCAAACTGAAGAGAAAGTCAAAAGTCCCTTTGGCAAGGCAGTCAAAGACTCAGGCTCAGCGGAAGAAAGCTCAGCAGAAGCCAACACCTCCTAAAAAGACTCAGCAGAAGCCTACTGAAAAATCAGCTTCTGAGTCTACTGAAGAGTCTGACACTAACAAGTTGCCACTGTATGAAATGCTGAAGAAGAAAGCTCCTAAACTTACAGCTAAGCAAATAGCTGAGGAGAAAGCCTTATGGGACGCAGTGGAAATGAGCCTCGACTTCACAGCCAGAGAAAGGCTGACAGCTGAAGCCAGAGAGAGACTGAGGAAAGTTGAACTGGCAGAACGTATTGCAAAAACTTAGAAAGCAGCTAGGGAAGCAATTCCAGTCAAGAGCAGAGAGATCCCAACCACTTCCAAATTCTATAGGCGCGGTGGACAGAAGCCTCACTTGAAGAAAACTCCATTCCGCTGCACAGATAAGTGGATCCCTTGGAACCTCAACAAGCCGTGGGAGAGTCTGAAAGAGGACTTCATCAAGAGTTATTATGTATGGCAATGCTACCCAGGCGACACTCCAGTGGATAAGTTGTTCGATCAATTCTTATATAACTATGATCCCACCTTCCGAGCTCAGATCAAAATTCTTCTACACAAGGAAGGAGTGCCACTGAAAGCGCCTGTATACAGACAACTGAATTCCCCAATGACTCTTGAAGGTAATATATGCTCGAAGGAGATATAGAAAGAGATGAAGATAGCCATGGAGCGTAACGAGCTTTCCTCTCAGACGCAAGAAGATCTTCCATATATCAAGCGTCTCAGGGAAGCGATTACAAATCCTATGGACTAGATCTTCCAGAGGCCAAGTCTGCTAACTTCAAATAAAGAATTCAGAAGTTCAGATCTCAGTAGCAGTAGACCCAGTCTTTCTTTCAGTCTTTGCCTTTCTCTTACTTTTCTCTTTTTGTACTGTAGTACTGATGTAACTGTAACTCAATTCCACATTAATGAAAATCAGTATTTCATTCGGCCAGACAACCATTTATTGTCTTATGGCTATGTCGTTTATTAACACGACTGATCACTGAAGTGATCAACACACACTCACTGAACATGAATTTCTTCTGATGTGCCTTTGAGTAACTGTTAACCTGAGCTGTATTTCTTTCAATTGTTACTAACTGAGTGTAGTGGTTAGTAGTTTTGGCATCATCAATTAAGGGAAATTGTAGGGATATGAGTTAGTGGTCAAGGAGGGATATGTAGGATAAGAGTCAATAGATGTCTCTGAATTGTAAGATATGTAGAGACTACTGATAAAGGGAAAAATTGTAAGTCGAATCTGTGATTCGATGGAAATTATTGGGAGATGATTCAGTAACTCTACGTGTGATACATTGTGGATACTGAGTAATTTTTATGAGGAATTGAAGATCCCAAAACCCCTGTCCATACCCCTGAGTGTGTGATGAACCGACATGATGTGATAGGTTAGACATGCGTTGATCTTTCTAGATAATTTTGTCTAAGTCCTGTAAGGGGTAAATTGTTGGACTAAACATCAGTAGAGAAGTTACGGTTCCTAAACCCTACGTCGGTCATAGATTCAATAGAGCTCTGTCTGAGCTCAGTGTTTGTCTTTGAGTCAACAGCTGGATGCACTCAGTCGAAGATCACTCTTCAACCAACTCAAAAAGAAGACTCAATATGATCAGCCTTGATCTACTGAAGAGTTGCGACTCAGTTGCAGACAGTACGAGGAAATCGACAGTCTGACCTTTATCAATCGGATGTAAGCAGAGGAATACTTAGTGTCCGAGGTTCAAAGGAAGTCAACTCATCTAGAAGAATGATGTCTGACAAGTCTCACCTACAGCCATACCTCGACTAATGAGAAGCAAACGAAGCTTACCTGCTCTGACACATAAGCTGCTCTCACGCACATAAAGCCAACCACTTTGCGGCGACATTCAAAATTATATGGCCATTTTCCTTGGAGTTTTGTGACATGTGGTATGGTCCTCTCCAACGGATCTATGCATGGGTCACAACTATATAAAGAGATCGTCTTCATTGAAGCAGTGTGCTAACCACACCAAAGTTCAACAGACCATCGGGAACAGAAACGCAAGAAGATCACGAATACATTCTCAAGCACTCTTGAAAACTCACTGTTACTTGCAACGAAGAACTAGAAATACCAGAAATATCCTAGTAGTTCTTCTCTCTAGAGTTGTTCCCCGATCTCTTTTCTAAGCCAACATTGTTAGATTTTAAGCTTAGAACTTTCGAAGGAGTTCACTTTTAGTGAAACGTTCTTATTTTAAGAACTCCCTTATTGTTGGAGACAGAACCTTCAAACTTCGGTTTGATTCTGTAAAGTCGCTAAGGACTATAACTTAGAAGGTTTTGTCATGCGCACAGAAACCTTGTTGAGGCTTGCTCAGATAAATCAACAAGACCTCCGGTTCAACAGGACCGTGGATGTAGGATATTGCGTATCTAAACCAAGTTAAAAATTGCTCGTGTCATTAATGTTTTATTGCATAGGTGTTTAAACTGTTTGCAGAATCATTCTTTCAGTAAAACAGCTTTAAAAGTGCAATAGCCAAAACTGATTTGGTTTGCATAAAATGTTTTTCAAAGAGACGAACTAAAACCGGGCCTACATTATTCCGCACAATATTCACCTACTGAATTTCTTAGTACTGACATCATTCACTAGAAAGAGGTCAGTCGTTGAATCACTCTGCCCCGCGATCAGAAGGCTTAACTGGCAAGTGAACCCGTTTAGTAGCAAACTTAGTACAAGACTGACCTTCGCGTTTGAGGTAAAACTTGGACTCAGGTTTATTCACCTCCCCTCCTCCCCCCCCACACACACACACTTGATATTCGTCTCCATACCAACAATCCTTATGAGTTCCTCAGGGGATATTATCAACCCATTTAACATGGATACAAATACAAGATACAGAGAACCAGCCTGAGCTATAAATAACCACTATCACCCAAGATACATAGATCCAGTCACGATGGCATTCACCATAGTAAGACAATGTGATAGATAGCTATAAGCACTCAGCTGAAATCTTATCATGCTTAAGATTAGCTAAGTCACTGAGATCTTTAGTTCTCCACTAAGGTCAGTCAGGAGAACACATCTTACTGTGATCCATCAATACACCACCTTCAGTGTACCAGTATAGACAACATCCAAGACAAGCTACTTCTTATCTAAACTGCAACTTAAACCAACAACTTGTCCTAAAGTTGTCTTAGCTGTGATAACTTTTTATATCCTGCTATTTCAACAAATTGTGTAGTCTTCTGTGATCTACAACACAAGATACAAGTAACTATTATATAAGATAAAGGATTTAGCATGTGCAAATATATTAAATCAGACAGGAGAATGAATAGTGAAAGGAAAACACATTGTATACAAGTAAAAAAGTTGCTACCAGTATACAAAATTCCAACATTCATTGCATAGAGTCACAAGTGCCATGTACTCTATCATCAGTTCAATAGACATGGCCAACACGTGGTGGCAGTGGGTTGCTTTTGGATGGGGTTGGTATTAGGTGATGGTTTAGTATATATGATTTAAATGATCTCAAAACCCTAGATGACGATGAACCATTTAGTTGTAATATATCGATCAGGACTAGTCAAGCTTGTTTGTCAAGGAAGCTCAGACTAGTTAGTCTATTTCAGGATTGTTGCCCAAACTTAGTAGAGATATGTTCAGCATCGTCTGAAGATGGACTTCTGAAGACTCAGTATGGTCTCCTTAGTACTCAGTATTGGACCTATACTGAATGCAATGAAGGTGGAGTCAGAAGCAACCGGTCTTTTTATCTAAAGTCAGAGGAATGTCAGTACAGTCAACTCAGTAAAGTGATAAGGTTACATTCGAGGAATCAACTTACTATCTACTTTAAAGTTTGATCGAGCCTCAACTACCGCGTCAGCCTCAACTAATCAGAAGCTGTCAGCATTGTAACTGTTTGACATAAAGCTGCAGTAAAGCACTTAATGCATGAAAAGTTGGGAATCTCTACAATAAGATTCAAAATTTATCAACGACCCTTTACGAGTCTTCTAGCTATTGGAATAGGTCTTTTTTCCAACAAATCTATTCACAGCTAAGATTATAAATAGAGGAGGTCTTGATTTCTTTCAATGCACCGGAACACAAGCAATCGAAGCATTCAAAGCTCTAGTAATCTGCAATCGAAACACTTAATAATAGTAACGTTATCATTTTATCACGATCATGCCTTTAAGGCTGCATTATATATCACTTAACCATTTTGTGCCTTTGTGACGATACTATCATTTTGCGCCTCCGTGATGACGTTATCATTATGGTGTCATGGTCAAATTATTATGTATCTCCCACACTGAGTATACTTTGTATACTCATCCCACATATATTATTTTCAGGAAATTGAGCTTGGAGGTGCGTGGAGGATCGAATGACGATCATCTCATAAAATTTATGCTTTCGCGTTTAATTTTTTCATGTTGAACAAGAAACATTCATATTGTGTTATCTTAAAATCATTATTTTCATTTTAAGATCTTTAAAAAAAAATTAGGGTGTCACATACAAGCAATATACAATCAAAGAAAATAATACTTTCTCCGTCTCAGTATTGTTGTCTTGTTGATTTTGGACATATAGATTAAGGAAGTTAGTGAAAGTGCTTAAAATATGGAGTTTATTTATTAAATATGGGGGAAGTACAAAAGATGTGTATTCACATGTATGTGACGAACGTCGGGGATAACATGCACAGGGATAAATCCCCTCCAATATTTCCAAACAAAAAACTTTCAAATTTATGAAAAATATGTCATAATTGAAACTCTGGAAACTAATCATATAAATTATTCATATGTGACAAACTTGTACCTAAATTTTTTTGATAGTATTCCAATGTGTGACCTTTTGCCACAAAACAAACTTCCAAACTTTTGACCATCTAATGAAACAACCTTTTTTGTCTTTTGTCTTTTCATTGTTGTATATTCTCTCAAAAGAAATACTTTTGGTTGTGTTTTGTATTGAATTTGATTATTCCATCCGTCGAATTGCTTATAGATGCTTCTTTCCTTTGCTCTCTTTTATTTTTACTTCGGAATATCTTGCATGAGTTTATCTTTTCTTGCTTGACTAAAGAAATCTGCAACCGACACATCTTATAAGTTCAATTTTAAGATCAATGATGACGAGTCAAATATTCGGCATGCAAGATTATTTATTAGATGATGAGTTGATGCATGCATGGTTCACATCCATCCTCTTCTTGTTAACTAAAATGCAAAAACGAAATTTACCTAATATATGTATCATAATATAATTTAATTTATTTTGTACTATTAGTGCATCATTGTACATAAAGTCAAAGTTGTTACCAAATAAACTCTATATAATTTAAAAAACAATTAATATATGCCAACTTGATAGTCAATGCTCTCATTTATCGATCCTATCATATTTGTATATTGTTGAATATTGATAATGCTTACCAAACATGTTCTTCTTTCCCTGCTTGGGTTTGTATAAATATAAATTAAATAAATTACAGATTTGCCATTCTCTCTCCTCATTAACAACCTGATTCTCTAATAACTAATCCTACTTGTCATCATTAAAATATGTTTTTATTAGTGTTTTTGGGATTTTATTTCAAAATTCAAATGTACAACAACATAATCATGAATTCGAATAATGCTTTGGCGGCAACAATATTAAAGCAGATTTATTAGAATTGCTTCCAATAATCAGCAATCATTGGAAAGGTGCAGTATTATATTTCTCACTCTTACTATTATTAAAGGGCAACAAGTTACAAATGCATTAATTTAGTGGTAAAAAATCATGTAAAAGATATCCCAACATTATTAACTTGTAACAACCACGAGGGGATTGAGTCAATTGACACCACACGCATCACACATTTACTGTATTAACACCTGTACGTCTTATTACATATATATATTTGAGGCATTTGCAACAGTAGCCATACAGTAGATATATACATACATATATAGCCCATCACAAAAAAAAAACACAAATATAGCCATTTTGTCCTTATACGGCGCAGGGCCGATGGGGGCCGATGGAGGGCCGATGGAGTCCATAGGCCCTCCATAAAAAATAAAAAATAAAAAAAATAAATAAAAAAAAAAATTGAAAGGGCATCGGCCCTCATGTGTATTAAAAAAAAGTGTGAGAGCCGATGGCCGATGGCCCTTACGTGAAGGCATCGTGGACATAGTAATTTTTTTTTCATTATTTTTTTCTTATCGGCCCTCATGTGTATTCAATTTTTAAAAAAAAAAAAATTACTGAGAAGGAGGGTCGATGGCCCTCAAAGAAGAAAGAAAAAAAAAATAATCACTAAGGGCCTAAGTGAAAAAAAAAATGAAATGAATGAAGGAGGGCCGAAGGCCCTCAAGAAAAAGGAAAAAAACAAAAAAAATGAATGAAGGAGGGGAGGGCCTCGGCCCTAGTGAAAAAAACAAAAAAAAAAAAATATGAAGGGCCGATGGACCCATGGCCTCCCACCTCCCATCGGCCCGGATAAAAGACAAAATGGCTACTTTTGTGTTTTGTTTAACTTTTAGGCTATATTTGTGTATTTTTTTTTCATTTTGGCTAACAGTGGGCATTACCACTATATATTTTTATGAATAATGGTATTACAATTCAAAAATATTATTTATAATTATAAAAAAAAACTAGCAGAATTTAAATATAAAGTGATTCACCTAAGATGTCAATATAGCATATTATGAGTATCGATAATTATCATTATTATTGTTTTTGAAGTGAAGGAGTTTTCAGTTTCGTGTATTCGTCTATGTACTTTTTAATAATAAAGATTATTAGATGAGAAGTGATATAAATACTCAACTACCTCTTTTAATTAATAACATAATTTTCCTTTGTCCAAAATTTATATCACACCGAAAACTTTCAAAGTAATTTATTTTGGGAGTCAGAAGATTTTTTGAACCCATAAGATAATATGTTGATTGTTGTAGGAAAATGAGGGACGAGAAGTTTACTAGATAAGACATTTGATAAGAAAATACTTATATTAGTGTTGTAACCTAGGTTGCACGGACACGGACACAGGACACGGGACACGACATTTTTTGAAAAATTTAGGATACGACACGGACGCTGATATAAAAAATATTAAATTATTATATATATATATATATATATATAAATTTAAAAATATCAAGTCAAGTTTTTCAATATCAAACTCATATATCAAATGATCAACTCAAACGACATAGTCATAATTTATAAGTAGATAACCATAGCATAAAAATGTAAAATACTAAAATAAGTAGATAATCTAAATACATTAGTAAGGTAAGTAATATTTAATTATATATTTATTTACTTATTACTAATATAAGGTAAGTAATATTTAATTATATATTTATTTACTTATTACTAATTATATATACTTGTCTCACTGTCCCTTTACTTATTTAATTTTATATTTATTTACTTTTTACTAATTTCTAACTACATTAGCGAATTCATCAACCGTTTCTACAAAGACTAAATCAAAAAACGTGTACTTTGTCCCTTTGGGATGACAAAGTTGGTGAAGGTGGGTAAGCGGGACCAATAGGTCCCGAGTTCAAATCCTACTTGGAAGCAACTTTTGTGGGCCCCGTCACCTATGGTTTAGCCTAGGGTGATTGAACTCTCCTGTGTGGTTTGCAGATTACTGCACAAGGAGCAGGGTTTACCCAGTGCGCACCGAAGGTAGCGGCTGCGGGTTCCACGTATCAAAAAAAAAATTAAAAAAATAAAAAAAAATAAAAAAACGTATCCGTGCCGTGTCGGACACACAATCGCCGTGTCCGTTCCGTGTCGGACACACAAATTGCCGTGTCCGGAAACGTGTCCGTTTTTTTTTTTTTATTTATGGACACGTTTTTGCCGTGTAGGACACATGTCGGACGCGTGTCCGGACGTGTCCGTGTCCGACACGTGTCCAACACAGTACGACGGATTTTTTCGGAGTTTCCGTGCAACATAGGTTGTAACAAAAAGGAAAAGAAATCTAGTGGCTAAATCACATGTCGATGCAGACATTTTGATACCGCATCACACATGGAAGGTGGGCCCTACATCTTCCTCCTCATTTCCTCATAATTAAGTGAGTATTTTTTTTATTTGCTTTTTTCCTACCTTTCTCTCTTATAGTGGTTTAGTCTACACATGGATCATGGACCATACTTTCATTGAACAACTGACCATCCCACGTCTTCTGCATTTCTTTCGTTTTTTTTTTTGACATTTTACTGAGGCCTTTCGTCAACACATATCTGTTTGGATCTGGAATACTCACAGGGTGCTAGTTTCTTGACAGCTTAGATATTCATTTTTTCCTTTAGTTCTTCTTGAAGACCGCTCAAACTGCACTTTTTGACGAAAAAAATCTGATTTTGCATTCTGGGCTTTCGTGATAATTTGGCACATTGGTTTTTGAAAGGATTTTTTCATATTTGAGTTGTGGGTTTCGTATCCCAGATGATAATTTAAGTGAGTTTTTGACGAGTAAATTGAGGTGAGTTGCTTGGTTGATTCTGTTTAAAGAGTGCTGCTGCTGTAAACATCATTTAAGTTGTTTGACGCGGATTCGAGGAACAGAGCTGGATTTGGATGTTGAATAACAGGTATAATTAGCAGCATTTAATGTTGGGAAATTTGTGGGTTTTGAGTGGATAGAGGAGAGGGGTTATGGCTGCTAAGCTTTTGCATTCTTTAAGTGATGATAATCCAGATCTGCAGAAGCAAATAGGGTGCATCACTGGAATCTTTCAACATATGCTTACCATCACCACCAAAAGGCTGCCTCCTGGTAAACCAATTTCATTACAGGAACATCAGTCATTTGATTTATGCCATTTTCTTGGATACTGTTAATTGTTTGCTGTAATGTACTAGTCTACATTATTGTGAAACTTCCTGTATTTCATTTCCTTTCGAGTACAAAATCCCTGCTTAGCAAATATCTTAGCATGAGATGATGAATTTTTGCAGGAAATTCCCATATCAGAAATGATTATCTGGAGAGGGAGTCTAATGGTGCACAACAGAAATCCTCTACACTGGTAAAACCTCCCAACTTTAAGTTACTTTGTTATGGAAATACGAGACGTGTTACTTGCTTGCTTGAGCGTTAAGTGTGTCTGCTTGTGATTTCACAGTATGATTTGCTAGACTCTGGAGAAACTGAAAAATTTGCCCATCCCCTTTGAGTTGGGTTGGGTGCTTGCAAAAATCATTTTGTGCTTTGTCAAGTATCTCTGGAACACACTGGTCTTATGTTTATGAGGGAAATGAAATCCATTTAGATTCTGCATATGCTCTCTTATAGTTAAGATAAAAAAACACACGCTCTAAGTGAAGCATTCTGATAAGAGGGTGAAATGTTAAATGGATGCCCCAAAATTGTAGTCTTTATTTCAAAGTGATTTACTTATTGTTGAATTAGTTATCAATCTGAGGAATCTAATATTCTGACATTTGATACTGCAGGATAAGTGTTCTTACAAGAACATGCAAGAACGACAAAGATACTCCGTTGAATCATCCAGGCCTTCGTTCTCATCTTCATCCCATTCATCCTCGTTCTCATCTCTTGACTGTAACAGAGCTACTCAGTTGGAGCCAGCATCCTTTGACAGAATGCTTTTTCCTGATACTCCTTTAAGAGACTCTGCGATGAGCCTACAAAACACATTGCCACAATATAATCGACAAACTGTTGATCTCCGTGATCTGGTGAAGGAGTCGATTTATAAGGACAGTCAGGGTTCATCTGATAAGAAGCAAAGTACACCTGCCGACATCAAAGAATCTCTTAGAATTCTTGCTAAGCTTCAAGAAGCTCCTCGCTATAGCAACGAACCAAGAGCACTTTCGCGATCATCATCGTACCATTTCAAAGAAGGATCATCATTTTCAGTTTCAAAAGATGCCCCTCGATTTTCCTATGATGGGAGGGAAACATATCGGTCTTCCTTTGATTCGCGGGATGGCTCCAATTCTGCTCTGAAGGTTAAAGACCTTCCAAGACTTTCACTAGACAGTAGGGAGAGTTCAATGAAGAGTCTGGGTGGTGATTTGCTCTCAAAATCTGTGCAGAAGGATAGTGGTGGGGTTGGTAAGGGCCAGAATCAGAAACAAGAACATGGAAATCAAGCACGGCTCCTGAGTGTCGTTGCTAAGCTGATGGGTTTGGACACACTACCTAATTCTGCTGACAACAGCAACATGGGTTCAACTAGGAGTGATCTAGATGAACATATATTAAGCTCTCCCGAGAAAACATATAAAATGAAACCAGTCCAGCTGTCTGCCCCCTCGAAGAACTCATGGAAGGAGCCTAGTTCACCACGTTGGAGAAATGCTGATTCTCCGGTAAAATCTACATCACGGCTTCCCATTGAACCAGCACCGTGGAAGCAGAATGATGGGGTAAGGAGTTATCAGAAATCAGCATCCAAAACTGAAAGAGCTCCAGCAAAAGCTCCTACCATGTTTCCTTCTGTTTACAGTGAGATAGAGAAGAGATTGGGAGATCTTGAGTTTACACAGTCCGGGAAGGATCTTAGAGCGCTTAAACAAATACTGGAAGCAATGCAGGCTAAGGGACTCTTGGAAACCCCAAACGAAGGACAAGATTCGAATTTTATTAGTCATGAAGACCACAAGAAAAAGTTTTTTAGTTCTGCAAGATCAGTAGACAACCAAAAACTACAGGCTGATCAAGTTCGTTCTATCACTAAGAGAAAGACCCTTCCTGCACATAATCTTGAGTCTCCTATTGTTATCATGAAACCAGCTAGACTTGCGGAGAAATATGGGGTGCCTGCTGGTTCTGTAATTTCACTTAATGGCTTATCCAGTCAACCCAAACTTCGAGGTAGTGAATCTGTTGACAAAAGAAAAGGTTCAAACAGTGGTAGAACATCCAAAGATCTGGTTTTGAAGTCTAGTCAACAAGAAAGTACTCCAAGTTCTGTCAATATGAAAAACAGCAGAACTTCAACAAAGTCCCAGCAGTTGGCCAAAGCGGGTGGAATCAGCCCGAGAACACAACAAAAGAAACTCGAACTGGAGAGAAGATCTCGACCCCCTACTCCACCTGATTCAAGCAAATCAAGGAGGCAGTCAAACAAGCTACAGGCTGAGTCCAATTCTCCTGGTGGAAGACGAAGAGCGAAGCATATCTATCCTCAGAAAAGTGATGAGCAACTGAGTGAGGTCAGTGTTGAATCAAGAAACTCAACCCCCACTGAAAATGAGGATTCAGCTGAATCAAATGAGACCATAGTACGGTGTTCTGGAAATGTCGAATTCGATAGTTCTGAAAGAGCTCCAGGGTCAACTAGCTCACAGAGTTCATCGTCAAAGGCTTCTCAAATTATGCAATCTGGCATGGTAGAGAAGGTTAGTTGTACTTTCTAATCTTAAAACCCTTTACTTTGACATATTCCCTTTCTGAGCTTGGTTATGGGCTATTCAGAATTCTACCCTGATGCTAAGTGAGGAAGAGGCAGCAGATATTGGTTATGTTCCTCCTGAGTACTCAAGCCCCGTCTCTGTTCTCGACAATGCAGTGTATGCTCTAGGAGAGTCCAATTCTCCTTCTCCTATTAAGTATACGGGGAAGACCCTCAAAGGTAAATTTTTTTTACTTGATATTGCATGTATTCTTGTGAAGTCACCTAATAAATAGCTAGAGATATGTTCCTATTAAATCTAGCTACTGAGTCATACTCACACTCTCACACATATGCTTTTCTGCATAGATATATATAGACTGTAGTATTATGAAATGGCTCCTAGGTAACATACCTTATATTGTTGAAGTTGTAATTGTACCGAGGATAGCTCTCTTAATGTCTCCCTTTATCTCATTTGCGCCTACTTTCTGGTTTTCTATGCAAGGGTTAATTTTTTTTTTTTTTTTTAAACATAGTAAAGCAGTTATATTTTTCTCTCTGTTCTTGCTTATGGCAAGTTTAGATAAGCACATTATTCATGTTTGCCTGGAACTTATCATATCTGTAAACAAGAACTGTACTTGAGTATAGACAGACTGAGCTTTATCCAGTGAAATCTATGAGTGAATCTGGTTGTCTTTGTATTTCAGTGGATGTACCCATGGTTAACGAGAGATATCCAAGTGCTTCAGAACAATGCTCACCAGTGAGTTATGTTTCGCGCTCCGTGGAATCTGGTTCTGCGTTTGATTATAACAGGGAAAAGCTTCAAAACATTGACAACTTAGTTCAGAAGCTCAGAAGACTAAACTCCAGCCATGATGAAGCGCGTACAGATTACATAGCCTCATTATGTGAGAACACCAACCCCGACCATCGATACATTTCTGAGATTTTACTGGCTTCGGGCCTCCTTCTTCGAGACCATGGTTCAGGCCTAACGGATTTCCAGTTTCATCCATCTGGTCAACCTATAAACCCTGAGCTGTTCTTAGTCTTGGAACAAACAAAGGCTAGCTCAGGAACAACCCAATTGACGAGTAGTGAAAAATTGAAGCGGAAACTGATATTTGATGCTGTCAATGAGACCCTGGCCACAAAACTGGCCTCTACAGGTCCACATTACAGGCCAAGGAAGACCTTAAATCACCAGAATCTGCTCAAAGAGCTGTGTTCTGAGATCGACAAGCTTCAGACCAAGAATCCAAATTGCAGTTCCGATGAAGAGGAGAACGGATGGATAACCATTTTGTGCCAGGACCCTTTACTTCTGTCAGAGAACTGGATAAACTTTGAAGATGACATCTCAGGCGCGGTCCTTGACACTGAGAGGCTGATTTTTAAAGATTTAGTTGATGATATTGTGCGTGGAGAGTCTGCTGGTTGTAGGCGTAAAGCCTCTACAAAGTAATTTCAGTTTTATTGTGGATTGGAACTATTGGGTGGTTTGATTGTAAATGAGACTACTGTGAATTCATTACCAAAATATTTATCAAGAGATTAACATTTAACAACAGTATCATTTAATATCTCACATTATGATTCCACCCCTTGTTATTCCTTAACTTACACTCTATATCAAGACTGGGACTAGCCGGATCCATGATTAAGAATTAGGGGGTTCATAATATATACAGGAATGACAACAGTATTTTAAGTGAAAATGCGCAAAACTATCATGTGTTTGTTTTATTGCAAAATGCACTCATGTGTTCTATAAAATAATATTACACGAAAACTGCTCACGTCAAAATTAACATCGTGTTTATCTCAATCACTCTAAAATATTTAACAGTGATAAATATCTAAATGAAATTACTAAACTGGACGAGGTAAAATCTAAAACACTAAATAAGAATGGAGAGAAAATATGAACTTTTGAAAATTTGAGAATGAATCGATTCAAAATGTTAGGTATAATGTTGACGCGTATGCTTGTGAAATTATCAAAATTTTAAACATTATGTTCACATAAAAGCATTACAAACCTTGTATATCAACAAAAATGTGAAAATATTGTCCAAACACACTTAAAAAGATTAACATAAACATGATTAAATACACTTGTTGATGTTCGTAGTTTTCGCAATAAGTTTAAGAATATTAAAATATTTTTTTGCAATAAATAAAACCAACAGGAGGTTTTTTTCCAATAAAATAGGAAACGAGGTGGAGAAAACCTCCTTCAGAGTAATTATTAAGAATTACTTCTTTCGTCCTTCTATTACTGTCCCCTTTGGATTCGATACAAACTTTGTTTAAGTGTGCATTTTATGAGTTTTAATTATATTAAGAAATTAGCATAATTTTCGAGGAGTGGTTGGTGGAAAAAATGAGAATTCATCCAAATTTTTGCAAGATATAGTTGGGGCAATCGATTTTTTTTTCCATTTTTTTTTCATATTGTATTTTATGAAATGATCTAAAGTTCAAAAAGTTAAAAATCATAAATTTCTGAGTTCGGAGTTGAACGAAAATCGTATGAGAGATAAATTTTTGAGAGAGAATATGATAATGTGGGGATGAGTAGTAAGTAGGAAATGTCACTTCATTTTTTATTTAAGAGTATTTTTTACTATTTTAAAAAAAAGAAAAGTAATAGCGGAACAACGAAAATTGCAATAACATCTCTTTACTAGGTATCATATCTGCACAAATTGCAATAACCAAAATGTTGTAAGAAATAAAAATTCAAACACGTATTATTAGATTTTCCAATAAACTAAAACACGAAAAACATTATTATTTGATAAAACTGATCACGACAATTGCCGTGTTTTTGTTGTGGATGACTAACCAAGTCGAATATTATCATCGCATCAAAATTAAGTTGAAATTAATAACACATTGAAGTCCCACAAGTTTGAAGAGATATTAAAATATAATCTGTCTCGAAAAGATTAAATAAGAAGATGTAAAACTCAAGTATTTGGGGTTCGACAAGTAGAAGTGAATAGTGATTGCTGCAATACACAGAGTGGAACTGCTATGCTTCAAAGTAGCTGCAGTTTGAAAGAGACTATAAATTTAATTTCTGATTCCAGTGGCCCATTATGTATTAAAATATATATATATTATCTCTAATTATTTCATATTCATTATCTCTGCTCTTCTGCATTCTACAGCGACCTTCCATTACTTGGTGGTCTCACACACGCACACTATATAATTACTATTTGCAGTTGATGCTACCAAAAGTGGGACAGCAAATAAATCCACATTTTCAACAATCAAGGTTGGGAGCTATGTTAGGTTTGTCACACCATGTATTTTAAAATACGAGTAAAGTAAATAAGAAAATAAGATGGAAAAAGATCACGTGACTGAGGGAAAAAATTCAGTACGAATAGAAAATAAGGTACATGCATAAAACTGTCTAAAATCTTTGGAAGAAGATATGTCTTTTATACAGACCCAATGACCCAATCCCTCAAGCCCCAATCATATTTTTTCGCATCTCGGACTCAGCCCGAAAGAAATGAAGAATTATTATTTTGGGTTTACTTTAATTTGTTGTAGTAGTTGATCGTCGGACAATGGCATGGCATATTATCCTGTCGTTTTTTTCTTTCTATTTAGGGTTTTGTTGGGTGGCATAATACTCAGCATTGTACCTCCAGGTATGATTTTATGAATAGAATTAACTATGATAGATTTCAAAGTGGATGTTTAATATGTATGTATATCACTAAACTACACTTGGTGATTACGAGTAATTAAGTTAACTGGCGGTGTTGAAGTAGGCACTCAAATTACTGGAATTTTGAGACCACATTCATTTTTCGATCAGAAGAAAGGGACCAGAGGGACCAATTTTTATTTTCTAAGATTTTCTATATTATTCTAACTACATGCGTGATTATTAAAGTTTTATAACTCCGATTAGTTTATAAATTAAAACACCTTAAAATTGTACTTATATTTGTAATTGCCCTAATAACTAAAGGCAAATTGGCATAAATGGTCCCCAATGTTTGCTACTTTGGATGAATTGGTCCCTAATATTTTTTATTTTATTTTATTGGTCCTCAATGTTTGCTAATTTTGATAAATTGGTCCTTCTGTTAAATTTTAAGTTAATTAAGTGTTAATCATAGGGGTATTTATGGAATAAAAGTTTCAGGAACCAATTCATCCAATTTTTAAATTAAACTTGATTTTTTTTAAATTATGATAATTTTCAGAAAATAAATTAATTTTTCAAATAATTTTTTTCAACTAATTTTTTTTTTCATTTTTTTTCAAAGATATTTTTTAAAATTATAATATTTTTCGAAAAATAATTTTTTTCAACTATTTTTTTTTTCGTTTTTTTAAAGATATTTTTTTAATTATAATATTTTTTGAAAAATAATTTTTTTATCAAATAATTTATTTTTTTTTGAAAAAGATTCGTAATGAAAAAAATTTATTACAAAATTAACTATTAGTACTAGTTTTATGGACCAATTCATCCAATTTTTAAATTAATTTTTAACTATTTTTTCAATTAATTTTTTGAATTAACTTTTTTTAATTTTCTTTTATAATGAATATAACACATTCTCAACCGTTGTGTTGATCCGCTCTCCTCATTCACCGTCAAACGTAAAATTATTAGTTAATCTAAATTTAATTAATTTTTATTTTAATAAAAAAAATTGAAAAAAAATTATTCAAAAAATTGGTCCCTAAAATTATTATTAATTAATTTTTTTCGTTTACCAAAAAAAATATTTGAAAAAAAACAAAAAAAAATTAGTTGAAAAAAAAATTTAAAAATTATTTGAAAAACTAATTTATTTTCCGAAAAAGATTAGAATTTTAAAAAAAATTAAAAAAAATTTAAGTTTAATTTAAAAATTGGATGAATTGGTCACTCAAACTTTTATTCCATAAATACCCCTATGATTAACACTTAATTAACTTAAAATTTAACAGAACGACCAATTTATCCAAATTAGCAAACATTGGGGACCAATAAACTAAAAAAAAAATTAGGGACCAATTCATTCAAAGTAGCAAACATTGGGGACCATCTGTGCCAATTTGCCTAAACTAAATGATTTTATTAGGGCAATTACAAATATAAGTACAATTTTAAGGTGTTTTAATTTATAAACTAATCGGAGTTATAAAACTTTAATAACCACGCATGTAGTGAGAATAATATAGAAAATCTTAGAAAATAAAAATTGGTTATATATATATATATATATATATATATATATATATATATATAGGGAAGGATCAAATGAGAATCAACTCCTATATGAGAACTAAGAACCAATCTTAACCATTTATATTATTTGATCTATGGTTATTTTTAAAGCATCATTAAATGCCTTTATTTTTTATTAGACAATAGGAAAAGGTTATTGTTGTAATTTGTTTTACATTTCATAATTAATGTGTTCTCTCTACATGGAAATATCTCATTTGTCTCATATTCTTTATTCGTTTCCTTATTTATTCATTTCACATTATAATTTAAGCTTCATTAAAATTGGGTGGGCGGTTCGAATCTTTCTCATTATTATATCATAATTACCCAATTCAATATTGTAATTCATCATGATCAATTCAATATTGTAATTCAATATTAAATGAAAATCAATTTAGAAGATAAATTCATTGCAAGGAACAATTCTAGTAGCAATCTTTTTTTTTTTTTTTTTTTTATAAATTATTATTACATAGAATGCATATTATTTTAATAATTGAAATTTTAATTTATTTTTATTTTAGAATCCAAAAATAATAATTTGGCAAAGATTATAAATGCAGTAAACGTTATATTTTAATGCATCTCACTCTGATATTAATGCATGTTTGATGCATCAAACATATATACTAATACATCGATTTTTTTTTTTTGATGCATTGAATTATTACGTATAATGCATCGAATTTTTTTTGGATGCATTGAATTATTACGTATAATGCATATAATTAATAATTACATAATTTATTTTTTATTTTAGAATCTAAGAAACTTAAAACAAATACAAGGAAATTGTATATGCATCAAAATTATATTTTAATGCATCATAATTCTAATTTAATGCATTTTATATACACAAAATATTATATAATAATGCATCAGAATTTTGATATGCATGCATCTTCAGAAACAAAACTATGCATATAAGAATGTAATATAATCTAAGGCTACGAATAATCAAACTTGTATCGATTTAAATTTGATTATAATGCATTTGAATCTATTTAAATTTGAGTATAAAAATAATAAAATGTAATGCATTTGAATGGGTTTAAGATGGATTTTTAATTTAATTAATGATTTGGACGTAAATTCATACTCGTTGTTGTTCTTCATAACTAGCTCGTACAAGAATATCCACAATGTTTATGGGATGCATCGACTGTTAAAACTCAAATAATTTTATGAATCAAGGATATGCATCGTTTGTAAAAATTAAACCAATTGCGTATAAAGTTGTATAAAAATTTTATCAATTTTGAGGCGTATAAAGATGTATAAAAATATTATGAATCTTGTAGGATATGCATTGTCGATATGCATTGTCACTATTTTAAGAAATATAAAATTATGCATACACGGAAACAATTAGCCAATATTTGATATTCAATACGATTTTTCTTCATCAAACTTAATGATTTCAATTGATTATACTATCCAATTTTAAAATATCTTGTAGAATATGCATTGACAAAATTATCCTTTCTAAATTATAAAACATTAAAATATTAGGAAATTATGTTGAAATCTGACCTTATATCAAATGAAGATCTACGATTGATAATGGTTCTTATATATATTATGTGCTATATATATCACATTAATTGTTTATAGCCCAGCGATAGACTTTTCCCTTTATTAAGATAAGAGGTTGTAGAGGTATGAGTCAGTGGTCTAGTAGATCATTGCTAGGGGTTACGTAGAACTTGAGTCAGTAGTTCATGTAACTTAGGACGATATTGTAATATATGTTATGAGGGAAATTGTAGTAATACTGAATTGTATTACTATAGAATTGAAGATCCCAAAAACCGTCCTGAACCCTGTGTGTGTAGAACCGTTATGATGTAATAGGCTAGACTTGGTTTGATTGTTATAGATTTTTTTAGTCTAAGTCTTGTAAGGGGTATATTGTTGGACTGAACTTCAGTAGAGAAGTTAAAGTTCCAGAATCTCAAGTCCTCGGTTCAGTGGAGCTTAGTTGTCTTCGGAGTCCGTTGCTGATAGCACTAAGTGTGATCCTTGATCTATTGACTGAGTGAAGAGCTTCGTTGTGTTCGAGTCAGAGCTGACTACATTCAGCAGAAGAACCTTATCAGTCGACTCAGATGGAGACTCAGTATGATCAGCCCTGATCTATTGAATGGATCCAACTCAGTTGCAGACTAGACAAGGAAAAACGACTACATAATCCTTATCAGTCGAATGTCAACAGAGAGCATTCAGTATACCAGGTTCAGAGAGTCAACTCAGATAGAATATTGATGTCTGACAAGTCTCACCTACCGCAAACCTTGCTAATGAGAAGCAATCAAAGCTTACCTGCTCTGACACTAAAGCTGCTCTCATGTACAGAAAGTCAATTACTCTGCGGCGACATTTCGAAAATATGTGGTCGTTTTCCTTCGATTTTTGTGACACGTGGCATCGTCCTCTCCAACGGATACATGCATGGGTCACAACTATAAATAGAGAAGAGTATCCAAGCTCAACGCACGAGACATCAAGGGAACACAAGCTTACAAGCATAAAACTCTCTAGCGCACTCAAAGTCAATCCAACGAAGAACTTGCCTATTGAATATCCTTAGTTCTTCTCTCGAGAGAATCTTTAGTTCCCCTTCTCTATCTAAGCATCACTGTAATATCTTAGCTTAGAATCTTCGAAGGAGTTCACATTCTGTGAATTGTTCTTATTGTAAGAACTCCTTCATTGTTGGGGATCATCCCCTCCCCTTCAAACTTCAGTTTGATTTGTAAAGTCGCTATGGACTATAACTTAGAAGGGTCTGTGCAATGCACAGATTCCTTGTTGAGGCTTGCTCAGATTAATCAACAAGACCTCATGTTCAGCAGGGTCGTGGACATAGGATCTTGCGTATCCGAACCACGTTAGAAATTGCTTATGTCGTTATTGTTTTATTGCATTGCGTTCAAACTGTTTAAAAAAACATCATTTGCATAAAACGAACTTGAAAAGTGTACCAGCCAAAGCGGTTTTGGTTTGCCTAAAAAAGTTCTCAAAGAGACGGAGTCTACTGGCCCCACACTTATCCGCACAATATTCTGCAACTGAACTTCTCATACTGACCTCAGTCAGTAGAAGGGACTCAACTGAATCACTTTGACCTGCGATCATAAGGTTTATCTAGCACTGAATTTATTTAGTAGCAAAACTCAGCATTTAGCTGACCTTCGCGTTTGAGGAAAAACTTGCAATCAGGTGTATTCAACCCCCCCCCCGTACACCTGATACTCGTCTCCGGACCAACAGAGGTCTTGTTATATGCATTTTTTTTAAATTCATTTTTTTATTTAGCAAAAATTAATGTTCATTTTTTAAATTATTTTTAACTTTATTTTTTAATTATTCTTTTAATGTTTTTTTCCTCTTTTTTTTTTAAAAAAAAATGTTTTTTAATCTTTTTCCTCTTTTTTCCCAACTTCTATTGATGACGGGCGTGTCATTTGTCGTGAACAAAAGTGTCGTTTGTAGAGTATCATTTGCTTCAATTAAGAGTTTCATTTGTTTTTAACAAAGTGTCATTTGTAGAGTACTCCCTCCGTCCCATAAAAAGTGTCTCCCTTTCCTTTTCGGTGTGTCCCATAGAAAGTGTCTTCTTTCCTAAAAAGGAAGTAGACCCTACACCTTTACCAACTCAAATCAATTCAAAACAATTAATTAATTGTATGGGTCCCACCTCTCTATCTAATAAACCAATTCTAAATCGAGATGGACTAGTGTGCATCATGTTTCACATGCAACATGATCCAATTACCCAATTTTGATCCATGTTTGACCCGTTGACCCGCTTTGACTCATGTGTTGACCAGATTATTTTTTTCGTAATTTTTTTTCATTATTTTTTTGCTTTTTTTTTTTGCTTTTTTTTTTTTTTTTTTTCTTTTTTTTCATCTTTTTTGTTTTTTCCTTTTTTTCGTCTTTTTATTTTTTTCGCCTTTTTCGTTTTTTCGTCTTTTTTCATTTTTTCTTTTTTTGTTTTTTTCGAATTTTTTCGTTTTTTTTTACTTTTTCATTTTTTTTTTCGCCTTTTTCGTTTCTCGTCTTTTTTCATTTTTTCACTTTTTTCATCTTTTTCGCCTTTTACATTTTTTTTTCGTCTTTTTCATTTTTTTTTTTGCCTTTTTCATTTTTTCGTCTTTTTTTTGCCTTTTTTCGTCTTTTTCGTTTTTTTTCATTTTTTTCGTCTTTTCGGAAATACAAAGAATGACACGATACTTTTTTCATTTCTTCGTTTTGAAATACAAAAAATATTTTTCATTTTTTTCCCCTTTATTATAAGGACGAGAGTGTCACTCTTTGCATACAAAAGTGTCGTTTGTTCTAAACAATGACACTTTTGTTCGTTTGTTCTAAACAATGATACTTTCATTCGGGACAATTGACACGTTTGTTTATTACGATTGACACTTTAGGTAATATTTCTAGTTATTATGCTTCATATTGATTAGTAGATGAAAGTGACACGTTCCTTAATTCTGAGTGCCAATTTACTTCAGTGTGATTGACACTTTAAGATAAATGACACTTTCGTTCGTTGTAATTGACACTTTTTTCATAAACGAATGACATTTTTTTTCGAAACAAATCGCATTTTTAAAAAAAATAATTGATATTCAATAAATGATATAAATGACACTTTATTCAAATACAAATGACACTTTTGTTTGTTACGATTGATACTTTGGATAAGTAACAAATGACACATTTATTCATTACAAATGACACGCCTTCCTTATAAAAAAAATTGGAAAAAAAAAATTATTTGTTACGATTGACACTTTTGTTTGTTACGATTGACACTTTCATAAGCAAAGAGTGATACGTCCGTCCTTAAAATAAAGGGAATAAAAATGAAAAAAAAATGAAAAAAATTTTGTTTGTTGCGATTGATACTTTTGTTTGTTATGATTGACACTTTCGTATGCAAAGAGTGATACGTCCGTCCTTAAAATAAAGGGAAAAAAAGTAAAAAAAAAAAAGCGTAAAAAAATAAAAATAAAAAAAATTTAATGATGTCATGCTGACGTCAGCGGGTCAAACACGGGTCAATGGGTCAAATATGGGTCAAAGCGGGTCAAAATTGGGTAATTGGATCATGAAGCATGTGCAACATGATGCACACAAGTTTTTGCCTTCTAAATAATTTATTAATTATATGGGTCCCACATCTTTACCAACTAAAATAACTCACCTAAAACTCCGTGCCCCATAGAAAGGAGACACTTTCTATGGGACGGAGGTAGTATCATTTATTAACTATCAATTATTTTTGAAAAAAATGTGATTTGTTTCGGAAAAAAGTGTATTTGTTTAGGAAAGAAGTGTCAATTGTTATGAACAAATGTGTCATCATCTCAGAAGTGTCCATCACACTGAAGCAAAGTGTCAATCTTAATAAAGGAACTTGTCAATTTAATTCAATAATCACCCGAAACTATCATTATGTGATTTAGTCAACAAAATACGAGCAACATAATAACCAAAAATGTTACTCAAAGTGTCAGTCATTGTAAACAGAAGTGTCGATTGTCTTGGAAGAGAGTGTCACATTCTTATAGAGTGTCATTTGAAATGAATAAATGTGTTAATTGCAACGAACAAAAGTGTTATTTATCTCAAAATGTCAATCACACTGAAGTAAAGTGTCAATTATAATTAAGGAGCGTGTCACTATAATCCAATAATCATAAGAAACCACAGAGTTACATCAAAAATATTGACAACATAATAAATATTGTTTTCAAACAGTTCCACAATTCTTTACTACCAAGTATACACACAAAATTAACAAGTCAAACATCACAACTTAGATTAAATACATCAACTATCTACAATTCTACATGCATATCCACTAGCTCGAGCCAAAAATAAAATCAAAGAACAAACTAGAGTTTGACCAAACCTTCACTAAACCAAGGTCGAAGGCGATGTCCACCTTATTCTGAAGCAACGGTTGAATAGTAGTTTTAATCCGACCCTTTGATTTGTAGGAGAGAGAGACGAGTGATGCGAAAGATTTCGGAGAGGGGGGAGAGAGAGAGTGGAGGCAGATAATGAGAGAGTGGAGGTAGAGAGAGCGGTGTAGGAGATCGAAGGCGAAGACTGGAGGTAGAGAGCGGATGCAGAGGAGGAGAGAGCAGAGGTGGAAGATCGAAGGCAAAAATAGCGGAGGCAGCGGAAAGATGATAATAAGAGAGAGGAGTAGTATTTTCTTTTTTTTGTTCTTTTTTTATATATAATAATAACGAAAATCAGCATTGAGCCGCATAAGTCAAAAAATGGATATTGCGTGCTTTCCGGATGTACCATACATCCGGCGCACGCAAGTCTGCCTCTCGTCCCAATTATTTAACCATTTTTGCTCTTTAGACCTTATACATTACGTGAGATATAAAACTTACACTTGCTATTTTGAAATCTTATACCATTATTCTAAATTTGGACAATTATATATCGATCAATGGTATCCTTCTATAGAACAAATTAAATTTGATGTTTGGAACTAAAACTGCAAGTACTGTTTCTGAATGCCATTCGTTAGCATATATTCATGATCATAAATTTAGTTCTTTAAATTTTCAAAGTGTAGCAATTTTAAAATATCGCTTGCCCTTTCAGGACTATAATTATAGCAATAAAATCTTACAAGTTTAATCGTCGCACATATATTATTGTGCAATCCTACAAGTGTCACTTGAATTATTATTATTATTATTATTATTATTATTATTATTATTATTATTATTATTATTATTATTATAAATAGTTAACACTTATTTAAGTCAATTATTTTAAATGTGTTTTAGTCTAATAAATTATACAACTAACCTAATCAAATCCCCCTTTAATTGGTGTAGCTATATGTGTCAATAAATTAACCAAGTTACCACATAGTACTTCTTAGGGCGGACGAAGCTTTTTAGGCACTTGATAATAACAATTATTAGTATTTATAATAATAATACTAATATTTGTCATAAGTGTAAAATAAAGTTTTTAGCCACCTTAGGGTAATGTATGGCAAACTATTCTGCTTCATTTTTTGTATGATTTATGTATATTTGCAGTTGCAGCCACCAATTTCTCTGTTTTTATATATTTTTCCTTCAATCTTTTTCTAATCCATGAATTCTTCTTCCGATTTTTAATTTGTTTAGACAAACATGCTTTGGAGTGTATTAACTTGTAAAATGAATCTTTATAAGAGTAAATGGCTAGAATTTTATTTTTTGGGGGGGATTATGTGGTAATGAAGCATATTTAAGGATTATGTAATGGAACATATTTGTCTAAATAAGTTCCCTGCTACTATTCATATTGACACAATCCTTTACTATAACAAGACCACGATCATGAGTTTATTTAGCCCGTACTTCGGATAACGACTCGTTCAATGTAAATTTCCCTTGCAAGAGAATAAAACACGATGATAAAACCATATATGCCATAACATGCATGCACATGATCCTTTAATCATGTGATATACTCCACGGCGTAGATAGCTATTTTTTTTTTTGTTTTATTTTATCTTTTAAAAATTATAATTATATATATAAGTTGTTTGTTGCTTCAACTACTACCAAACAAATAAATAAATTTATTTCAAACCCCGAATTCACCATTATATATATTTATGTTATGTTAAGTGAGTAGCTAGCTCCAAATTGTCTCATTAATTACTACATTTTTTCTGCTAAACAAAAAAAAAAAAAAGCAAAATCTTATGGAAGTGATTTCTGACATGTTGATACAATTAAAAGCACAAAATCCAAAGCCCTATGGGGGGTACAAGTTGGTTGATGCAATCTCACTGCAAAAATTGTGAGTGGTCCTCTGAGAACTAAGCAGAAGCTTTAAAGAACCTCCCATGGAATCGGTCCCTCCTCTATTCTACTACGTCAATAATCTCTTCCAGCTAATCACAACCTTCAACTCCAAACTTACTCAATTCTCTTCATTATTTCTTTATTTTTCGTATCATAATATTTAATTTAGACTATTAGTCTCCATCTTGTTTCTCAGTTCTTTGTTCCTTTAGATGTCTATTAGCTATTAAGGACAGTTTTAACTATAGAAATTGATAGATGACCACTACCTATGCAATAAGGCACATTCTCTCCCTCTCTCTCTCTCTGGCTGTCTTTCTCTCTGGTACGTAGTCATAGCTAGGCACGTGTATAAGTAATAATACATTCCATTCATACTATGAAATGTTGCTGATAAAGCTAATTGTAGTTGGCAATAAAGCAGTTGGTGTAGGTAGATTGGTCCCATTTGATGGAAGTTAAAAGTCCATTTGCAAGAAGGAACCAATAGTATTAATTAGCAGCATAATATGATCGAAGTGAATAACTTGACTTGGAATTAATTTTCCTATATAGCTCAACACCAAGTGTGGGTTATTATCTTGATCATCAATTAACCAGATTTTTATGCTTTGACGCCACATGGTCGCACTTGCACCATACCTTTATCTTTTTTGCAACATGGACTGCTAAATATTCCATCATTATCATCATCGTCGTCATCAAACCCTCTTCCCAAATCCCGAAGAATTAATTATTTTCTTCATCAACACATGAGGGTTTGTTTCTCTTGAAGCCCTTGTCTTGGTTTCCTTCTCGCAGTTCGCTTTCTTGCTTGAACGAGCTGAGAGAAGAGAGTAGTCGTCGAATCTCATCTACCTTCTGCTGCTCGTGAGGAGAACCAGATTCAGATTCATCAGCCAAGATATGGCAACAAGTTAGTTCTTCATTTGTTCATCTTCTTAATATACTCTTGATTTGGGAGACTATATACAAGTTTGGTTTTTCTATAAAATTGTCAAATATAGTATACACGCATCAGTCCCAAGAATTAGATTTTATCTGTTTCGTTGCTTAAAAAAAGTATGACCTAGAAAATGCTCTTGAATTTTGAAAACCTAATTGATTCTTATTGAATCTTCTCTGGCGTAATATCATTTTTTATTTTACTTTTTATCAAATGTTGAAACTATATAATACTCTATTTGAAGCAATTAGTTGTTGCAGTCTGAATTTTTCAATATACATAATCCAAACCTAGATTATAATATGGTAATGCCAAAGAAGAATGAGTATGAGTTTTTTGTTTCAAGGGCTTAATCATCTGAGTTTTGTTTGCAGATGAATAATGAAGGTGCAAGTAGTCCAACCATGAATTCAAGAGTGAAGCAAGAAGGCGATCCAAAGACTAGACCTTGCGCAAGATCAGAGTGGTCAAGCCACAAGAACCCACGAATAGTCCGAGTTTCGCGTAGTTTTGGAGGGAAAGACAGACACAGCAAAGTGTGCACAGTGAGAGGATTAAGAGACAGAAGAATTAGGCTGTCCGTGCCAACTGCCATTCAGCTGTATGACCTCCAAGACAAGCTAGGCCTGAGCCAGCCCAGCAAGGCCGTCGACTGGCTGCTCGATAACACCAAAAACGACATTGACAACCTCCCCCCACTCCCCATCATACCAGGAACGTCCTTCACTGAATCACCACCACTTAACCCTCAATTGCCTTATCATCATCCCAAAGATGTTGCCAAACAAGGGATCAGGAATATTGATCATCAGCAAGAGGGTTTTGGAGGATTTGTGGCACAAAACCTCTTTCCATTAGGCAATGTCAGTCAACCTTCTTTTCCCACCATGCCTTACAACCCTTATACTTTCCATTGGGATCATCCAAACTTATCCTTGTCCCACATCGGAGGACCTTATCATTTGCCTAATCAACAAGAAGAACAATCACATAACAATAGCATACTTCCTTCAACCTCTCAGCTTTACTTTTACCCTACTGCAACCACAATCCCTTCTTTTCCTTCAATGGAGAATGTGCAGCAAAATCCTCTCTTTTCAACACCCCTTCATATGAAGTCGTTTGCGTTGAATACCAACTCAAAATCTGTTTATCCACACCAAAATGATACTGGAAGATCAGGAAAAGAGGAGTAATTAATTATATATATATATATATATATAATGGGATTCCTGAAGCTTACAAATGCCATAACAGTAAGGGATTCTTCTCTCTCTCTCTCTCTACATATATACATATTTTTATTAATGTTTTTGCAAAAGAGATATATTATTATAGTTTTACACTTAAAATGTGTGATTAATACTATACCTGTATACTTACATAAAGTGACATTTGTGAGGGTTTAATTTCGGTTGATGAGATTAATAATTAGCATTCGAGCATGGAGTTGCATTTCTTGTTGTTTCCGATGGAGTTAATGATGCATTTAATTGTCTGAGCATTTTGTTGTGATTTATATCTCTCCCCGTACGTGTTAAAGCTGAATTATACTCATACTGCCATTCAATCAGGGAACACTTACATATACTAGAGTATATATAATCGGAGACTTTTAGTTGTCCATTAATTATGTTGCATGTTATTTCGCCTTATTTAAGTTACTAGAATTGTTATAATATGCGTTGATAAAGATGAAGCTAGTTTGAATTAATGTCGTAGCTAGCTATCGTAGAACTGGCCTGGGTCATTGACCCAATCTAATATGTGTGTCACCAGAGTAGGATTAGCTAGTAGAAGGCTAACTCTTTCAAACTTTTTAGCGAACGAATGACTCACCGATCTAAATGGTAAGATTTATTGTCACAATATAGATCCTTAAAATCTTGATTAAAAGTTTAGCACATTTTACAAACACTGAAAATAATTTAGCCAAATGTGAAGTGCAAATATATATTATAGGGGTGGAACAAATGAGAACCACTCGTAAGAATTAGGAACCAATCTCATGCATTGATATATTTAATTAGGGCAATCGACGGTTAGATTTGAATTTAGGGTTCAAAATCTCAATTTGCATAGCTCTTCTAGATTTTGTGCATATGGATACCATCCCCATGCGCTATGCATACTCCCTTATCCGATATGCACAGGGGTGGATTTAGGGATTTTTAGTTTGGGAGCGAAATTTATCGGGTTTGAGTGTTCTTTATCTTGGGGGGGGGC
The DNA here is from genome assembly GCA_028984105.1 of Lavandula angustifolia. Lineage (NCBI taxonomy): Eukaryota > Viridiplantae > Streptophyta > Magnoliopsida > Lamiales > Lamiaceae > Lavandula > Lavandula angustifolia. The sequence continues at coordinate 21,109,987 of CM054816.1, read as the reverse complement.
CTCGAGAAACTGCTTTTAGCATATTTTTCTACTTAAATCTAATTATACTTACTCTTTATAACGTGTTTAATGATTATATTCTTCTTCCATCAATAACTGCTATATTCTTTATATTTATTCGAAAAAAATAGTACACAATCCTATTTTGACTTCACTCTAAATTTAGTTGGAGAAAATTATGAGTAATAACAATATCTAGCTAAGGAATTATTAAGTATTTAAATGACAGTTCACTTATATTTCAAATGTTGTTAATTTTAGATCAATCAAGTATATGAAAAAAAAAAACGAACATAATATATTAATTGCATAAAGTTATATATGTTAACTCTACCAAAATAGGTGTTAAAACTCCAAATCTACATCTCTACTAAAATATGTGACACTTAATATACGTTTTTTAATATTTTTCAAAGTTATGATGACAAATTTAAAATTTCGGGGGGTTGAATTCGAAAATTTAAATGAAACAAGTACAAAATTACTCGAAATAAAAGATAACTCGTAGTATTGCACAAAAATTCGGTGAGCGGTCGCACCCACCCGCCCCCCTTGGATATGCATAAAACCTAGTTATAAAACATATGAGGAATATGAAAAACAAGAATTTGAATCCAAATTTTGATTGGTTCCTACTCACTACAAGAAAAAGGGTCATAGACAACAACATTGTTGTCGTAGAAGTTCGCTCATAGACAACTATTTTTAACCGTTGTCGTAAGTTATTTTGATAACGGTTTTTAATCGTTGTCGCAACTTTATATATGTGTGTGTACGTTCAATTTTTTTTTATGTTGATAGAAATCTCTTGTACATGTTTCTAGCAAGTGACTCCTAGACCTAGAAAATCATAACATAATATCCCTTTATTTTATGAATTATTATTCATGGCTTGTGTGGATGCATCTTTGATGCTGGTATAGTGATACGCGCGTAGTAATGGTTAATATTTGAAATAAACGATCTCTATAAGTCCCCTACTCTTTACTGTACTTGTATATGAATGATATGTGACAGCGTAACCAAATTTTCTGTTTGCGGATAACAAATGGGCGTGGTTTATTAAGTAGGTCAAATTAATATGGATTATACATGTGATAAGTATAGTAGCTAGCTTCCAAGAAAAAGGCATCTTTAATTGTTAAGAAGCAAGTATTGAATCTTAATTGGAAGAATTTGAATTCTACATGTGTAACGCCCCGACCCCTACGGAGGATCACCGAGGTCGAGTCGCTACGAACAAATAAATTAAAAATATATTTTCATGCCTTTTATCGAAAATCCAGAATATTTTCTATTTTTAAAGAAATACGTCAATTAATGCAACTCACAAGCAGAAGATCGGATTGGTTTTTAAGCATTTCATATATGTATATACGGAAGCATACTGAGTCTCAAAATTTATCTAAAGCATAAATATCTATTTACAATCTTTCAAAAGTCGCAAAAGACCATACGTCAACCCCTCCTCAGCCCTTTCTCCGTCGCCCCTGCCGCTCAACCTGAAAATATTTGAAAACATTTGGGGCTGAGTACTAGTGTACTCAGTGGGCAGAGCAGTTTGAAACACGTTTAAAAACAGTTTATCCATGCATGAGGTATGACTTGGAGGGTTTTAAAGAGGAAACTGCTCCAAGCATACAAAACATTTATCATTGGGTGCACACATCTGTGTCACATTTCCTGTTACTTCCACCATAACATTCTCATATATTGGGCCTTGGCCCTCGAGTCGAAACTCGAGGGGTCCCTCATAACTTGTTAGCACCTGGTACACAAGATGATCAATCTTTGTGCTACTAACAACATACGTGTACACACTTTCTTATTAACCCTCATCTAGCGTGTTAGGCTAGATGAGAGCCTCGATCGATCTATCACGTAGAAGCATTAAACAGGTAAATGCACAAAAACTTTTATGGATAAACATAGTTCATAGAGCTCAATAACTCAAAGATAATTTTAGGAAAATATTACCCACCTCGAAATTCACCGATTTTGATCTAGCGAGCGCTCGACATCGAGGTTATGGCTCTTCCGCGATAGGTCCTACAATAATGTTCTAAGTTTTAATGTCCGGATCTAGAAAAAGTGTTCAATTTGTGATCTATAGATGATACCTAGTAGGCATTAGGTTAGACTAGGTCATGGTTTTATTATGTCAAATTTGTGCAGAAAGGCCCCGTTTTCAGGAATTCTACAGATCACTTCATCGCACCATAAATTCCAATATTTTACATACATTATCCTTTATGAGTCTAGTTTATTTAGAAATTGGTCTCAAGACAAAATAACAAGCCGTTTAGGAGTTATTATCTAAATATCGCTCGCTGCTCAAACTGGGGCAGATTCTGCCTTGCTATAGTCTAGCTGACGAATGTGGGGTCAAACATACTCCAAAAATTATGAGATTCAATGACAGCTAAGGGAACATGCATGCCGATATCATATCAAAATTTCACTCAAGCTTGTTGAGCGACGGATTCAGAGAAGACAGAGAACTGATCACAAAATTTCCTAGTACCGAAAACATGTTTCCGATCGACAACTGAGAGTTCATAATAAACTGATCTTGCATGCGCTGTTTTAAAATATAAAAAAAATTATATTCAAAAGGATCTACGAGTATAGAACATTCCGAAAAATAATCAAGTGGAAGTCATTATTATGGAGTGAGATATAAATGTTTTACTAAGCTCTATCATGAAGGCATACTTTCTCGACAGCATAAAAGTGAAAATCCGTTAAAAATATAAATATTCGTCCAAAATTTGCAGATATCCTAAGGACATCCTAAAGTTTATCCTTGTAATTTTTCTGAAATTTTTCAATTACCGAACGATCGAGAAATTTGCCTTGGAAGTCTCGGCAGACTAGGGAATTTCCGATTTAGACATGCAATCACTTAACTATGTTCCTTCCTTCGTAATTGCTCCTCCATTACGCTCTTCTATGAAATAAGGGTCTAGTAAACTACTTTGATGATACATGCAAGATATGAAACGAGTTTAGAGCAAGAAGTTGTACTCGGATTCGGCAAAATAGAAAGGAAGGAAGGCTACACTAGTTCTAGAGTTTCTTTTTTGATATTACCCCCAAATTTCGAAAGAGCTCTAACCTTACTCGAATTTCTCCTTTCAACAGTGCTTGGAGGATGCCGACGAGTCGGCGGGACAAACACTCCGACTTCGGAACGAGATGTGGAGCTGAATGATCAAGAGCGACGGCTGCGAAGATATTCCTCCCTTCTTCCCCTTCGGTGCTGCACTATAGTGGTGATAACTTGGTTTGCATGTCGAGAGTTTCAAAAGAGAGAGTGGCTATTAATGGGGGTTGCATCTCTATGTGGCTTTGCATGTGTTCCAAGTGTGACCTAACAAGATACAAGTGGAGAATTCCTAGTTTGACCTTTGCTCTCGTGCATGTTACCAAGGAGGATCACCAACTCCCTTTTTTATTACATATAAAATTCCTTAAGTAGGGTTTGATAATAATTTAGGAGTTAAAAGCTTGTTGTTCTCTCTCTAGTGATGATAAGTGTAGGGAGTCCTTAAGGTGGTATTAGAATATTTTTAATAATTCGTTTCAAATGGCGGCGAAAATGAGGGTTAGATTTTTCGAAAAAAATTCTTTAAGCTACTACGGGACACGTATCATACTAATATTTTAGTAGTAATATTACTAAAAATATATATATATATATATATATATATATATATATATAATAAAACAAAATATTATGAAACGTTCTCGAATAGACAGTACGAAAAATACGGGTTATTACACCCCCTCCCCCTTAATTTAAATTTCGTCCTCGAAATTTGCGTACATCTACAAAAGTAGATCGGGATATAGCGAATTGATTTTTTCCTCCATCTCCCATGTAACTTCCTCCTGATCATGATGATTCCACAACACTTTGACTAAGGGAATTTGCTTGTTTCTTAATACTTGAACTTTGCGGTCAAGAATTCACACTGGTCTTTCTTCGTAGCTTAAGTCCGGGTTTAGTTGTACCTCCTCATGTTTGATCACGTGCTCAGGGTCATACACATACTTTCAGAGTTGAGAGACGAGGAAAGCATTACCGGTTGTTCGAGTATTCGCTAGTCATCCGGAAACTACATTCTCTAAATATCCATCTCCACGATCGCTCACACTTATCTTCCTCAAAATCGAATCTAGTTATTATGAATATGACTTAACCTATTCGAATCGATTACATAAGAATAATGTCTCAAAAGAAAGAGTGCCATGCATACATAAATCGAAGGATACCGTCAATGAGTTAATAATTGCCGGTGACGAAGTGATGAGATGAGTATTATGCGAAGATAATACCAATTTACACCGATAAGATCTTTGAAGGAAATAGTTTCAAAGATGAATTCAATAAATATCCCAACGCGATCAGAAACAATTAGTCGGAATAATCATAGGAATCAAGCATCAAGATGAATAGCAGTCAATATAGCAAGGCTCAAAAGAACATTCTTTGGATCCAGAAGAAAAGGTTAACACTATTAATCATGGATTTTGTCACATGATACTTCAATCAAATGAAAATGAATGATAATTAACAGTGATCAAGTATCGAGATGGATTCTTAGGAAGATATAGCATTAAATGAGTCCGGTGGATCGTCAAATGAAGGTATTTCAAAAGGAAAAGGGTTTCCAATATCTGTATATCAAAGAATACCCTCAATGAGGTCAACATGATATAGGAAATGATAATCATCTATAAATAAGCAATGAGATGACTTCTGCGAAAAATTATGAAACCAAAGGATTCCGGGTATATCATAAAGCAAAAGATTTCATAAATGTATGAATCAAAATAAATACTTTGACGAGGTTAGAAACAACTTGTAGAATAATCATCAAGAGTCAACATCCCGATGAGTTTTGACCAATATAGAATGAGAGAAGGTCAACTATAGAGAAGAACATGAGTATTGGTTCAAAGATAAGGACGACATTGCCAATTTGTATCAAATGATACTTTCAACAGAGTTCTAACAAATACATAGAAATATCATCTCGGATCAAATATCAATATAAATGGTGGGCGAGCTTAGCACCAAGGTGGCATAACTCTTTAGTCAAAAGAAAATGAGTAGAAGAATGCAATAAAAGGAATAACATTGTCATTATGTAATAAGAATATGAACATATACTAGTTTAAATAGTTGTGCGTCTATTCCTTCAAGTTGAAGTCTTCATCCGATCCTCTTTCCTCATTGTTCAAATTCGAGTGTTCGAAATGTATTAGGGGTTTATCATATGATTTCGTAAAATAGTTGTGTCTCACTTGTGCCTTTGTCTTTGCATCATGGTGTTCAACATCGTATGATCGTAACCGACTATTTTAAGCGTATTAAGTTCTTTGAGACGCTCCGATGAAACTACTCTGACTCTGCATGCATTCTTGAGGGATCATCAATTGTGATATCATTAGTAAAATTCTAATTCGTTTCAAGCGTTGTGCCTTAAAATCGTATCTACCTCAGTGTTCGATCGTGATGAAGTAGCGCTCAAGGTATCCATGCGATTCTTGTATTTAGTGGAGATCATTTTATATCAGCCTTGCAGATAGTGTAGTGGAAGAGCCTTCGCTTGAATAGAATCTCGACGATTGGTAAATACATTAGTGAATCGTGTGTAAGTGTATCACGTATTTGAGTCTTTCTACCAGCTTCTTATTTCCGAGGTTCTTGATCGACGAGACTGACGCATCTTGTGGTCTTTAGTGTCACCGCTTAATTCGTCTCAATACGTTTATTCTTGCAACGTGGTTCTCTGACGTGGTAGTGTTCTTGTCTTCTGAAAAGAACGATCTTAAAATATCATATGCGTAACACAAAGTGAAATTCGACTAACTCCTATCCGCTATAGGCATTCTATGTCTTATCTACTATTTCAATGTCGCTTAGACCGAAAGGTTATAAGGGTCGAAAATCCAATCACAACGTTATCTACTGTGGTTCTCTTATTATGAGAAGATCATACATTGCCTGAACTTCTAAGTTCTTGGCCATAATGTTCTAACAAATCCGATATGACAAAATTCATTAATCATTCTAATCTTTATACTTAGTACAATTGTCATACCGACGAGTGATGAAATGCAATTGAGTTTCTTAGATACCGAAATGACTCAAATGGTCGGAAAACTCAAGATGAAAACTTTCAGAGACAAGGGTTATGGGCTCATATTCCCAAACATGACAAAACTTTGTTACAAAGTTGAAAATCTTGAGTAGTATTGACATTATCACAATCTTGCTTTTGAGGCGGTGTGTGAACTCCTCAAAATAATTAAAAACTTTAAAAGTCTAGAGATTCTAGTCTAGACTTGCAAGAAAATTGCTTCAATATCAGAGCGAAACAAAATACTCTGATATTAATCATAGTAGAAGTTTATTTGGTACTTTTCAAACAACATGAATCAAGATGCATTGTTGAAAGGAATTCAAACAACGCGTAACCAAGTGTAAAGACGGACACGATTATGGGCAGTTGATTACAAAGAAATCGCCTCTAAGAAAGCCTTTACAATGTATGTACCTTGTTCAAGAAAAGAATTTGATCGTCAAGGTCAGTCTGGGCTACCGAACACAAGACCCAACTCGACTGTCAAATATGTTTGGGAGATTGGGGTTGAAAGAAAAACTTGACGGCTTAATGAACCAGTCAAAGGAAATAAAACAAGTTAAGTTATCCTAACTATCTATTTAGAATCTAATGGTGATCCGCAATAATCTTTATTCCTATCCTCCTTACTCCCGTTTGTCTAAAAATATTAATATATAGTCTCTTGAAGATAATGAGATATCGTAAGAATTTCACTCGTGCCTCCTTGATTTCGTAAACGTATCAGTTGCGGTTATCTACATGTGTACCGTCAGTAACTTTTCAAGCATGAGTTTTGACAGCTCTTGTCTGACTCTAAATACGGCAGCATTTCTCTGGTAACGATAGTCAAGAAAAATGTTCATGTCGTTAGCATTTTTGGCTCTCTACGGCAGTGACATACTCATTCTACCAGATATTGGAAAGCCTCACGGTTCGTGACGATCCGTCTAATACATAGTATTGAAGTGGGCAAGGTAGGGCCCTATGGATCCTATTGTTATAAGTTGAAACTTTCTCATAATGCAAAAGTAATCTTCGCATTCGTGGAGTATACGTTAGCTTACTCGTTTCTTTTTGTACCGTATACACAATTGTGTGATGACGCGAAACAAATCTTGCATCGGAGTAGAGCATCTAAATATCTAAAAGCATTACTTCTATGTTCATCTGTTAAAGCACGACCACTTAAACGATTATTGTTCTAAGGTATTCCACTACCCAGTCATAAGAGCCATCAACGTCATAGTTCATTTACGTGTATCCTTAATACTTACAATAAATCAATACTTCATTTCTTTTCATCATCACATGCTTTCCTTCATTTCTTTCAAATTGTATTGGCACATAAATCCAACACCATGGAACATAACATTTATTATGAAATCAAATCATAATATAATCATATACTTTTCTGAAACTTCATCACATGAGTTCAAAAAGACTCAGTGGAAAACATATTCTTCTGGTCGAGTGGACTCTCCCAACACGACAACATTCATTTCATAATTCCATATTTCGCGCACCATAATAAAATCTCTTTTATAACTTTTTAAACATACCTTGGATGAGAGCAGCGCGACGGCGAGCTGAGGGTTTTGCTTATGTTACAATTCTAGACAAACTCACTTTAAAAAAAACATTTTGACCACAGAGCCAAGAACCATGCTCTGATACCATTTTGTAACGCCCGACCCCCACGGAGGATCACCGAGGTCGAGTCGCTACGGACAAATAAATTGAAAATATATTTTCATGCCTTTTATCGAAAATCCAGAATATTTTCTATTTTTAAAGAAATACGTCAATTAATGCAACTCACAAGCAGAAGATCGGATTGGTTTTTAAGCATTTCATATATGTATATACGGAAGCATACTGAGTCTCAAAATTTATCTAAAGCATAAATATCTATTTACAATCTTTCAAAAGTCGCAAAAGACCATACGTCAACCCCTCCTCAGCCCTTTCTCCGTCGCCCCTGCCGCTCAACCTGAAAATATTTGAAAACATTTGGGGCTGAGTACTAGTGTACTCAGTGGGCAGAGCAGTTTGAAACACGTTTAAAAACAGTTTATCCATGCATGAGGTATGACTTGGAGGGTTTTAAAGAGGAAACTGCTCCAAGCATACAAAACATTTATCATTGGGTGCACACATCTGTGTCACATTTCCTGTTACTTCCACCATAACATTCTCATATATTGGGCCTTGGCCCTCGAGTCGAAACTCGAGGGGTCCCTCATAACTTGATAGCACCCGGTACACAAGATGATCAATCTTTGTGCTACTAACAACATACGGGTACACACTTTCTTATTAACCCTCATCTAGCGTGTTAGGCTAGATGAGAGCCTCGATCGATCTATCACGTAGAAGCATTAAACAGGTAAATGCACAAAAACTTTTATGGATAAACATAGTTCATAGAGCTCAATAACTCAAAGATAATTTTAGGAAAATATTACCCACCTCGAAATTCACCGATTTTGATCTAGCGAGCGCTCGACATCGAGGTTATGGCTCTTCCGCGATAGGTCCTACAATAATGTTCTAAGTTTTAATGTCCGGATCTAGAAAAAGTGTTCAATTTGTGATCTATAGATGATACCTAGTAGGCATTAGGTTAGACTAGGTCATGGTTTTATTATGTCAAATTTGTGCAGAAAGGCCCCGTTTTCAGGAATTCTACAGATCACTTCATCGCACCATAAATTCCAATATTTTACATACATTATCCTTTATGAGTCTAGTTTATTTAGAAATTGGTCTCAAGACAAAATAACAAGCCGTTTAGGAGTTATTATCTAAATATCGCTCGCTGCTCAAACTGGGGCAGATTCTGCCTTGCTATAGTCTAGCTGACGAATGTGGGGTCAAACATACTCCAAAAATTATGAGATTCAATGACAGCTAAGGGAACATGCATGCCGATATCATATCAAAATTTCACTCAAGCTTGTTGAGCGACGGATTCAGAGAAGACAGAGAACTGATCACAAAATTTCCTAGTACCGAAAACATGTTTCCGATCGACAACTGAGAGTTCATAATAAACTGATCTTGCATGCGCTGTTTTAAAATATAAAAAAAATTATATTCAAAAGGATCTACGAGTATAGAACATTCCGAAAAATAATCAAGTGGAAGTCATTATTATGGAGTGAGATATAAATGTTTTACTAAGCTCTATCATGAAGGCATACTTTCTCGACAGCATAAAAGTGAAAATCCGTTAAAAATATAAATATTCGTCCAAAATTTGCAGATATCCTAAGGACATCCTAAAGTTTATCCTTGTAATTTTTCTGAAATTTTTCAATTACCGAACGATCGAGAAATTTGCCTTGGAAGTCTCGGCAGACTAGGGAATTTCCGATTTAGACATGCAATCACTTAACTATGTTCCTTCCTTCGTAATTGCTCCTCCATTACGCTCTTCTATGAAATAAGGGTCTAGTAAACTACTTTGATGATACATGCAAGATATGAAACGAGTTTAGAGCAAGAAGTTGTACTCGGATTCGGCAAAATAGAAAGGAAGGAAGGCTACACTAGTTCTAGAATTTCTTTTTTGATATTACCCCCAAATTTCGAAAGAGCTCTAACCTTACTCGAATTTCTCCTTTCAACAGTGCTTGGAGGATGTCGACGAGTCGGCGGGACAAACACTCCGACTTCGGAACGAGATGTGGAGCTGAATGATCAAGAGCGCGGTCCGCGAAGATATTCCTCCCTTCTTCCCCTTCGGTGCTGCACTATAGTGGTGATAACTTGGTTTGCATGTCGAGAGTTTCAAAAGAGAGAGTGGGTATTAATGGGGGTTGCATCTCTATGTGGCTTTGCATGTGTTCCAAGTGTGACCTAACAAGATACAAGTGGAGAATTCCTAGTTTGACCTTTGCTCTCGTGCATGTTACCAAGGAGGATCACCAACTCCCTTTTTTATTACATATAAAATTCCTTAAGTAGGGTTTGATAATAATTTAGGAGTTAAAAGCTTGTTGTTCTCTCTCTAGTGATGATAAGTGTAGGGAGTCCTTAAGGTGGTATTAGAATATTTTTAATAATTCGTTTCGAATGGCGGCGAAAATGAGGGTTAGATTTTTCGAAAAAAATTCTTTAAGCTACTACGGGACACGTATCATACTAATATTTTAGTAGTAATATTACTAATATATATATATATATATATATATATATATATAATAAAACAAAATATTATGAAACGTTCTCGAATAGACAGTACGAAAAATACGGGTTATTACAACATGTTCAAAACCGAAATCGCTTATGTTACCACTTTCGTATACTCTTGCATGTACCATATCATTAGGGCACCACACTATAAATGTATTGATATGTGACATTTCTAATTAAAAAATATGAACATATTTAACAAATGTCAATATCCTTAGAGTGTGGTACACGTAAGGATATACAAAAATGGCACATATAAACCTTTGTGGTTGAAAACCGATTAATTGTACTGCAACTACTTTTGGCTTTGTCAGAAAATTGGAAAGTTGCTAACAGAGAAGCTTTTCTTGTCTTTATTACTATCGAGAACTAGTGATATAAACATAAATGATACTTGATTAAAAAACATAATCACAAATGTTTTTCTATGATCTTCTTAGTGCATATATGCATTCAGGGTTTGGATGACATTTATGCAGCTGCTCTGCATATTTGATGAGGCGATGTCAAAACTAGCTGAATTAACTTTCTAATCTAAAGTGGATTTTTGCAGTATACTAATTGTCGATTATCATAGATATATACAGTAAACAATTCGTATATATATATAATATACATTTAAAGTGGGTTTTTGCACTACTCTCTCTTTCGATTTTTGTTTTCATTCGACAGCAGATCTCCTCGACAATTACGTATTTCTTGTTGGTTTCCTTTTTCTTAAAGAAGAGAATGAAAGAGATTACTCGTAACAGTGATCTGAACTAAGATTTTAATTAATTAATAAGGACTTTGAGATATAATTTGGATGTTCTATTTAATATGTACTAGTTTCTCATAACAAGATTATATTATTGGACCTACTTACAAATAATTAACTCTAAACACTACCCAGTAAATTTAATCATACAATTAACAGTATCGTCAAATATATTAATTAATACACACGTGAATAATAATCCATATCATGCAGCCTTAATCGCAATGGTAACTACACCTAGACTAGCTATGAATACATTAAATCTTAAAAGGAATGTCAAGACAAAAGGGGGAAGAGAGAGAAGCAGCATAATGTCAGAAAGAAAAGGGCTTTAGAATATTTTCATTTGTGTGTGAAAGGTTTGATACGAAAAGGAAAGAAGATAGTAAAGTGATCGATGAGAGATGGAGACTGCATTAATTAATAATATCCGTATATGATGATCAGAAGATCCAAGGTTATTAATTAAATTGTGATTCCTGATGAAGCATTGAAGCAACTCCACATGATAAAGTTGCAATTCCTTTATTGGTGGACCTAATTCACCCGACATGTGTGTGTATAGTGGCCGCTCAATTCCTTTCACCATCCATCTCTAGTTATAAGATATAATCAATAGAGCAGAGACGGTTCAAAATTTTTGGGTTTAAAAAATACATACTAATGGTTGTTTATTTAAATTACTTGAGTTGGAATCATACTAATAGATCGTTTAATATTCGTCTATTTTTATTTATTTATTTATTTTATATAATTGAAGTAGTTTGAATTTTGGAGCTTTATTCTTACCATTTTGGTAGAGCCTAGAGCGGTACGTGGTTTACTAGGCTGATCGTGTGTAATATTGGTGTATAGTTTCTTGTTTCACTATATTAATTTATAGATTCAAACTATCATACATTTTCTGAATTCGATCGACATTTACTTAATATGTGTGATCTGACCTATGACTTGTGTTAATTCAGGGAAAGAACTCCAATTCTAACTATTTCTCTTATAATTATTGCATCTAATATGTCAAATATACTCCATTGAAATTGCCTAGCGGCATACTAGTAGATTATTTTGTGATTAGTGTCACAAGTTTAAATCCCATCAAATGCTTCGAGATTGTGTCTGCAGGAGGAAAGAGGAGAGGGGCAGCAATAGTATGCAAATACTGCAGAGGTAATAAATTAAAGAAGCTGCAATGAATGGATTCAGCTGATCAGCAGGTATATACGTATATAAATATATATAACGAGCTGCTGCAGTCTACTCTTTCTGCACCCCAAGATAAACTACTACAGTCTTTTTAACTGTCAGTTCAACTACATGCAGTGTGAGTCTCTCTGCCCTTTTTGTTCTTTATACAAATCTATTTTCACTACTCTTCGTATTTTGGAACCATTAATTTAAGTTGAATGATATGTATTAGTCCCAAACATTCAAGTTCTTGTATCTCGATCAACAGTTTGTCAAGGGGCTTTTAACATGTACCGAAACTGTAACACCCTTAACAACTAACTGTTGAATTCTACTCTCATATCCCCTGAGATTGCCTAGTAGTGGACAGACTGGAGTTTTTTATTTCTATCCGATTTCATATATTTAAATTTCACCAACGTTTTCATTGGTCGAGCAAGTAACACAATTGTTATTTTCTTTATGCCCCAAAAGATTTGGTTCAAATTTTTTAAGGAGTCTAATCCTATAACAAAATATGAAATTTTTAATTATATACTAAAGAATCTTGGTAACTGTGATCTATTTAGACCTTTATCCACCACAATGTTATGTTCTAATTCACTTGATTATGCTATGAATCAATTACCTCTAACTATGAGCCACGTCCTACCTGGACTAGCTCCTCTCATTGAACCTAGACCATACTACATTAAGATTGTTGTCTCCACACATCCAAATCTAAAACTCTAAACAAAACTCGAGTACAATGATTTCACTGGCCCATAGCCAACAACTTCTCAGTCTATTGGGAGAGATGCTCTATACCCCTAATATAGAACCAAATCTCAATTCCACGTATTGAAACAATTCCATATCAATTAAATGGTTATCAATTATTCAAGCAATCAATTAAATCAAGACCATAGGGAGATAGAGTAATTGAAATCATTAGTCAATCAAATAAACATCAATTATATTACAAACCCATCAAGTTTTTATATTATTACTATTATTAAATCGATTCTAATGGAACTTCTTGACACTAGATCAATCATTTACGCAAAAATAAAAATATCAACTAAACTACATGTTGTAGGTACAAACCCATCAAGTGTAGACCTTGAATTGATGGATTTAGCCAATCATGTTTATAATTAATAAAATACCATAATTAATGTATATCCAAGACATGGAAGTCCAAGAGATTACAAAATTGCAAATAAATCCTCAGGCATTGAGCTTCAACTCGATTACTGGACTCCTCCGTTAATCTTCAATCCAAATCAAGCTTCAATTAATTGATGGAATTATGTATTTTGGGAGTGGAAGCGTGAATCGTGTGCAGTGAGACAATGATTGTTAGGGTTTTAATTTTAGGCTTTAATAGGGATTCAAGTCGAAACTGGACAGAAGAAATGGGTAACTCTTGAAAATAGGGCTGACCGTGATTCAGTATTGTTTAAAAATGATTTCGGTGTCTAGAGAATTACAGATCTCGGTCCCTTTTTTACTATTGCGTTGCTTTTTTGCTTTGAACCATTCTCCCTCATTTCTCACCCCATTTGCAATTCATGTTTACTTATCTGACAGCGACGAGCTGAATTTCCATATTCAATCCTCTATTCTTCAAAATCAACTTCCATTCTCATGTTAAATCGACCAAACATCCATGCAAGTATCATATTTTAAAGCATAACAACGAATATAATTATTTTTTTTCGATAGTTGGTTTTTTTTTATTTTTTTAATAACAATGAATGTACTTATTAATATGTATAACATGATTTCCTAATAATCATTCAAGTACAATAAATCTATGAAATCCATTTTGTCACTTGCCCTAATTTAAAAGCAACAACCAAGTTTTTGAAATTGCCTAGATTTGAAAAACGGGTTTGGGAAAAAAAAACATATACTTGTTCGAATTTGCAATTTTAACATGTTTAGTTTATCTTGGTAAATTAAATCACAAACTTTTAATTTCTTGCAATTTAAGACACGTTCTGATACCCAAATCTTTCTTACAAGACAATTTTGACTTGGAGATCTACGTGGACATCACGAAACGCACAAAGGTTTGTGTGTGCTAATTTTGTATATCCTTATATGTACCACACCACAAGGGTATTGACATGTGTTAAATATGACCTACGCTTTTTAATAGGAAATGACACACAAGGGTATACAAAAGTGGTACATACAAACACCTCCGCACAAAACGACGTCGTTTTAAATTGTAAATATTTTTGCGAATTAAATCACTAACTTTTATACTTTTGCAAATTAAATTATCAACTTTTATGTTCTTACAATGTAAGACATATTAAAAAAATATGTCCCACTAAATTTTAACCCTAAAATAAAACTATTTGTAGTCTGAAAAATGGAAGCGACTTATGCCTGCGTCTTTATATGGGTCTCTGATGAGTATTTTCTGTCCCAGTGGTGAGTATTTTCTGGCCTAGGCCCATTTCTTGTTTGAACTTTAAAAGAGAAATTCAAAGCTAGGTTATTTAATTGTACCATGTGTTTTAATTTCTGGTTGGGACTTGATGGTTGATTTATCTTAAGTCATTTTGTGGTTGTAATTTAATTTTATCAAAAGTATCCTTTGGACATCAGAACACTGTTGGCTACAAAAGGGATGCTTGCTTGCTAATTTATATGCTTATGATGAGTCTCTCTTGTTGAATATGGATTAGGCCTGCTTAATTAATGTGCTTCTCTTGACTGAAAATCTGTCTCTGTGTGATTTTTAGCTGTATTCGTGAAAGGTTAATTGATAAATTTGGTCCCCAATGTTTGCCACTTTGGATGAATTGGTCGCTAATCTTTTTTTTTTAGTTTATTGGTCTCCAATATTTGCTAATTTGGATAAATTGGTCCTTCTGTCAAATTTTAAGTTAATTAAGTTTTAATCATAGGGGTATTTATGGAATAAAAGTTTCAGGGACCAATTCATTCAATTTTTAAATAAAACTTTATTTTTTTTTAAATTATGATTTTTTTCAGAAAAAAATTAATTTTTCAAATAATTTTTTATTTTAAAAATTACTTTTTTTAACTAATTTTTTTTTCTTTTTTTTCAAATAATTTTTTTGGTAAACGAAAAAAATTAATTAATAATAATTTTAGGGACCAATTCATCTAAATAATTTTTTGAATTAACTTTTTTTCATTTTTTTTATTTAAATAAAAATTAAGTAAATTTAGATTAACTAATAATTTTGCATTTCACGGTGAAGGAGGGGAGCGGGTCAAACCAATAAAAAATAATTTTTTTCCGAAAAAAAATCATAATTTAAAAAAAATTAAAGTTTTATTTAAAAATTGGATGAATTGGTTCCTGAAACTTTTATTCTATAAATACCCTTATGATTAATACTTAATTAACTTAAAATTTGACAGAAGGATCAATTTATCCAAATTAGTAAACATTGAGGACCAATAAACTAAAAAAAAAAAATTAGGGACCAATTCATCCAAAGTGTCAAACATTGGGGACTAAATTTGTCAATTTGCCTTCGTGAAATGGTGTTATTATTTGTTAAAGCCTTGTTCTTCAACGAAATTGGGCTTCAATTAATTCAATTGGGAATATTACCCGACTTCCTCCTATGAACTACAACTGACTGTCGCCGCCGCTCCCTCACGCCACCGCCACAACAATTGCTCCCATCATCGGTAAGCTAGGTTTTAAAATTCTTGAATTCTTAAATTCTCTTGGGTAGTGGACTAGGAGGTTTTAATTGAATTGATTTCGCCATGTGGGTAGTGGTGATTTTCTGATTTTTTCTTCTTTCCATTTAAAATTGAACTACAATAGTCTATTAGAGCATCTCCAACCTCAAACCAAAAACCAATACCCATTTTCCAGTTTTTGTCACATCAAACAGTAATTTATCTCCAACCATTAAACTCAAATCCAAACCCAAAAGAATATTCTCTTTATATCCTTTCACAAAATACCTTTCAATGGTACCTATATATATATATATATATTTTTAATTACACATTGGTACATTCCACTTTCCTACTATTAAAACATTGGATACAAATTTAATATATCTAAAATAACTTGATAATTAATAAATAAAATTAATAATTAAATGATGTATTAGATAATTATTAATTACACAATTTTATATAAAAAATAATTTTAAATCATATAATGATAAAATAGAGTTATATTATTAAAAAGAAGAACAAAAAAATCATAAAAACCCTTGGAGATCACATAGCGAAAACTCAAGGGTCGAGCCTCGTCAAAACCTCCAAATGAGGGAAAAGAGTACTCAAATTACGAGAATAAAAAAAGACATTACATAAAACAAACAAACAAACTAAGAAATTTCACATAAACTCAAGATTCGGAATTAGTATATTCCTTCCACAAATGCTCAATTACCGAATCTTTAAGTTCGCCATGAGCAGCGTGGTTTCTTATTTTGTTGTGTCGATCAACAAAGTCTTTCAACGGTAATTTATTTGTCACCATTTCGACATCCAGTGGTGGCGTCTCTATTGCAACTTCAATCGGAGCACTGAGATCACGTTCATCTTCAATAATCATGTTATGCAAAATTACACATGTAGTCATTATGTCATGTATCACTTCTTTGCTCCAAAAACGCACTGGCCCTGCTACAATTGCAAAACGTTGCTTAAGCACACCGAATGCACGTTCTACATCTTTCCTGCATGCTTCTTGTTTCATAGAAAAATATTTGTGCTTATGAGTACGAGGTTTATGAATTGTTTGTACAATGGTAGCCCATTTAGGATATATACCATTGGCTAAGTAATACCCCATATGAAATTCTTTTCCGTTAAGTGTGTAATGAACAGCAGGAGCAATACCATTAGTGAGATCATGGAAAAGATGAGATCTCTCCAACACATTGATATCATTATTGGTGCCTGGTAAACCAAAATAAGCATGCCATATCCAAAGATCATAATCTGCTACAGCTTCGAGTATAATCGAAGGACTTCCACTACGACCTGCAAATTGTCCAGCCCATCCAGTAGGACAATTTTTCCACTTCCAATGCATGCAATCTAGACTGCCTAACATTCCTGAAAACCCACGAGCTTCAGCAATGTAGAGAAGTCTAGCAATATCATTAGTTGTTGGTGTTCTCAAATAACGTGGTTTAAATATTTCAACTATTGCACGACAAAATTTCTTCATGCTTTCAATCACAGTGGACTCACCTATTTTACAATACTCGTCCATAGCATCTGCTGGAAGACCATAAGCTAACATGTGGAAGACTGCTGTTAATTTTTGAAATGTTGATAAGCCGTACCTGCCAGCACCATCCATTCGTTGTTGGAAGTAGTGATCATGTTCTTTAACTGCATCAGCAATGCGAATGAACAAAGAGCGAGACATCCTATATCTCCTACGGAACATGGTATCGTTGTACATTGGAGAATCTGCAAAATAATCATTGTACAACCTACGATCAGCCTCCTCACGATCGCGATTGATGGTGATATGCCCTGGAACTGAACCACCATGTGTTTGGTTGTTTTCTTCCTCATGAAGAAGTTGGAGCATCCTATCATTATTGGCGATAGCACGTCTTATTTTCTGTTTTTTTTGGAGAAGAAAATGGGCTACAAAGTTATCAACTTCATCATCTGTTGAGGAAGATGATGAACTATTGTAAGTTGGATTCATGCTGTGATAATAGGTAATAAATGTCTAAAAAATTTAGGCCCAATATTTATAGTAGTGAAGTTGTATTGAAAGTAGTAAAAGTGTATTGAAAGTGGTGAAGTGTATTGAAAGTAGTAAAAATGTATTGAAAATGGTGAAAGTGTATTGAAAGTTGTGTAATTTTGTAAGTAGTGAAAGTGTATTGAAAATGGTGAAAGTGTATTGAAAGTGGTGAAGTGTATTGAAAGTAGTAAAAGTGTATTGAAAATGGTGAAAGTGTATTGAAAATGGTGAAAGTGTATTGAAAGTTGTGTAATTTTGTAAGTAGTGAAAGTGTATTGAAAATGGTGAAAGTGTATTGAAAGTGGTGAAGTGTATTGAAAGTAGTAAAAGTGTATTGAAAATGGTGAAAGTGTATTGAAAGTTGTGTAATTTTGTAAGTAGTGAAAGTGTATTGAAAATGGTGAAAGTGTATTGAAAGTTGTGTAATTTTGTAAGTAGTGAAAGTGTATTGAAAATGGTGAAAGTGTATTGAAAGTGGTGAAGTGTATTGAAAGTAGTAAAAGTGTATTGAAAATGGTGAAAGTGTATTGAAAGTTGTGTAATTTTGTAAGTAGTGAAAGAGTATTGAAAATGGTGAAAGTGTATTGAAAATGGTGATATTGAAAATGGTGAAAGTGTATTGAAGTTGTGTAATTTTGTAAGTAGTGAAAGTGTATTGAAAATGGTTAAATTGTATTCAAAGTTGTGTAATTTTGTAAATAGTGAAAGTGGTGTAATTTTGGACTTAGTGAAATTTTGAGTGTATAAATGTAGACACAATCTTGTATTTTCATTCACAACTTCACATAATTCTCTCTGAACTACAAATATTCCTCTACTAGCCAAAATGTCTATTCGTTCTACAAACTACAACCATGCAGAACATACCCTCGTATGTAGAGTTTATATGGAAATTTCACAAGATCCAAAGATTGGGGTAAACCAATCATCAGACCGATTTTGGAGTCATGTGGAGGAGAGCTACAATCAATCAAAACGTGCTGACTGTGAGTTCCGTTCAGGTAGATCATTGCAGGCAAGAATGCAAGTTTTTGAGAAAGCAGTAAAGAAGCTTCATGCGTGCATAAAAACAATTGATAGTAGACATCGTAGCGGTGCTTCGAATGAAGATATTGTGAGTATCAAATAATTATATGTTTTCTGTTATTTTAATTATTCCTGTATGTGAGTTTAATTTTTTGTAGATGCGCGAAGCCAAGATATTATACATGGAAGAGGGAAAGGGTAAATCAAGCTGGAAATATGATCATGTGTGGGAAGTACTAAAAGATTTTCCGAAATTTCAGGATGGTGCTAGGAAATCCAAACATCCATATCAATCCTATTCTTCTCCTAATTCGGAAAGTCCGTCTGCGGACACACAAGGCTCGATATTTATGAACTTAGCTGATGAGGATGACAATGTGTTTACTACTCCATCATCGAGACCGATCGGAGTGAAGAAAGCTAAGAAAAAGGACAGAGATGCCGCCGAGAAATCTTCTAGATTTGCAGCTATCGAAGAAGAAAATAAGAAGCTTAAAGCTGATTTGGAGGCAACAAGCGCATTTATGAAAAATCATTTGGAAGGTCAACAGAAGAATCGCGAGCTAAAGAAAATGAAGGAAGAAAATAAGATTTTGCTTTGCGACTTGAGGTCTATATCCGATCCTAGTACCCTTGCCTTTGTTCGAGTGGAACAAGCACGTATTATAAAAAAAAGATCCAAACAAGAAGAACAACCCAATCCTTATGCAACTGATGGATATGCTCCATATTTTAACAATATGGGGGGTTCTAGCTCCAATTTACCGGATTATTAGATCAATTCCCAAGTTCGGGGTCCAAATTTCGTGGTTTGTGATGTATTTCTAATTTTAATATCGTTGTGTGTTGTGTACTTGTTATGTCTTATGTCTTTCTCAATTCCTAATATGTCATGTATTTTCATTTTCCGAACAAGTATTATGTACTATGTTATAAATTAATGTTATTTTATATATCTATTCTTTTGCTACAAATTTTACTACCTTATTTTTTTATTGATAAATCTTATAACTAATATGAAATAATATAATAAACATTATCTAATAAATCTTATAACTAATATTAAATAATATAATATACATAACAAAAGATAAAATATTTACAAAAGGATAATCACTCTCGACCCCTCTCTCTAGAAATCTCTTTTTCTATCTCTCTCACACAAAAACTCCATCAAAATTCGGCCGTACGACCAACCCCCAATCTTGAAAGGGAGACGAAAATTACGAATCAATCATCACAGAGACATCATAATTGAGAAAGGACCAGAAGTGGAAAATCTCCACCGTCGGAATTACTGCAATTCGAGCTCCGGGAGTGGTAATGTGGATTCCGGCGGTTATGCTTCAGAGCGCCGACAGAGTGATGATGAAACTAGGTAAAGCTCAAGTTTTTTACATTTAATTCTCCTTTACCATAACGAATCTGCCACCATGTTTGGATTTGTGTTTTGAGGGGTTGAATTGCAAAAACTGTAATTGCATTCCACTCCTTCGCAGTTTCCACAGTAAAAACGGATTTCTACCAGATTACTGTGCAAAAACTGCAAATATTTGAGTTTTGCAGTTTCATTTGCAGTTTGCTTGGATCGATTGTTCAACTGCAAAACTCAAACTCCAGTACCGTTGGAGTTGCTCTTAGTCTGATACACTGACTTATTAAGAGACTTAAATTATTAGCAAGATGATGATTATGAGGAAGATGAAGATTGATGTTTAATTTATTGGATTTTGGACAAGAATTATGACGTTTGTTGCATTCATTTTGGGAGATTTTGAGTAATGTGTTATTTTGAAACAAAAGAAAAACACCTCGGATGTGTTGCAGGAGTAAAGCTGAAACTTGTGCAGGGAGAAGATGAAAGGAGGAAGGAAGAATCTGAAAAGAGCAACTGAGGCAGAAATGGCGACTCTTGAACAAGGTCAAAGCATAATGCAGGTCGTCGATTTGAGGGGCTCTAATCTTATTGAGGTGCAGATTTCTAACATCCTCCTATCTTTACTCATCAAACTTATAGTTATGGCTACTAAATCCCATTTCCAAAGGTGATGGACGCCAAAGGACAACATCTGCTAGCAATATTCCCTGCAAGATTCCAGAAAAGTATGTGGATCAAAAGAGGTAACTTCGTAGTGGTTGATGAAAGCGGGAGAGAAGAGGCAATCGAATCTGGTAGAAAGGTGGCCGGCATGGTCACACAGGTGCTTTACCACGACCAACTCCGTCTTCTCCAAAAAGTTTCTGACTGGCCGGAGCTTTTCAAATCATCGTCTGCAGAGACCTCAAAGCAAGATTTGCAAAAGGATGATGAATGCTCTGGACTCCCTCCTTTGGAAGCAAATACAAACAGAGTAAATCCTTTGTTGAATTTGGATGTAGAGACTACATCTGATTCTGATGCTGAAAATGAGTCATAGTTTGCAATTTTTTGTTTAAACTTGTAGCCTCATTACTCTCAACTAAAAAGGCTTGATTATCTTTTTCTGTCCTTTTTTCTTGTTTTCTGACAATATGGAACATAAAACTGGAGCACAATTTAAAAAAATAACAAAAAAAAAAAAAAAGAAATTTCGACTTGATCCATATACTCCCGGTTAGGGTTATTTAAGGTGAATTAAATGATCTGCTATGGTTTTTATAGCAGAATTATTTCCTCCTGTGCTAACAAGTAGTTTGGTTTTGATTTTCCCTCACCTAGATATTTCATTTTCATATTTTCATTAGGAGTTAAGTAGATTATCTAAGAAATACAGATGAATGATGAAAAGACTGAGTCTGAATATCATCACTTTCATTTGAATATCATTAATCCAGTAACGTTGAAGAAACTTTGTATTAAATTCTTCAGTTCTCTATAAACTGCAACATTAGAATCGTGTTAGAAGGGTAAAACTAGTATATGTCAAAAGCGGTCTAATCAAATGGAATGAGTTTATTGTATGAAGACAATTGATTTGTTTGGCATGGTTCATGTAAAATATGGATTGCTCTTTACTCAAAATATATGAATCACCCTCACTTGCTCTTGTATTCATATACTATTTAAATGGTTTTAATTGTATACATAAAGAATCAGATGAGCTCCCTCGTAGCTAAATACCCAAGTGCTGAATCATTAATGCAGTTTAAGAATGTATAATTGATTGAGTGAAAAACTTGAAGTTATGTATAACTCAGAAATGGCACATCAAAGTGTTGAAATGTTACAAGAAGATCTAAGTAGATTTCTGCAGAGTGGATAGAAGATTTGAGGCAGCAAAAGCAGCAGAGCCACCAACAACTGAAATCAGAGCAACCACAAGCTGCAGGCCGATCTCCCACGGGTACTCTTCCGGCACAACATACACAAATGCGGGCCCCACAAGCAGCAGAAGCAAGCTCACATTCAGAAGAGCCGACGCCGTCCCGGGGTCGGTGGCGGCCGACAGCACCCCCAGTTCCTCTGCTTTAGACAGGAGCCCCAGCCTCTCTATCGTCGACAACGACAATCCCGACTTCTCCGCCGCCGACAGCAGCCCGGCCTTCTCCGCCTTGCTCAGGAGCCGCAGCTGCTCAACCCGCGTCAACAGCTTCACCGACGCCGTCGAAACTGTGCTCTGCATTTACAATTACACCCACCCCCACTTCTTTCATACTTCAAAAACAAACACAAATAAACGAGAGAGAGAGAGAGAGAGAGAGAGAGAGAGACCTTCTTGGAGCTGAGCGTTTTGGTAGCAGAAGGAATGGGCTTCTGGGCAGCCATGGATCTGATGAGAAGAGCTGAGGAAGCCTTTGCTGCGGCACCCATCTTTTTCTCTCTTCCACAAGGGGAAATCTTCTTAGCATACACCACCTTACTTTTAACAATTTGAGAGGTCGAAAATATCTCTTCCTCGTGGCATCACTTCATTCATTCCTTAAATGCTATCCTACTCTTTCTAATTCTTCCACCTTTATTCATTCTCTCTCTCTCTCTTTACTTTATGCTCACTTATAAATGCTAAGAAGGAAATTTCAAACTTTAAATTTAATTGTAGCAAATTCGTGTAATTATAGTTCAAACAAGGATGTAAAGTTAAATCTCTATAAATCTTTAATTTGTTTCTGAAATGAGTTTTGTAGCTGTACTTGCGTAGCAGTTTGTTAAGTTTGATGTATCAATGGGAAGTATAGAATTATAAATACTCAATTTTAACAAATAAGAGGAATTATATCCAAGAATTCAAGTTATTTATTTTTTACAAGTAAAATTACAGAAGATTTAAAATATAATATGTGTGTGTTTATATGAATGAATTGTTGTTGAGTTATGAGTCAGTGGTCGTTTAGATCATTGCTAGGGGGTACTTAGAACTGACGTCAGTAGTTCATGTACTTAGGACTTATTGTTATATTTCGGTAATTGGGGGAAATTGTAGTGATTTTCATCGCTATAGAATTAAAGATCCCAAAACCTGTCCTTGTACCCGTAGCGTGTTTCGAACTTGATGATGTAATAGGCTAGACATGTTCTTATATTCATTATTTATCTTGTCTAAGTCCTGTAAGGGGTGTTGTTGGCCTGAACTTCAGTAGAGAAGTTAAATTCCAGAACCCCATGTCATCAGTTTGTAGAGCTCGTGTCTTCAGGTCCTCCAATTGACTGTTCTTAGTAGAAGATTCTTATCAGCAGACCTCCGTTGAAGACTCAGTACAATTCTTATTTACTGAATGTGAGAAGAGCTCAGTACCTTCAAAGTCACCAGCTGATTGTTCTCAGTAGAAGACTCCTATCAGCAAACTTAGATGAAGAAGTCAGTGATCGTTCCAGATCTACTGATCATATGCAACTCAGTTGCAGATCAGACAAGGAAACAACTGCCCGACTGTTATCATTTGAAAGTCAGCAGTCTATTCTACGAGGATCAGTGAGAATCAACTCAGATGAAGACTGATGTCTGATAAGTCTCACCTACCACAAACCTCGGCCAATGAGAAGCAACCAAAGCCTTACCTGCTCTGACAGTAAAGCTGCTCTCATGTACAGAAGCCAACCACTCTGCGGCGCTAGTTCGAAAACTTATGGCCGTTTTCCTTGGAAGTTTGTGACACGTGGCATCGTCCTCTCCAACGGATACATGCCTGGGTCACGACTATAAATAGAGAAGAGTTTCCAAGCTCAACGCATGGGACATCAAAGGGAATACATGCTCACTGCATACAAACTCTCTAGCGCATTCAATGCTTAGTTGAATATCCGTAGTTCTTCTCTCTAGAGATTCTTTAGTTCCCTCTTCTCTATCTAAGCTCCATTGTTATATCCATAGCTTAGAACCTTCGAAGGAGTTCACTTTCTGTGAATTGTTCTTATTGTAAGAACTCCTTCATTGTTGGAGAAAATCCCTTCACCTTCAAACTTCGGTTTGATTTGTAAAGTCGCTAAGGACTATAACTTAGAAGGGTCTATCCAGCGTACAGATTCCTTGCTAAGACTTGCTAAGATAAATCAACAAGAACTCCTGTTCTACAGGACCGTGGACGTAGGATCTTGCGTATCCGAACCACGTTAAAAACTGCTTGTGTTATTTATTATTTTATTGCATTGTTCTCGAACCGATTTACAAACTCATACTTTGCATAAAACATATTTAAAAGTGCACCAGCCAAAACAACTTTGGTTTGCGAAAATACGTTTTCAAAAGAGACGAAGTCCAACGGGACCCATACTTATCCGCACTAAAACTCTTTGACTGAACTCTCTATACTGACAGAAGTCAGTAGAACGGACTCAGTAGTTGAGACACTCGACCCGCGAACAGAAGGTTATTATTTGACACTCTTCATCAGTCACACTTAACAGCTCAGCTGTCCTTCGCGTTTGAGGAAAAACTTGTACTCAGGTGTATTCAGCCCCCCCTCTACACCTGACACTCGTCTCCGGACCAACAATTGGTATCAGAGCAGTGTTCTCCTAATCATTGTTTCTGAAAACTACTGGTCTACTAGAACAGATCCTGAAAACGTTTTCACTGCACAAGCATCTCTTCATACATCCTTATACTCTCACCTACAATGTCTGATATGTCAGGTATACGGATGGTACCTATGTTTTCGGTGGAGAACTATACGGTATGGCGCGTGAGAATGGAGGCTCACCTTACATCGCTGCACGACAGCATGACGGACATCCTTGAGACAGGACCTATCATTCCCATGATCGACAATGTCCAATACGCCGCTGTGGGAGGTGTAGGAGCACAAACTGGTGCTAAGGTTGCCAAAGACAAAACTGCCTTCACGCTTGAAGAGAAGAAATTGCACAACCTCGACCAAGTAGCGTGAAATGCAATCCTGACAACGCTCAGTGATTCACACCTCGGGAGAGTGTAAGACTGTAAAACGGCAAAGGAACTTTGGGATGCCCTGGCTATACTGAGCCAAGGAACCCCGCAGATCAAGGAAAATAAGCTCGAGCTACAGCTTCAAAAGTTCGACAACTTTGCTATGGAGCTCAGTGAAACCATTGATGAGCTTAGCGTCAGATTCACCAATCAGATCAATGTGATCAACGGGCTGGGGAGAACGTTCACCAACAAAGAGATGAACACCAAGATATTGAGAGCGCTACCTCGACTGAAGTGGCTTCCTTTTGCTACTTATTTACGTCGCTCAGATCTTAATGCTTTAACTCCTGATGTTATCTTTTCAGAATTGAAGACTAAGGAGTTCGAGCATAGTCTACCCCAACGGTGTGTTAGCGCTCCAGCTGACACTCAAATCGACCATGCTTTCAAAGTAACAGTCAACACTTCAGGAGCCAACCCCGTTTCTGCTAGCAAGACACTAGCTGTATCAGATGCAAAGTCCACGGAGACTCCTGCTACTGAGCGTCTTGCGCTTTTGGCTCTCAAATATCAAAGGGAGAAGGAGAGAGTCAGAAAGCTAAAGAAATATCATAGAGATTCTCCCTCAGGTAAGAAACATAATCATAAAAGGGAAGAATCTAAACCTTCTCCTGATTGCAGGAACACAGAACCTGCTGCTAGTCCATCCAACAGCTCAACTGGAAAAGGTGGCAGAGTAACTGTGTGCTACAACTGCAAAAAGGAAGGACATTTCCAATACAAATGTCCTGAGCTCTCAGCTGCCCAGCGAGCAGAACGACAGGCCAGAAGAGAAAAAATTGCCCGAAGAAGGCAGGCCTACATTGCCAGAGAGCTATCCGATGACTCAATCGAGGAAGATACTTTCATGTATTCTTCTGAAGATGAAGCCACATTTATTGCCATTGAGGTCGGAGAAACAGATCCTGAAACATCGACTGAACATTGCCTGATGGCCGGAGAGGATGCTGAGGTAAATTCTAAACTTATTATAACCTCCTCTTCACAGAGCACACACGACACGTGCTCAGCTACTAGATGAACCTCTAGACATGATACAAGCATATGATGACCTACTGGAGGAGCATATTCAGTTGAGCAGAGAGTTCAGTAGAACTGTTCAGGAATTGGAATAGGTAAAGGCTGAAAATCAGAGACTTTCTTCTAATTGTCAGGTCTCTACTGATTCAGAGAATCTCATTGCGAGACTAAAGGAAGAGATTGAATCTCTTATGACTAAGTCTCAGCACCAAGAAACTCAAATATCAGTTCTGACCAAGGACAATTCTGAGAAAGATACTGAGATAGTCAAACTCAGTCAGAAGCTCGCAGAGGTTGAAAAGGATTACGAATCACTTAGGAAAAGTGATGAAGTTTGGCGAGGACTGATGACTGAACAATACCTGGGAGCTAAGGAGAAGTTGGAAAGCATGCTTAGAGCTCAAAGGCCAGTCGCCATGAAGGAAGGACTCGGCTTTACTCGCGAAACATCAACCTCTACCTCAAAAGGCTCAGAAATGCTGGCTGATAGGTTCGTCAGAGGAAAAGTTTAAATCACTGAACCTATAACTCAGGTGAAAAACAAACAGAAGATCATCGCACCTCAGCCGATCAGCAAGAAACTGACCAAGAGTTCTAGCCCCAGAACACCATGATCAAATTCAGGGGGAACTAAGAAGGTCAGATGGGCAGAGCAGTATGGCGAGCCACTATATGAGCATCCAACACAATTTGGTTCGTACTATTATGAGCCCAGGGTCAGGAAGAGCACAAAACCTCAGAAGAAGAAAGCTCCTGAACCCAAAGCTGCCAGAAAGTCAGTATCTCCAAAGTCAGTAGAGAAGAAGACTGACAATGTTCAGAAAAAGAAGGTGTCTGAGACTCCTAAGGTCGCCATATAGATTTGGGTTGCGAAACCATCGACTAACACTTAAGGACCCAAACTGAACCAAAGGGTACCTAAAATTGTTTCTGTTTTGCAGGTGTATAATGACCCTTGGATCGTGGACAGTGGCTGTTCGAGACATATGACTTATCAAAAGAGCTTGCTGACCAAGTACGTACAAGAAGATGGTCCCATAATTGAATTTAGTGACAACTTAAAAGGCTATACAAGGGGATATCGAACGCTGAACATTGGGACTGCTTCAGTTCCAAGAGTAATATATGTTGAAGGACTTCAACATAATCTCCTTTCTGTCAGTAAATTTAGTGATAATCTGAATAGAGTTATCTTTGACGCTGGTTTCTATGATGTCATTGATAAATATACAGGGAAAACAGTGTTATAAGGTTCGCGGAAGAAGAACATCTACGTTGCTAACTGGAACACCGCTGAACCTGAGGCTTGCTTGCTTGCCCAAACGAAATCTATTGATAAAACAGGATGGCTGTGGCATAAGAGGCTCAGTCACCTGAACTTCAACAAGCTAGCCAAGGACGCAAGAGTTAGAGGACTGCCCAATGAAGCCTTCATCAAAGACAAAAACTGTGAAGCTTGTTTGAAGGGAAAGCAGACAAAGAAGAGCAATCCACCAATTCCGTCACCTTCCACTGATGGAATCCTTCAAGTGCTCTACATGGACTTGTTTGGGCCAGTCTCTCCAGTGACCATAAGAGGCAAGAAGTATGCCCTCGTCGTAATTGATGATTATTCAAGATATACGTGGGTCATCTTCATAGCCAACAAATCTGATGTCAAGACTGAGCTGCCGATACTGCTAAAGAAACTCAGTGTGGAAAAGGACATCAAGATTCAGAGAATTCGCTCAGATAGAGGGACATAATTTCTCAACTCAGTCATAAAAGAGTACTGCGACGCAGAGGGGATTTAGCACGAGACCTCAGCAGAACGGTCTTGCTGAACGGTCTTGCTGAACGGAAGAACAGAACACTAAAAGAAGCAGTAAGAACGCTCCTAGCAGACTTTGGACTACCCTCAAAGTTCTGGGCCGATGCTACTGACACCGCTTGTTACACTCTGAACCGCTCACTACTTACAAAGCAACACATGAAGACGCCATACGAACTATGGAAAGGGATAATTCCTTCTATTTCTCATTTTCATATCTTTGGCTGTCCTTGCTTTATCTATAATAACATGAAGGATCAGTTAAAGGTCTTTGATAGCAAATCTGATCAAGGAGTGTTCTTAGGATACTCTCGAGTCAGTAAAGCCTTCAAGATCTTTAACTACCGGACCCTTTGTGAGGAGGAAAGCCCTCATATTATTTTTGATGAGTTTGTTACTGAGTACAGGAAACCCAAGAAGACAAATCCTGAAGATGTCAGCAGCAAGCTACAGGATCTCACACTAAATGATAAAGCTGAGAGGATCCAACATTGTTGGGATGACGAGTCAGACAAAGAAGAAATCCAGACCCATCCCGCAAGCACTGTAACTGACCTGGTTGATTCTACTGAATAGAATCAACATCAGGTAACAATGGTCGATGAGGAAGCCCTAGTGGTAATTGAGACCTCTACTGAGAATATAAACTCAGGGGGAACGATTGATGTTCCTGAGCAAAATGCCCCTGAACCTCGAAACTCAGTAGATCCTAACCTTCTTACTGAATTGCTTCAGTCACAGAACAACGATGCTGAAATGCCTAACACTCCTGTTGACTGTACAGAAGTAATCTCAGAAGAAGAAGCCAAACTCAGACGCTCATGGCTAGATGCTCACTCTTCTGATCTAATCATTGGAGATCCATCGGCAGCAGTAAGGACAAGATCCAGATTAAGTCAAGGAGAAAGCGCTCTCTACTCTTGTTTCTTGTCTACTGAAGAACCTCAGTCAATAGAGGACACGCTCAACGATGCTGACTGGATCATTGCCATACAAGAGGAGCTGAACCAGTTTGTCCGAAACAAAGTTTGGGAGCTTGTTGACAGACCTAGACACCAACACGTAATCGGTACTAAGTGGGTCTTCAAGAACAAGCGAGATGAAAACAACGTCATAGTAAGAAATAAGGCTCGACTTGTCACCAAGGGATATTGTCAAGCAGAGGGAATAAACTTTGACGAAACTTTCGCTCCAGTTGCCAGATTGGAAGCCATTCGTCTATTCCTGGCCTATACAACACATCAAAGATTCAAAGTATATCAAATGAATGTTAAGTCAGCGTTTCTAAATGGCGTACCGAAGGAAGTCTACGTGGAACAACCGCCCAGCTTTCAGAAGGGACATCAGGTGTATAGACTTCGGAAAGCTCTATATGGGTTAAAACAAACACCCAAGACTTGGTACGATACCCTATCAGACTTTCTTCTTCAGAAAGGTTTTCGAAAGGGGACAATAGATCGCACTCTATTTAGCATTAAGTTCGGCAATGACATTCTACTAGTGCAAATCTATGTGGACGACATTATTTTCGGGTGCAGAAATTTGACTATTTGTCAACAATTCTAGAAAATGATGAAGGAGAAGTTCGAGATGTCAATGGTGGGGGAGATGAACTACTTCCTCGGTTTTCAAGTGGAGCAATCGCCTGAAGGAATATTCATCAACCAAGCCAAGTACACTCGAGACTTCCTGAAAAGATTTGGCTGCGACTCAAGCAAGCCTGTCAAGATCCCCATGAACACGAATTTTAAAATCGATCTAGACAAAGAGGGAGCTTCTGTTAACTCTACTGATTATAGAGCTATTATTGGTTCTTTATTATATTTAACAGCAAGCAGACTTGACATTACTTATGTTGTAGGTGTATGTGCAAGATTTCAAGCGAATCCCAAGCGAAGTCAACTAGACCCAGCAAAGAAGATTCTGCGATACTTGAAGGGAACACCTGATGCTGGGTTATGGTATCCTGTTGATGATAATATTGTTCTAACTGGCTATTCTGATGCTGATTATGCAGGATGCAGGATAGATCGAAAGTGAGCTTCTGGAACATGTCAGTTCCTAGGCAGTAAGCTGATATCATGGTTTTCAAAGAAACATCATTCAGTGGCGACGTCCACTACTGAAGCTGAGTATATGGCTGCCGGAAATTGCTGTGCCCAAATCCTTTGATTTCGACAACAACTGTGAGATTATGGTATTACTCAAGATGAAGTGCCCATCTACTGCCACTCCACCAGTGCAATTGCAATAACTCATAACCCAGTTCTTCATACGAGATGCAAGCACGTGGACATCCGACACCATTTCATTCGAGTCCATGTCGAAAAGAAGGTTATCAAGATGGTGAAAATCCATACTGATAAGCAAAGGGCAGACATACTGACCAAACCGCTGGATGAGAACAGGTTCAGAGAACTCTCAGTCGAGCTAGGTCTACTGGATCCTACTGACTCGAATCAGTAAGAAAATTCAGTATAACAAGTCAGAAAGTCAAAACTCAGTACTTGATTCAGTAGGGTGAATCATACAGTACATAGTAAGGGGGAACGTGATGACTTCAGCATCACGACAATTCTCCTGAATCGATTCGGTAAACTGCTGATCGTAAAAGTTCAGCTGAAGAGGTTTGCGTATTAGATTCTATAATTCTTTCAGAAGCATGCGCGCATTTATTAACTTATTAGTTTGCACTCAGTGGCATGATTTGCATTTATTTCCCGCCATAATTTTTTAAGGATAAAGTCAGTAGAAACCGTTTTCATTTAAAATGCCTTATCCTTTGAACTGCATGCAACGCATTTAATGTATGTCTTCTCACCTTACTCTAACTGTGCAAACCTTATGTGGGTCTAGTTTAGAGGCGGCTAAGTAATCATTCCGTTTATAAAATCAAATCTGAACCATCCAGAGAGAGTGAGATTTTATCCTGATCGTTAGATCTTAAAACCCTTGACATTCAAATCTTATAAAATCTGTACCTTTTTCTCTCTAAACTCACTTTACGCCATTGCCGCACTTAGAGCTTTTTGATCGAATTCTAAACTGCTGCATATATCACTCAAGCTCTTTCAATACCGGTAATTTTTATCTCTCTAAAATCTGTATCTGACTTAATCTATTTTCAAGTGCTAACACGTTTCTTGTAGATTTCTAATGGCGCCAGTTTCGACCCCATCTAACGTAGAAGAGATCATTCAGTCCAGGGTTCAGTTTTAACCCACGATGGCCTTCCATCTTGCGGAGCTGCCATTCATGGAGCCCATTTTCTCCGCTCTAGACACCTTGGGGCTGAAGCTGATTCCGACGAAGCACCCCAAGGCGTACCTGCCCAGACAGGTAGTAGAGTTCTTCTACAACCTGCGTTCCGTTGAGGACATGGACGCAGAAGTGACTGTGATCGGCTATATGAGGGAGGTTGCCCCTCAGAAGTGGGAAGAAAGTCATGCGGACCTCAACGTCCTTGAAGGTTTGAAGTCCATCTTCGAACTTTCTGACAGTGGTATCTCTCCTATCGGATACAAGGAGGCAGAGCTCAATGACTACATTCGTTGTTTCTGCGGACGAGATGATGTCTACTTCAAATCCGCTCTTCCAAAGAACCAGCTTCTACTGGAGTATAGAGGCCTCGCGTATATCGTGATTCACATTCTCACGAGCGCCACCGGTTCTTTTGATCAGCTGTCCAAGCCCAAACTCCAGATCATGATGGCGATAATGGATGGAGTCCAGGTGAACTGGGCACAGTTTCTCATGTCCGAGTTGAAAGCTCAGGCTCAAAAGTTTGTTTCCACAGAATCTGGAGAGAGAAGACTGATTAGTGTGGGCAAGCTCCTGTATGGAACGAAGGTGTCCATACTGATAGAGGACTCAGTGACGAGCCACGCGTCCTTTGTCGACATGAAGTATTTTGATCAGAAGCTAATCAAGTTCAAAACCAAATCAGCAGCAGAGAAATCTATCGGGCGTGGAGCCGAGCTAAAGAGATCGTCTACTGATCTACCTCCACGCGCCGAACAACCCAATAAGAAGAAGCTATCCAAGTTAGGAGCTTCCAAGGCTGTCTCCCCACCACCCCCTCAGGTGGAAGACTTACAAGATGCTGACACTGGTATAGAAGGTGCCACGTTGAAGGATAAAGTGCAGTGAGTAAGTACGGAGGAGACTCCGTAGGAAGAAGGAGACGAGCCTGCTGCTGAGGTCAACTATTCAGCTGATCCGTCTCCCAGAAGCAGGAGTGATTGCTGTGCAGATCCCTGAGATATCACAACATTAGGATCTCGTAGACATTGCTGTTCGGGCAAGGACCTAGATGCTGCTGATCTCATTCAGCAGCATTCTGTGGACTCTTTACTGGAAGAGGAGAAGCAAATTCAGTCGGTGATTTGGTTTAGAGAACCCGCCGATATTGCCTCCTTCGAGGACCTTCGCTCAACCATGCTCTATCTTCTAGAGCTCAGGTCCTCACCATCGCCTGCCAGAGACCCTTCGCCGCCTGATCATCATGATGACGGAGATGATGACAAGGTACCCAAGGATGCAGAGAAGGGAGACTCTGCTGAGGGAAAGACTCCCAGCGAGCAGGGCGATTCACCACCTCCTCCTCCTGAATCAGGTGCTGCCCCAGTTGCTTCATCGTCTAGACAGCAACAGCTCGCTGCCTCTAAGCAGGGCTCGGTACCTCCTCCTATCAGATCAAGCCAATAGGTACCGTGTCCTCCAAGTCAGTCAACGAGCTATCAGAAAGCAAGGAGACAAGAATCGTCTCCTGGCTAAGGATGTGCACCTGAAGTGGACACAATACACCAAGGCTCAGACAGAGAAGGTTGACTCACTGACTAGCACAGTCAAGAAGGTCTAAGATGCTCCTAATCCTAACTTTCAGGAGATCGTCGAGACTGCGCTAGCAGCTCAGAAGGCGGACATGGCCGCTCAATGTCAGTAATTGCTGGAAGCTCAACAGAAGAAATTCGCAGAGCAACTGACTGTGACTTTGGCTAGTGACCAGAATACCATGGATGAGAGGAACATGCTTGCCACCTCTAGTGTCTCAGTAGCTATCGAAACTCAGGCGGCAACCTTGAAACTCATCCAGAAGGAAATGACCGACTCCCTCGATGCATCGCTTCTTCAACAACGTAATCAAACAGATGCCCAAATCCGAAAAATCCGTAAGGATTAGGAGGATGAATGGGTGCATTACTGTGATGCAGTCGTAGATTTCAACACCACCTCTACGTAGATAAAGTCAGCTATCTACGCACTCCAACTGGAAGTGGCAGCAATCAAGAATCTCCTAACCTCGGCAGATGAAGGAGGTATTGGTGGAGTCAATCGAGAGGGAACCAATTAAGGGGGAAGGTTCAACGCAACCTGGAACCAGTTCTGTCCCCACTCCCTCAGTCCAAATATAAACAGAGGCTCAGCCCATTGCTCCTGAAGCATGGGCCTCTGAGCCTCAGCAGCAGACAGCGCAGGCTGGAGGATCAGGTGAAGGATCCTCAGCCCAGGCGCACATTGAAGATGTGGCCCACTTTTTTGAAGGATCAGATGATGAAGAAGAGCCCCTGCCAACCAAAAGGCCCGGAAAGGAGATTGCTACTGAGAGCACTCCTCCTCCTTCTCGTCGCCTAAGTTTAAGAATCGAGAAAAGCAGGAAGAGCATGACAAGAGGGTGGCACAACAGCTGCAAGACCAGCTTGATTACGAGATGAGAATGGAGGAAGAAGCCAAGCAAAAGAAGAAGAAGAAGAAGAAGAGAGTCCCCATGTCCAGGACGTCAAAGAGTCAAGCTAAACTGATAATGGCTCAGCGGAAGAAGAAAGCACAATCTGCTTCAGAGCCTACTGAAGACTCTGACACCGACAACCTGCCCCTTGCTGAACGGCTGAAAAACCTTCCCAAACTTACAGCTGAGCAGGAAGCATAGGACAAGGCTACGTGGGACGCAGTGCAGAAAGGACTTAACCTCCGAACAAGAGACAGACGCGCTGCTAAGCTAAAAGAGAAGAAGAGACAAGCTGATCTGGCTAAGATAATAGAGCTGGCTGAACAAGCAGCCAGAGAGCCTATCTTAGATCGCAGCAAGCAGATTCCCAGGGCATCCAAATTCTTCCGACGTGGTGCTCAGAAGCAATACTTGAAGAAAACTCCGCATCGCCGCATCGACAAGTAGATTTCTTGGAATTTGAACGAGGAGTGGGAGGAGCTGAAGGACGATTTTATTAAGGCATACTATGTATGGGAGTGCTATCCTCCAGAAGTTTCGGTGGTCGATCTCTTTGATCAATATCTTTATCATCACAACCCCAACTTCAGAGCTCAGATAATGCTCCTTCTGTTCAAGGAGAAGCTGCCATTCACAGCCCTTGCCTACCATCCACTGATTCCTCCGGGGACTACTCAAGGCGTCATCTGCATGAAGGAGATCGAAGAGGAAGTAGAGACAGCTGTCCGTCGCAACAATCTCGACATCTTAACGATAGATGATCTCATTCCCACCCAGGCCCTGAGGGAAAGGATCTACAAATCTTACGGGTTGGATGCTCCTGCTACCAAGTCTGCTGATTTAAAGGCTAAGATAAAGAAGTTCAGACGTTAGCAGCTTTGTTTTTCTTCATACCTTCTGTAATAGCTTAGACTGATGTACTTTCATGTCAATTTTAATATATTAGTTTTGGTTGTTAGCTAGACAACTACTCATTGTCTTTAGGCTGTGTTATCTTTCCTTAACACAATGATCACTGAAGTGATCTGACACATACTCACATAACCTATTTCTTCTGATGTGCCTATCTTTTATGAGCTGTTAACCTTGCTATCATTGTTCATTTATCACTGAATCCTCTTGGGTTAGTATTTTAGTACTTAGTGGTTTTTGCATCATCAATTAGGGGCAAATTGTTGGGTTATGAGTCAGTGGTCGTTTAGATCATTGCTAGGCGGTACTTGTAACTGACGTCAGTAGTTCATGTACTTATGACTTATTGTTATATTTCAGTAATGAGGAAAATTGTAGTGATTTTCATCGCTATAGAATTGAAGATCCCAAAACCTGTCCTTGTACCCATAGTGTGTTTTGAACTTGATGATGTAATAGGCTAGACATATTCTTATATTCAGTTTTTATCTTGTTTAAGTCATGTAAGGGGTGTTGTTGGTCTGAACTTCCGTAGAGAAGTTAAATTCCAGAACCCCATGTCATCAGTTTGTAGAGCTCGTATCTTCAGGTCCTCCAGCTGACTTTTCTCAGTAGAAGATTCTTATCAGCAGACCTCCGTTGAAGACTCAGTACAATTCTTATCTACTGAATGTGAGAAGAGCTCAATACCTTCATAGTCACCAGCTGACTGTTCTTAGTAGAAGACTCCTATCAACAGACTCACATGAAGAAGTTAGTATGATCGTTCCAGATCTACTGATCATATGCAACTCAGTTGCAGATCAGACAAGCAAACAACTGCTCGACTGTTATCATTCGAAAGTCAGTAGAGTCTATTCTACGAGGATCAGTGAGAGTCAACTCGGATGAGGATTGATGTCTGACAACTCTCACCTACCGCAAACCTCGGCCAATGAGAAGCAACCAAAGCCTTACCTGCTCTGACATTAAAGCTGCTATCATGTACAGAAGTCAACCACTCTGCGGTGCTAGTTCAAAAACTTATGGCCGTTTTTCTTGGAAGTTTGTGACACGTGGCATCATCCTCTCGAACGGATACATGCCTGGGTCACGACTATAAATAGAGAAGAGTTTCCAAGCTCAATGCACGGGACATCAAAGGGAATACACGCTCACTGCATACAAACTCTCTAGCGCATTGAAGCAAATCCAGCGAAGAACTTGCTTAGTTGAATATCCGTAGTTCTTGTCTCTAGAGATTCTTTAGTTCCCTCTTCTCTAGCTAAGCTCCACTGTTATATCCATAGCTTAGAACCTTCGAAGGAGTTCACTTTCTGTGAATTGTTCTTATTGTAAGAACTCCTTCATTGTTGGAGAAAACCCCCTCCCCTTCAGACTTCGGTTTGATTTGTAAAGTCGCTAAGGACTATAACTTAGAAGGGTCTGTCCAGCGTACAGATTCCTTGCTGAGGCTTGCTTACATAAATCAACAAGAGCTCCTGTTCTACTGGACCGTGGACGTAGGATCTTGCGTATCCGAACAACGTTAAAAACTGCTTGTGTTATTTACTGTTTTATTGCATTGTTCTCAAACCGATTTACAAACTCATACTTTGCATAAAGCGTATTTAAAAGTGCACCAGCCAAAACAACTTTGGTTTGCGAAAACACGTTTTCAAAAGAGACGAAGTCCAACGGGCCCCACACTCTTCCGCACTGAAACTCTCTGATTGAACTATCTATACTGATAGAAGTCAGTAGAACGGACTCAGAAGTTGAGACACTCTGACCTGCGATCAGAAGGTTATTATTTGACACTGTTCATCAGCCGCACTTAACAGCTCAGCTGTCCTTCGCGTTTGAGGAAAAACTTGTACTCAGGTGTATTCACCCCCCCCCCCTCTACACCTGACACTCGTTTCCGGACCAACAATTGTAATTAGACGTTCTTATAAAGTATTTGTGTTTGATGCATCGGCCTTCAAGTGAAAATAATTAGATAGTCATCATGCATAACTAACACAACCTACGTACAAGAAACCCTACAATGTACCTAAGGATATTATTTTAATTTGACATGTAACTAAAATTATCAATAAAGATATATATGTATAATAGAGTCATAAGATATTGTACAATAATATTTAAATTTTAGTAATTAAGTGAAATACTAGTGGTGTACTATCAAATCCTGCACCATGTATCTATTGTTATCCCAGCTTATAATAGCTCTTATAGTTGTCTTGATCTTGTCTGCTTCTCCTATTTTCTAATAACGGCCACTATATCTATGCAATAAATTCTTTTCTTTGACTGTATATCTGTACCAGTAGAGTGATTAACAATGCCTATTGTGTTGCGTAACAGGGAAACTGACCGGTTATATTATCTCTGTCACAATTTGATTGTTCACTTTCTCTTTTTGATACAAAAATTAAAAATGCTGTTAATTGTGGGTGCAAAGTAGTGGTAGGAAAGTAGGCAATTGAAGTGGGACCGATGAAGTATCATAAAAAAAACAAAATTATCAAAGTTTTGTGAAAAATTATTCGCTTTGTCTCATTACGTTGGGGGCGTAGATGGAGTTAGTGAAAATATTTAAAGTGGCAGTGTCCACTTGTTAAAGTTATTGTTATCTATTAATTTTTTATTTTAAAAATGAGGCAACAATTATAAAATAGCTCAATTTAACAATAACGACCATTAGCATAGGGAGATAATGCAATGCATAGCCAAAAATATCTTTTTTTTTTATTTTGATATCCCCAAAATTGTTCCATAAACCTATATATCAAAATTTCCTTATGCCAAAAGATTTACTTTTGAAGATTGGCTTGATTTGTTTTAAAGATTTTTTGAATTTCAATTAGTTGAATTAATTAGTGTTTATCTATTTTTTTAATCTAACTTAATGGGAATTTGAGAGATTGAACTTACATCTATTACTTTAATAAGAGAAATTTCATCTGGATGATCTACTAGTTATATGAGTCAAAATTAATTAAAATTATACGTTATGTGAAATAGGTTTTTATTTATATTTTTTTAAAATTTGATAATTGTTGTTACAAGACAGCTCATCCTTTTATCAAAGGTGTGACATTTAATGAGAGCTAGTAACCTCTCTGTTGGGAAATAATATAAAGTTTCAAAAGATCTTAAACTCCTATTGATAGATGAATTGATGTAATTTGTCTAGGTTTTCTTAGCCTAAAGTAGTTTTATCAGACTAGGTTAGTTCAGGTTGTATTTGGTCAGCCTCAGTGAAATTTGCTAACTCCAGCTTTGACAAGCTGACTACTCCAGGCTGAATTGGATGTTGGATCAGATCATTCTCAAGTCTGAACTAAAGGATCCTAATGTTAAGACAAGTACGAGGTATGAGGCACGAACTTGAAAGAAGATGGTCAACGGAGGAAAAGAAAACTACCATGTCAACATATTGACCAATACCAAGCCGCCAAGTCAGCCCTAGCCAAAGAGGACAGCACATTACCTCTGTACTGTATCTACAGAAGCAAGCGAACGTGACACTTTTTCATACATTCAATGCAGAAGACTTTTTTCAACATGGAGCCAACATGAAGCCGATCTTTGTTCAACGAATCTCTTTCTAGCTCGCCATAAATACAGAAGGCCTCTCATCTTGAGAGGTTAACGGAATTTCACGAGCTCAAAGCATACTTCTCTCTAAGCAAAGAACAAGCAAATAGAATTCAGAAATCTTACTGATTCATTGTTACATTGTAACATTTTATTCATACTTCAAGTGTTTCCTTATACACATCACAAGCTTGGAGTCAAGAGTGTTTCATACTCTTGTTAAGTTGAACAGTCTCAAACCCCAACCTGATATACTTGATAGAATTGTTTGATAGATAGTTTGATAGTTGGATAGATTGATAGTATGAATTTTAACTGATTTGAACTCGATATACTTTGAGTATCCATAGTAGAGATCTGCCGAAAGCAGACAAGTGGACATAACATCTTGTGTATCCGAACCACTATAAATCTCTGTGTCATTTACATTATGCATATTTTAAGTTTACTGTTGCATTGAATATTTACTCATAAGTTGTTGCACTGAAAAATGTTTTCAAAAAGGGCCTATGACCAACAATTGGTGTCAGAAGAGTGGTTAGACCGACTACTATTTCTATTTACTAGGTCAACTTGATCAAATCATCTCTCGCTTTTCTACACTTTATGATGCACATCAGCTTCTCAGTGTTTGTTATCATGGTTGAACAGTTAGCGAAACCCGGAATGCACATGTTCTCTATAGCTACATACTCCATCCGTCCAATTTAAAGCAAAATGCTTTCCTTTTGAGACGTCCCACTTAAAGTGACACGCTTCCTTAAAAGGAAATAACCTTCAAACATATTACTATATTATATTATTATCTATTACTTTTTCATTTTCTCTTTCCTACTTTATCATTTCTCTATCATACTTTATCATTTAATTTATCACAATCTCACTCATCTTCTCTCTCTTACTTTATCATTTACCCCCTCTCATACTTTATCACTTGTTTTCTTAATTCTCGCGCTGAAAAGAAATGCGTCACTTTAAACGGGACGGGAGGAGTATGATGTCTGGAGCCTGAGAATGGAGTCTCACTTATCCTCCATTAATGACTGCATGTGAGACGTTATCACTGATGGTCTCATTGTCATCACTGTTCCCAGCATTCGAACGCTGCAGACTGACTCCAAGAGCGGCAAATCCACAGTTACTGGAGACGAAGTTAATGTAGCCAAATTTCAGCTCAATGTTGAAGAAAGGAAGATAAATAACTTGGAAAAGGTTGCCAGAAATCAGATACTATTTACTCTGAGTGATGGAGATCTTGGAAGAGTTAGAACATGCAAAACGATAAAGGAGATGTGGGACACGCACATGTGTTATATATCTTTAGAAGAAATGGAAACATATAACCTATACCATTCAGCGGTCTAAGGAGTTCAACTCGCAATCACCTAAGTCACTATTCTCCGACCTGAAGGCAGCTGAGATCGAGATTGAGCAACCTGACATTTCAAAGAAGAAGAAAGAAATCTCAAAGACGATTGCCTTCAAGGCTTCTGAAAAATGTGATAACTCTGAAGAATGGTCACATGAAGAATTATTGAAAGCATTTGTTCTTCTTTCAGGTAATTCAAGGAGAGGAGACGAACGCAAGAGTGGTAGGAATGATAAATCCAAATACTACTCAAAGTTCTCTCGAGGTGGCAAAGACCACACAAGGAAATATCAAGTCAGAAAGGAAAAACCTGAAGGATCATCTTCCCACTAGGAGTACGAGAAGAAAGAAGATGACCCAAAGCCATGCTATAACTGCCAGAAAATTGGACACGATCAGTATGATTGTCTAGAACTCAACACCAAAGAACAAGCTGAACAAAGTGAGAAGCGAGACAAGATCCTTGAGGAACGAAAAACATTCAATGCTGAGAATGACACCTCATGTTCATCCTCATCTGACAGCGGGTCTGAAGAAGAGAAGAAGAGCGAAGAAATTTTCAATGAATCCGATGCTGATGAAGGATACCTTGCCATGCATGCTGAAACTGAACCTGACTTAGAATCGACATTGGATCCATAAATCTGTTTGATGACCAATGACGAGGTAAATTCTATTTGCTTTTCTGTTAATTCTTCCACACAGCACACAAAAGATAATTAATCAGTTGCAGAAGATTTTGAACTCCAAGCTGCATACGATGAATTGCTCGAAAGTCATAATAGTCTGGAAAGACTCTTCATGATTCTTACCAAACAGAATAAGATAATGTATGAGAATCTGAAGGATCATCCGACAACAGATCAAACTGATATGGATCAGCTCATTAAGGAACTGACTGAAGAGCTGAAAGAGCAAAATACTGAGACTGATAAACGCGAAGCACAACTGACAGCGCTAACAAATGAATTGAATATGAAAGAACTCAAGCTGAAAGAGCTAAAGGTGAAGTATTCCAACCTTCAAGGAAACCATGATAATCTGTTGAAGTTAGAACGAAATCGAAGACTTTGACAGGCAAATATGATGTGGTTCAACATGTTTTATCAGATGCTTCGACATCAAAAACATCTAGGACATAGAGAAGGAATTGGATATGATGTTTAGACTACCGTAGAAGTATATGACATAGCTCAAAATGGTTCAAAGATTACTCGAGTGGTTGAACTACAAATCAAATTCAAGAAAGCAATAGGAGAACCTGAACAACCTTCACTGGAGACTAAGAAGGCTGATAAAGGAAAAGCAAAGGAACCAGAACCTAAATCCTATGAGAAAGGATCTCAAGTCACATACCGAAGAAAGGTCAACTGAACCCAAGGCTCAACACATAATTAGGATCCCACACAACTATCAGGGTGAAGCTATAAGAAACCTAGCTTCAAAATTAGGAACATCAAAACCTCAGACCCATGGCAATAAGGCGATAATCAATCATAAGAATGCACTTACTCAGAAAGTGACATTCACTAATACAAAAGGGAAGGATTGGTTCGTCCGAGACCTTCAGGGTCATTAACAAGTTTGGATTTAGAAGAACTAATTAACCAGTTAGGATTCAAACAAAACATAAAGGGTGTTGGTCCAGAGACGATTCTTCAGGTGTGTGTGGGAGGGGGGGATTTGAATACACCTAAGTCCAAGTTTCGACTCAAATGCGAAAGTAGACTGAGTGTGCTACTGAACAAGTCAGTAAGCCAAATAAACGTTCAGATCGCATATGTAGAGTGATTCCAAATACCGAACATTGTCTATTGATTTCAGTCAATCAACATTAAACTTAGTAGATGCATAAATGTGGAATGTGTAGGCCTGGTTTTTATATCGTCTCTAGTTGAAAAATGTTATTACTAAAATCATTTCAGATCATGCTTGTGCGTAGATTCACTTTTACTGAAAATCTGATATGAGATTTAGTCAATCAGTTTTATGCAGCGTGAGTAGTAAATCAATGAAATAATAAGTAAACAGACAATTTTTAAAGTGGTTCGGATACACAAAATCCTACATCTACTGTCCTGAACAAGGTAGGAGTTCTTGAATTTATTATAATGAGCAAGCCTTAGTCGATCTGTTCGCAGGACAGATTCTCTAGTTATAGTCTTAGTGACTTTACAGTTGTTCAAACACTGGGT
This sequence comes from Lavandula angustifolia, assembly GCA_028984105.1. Taxonomy (NCBI): domain Eukaryota; kingdom Viridiplantae; phylum Streptophyta; class Magnoliopsida; order Lamiales; family Lamiaceae; genus Lavandula; species Lavandula angustifolia. The sequence goes on along the minus strand of CM054816.1, from coordinate 21,067,988 downwards.
TTGAGTTTTCTCCAACTAAGAAGGAGTTCTTATAATAAGAACAGTTCAATGAATATGAACTCCTTCAATTTCTAAGCTTGTGATATAATAAGGGTGGCTTAGAATAGAGATTGGGAATAGAGTGACTCTAGAGATAAGAACTATAACCGATGTTCTATGAAGTGAATTCTTCGCTGAGTGAGCTTTGAGTTCGCTAGAGGTTGTGTACTTTGAATGCTTGGTGTTCCCAGTCGTGTCTTCACCATTTGAAGCTCGATCTCTATTTATAGTCTTGACTTGTGAATAGATCCATTGGAGGGAACCTAAACAGTGTCAAAAGCGACAAGGTAAACGACCATCTTCAATTTTGAATGTTACTGTAGAGATTCTCTCTTTGTCAGTCTTGAGGCTAGCTTTTGTCAGAACAAGGTGTAATGTTGGCAGCTCCTCATTGGTCGAGGTAGAATGGTAGGTGAGGTTTGTTCTAACTCCAAAGCAGATGGTGAGTCGACTTCCTCTGATTCCTCGGACTGAGTTATCTTCTACTAACATTCTTCTGAAATGATCAGTCTCATGCCTTTTCCTATCCACAGATTCAGTAGGTTCTGACTAACCATACTGTGTTCCAATGTTGAGTCCATCCGGCTGATAACGATCTACTGAGTCTATCAACTACTGAACTCTAGCTAGCCTACTAAGTTCCTAACATGATGAACTCAACTAAGCAATTGCATTATCTAGTTCATCATTCTGCTAGGGTTTTTGGGTCTTCAAGTCTTTTCATACTGAGTCTCATCCCAACAAAGGGTACCTTAACCTGTTTTATTTGTAGGTGCAGAAGCTTACCCAACAAACAATTGATGTTTTGAAGAAAACTATCTAGTACATGGATAGTGGATGCTCTAAAAACATGACCTACATAAAGGACATCATGATTGACTATGAAGAAAAGATGGGATCTCATGTAATCTTTGGAGACAACTCCTCTGGACAAACTAGAGGCTACGGTACACTAACTTGCAGACAATTTTAGTACCAAAGGTTTCTTATGTCAAAGGACTTAGTCATAATTTATTACTCCCTCCATTTCGCTATTACTGTCCCCTTTGGTTTTAGCACGAAGATTAAGAAACTTTATTTTAGTATGTATATTATTAGTTTTAATTGTATTAAGAATTTGACACAATATTCGAGGAGTGGTTGGTGGAAAAAGATGAGAATTATCCAAATTTTTGCAAAGGTAGTAAAGGCAATCGATTTGTTTTTTTCATATTATAGTTGAACAAATAATCTGAAGTTTCTAAAAAGTTAAAAATCATATATTTCTGAGTTCGGAGCGAACCGAAATCGTGTGTGAGATAGATTTTTGAAGAGAGATTTAAGAATGTGCGGTTGAGTAGTTAGTAAGGGGACCCACTTCATTTTAAGTTTAAGAGTAACTTTTGCCATTTTAAGAAAGAGGACATTAATAGCAGGATGGCTCGATTAGGAAAGTAGGACAATAATAGTGGGACGAAGGGAGTATCTGTTTGTCTATTTTGTGATAATAATCATCAAGTTTTATTTGATGCTTGTTATGCGAATGTGTTAAACAAGTCTACAGGAAATGTTGTGCTATTAGGTTACAGGAAGCGAGACAAATATGCGGTTGATTGGTCAAGCTGTCAACCTGACACATGTTGGGATTTTGTATACTGGAAGCAAATTTTATGCTTGTATATAATGTGTTTTTCCCTTTCCAATGTTTTATTCTCCTATCTGATATTTATATATTTGCACATGTTTAATTCTTTATCTTGGGTAAGAGTTAGATTGTGTTGTGTGTTGTAGATCATAGAAGACTACTCAATTCGTTTAACTGACAAGATATAAACAATTATCACAGCTGAGACAACTTTAGGATAAGTTGTCGGTTTAAGATGCAATTTATATAAGAAATAGCTTGTCTTGGTTGTTTGTCTATACTGGTACACTAAATGTGGTGTATTGACGGATCACAGTGAGATGTGTTTTCCTGATTGACCTTAGTTGAGAACCAAAGATCTCGGTGACTTAGCTGATCTTAAGTTTAGTAAGACTTCAACTGAGTGCATTTGGCTATCTATCACTTTGACCTACTATGGTGAACGTCATCAAGACCAGATCTACGTATCTTTGGCGTTAGTAGTTATTTGTCACTCAGGCTGATTGTTTGTATCTTGCAACTGTATCCTTGTAAAATGAGTTGATAATATCTCCTGAGGAACTCGTAAGGATTAGTACACTAAATCAAACCAGTTAATTAAGGTCAGGTGTGTTACTAAGGTCGAGTGGTACTACTCAGGAATATAATAAGATGTTAATTAATTTAAGCTGTCAGTGGGCTTAATTAATTAACAGATATTTCTATCTTAAATACGAGGATCGATTAAGTCTAAAATGCAAGTCCGTGCTCAAATTGGGATAAAGGAGCAAGTCAGCACAAATTCTCTAGTGGAATGAATATGTCTTTATTAATTGATTTTGCTATGGGCTGAGCATATATGATTAATTGATTTGAGGTTCGGCTTTATTTCTTGTATTTAATCCCTGGTCTGGCCCAATTAGTTGCTCAGTTATTTATTCTCTCATAAATTATTATAAATAGATTAACGTATTTTTGCATTATTTAATAATGCTATTTATCTAGAATTAATAGGCGGACTAATTTATTATATTATGGTCTAATTGATGTTGAAGCCCATTACAAGTATAATTAAATTAATGGGATACAAATATTAATATAATATAATATTTTGAAGCTTGTATATTTTAGTATTTCATTCATAATCTGAACACACAGACACGTATATTTGTGAGAGAGACAATATTTATCTTTTCTTCAGTTCTCTGACCACACGGAGGAAGAAAATGGCCGGAACACAGATCAGATGTCTGAGCATGAGCATTAATTAGAGCTACAATAACGTACGAAGGAGGCAGGTACATTCATTCCTTCAACACATGCCTCATTGCAAGAAGCAGCTTAGACGTAAGCTGGCTATAACACAAACGATTGAACCACCTGAACTTCAAGGTACTGAAGAAACTTGTTAGAAAATCCCAGGATCGAGGAATGTCTAACGAGGTCTTCAACAAAGAAAATGAATGTGAAGCTTGCTTAAAGGGAAAACAAACTATATCTACACACAACAATAAAGAAGTTCCCTACACAAGCAGAGTATTCAAACTACTACATATGGATCTTTTTGGACCCGTAACACCAGTAAATATTTGAGGCAGCAAATACCATGGTAGTGGTAGATGACTACTCTAGATACACATGTGTTATATATCTTTTGAAGAAAGATATCAAGAAGAAGTTGCCTAAACTACTTACTAAGTTGAGTTGAGAACTGAGCAAGATATCAAAATAAAAAAGAAGCGATCTGACCGAGGAATTGAGTTCATCAACTCACACATCAACAACAATCTGAAGGAGCACATAATCAAACATGAGACCTCAGCTCCAAGGACCCCTTAGCAGAAAGGACTTGCTGAGAGAGGAAAGCGAACACTAAAGGAAGCAGTCAGATCCATGCTTGCTGAATCTAATCTTCCACAAAAGTTCTAGGCTGAAGCTACTACCACAACCTGCTCCACGCAGAACAAATCCATTTTGACACGACTACAACAATTCACACCATATGAATTATGAAAAGGGATAAAACCTTCCATCTTCGATTTCAAATTTTTGGTTATCTGTGTTTCATTCATAACAATGGGAAAGATAAGCTTAAAGCTTTTGAAAGCAAGTCTGACTCTAGAGTTTTCTTAGGATAATCCTTAGTTAGGAAAGCCTTTCACATCTTTAACTATACGACTCTTTGCATTGAAGAAACACCTCATGTTGTTTTTAACGAATTTGTTAATGAGCACAGGAAACAGGATACGGTCTCAAACCCTGATCATGAAGGAATCAACAAATAGATGGAAGACCCGAATCTGAACAAGAATAGTCAGATTATTCTTCCACATCTGACTTGGGATGACGACGATGAACCATCGGCAAGCGAACCCGAGCCTAAGAGTTAACCAAAAGATAAGATTGAATCTGCTGAACAGATTTAATATCAGGTACAAACAGTCGATGAAGAAACCCCAGTGGTAACTGAGACTGCAACTGAAGTCACAAATTCTGGGAGAACATCTAATGATCTTAAAACCAACAACCCTGAAGCTGACTCAGTTATTTCGTTTAATACCATTTATCATACCTCGACCTAATATCTAATTTGATATAGACATAACAAATGATGAACATATTAGGAGAAAGAATAAGACCTGGAAAGATAGTCATCATCAATAATATATCATTGGAGATCCATCCACGAGAGTTAAAAATCGACATCAGATTGATAATGCCACGATATCCTGCTCTTTATTGTGGAAGAATCCAAAACTATTGAAGAAACAATGAATGATGTAAATTGAGTTAATGCTAAGCAAAAGGAGCTGAATCAATTTGATCGCAACAAAGTATGAGAGTTTGTGGACCGACCAATTCATCAGGTTGTAATTGGAATAAAGTGGACCTTCAAGAATATGCGAGATGAGAACAACATTATCGTTAGAAAAAAGGCCAGACTGGTAACCAAAGGATATTGTCAATCTAAAGGAATCGCTTATGATGAAACTTTCGCACCGGTTGCATGCTTGGAGGGGTGAATACACCTGAATACAAATTCGTTTCTCAAACGCGAAAGTCAGCTATAGCTGAGTTTGCTACAGAATTGAGTCAGATAGCCAAATATACTTTCAGATCGCGTGGGCAAGAAATTCTTCTACTTAGTTCAGCTCTACTAACTGGAGTCAGTCGAACAGTCGTTCAGTATCAGAGTTCTGTGCAGAAGTGTAGGCCCTATTAAACGTCTCGGTTGGAAAACCGGTTTTATGCTAAGTTTGATGAAATACAGTTTTAATGCAATATGATCAGTAAAATAAAATAGTAAATCAACACAACAGATTTTTAAAGTGGTTCGGACACACTGGGTTCTACGTCCACTGTCTTGACCAAAGCAGGATACTTGTTATATTTATACTGAGCAAGTCTCAGTGATCTGTTCTCAAGACAGATACAACTTGAAGCTTATACTGAGCAAGTTCTCAGTGATCTGTTCGCAGAACATATTCTCTACTTATAGTCATAGTGACTTTTTACAGGGGTTTCAAACTTAAAGAGTTTGAGTCTTCTCCAACTAAGAGGAAGTTCTTACAATAAGAACAGTTTCACAATGATGTGAACTTCCCTGAGGTTTCTAAGCTATATATATTACAATAAGACTTGCTTAGATAAGAGAAGGGGAACAAGGATAACTCTAGGTGATGAACTAAAAGGTTCTTCTAAGAAAGCTAGTTCTTCACTGGATTCTTAGAATGAAAGCATTTAAGAGTTTTGTGCGCAGATAGCTTGGGTTCCCGGTAGTGTCTCTACATGAAGACTTCTCTTATATAATCGTTGATTGTGAATAGATCCGTTGGAGGGAGGTCTAGCCACGTGTCAAACTGACAAGGAAAATGACTCCTTAAATTTGAACGTTGATGAGTAGGTGCATTGTAGAGATACACCTCTTTTTCAGTCTGGGAGCAACTTTTTTCATAAAAGATAAGTTGATGTTGGCTCCTTATTGGTCGAGGTGGATTTGTAGGTGAGACTTTTCAAACATCAAGGTTGACTTCCTCTAAATCCTCGGACCTTCAACTGAAGTGACTTCCTACTGACGTTCTTTTGAGTATAAGTGCATGGGCACAAATTCCTGTGCAGATTCAGTTGGTGGTCGACTGATCAATTGACTTCTTCCATCCTGAGTTCATCAGCTGAGTGCAAAGTCTTCTACTGAACTCTGCAGCAACTGAACTCTAGCCTACTGAGTTCCTAACAACTGAACTCAAACTAATATTACAAAAACGAAGGTACATCATTCAGCTAGGGGTTTTGGAATCTTCAAATCTAGAAATGTGTCATACTGAATCCTTATCCTAACAATTTCCCCCTATTTGATGATGCCAAAACCTATTACATCTCTTATCAAGAAATATGCTAAGGTTAAGAGCTACTGCTACTGAGTAAAGATCTATTACAAAGGAATGACTGCAGCCAACATATCATAGCTGACTAAGATAATGAAAAGAAAAAATCAGAGCAATCACAAGTAAAAAGAATATCAGAGCTATCTTATGATATCAAGTAATGTATCAGAGCCATGTTAAAACAAAACAGTTATGGAATGCTGAATATATCAGAACTTACAGAATTTAATACAATTAACATAGTTGTAGCATGCTGAAGTAATCAGAGATTCTACTGACAGGTATCAGAGCTAGAAAGCAAGTTCAGCACATTCACAAGATATCAGGGCCGATACAAACAGAACAATCAAAGCTCAAAATAGATCATACTTCTTAGTAGCTAATCATCAAAGGTAAATTCAGCAATTATCAATAATGTCCCTATAAGGCAGGTTCCCCCTAAGAAACAATTTCCCACTATTTCATATATAAGACCCCTTCCCGTTAAGTACTAGTAAAGTATCAGAGAATATCAGGGCAAACACAGATAATCAGTAGGGAATAATTCTAAGGCATATAAGCATATAAGACATATAGGGTCAGATAGAGAAATATTTGATCACTTAGGTGATCAGTTATGCTGAAAAGTAAATAAAGCCGTAAAGACAATGGGTAATTGTCAAGGCTAAAAGTGATAAATGTCATATATGAATGAGATTTACAATACATGACATGTTATCAGTACAAAAGCTAGACTAAGGAGAGAGAGAGGTCAGCTCGGCTTCTTCTTGAACTACTGCATGCGAGCGCGGAACTTAGCAGACTTCTTCTCCGGAAGCTCAAGGCCATAACTTGAATATACTCTGCTTCTCAGGGCCTTGATCTCCGCTAAGTCTTCTTCATCATCTTTCCTCAACGCTTTGCTAATGATGGCTTCTTTGATTTCTTCTTCTATCTCCTTCTTCCAAAGATTATCTTGATGAGCCTTAAGCGCTTTGCCTGTTTGATCTAGCAGCGTCTGAATCTCAGCAAGGAGGACTAAGTTCACAGCTGTCAGGAAGTCTTTGAAGTATGCATCAACATTAATAATGTCTTCACTTTTGACTTTCCAGATATAGAATCTTTTATGAAGTCCATCTTTAGCTTTTCCCATTGCTGATTCAGCTTGAGGGTACCCAGTCGTTAGTTCTTTTGAATACTATCCTCTTCACTTCACTGCCTGGGTCTAATCTCCTGAAGTATCTGGAAGAGGTGGGTATACTTCTGTCTTTTTTCGGTACCCTTTCCCTTGCTTCCTTTTTCGTTCTTAGCTAGAGGGCCTCTTGATCGGCTAGACGAGTTCTCTCTCTCGCCTCTCTAATTTGCATGGCCTCCGCTGAACGGTCTAGTGCTCGCTCACACGCGTCTCATATCTCTTTTATCTCTTTCTCTTGTTCCTTAGAGGGGACCGTTGAGGGCATATGCTGCTCTTCTGAGTCAGCAGGCGATGCAGATTTAGACTTTGATGTAGATGCGCCTTGCTTCTCAGATTTGGACTGTTCGGGTTTGGACTGTTGGGATCTAGCTACTGCTGCTGAAGATGCTGCTGAAGCTCTGGATTGCCTGGGAATACTAGATCTTGTGCGAGAAGGCGCTGGAGATTTGATCTGTACCCCTTTCTTTGCTTTGCTTCTTCTTGGCATCCTGTTCAACATGTTCTCTGACCAGTTTCTCGTCAAAAGCGATTTGCTCTTCACGAGACTTGAACTTCGACTTCTTTTCTCTGGGCTGACTTGGGTCAGCTGGAGCCTTACCCTTGCCCTTATCAGCTTTCTTAGATGGAGGTGGCGAATCTTTAGTGTTTGACCACCTCAGCTACAACTGTGTCAGTGGGATCCCCAATAGGAAATTCCCCCTAAGCTACTGAACTAGGTTCTTGGTGCTGATCTTCTGCCTTAAGGAGGGCTCTGAGGTGAGCATATCTGGACTTTTTCCCTTTTTTGGCATCATCAATTAGAGTCGCCAGGGCAGTAACCTTTTGTGTCAGTGTTTCTACTAAGGCCTTGACCGTAGTCATGCCTGAGGTAATGTCAGTAGCCACGTTTGTGTAAGACTCCCACCTTTGATCATGCTCTTGATTAATTACTTTTAGTAGAGCATCTTTGGATTTGTCAAAGCGGGTGAGGTAGTCTTCTACAACGTCAGAGGCAGCTTTCTTGATATCCTGGCAGGTGTCGTGTTGTTTGATCAGTGCTTTAGAGACACTGTCAGATGTAAACTTATATCTCTCCTCAACTGCCTTCTGGACGCGAGCTGTTGCAGCCGCCACTTCTTCTGAGAATAGCTTGGCCTGCGACTGCAATATAATCTGGAACTGAGCAGTCAGGTCGGTCTTCTGTGCCTCAAGTGCCCTTTGTGAGGATCTCTTCAGCATTAAAGGAGATTGGAGTGCTGATCCTCTGCACTTCAGTAGTAAGGCTGGTCAGCGTCTTCGTTTCAGCCTCAGTGAACTTGCTACACTTAGTGTTCAAATCATCGGCAAGATTCATGTTCTTGTGGGCCTGATGCTTGATCACCTTATTAATGGACTCTATTGTGAGATCCTTGATCTCAGCAGCCTGATATCTACGTTTGGACTGAGAGTGAGTCGAGGATGGAGTCTGGATGATCGGGCCTGATATAGGAGGACGAGTTGGCTGATCGTCCGCGGGAGATTTACCCTCAGCAGATCCTCCCTGGTCTGCATTCTTGGGTGATCCATTATGTGGAGGAGATGGAGGAGGCTGAGCTCCTTCCAATCTGTCGCTGAGCATCATGAGCATCACGACCTTCAGATCCTCGATAGAAGCAATATCAGATGGCTCTTCATAGCTAATCTCCTCCATCAGGGTGGATAGGGTCTTCAGATGGATGGCCTCTTCCAGTAGATCCCACTCCAAGAATCTATGGCGCATCTGTACCCTGGTTCGGACCGCTATGTCCACGAGATCAGTATGGGCACTGAGCTCAGGTATCTCAGCCGTGACTTCATCAGCTGATTTCATTTGAGCGTTCAGGACTGAAGTCGGGAGTGAAGAAATCTCAGCAGTCTGAGTATCAGCAAGGGTCTCCAGCTGAATTTCCTCTGAGATAACTCTCTTCACCTTTTCTTTCAAGGTCACGTCATGTTTCCCAGACCCTGAATCCTCAATAGATATCGGTGAAGGAGGAGGGACGATTGAAGTTGGCTTCTTCAGCATCTTTTGTTTCTTCGGCGGATGCTGCTCAGTAGGGAGGGGATCCTGCGTGATCTCCATAGGGCACTTAAGAACCAGTCCCTTCCCTATTGATTTTTCAGCTGCTGCTGCATTGACAAACTTCAGCAGCCTATGATCGAAGTAGAAAGCATCTACAAAAGAGACTTTGTCGGGGAGGTCGTCCTCAATCATTATGGACACCTTGGTCCCATAAAGAAGCTTTCCTTTTGGAATGAGCTTCATGCCATCTTCAGAGTCTACAAACTTCTGAGACTGAGCTTTAAATTCAGTTCTGAAGAAGGCATTCAAGTTGATGGGGGCCTCATCCACTATCGCCATCATTATCTGGATGTGGATGGGGGATAGCTGATCGTATGATCCCGCTGAGCTCGTCAGTATGTGATTGATGATGTATTCCAATCGCCTATACTGCAAAAGCAGCTGACTCTTAGGGAAAGCATCTTTGAAGACGATGCTCTTCTGACCGCTGAACCGGCACAGGTACTTGTCGATCTCAGATTCCTTGTACCTAGCGATTGGTGTCCCTTCGTCTGCTAGTTCGAAGGTGACATGCAGATACCTTGCCACATCCATCTGAGTAGCCCTGTCCTCCCACTGATTGGGACGAACTTCACGCCTCAAAATGACGGAAGAGATATCATTCGAGTTGTTATCCTTCCGATAATTCAGAAAGAATCATGCGACCTAATGAGGGAGCTGATGACGCGGAGAGAGAGAAAGGATCGGTAGGAGGCCCGATCTCTCTAGAGGGTCGAAAACTGGCATCACACACTCCACGCCACATGTCCTTACGGACAGAACGGGTTCAAATAACACCCTCTTCCATGAAATGATGTCATAAATATCTTCCAGGATCGTAACATTGCTATTGGGAACAAATAACGCCATCTTAACAACTGAAATCTGCAAAACAGAAGTTAGCACTCGAAAATAGAGTAAGTTAGTACACATATTTAGTTTATAGAAATCTTACCGAAAAGAATGAGCTTAGAATGCGATAGAAGTCTAATGCAAATTTTAAAAAGATGCAGAGAGCACAAATTCTTCTATTATGGCGGAAAAGTGATCTAGGTTAGAGATGACATGCGTATATATATTTAGATTTGAATATGAGGCAGTTTTAAAGCATGTGGTTGAGATTAATCAGTTTTTAAAATGTGGACGGCTCATATTGGATGTTATAATAGGTTATGATTACTGTGCCGCCTATAATCTCACCTACTTATCTCTATCGCCTAAATGGTAAGGTGAAATGACATGTATTTAATGCGCCGCAGTCAGTTTTACGGAATGTCGTTAGTTTAATGAAAATGACATACTCAATGCAATACGATGAACATTAAAGGAGGGAAATAAATGCTATGACATGCTGAATCACCAAATGCTGAATTTAATACTCATAACCTGTCAGCTGAACATCGTAGTCAGTTGATACCACATTTGACGAGACTGAGTATTCGGCTATACTGAAAGTAAGTTCCCCCTTACTTAGTACTTCCTGGACCATTTACTGAATCATATCAGTAGGATCCAAAAGACCTAGTTCTACTGAGAGATCGTTGAATCTGGTCTCAGCTAGAGGTTTGGTCAGGATATCAGCTCTTTGCTTATTTGTGTGGATTTTCTCCATTCTGATATCCTTTTTCTCGACATGATCTCTGATGATGTGATGACGGATGTGCACGTGCCTGCACCTTGTATGTAGAATTGGGTTCTCAGTGATTGCAATAGCACTGGTACTGTTGCAGTAGATCGACACTTCATCTTGATGGATGTCGTAATCTCTCAGTTGTTGTCGAAGCCACAGTATCTGTGCGCAATAGCTTTCGGTAGCCATATACTCAGCTTCAGTAGTGGACATTGCTACTGGATGTTGTTTCTTTGAAAGCCACGATATGAGCTTGCTACCGAGGAACTGACAAGTTCCTGAGGTTGACTTTCTGTCAATTCGGCAACCTGCATAGTCAGCATCAAAATAACCAGTTAGTTCAAGGTTATCATTAGTAGGATACCATAATCCAACATCAGGTGTTCCCTTCAGGTAACGAAGAATTCTCTTCGCTGAATCTATATGACTTTTCTTGGGATTCGCCTGAAATCTCGCGCATACACCTACAGCATAAGTTATGTCAGGTCTGCTTGCTGTAAGATATAATAAAGAACTGATAATAGAACGATATTCAGTTGAGTTAACAGATACTCGCTCTTTGTCAAGATCAATCTTGAGATTGGTGTTCATGGGTATCTTTACTGACTTGCTGGATTCGTAGCAGAACTTCTTGATGAGATCTCTTGTTTATTTGGCTTGATTAAAGAATATTCCCTTCTTTGATTGTTCGACTTGATGTCCAAGGTAGTAGTTCATCTCTCCCATCATCGACATTTCAAATTTTTCTTTCATCATCTGCTCGAATTTTTGACACATAGTCAGATTCCTTGATCCAAAGATGATGTCGGTAACGTAGATCTGCACTAATAAAATGTCTTCTCCTGACTTGATACTGAATAAGGTGCGATCCATTGTTCCTTTCTGAAAACCTTTATGAAGTAGATAGTCTGAGAGGGTATCGTACCAAGCCCTGGGTGCTTGTTTTAACCCGTATAGATCTTTCTTAAGTCTGTAAACCTGATGTCCCTGTTGAAAGCCAGGCGGTTGTTCAACATAGACTTCTTCCTTCAGTACGCCGTTCAGGAAAGCTGACTTCACATCCATCTGATAGACTGTGAACTGCTGAAGTGTTGCATAAGCTAGGAATAGACGAATAGCTTCCAATCTTGCGACGGGGTAATGTTTCGTCAAAATCTATTCCTTCCGATTGACAATATCCTTTGGCAACGAGTCGAGCTTTATTCCTGACAATAACGTTGTTTTCATCGCGCTTGTTCTTGAAGACCCACTTCGTTCCCTATCACATTTTAATGTTTAGGTCTGTCAACAAGCTCCCATACGTTGTTTCGCGTGAACTAATTCAACTCTTCTTGCATAGCGGTGATCCAATCATCATTATTCAGCGCATCCTCTATTGTCTGAGGTTCTTCTATCGACAAGAAACATGAATGTCAAGCACTTTCTCCTTGATAGAATTTGGATCTTGTCTTGACACTAGCTGAAGGATCTCCAATGATAAGATCAGAAGAGTGAGCATCTAACCACGAGCAACGACGTCTTGTTACTTCATTTGGAATTGATTCAACACAAATAGTAGGAGTATCAGGAATTTCAGTTGTACTGTTCTGTGTTTGAAGTAATTCAGTAACAAGGGTTGGGTCTACTGAGTCACCAGGTTCAGGGGCATTTAGCTCAGGAACATTGATAGTTCCCCCTGAGTTGTTATTCTCAATAGAGGTCTCATTTACCATAATGGTTTCCTCATCGACCTGAATTACCTGGGATTGATCCTGTTTGATAAAATCAATCTCCTCAGCTACATTGCTTGTTGTTTGATTCTGAATTTCATCATCTGAATCATTATCCCAACAATGCTGGATCTTTTCAGTGTTGTCTTTTAAGCTTAGATCCTGTTGCTTGCTCCTGACCTCTTCAGCTTCTGGCTGAGAGTTGACTTCTTGAACTCATAAATAAATTCATCAAATACAACATGAGGGTTTTGCTCCACACAAAGGGTCCGGTAGTTAAAGACCCTGAAAGCTTTGCTGACCCTGGAGTATCCTAAGAAGACTCCTTGGTCTGACTTACTATCAAAGACCTTTAACTGGCCCTTTCCGTTATTGTGGATAAAGCACGAACAACCAAAAATATGGAAATGTGAAATAGAAGGAATTCTCCCTTTCCATAGTTCGTAAGGCGTCTTCATGTGCATCTGAATCAGTAGAGACCGGTTCTGAGTGTAGCAGGCAGTATCAGTAGCCTCTACCCAGAACTTCAATGGAAGACCTGAATCTGCAAGCTTCCTTAAGTGTTCTGTTCTTAAGTGTTCTGAGTGTAGCAGGCAGTATCAGTAGACTCTACCCAGAACTTTAAGGAAGCAGCATCCTTGCTGCTTCCTTAAGTGTTCTGTTCTTCATTTCAGCAAGTCCGTTCTGATGAGGTGTACGTGTCGCTGAGGTTTCGTGTTCAATATCTTCAGCCTCATAGAAGTCTTTTACCATCGAGTTCAGAAACTCAGTTCCACGATCTGAGCGTATCCTTTGAATCTTGATATCTTTCTCGACCCTCAGCCGCTTCAGTAGTTTCGGCAGCTCCAGTTTGACGTCAGATTTGTTGGTGATGAATATCACCCAAGTATATCTTGAATAGTCATCAATGAGTACAAGAGCGTATTTCTTTCCTCTGATCGTCACTAGGTTGAGTGGCCCAAATAAATCCATGTGCAACAGTTGAAGGATTCCATCAGTGGAAGGTGACGGAATGGGCGGATTGCTTGACTTTGTTTCCTTCCCCTTCAGACATGCTTCACAATTTTTATGTCTCTTGAACACTTCGTTGGGCAGTCCTTTGACTTTAGCATCACGTGCTAGCTTGTTCATTGTCTTGAAGTTCAGATGACTCAGTCGTCTGTGCCACAACCATCCTGTCTTGTCATCTGACCTCGTGTGTGCTAGCAGCAAGCTTCAGGTTCGGCGGTATTCCATTCAGCATAATATATGTTTCTTCGCCGCAACCCTGATAACATAGTTTTTCCTGTTGATTTATCAAGAACATCACAAAAACCTGCGTCAAAAGTTACTTTATTGGAGTTATCACAGAATTGACTGACAAAAAGGAGATTATGTTGAATTCCTTCAACATAAGATACCCTAGGAACTATTGAAGTTCCTATTTTCAGTGTGCCGTATCCCCTTGTGTAGCCTTTGGAGTTGTCACCGAACTCAATTCTGGCTCCATCTTGATGAAAGTAGTCGGTCAGTAGGCTCTTTTGAAGTGTCATATGTCGTGATCATCCACTATCGACAATCCAAGGATCCAGTAGCACCTGCAAAACAAAAACAGATTCAGGTACCCTTTGGGTTCAACTTAGGTCCTTAATGGTTAGATTTGAGTATCCGAACTTGTCTAACATCCCTGATGGCTTCAGACTTCTTCTTTCCCTTGTTGTGAGTAGTCTGCTCCACTGAACTTGGAGTAGCTGACTTCTTAGTCTTTTGAGGTTCAGCTTTCTTCTTCTTCTAAACATTAGGGCTTTTGACTCTTGGCTCGTAGTAGTACGATCTGTACTGAGCTAGATGAGTCAGTTGTTGGTGGCCATATTGTTCAGCCCACCTGACCTTCTAGGTTTCCCTTGAGTTTGCTCTTGGTGTCTTGGGGCTAGAACCGTGGGTCACCTTCTTGTTACTAGACTGAGGTGCTGGAATCTTCTGCTTGTTCTTTATCTGAGGGGATGTAAATTCTGCATGTTGAGTTACCCCTTGGACAAACCTATCAGTCAGCTTGGTGGAGCTCTTATGTCCTGAAGTGGAGGCTTCACATGTATAACCAAGTCCTTTGGTGGCATATGGTCTTTGAGCTCGTAATAGCTTCTCCAACTTCTCCTTTGCTCCAATGTGTTGCTCTGTCATCAATGTTCTCCACACATCCTCACTCTTTCTTAGAGCTTCATATTCTGTTCTGGCATGTGTGAGAGTTTCCTTGAGATTTGTAATTTCAGTCTCTTTCTCAGAGATGTCTTTGGACATCACTGAAATCTGTGCTTCTTGGTCTTGAGACTTAGTCATCAGAGAGTTAATCTCTTCCTTTAGTCTCAGAACAAGTCCTTCAGATTCAGTAGAGTCCTGACTTCTCTTTGAAAGTCTCTGATTCTCTGCTTTCAGGATATCCATCTCCTGAATCATCTTGCTGAACTGCTGGCTCATCTGGATTTGCTCTTCAAGCAAATCTTCGTACGCAAGAACCATATCCAGCAGTTCTCCTGCAGCAGAGCTTGTGTCGTGTGTGCAAGGTGAAGAGGGGCATATAATGGGTTCATAATTTACCTCAGCCTCTTCTCCGGCCATCAGTTCAACATCTTCTATCTCGATTGCAATGAATGCGGCGTCGTCATCGGATGATTCCATAAACAATTCCTCATCGCTTGAACAATCGGACAACTCTCCAGCTATGTAGGCTTGCCTCTTCTTTATGAATTTGTCACATCGGGCTTGCCTTTCAGCTCTTTCAGCTGCTGAGAGTTCAGGACATTCGTACTGGAAGTGTCCTGGCTTTTTGCAGTTGTAACATACTGAGGTTCTGCGGTCCCTTCTAGATGTTTCTTTTTGTTCCACGGGGGCAGCTTTAGTATTTCTGCAATCAGGTAGAGATTTAGTTTCACTTTTCGTGCGATTATGATCTCTCTTACCTTGATACTTTTGGGAAGCCTTTTTCATCTTCCTTCTGAACATTTCTTTCTCCTTCTGGTATTTCACAGCGAGGAGAGCATACTTCTCAACCAAGTTGTCAGCAGTAGGTATGGTCACTGAGCTTCCAGCTGACTGGCTTGTTGCTGAGGGACTTGCTCCGGGAGTGCTAGCTGATGCTTTATAAGCGTGATCCATTGGCACTTCAGCTTCAGCAGTGGGGGTATGTGGGACGTTGAATTCGAACTCCTCTGCTTTTAGCTCTGAAAATACATAATCAGGAGTAAAACAATTCAAGTCAAATCTCCTCATACATGTAGCAAAGGAATACCACTTGGGACTGCTGAGAGACATAAGGATCTTTATGTTGGTCTCCTTGTTGCTGAACGTTTTTCCCAGTCCGTTGATGATGTTGATCTGATTTGTGAATCGAGCACTGAAATCATCTATGGACTCCCTAGGAAGCATACTGAATGCCTCGAGTTTCTGCAGCTCTAACTCCAGTTTGTTTTCTTTGATCTGTAGAGTTCCTTGGCTCAGCACCGCGAGAGCATCCCATAGCTCCTTTGCAGTCTTGCAGTCATGTACTCTTCTGAGATATGAGTCACTGATTATCATCAGTATTGAGTTTCGAGCAACTCGGTCGAGGTTGTGCAGTTTCTTCTCCTCATGAGTGAAGAGGCTTTTGTCCTTAGCGACTTTCGGACCGGTTCAGGCACCTTCTTCTCCGTCCAATGCAAGAACTACTGATTTGATCATTAGAACAATAGGTCCTTTTCCCAGGGCGTCGGCCATGCTGTCGTGCAGCGAGATGAAATGTGCCTCCATCCTTACTTGCCATACCACATAGTTCTCTGTTGAGAACATGGGTACCGTCCTAATCCTTGAAATATCAGCCATTGAAAGATAAGATATAGGATGCAATGAAGAGATACAAGATGCAGTGAAAATGCATTTTCCTAGGATCTTTGTTCGTGATAGACCAGTTGGTTAGTTAAGAATACCACTCTGATACCAATTGTTGGTCTTGAGACGTGGTTCATGTGTAGAGGGGGGGGTGAATACGCCTGAATACAAATTCATTTCTCAAACGCGAAAGTCAGCTCTAGCTGAGTTTGCTACCGAACTGAGTCAGATAGCCAAATATACTTATCAGATCGCGTGGGCAAGAAATTCGTATACTGAGTTTAGCTATACTGACTTGAGTCAGTCGAACAGTCGTTCAGTATCAAAGTTGTGTGCGGAAGTGTAGGCCATATTAAACGTCTCGATTGGAAAACCGGTTTTATACTGAGTTTGATGAAATACAATTTTAATGCAATATGATCAGTAAAAGAAAACAGTAAATCAACATAGCAGATTTTTAAAGTGGTTCGGACACACTGGGTCCTACAAAGCAGGATACTTGTTATATTTATACTGAGCAAGTCTTAGTGATCTATTCTTAAGACATATACCACTTGAAGCATATACTGAGCAAGTTCTTAGTGATCTGTTCGCAGGAAAAATTCCCTACTTATAGTCGTAGTGACTTTTACAGAGGTTTCAAACTTAAAGAGTTTGAGTCTTCTCCAACTAAGAGGAAATTCTTACAATAAGAACAGTTTCACAACGATGTGAACTTCCCCAAGGTTTCTAAGCTATGGATATTACAATAAGAATTGCTTAGATAAGAGTAGGGGAACAAGGATAACTCTAAGTGATGAACTAAAAGGTTCTTCTAAGAAAGCTAGTTCTTCACTGGATTCTTCGAATGAAAGCGTTTAAGAGTTTTGTGCGTAGATAGCTTGGGTTCCCGGTAGTGTCTCTGCATGAAGACTTCTCTTATATAGTCATCGATTGTCAATAGATCCGTTGGAGGGAGGTCTAGCCATGTGTCAAAACGACAAGGAAAACGGCTACTTAAATTTGAACGTTGATGAGTAGGTGCACTGTAGAGATACGCCTCTTTTTCAGTTTGGGAGCTACTTTTGTTAGAAAATATAAGTTGTTGTTGGCTCCTTATTGGTCGAGGTAGATTGGTAGGTGAGACTTCTCAAACATCAAGGTTGACTTCCTCTGAGTCCTCGGACCTTCAGCTGAAGTGACTTCCTACTGACGTTCTTCTAAGTATAAGTGCATGGGCATGAATTCCTGTGCAGATTCAGTTGGTGGTCGGCTGACCAACTGACTTCTTCGATCCTGAGTCCATCAGCTGAGTGCAAGGTCTTCTACTGTGCTCTGCAACAACTGTACTCTAGCCTACTGAGTTCTTAACAACTGAACTCAAACTAAGCTATTACAGAAACGAAGGTACATCATTTAGCTAGGGGTTTTGGGATCTTCAAATCTATAAATGTGTCATACTGAATCCTTATCCTAATAGTCTACCAAATGGATGCTAAATGTGCATTTCTCTATGGAGAACTTAAAGGAGAAATCTACATCGATCAACCACCAGGTTTCATTCAGGAAAATCAGGTTTAATGTCTGAAGAAAGCACTCTATGGGTTGAAACAGGCACCTCGCGTCTGGTATGAGACACTATCAACGTTCTTATACACTAAAAGATTTTTGAAGAGAACAGACGAGCGAACCTTATTTCGACTGATCAAGAACAACAATCTTCTTCTAGTGTAAATCTATATCGACAATATTATTTTCGGATCTACAAACAAATGCTTATGCAAGAAATTTAAATCCATGATGATAAGTCAGTTTGAAATGTCCGTGATGGGCGAAATAAACTACTTTCTTGATCTTTAAGTCAAACAATATGATAAGGAATATTTATCAATCAGGCCAAATATGCAATCTAGTTCGGATACCTATTAATACAAATTAGAAGATGGAACCTGATGTAGGCGGAGCTCCAGTCAATCAGATTGAGTATAGAGGAATTATTGGATCTCTCCTCTATCTCACTGCTAGCAGACCAGATATCATGTTTGTAGTTGGGGTCTGTGCTCGCTATCAGTCCAACCCCAAGCTGAACAGTAATTAATAAACTAGTAAAGCGACACACATTTTTTAAAGCGGTTTGTATACACAAGATCCTACGTGCACTGTCCTGAATTATTAGGAGGTCTTGAATAGATTATACTGAGGAAGTCTAAGTGGATCCGTACACTGGACATATCCCTAGTTATAATCTTAGTGACTTTACCAGGTTTCAAAGACAAGGTTAAGATTTTCTCCAACTGAGAAGGAGTTCATACATAAGAACAGTTCGAAGATGAACTCCTTTGGTATCTGTTGGGTTATGAGTCAGTGGTCGTTTAGATCATTACGACGGGGTACTTAGAACTGACGTCAGTATTTCATGTACTTAGGACATATTGTAATATTTCGGTATTGGGGCAAATTATAGTGATTTTCATCGCTATAGAATTGAAGATCCCAAAACCTGTCCTGAACCCGATGTGTGTTTTGAACATGATGATGTAATAGGCTAGACATGTTCTTATATTCTTTGATTATTTTTGTCTAAGTCCTGTAAGGGGTGTTGTTGGTCTTAACTTCAGTAGAGAAGTTAAATTCCAAAGCCACATGTCATCAATTTATAGAGCTCATGTCTTCAGCTCTTCCAACTGACTATTCTCAGTAGAAGATTCCGTTCAGCAGACCTTTATTGAAGACTCAGTACGATTTTTATCTACTTAATGTAAGAAGAGCCCAATATCTTCAGAGTCACCAGCTGTCTATCCTCAGAAGAAGATTCTTATCAGCAAACTCAGATGAAGAAGTAAGTATGATCGGTCCAGATCTACTGAACGCATGCAACTCAGTTGCAGATCCGACAAGGAAATAACTTCCCGACTATTATCATTCGAAAGTCAGCAGAGTTTATTCAATACGAGGATCAGTGAGAGTCAACTCAGATGACGACTGATGTCTGACAAGTCTCACCTACCACAAAACCTCGGCCAATGAGAAGCAACCAAGGCCTTACCAGCTCTGACGTTAAAGCTGCTCTCATGTACAAAAGCCAACCACTCTGCGGCGCTATTACGAAAACTTATGGCTGTTTTCTTTGAAAGTTTCTGACACATGGCATCGTCCTCTCCAATGGATACATGCTTGGGTCATGACTATAAATAGAGAAGAGTCTCCAAGCTCAACGCACGGGATATCAAAGGGAATACAAGCTCCTTTCTTACAAACTCTCTAGCGCATTAAAGTCGATCCAGCAAAGAACTTGCTTAGTTGAATATCCATAGTTCTTCTCTCTAGAGATTCTTTAGTTCCCTCTTCTCTATTAAGCTCCACTGTTATATCTATTGCTTAGAACCTTCGAAGGAGTTCACTTTTCTGTGAATTGTTCTTATTGTAAGAACTCCTTCACTATTGGAGAAAATCCCCTCCCCTTCAAACTTCGGTTTTATTTGTAAAGTCACTAAGGACTATAACTTAGAAGGGTCTGTCCAGCGTACAGATTCCTTGCTGAGGCTTGCTCAGATAAATCAACAAAAACTCCTGTTCTGCAGGACCGTGGACGTAGGATCATGTGTATCTGAACCACGTTAAAAACTACTTGTGTTATTTACTGTTTTATTGCATTGTGCTCAAACCGATTTACAATCTCATACTTTGCATAAAGCGTATTTAAAAGTGCACCAGCCAAAACAACTTTGGTTTGCGAAAACACATTTTCAAAAGGAGACGAAGTCCTACGGGCCCCATACTTATCCGCACTGAAACTCTCTGACTGAACTCTCTATACTGACAGAAGTCAGTAGAATAGACTCAGTAGTTGAGACACTCTGACCCGCGATCAGATGGTTCTTATTTGGCACTGAACTCTGACCCGTGATCAGAAGGTTCTTATATGACACTCGTCTCCGGACTAACAATTGGTATCAGAGCGGTGTTCTCCTGATCATAGTTTTTGAAAAACTACTGGTCTACTCGAATAGATCCTGAAAACGTTTTCTCTGCAGAAGCATGTCTTCATACATCCTTATACTCTTACCTACAATGTCTGATATGTCCGGTATTCGAATGGTACATTTGTTCTCGGTGGAGAACTATACAGTATGGCGCATGAGAATGGAGGCGCACCTTACATCGCTGCACGACAGCATGACAGACGTTCTTGAAACAGGACCTATCATTCCCATGATCGACAGTGTACAATATGCCGCTGTGGGGGGGGTAGGAGCACAAACTGGGGCAAAGGTTGCAAAATATAAATATGCCATCATGCCTGAAGAGAAGAAATTACACAACCTTGACCGAGTAGCACGAAATGCAATCCTGACAACGCTCAGTGATTCTTACCTCGGGAGAGTGCAAGACTGCAAGACAGCAAAAGAACTTTGGGATGCCCTGGCTATACTGAGCCATGGAACCCCGCAGATCAAGGGAAATAATCTCGAGCTAGAGCTTCTAAAGTTCGACAACTTTGCTATGGAGCCCAGTGAAACCATTGACAATCTTAAAGTCAGATTCACCAACCAGATCAATGTGATCAATGGGCTGGGGAGAATGTTCACCAACAAAGAGATGAACACCAAGATCTTAAGAGCGCAACCTAAACTGAAGAGGCTTCCTTTTGCTACTTATTTACGCCGCTCTCATCTTAATGATTTAACTCCTGATGTTATCTTTTCAGAACTAAAGACTGAGGAGTTCGAGCATAATCTACCCAACGGTGCGTTAGCGCTCCAGCTGACACTCAAATTGACCATACTTTCAAAGCAACAGTCAGCACTTCAGGGGCCAACCCCGGTTCGGCTAGCAAGGCAGTAGCTGCATCAGAAGCAAAATCCAGGGAGACCCCTGCTACTGAGCGTCTTGCTCTTATGACTCTCAAATATCAAAGGGAGAAGGAGAGAGTCAGAAAGCTAAAGAAATATCACAGAGATTCTCCCTCGGGTAAGAAAGATAATCATAAAAGGGAAGAATCTAAACCTTCTCCTGATTGCAGGAACACAAAACCTGCTGCTAGTACATTCAACTGCTCAACTGGAAAAGGTGGCAGAGTTACTATGTGCAACAACTGCAAAAAGAAAGGACATTTCCAGTATGAATGTCCCCGATCTCGTTGCCGGCCCCGAGCGTAACGGCGGAACCTGTAAGAGAAAAATTTGCCCGAAGGAGGCAGGCCTACATTGCCAGAGAGCCATCCGACGACTCAATAGAGGAAGATACTTTCATGTATTCTTCTGAAAATGAAGCAGCATTTATTGCTGTTGAGGTCGGAGAAAGAGATCCTGAAATATTGACTGAACATTGCCTGATGGCCGGAGAAGAGGCTGAGGTAATTCTAAACTTATTATAACCTCCTCTTCACTGGTGAACCTCTAGACATGATACAAGCATACGCCGATCTACTAGAGGAGCAGATTCAGTTGAGCAGAGAGTTCAGTAGAACTGTTCAGGAACTGGAACAAGTAAAGGCTAAAAATCATAGACTTTCTTCTGATTGTCAGGTCTCTACTGATTCAGAGAATTTCATTGCGAGACTGAAGGAAGAGATTGAATCTCTTATGACTAAGTCTCAGCTTCAGGAAACTCAGATATTAGTTCTGACTAAGGACAATTCTGAGAAAGATACTGAGATAGCCAGTCTCAGTCAGAAGCTCGCAGAAGTTGAAAAGGATTATGAATCACTTAGCAAAAGTAATGAAGTTTGGCGAGGACTGATGACTGAACAATACCTAGGAGCCAAGGAAAAGTTGGAAAGCATGCTTAGAGCACAAAGGCCAGTCATCATGAAGCTTCAACCTCTACCTGGGAGCAAAGGAAGGACTCGACTATACTCACGAAGCTTCAACCTCTACGTCAAAAGGCTCAGAAATGCTGGCTGATAGGTTCGTCATAGGAAAAGTTCAAATCACTGAACCTACAACTCAGGCGAAAAACAAACAGAAGATCATCGCACCTCAGCTGAGCAGCAAGAAACTGACCAAGAGTTCTAGCCCCAGAACACCACGATCAAATTCAGGGGGAACTAGGAAGGTCAGATGGGCAGAGCAGTATGGCGAGCCACTGTATGAGCATCCAACACAATTTGGTTCGCACAATTATGAGCCTAGGGTCAAGAAGAGCACAAAACCTCAGAAGAAGAAAGCTCTTGAACCCAAAATTGCCAGAAAGTCAGTATCTCCAAGTTTAGAGGAGACGAAGACTGACAAGGTTCAGAAGAAGAAGGTCTCTGAGACTTCTAAAGTCGCCAGACAGATTTGGGTTCCGAAACCATCGACTAATGCTTAAGGACCCAAACTGAACCAAAGGGTACCTAAAATTGTTTCTGTTTTGCAGGTGCATAAAGACCCTTGCATCATGGACAGCGGTTGTTCGAGACATATGACCTATCAAAAGAGCCTGCTGACCAATTACGTACAAGAAGATGGTCCCAAAATTGAGTTTTGTGATAACTTGAAAGGCTATACAAGGGGCTATGGAACACTGAACATTGGGACTGCCTCAGTTCCAAGAGTAACATATGTTGAAGGACTTCAACATAATATCCTTTCTGTCAGTCAATTCTGTGATAATCTTAATAGAGTTACCTTTGACGCTGGTTTCTGTGATGTTATTGATAAATCTACAGGGAAAATTATGTTATCGGGTTCGCGGGAGAAGAACATCTACGTCGCTAACTGGAACACCGCTGAACCTGAGGATTGCTTGCTTGCCCAGACGAAATCAAGTGATAAAACAAGATGACTGTGGCATAAGAGGCTCAGTCACCTGAACTTCAAGGCAATGAACAAGCTAGCTAAGGAATCAAGAGTCAGAGGACTACCCAATGAAGCTTTCATCAAACACAAAAATTGAGAAGCATGCTTGAAGGGAAAGCAGACAAAGAAAAGCAATCCTCCAATTCCGTCACCTTCCACTGATGAAATCCTTCAACTGCTCCACATGGACTTGTTTGGGCCAGTCTCTCCAGTGACCATAAGAGGAAAGAAGTATGCCCTCATCGTTATTGATGATTATTCAAGATATACGTGGTTTATCTTCATAGCCAACAAATCTGATGTCAAGACTGAGTTGCCGATATTGTTGAAGAAACTCAGTGTGGAAAAAGACATCAATATTTAGAGAATTCACTTAGATAGAGGGGCTGAATTTCTCAACTCAGTCATAAAAGAGTACTGCGAAACAGAGGGGATTCAACACAAGACTTGAGCAGCTCACACTCCCCACCAAAACGGTCTTGCTGAACGAAAGAACATCACATTAAAAGAAGCAGCAAGAACGCTCCTAGCAGACTCTAGACTACCCTCAAAGTTCTGGGCTGATGCTACTGACATCGCATGTTACACTCAGAACCGCTCACTACTTGCAAAGCAACACATGAAGACACCATACGAATTATAGAATTGGAGAATTCCTTCTATTTCTCATTTTCATATTTTTGGTTGTCCTTGCTTTATCCATAATAACGGGAAGGATCAGTTAAAGGTCTTTGATAGCAAATCTGACCAAGGAGTGTTCTTAGGATACTCTCGAGTCAGTAAAGCCTTCAGGGTGTTTAACTACTGGACCCTTTGCATGGAAGAAAGCCCTCATGTTATTTTTGATGAGTTTGTTACTGAGGCCAGGAAACCTGAGAAGACAAATACTGAAGATGTCAGCAGCAAGCTGCAGGATCTCACACTGAATGACAAAACTGAAAAGATCCAGCATTGTTGGGATGATGACTTAGACGAAGAAGAAATCCAGACCCATCCCGCAAGCGCTGTAGCTGACCTGGTTGATTCTACTGATCAGAATCAACATCAGGTAACAATGGTCGATGAGGAAGCCCCAGTGGTAACTGAGACCTCTACTGAGAATATTAACTCAAGGGAACGAATGATGTTCCTGTGCTAAATGCCCCTGAACCTGGAAACTCAGTAGACCCTAACCTTCTTATTGAATAGCTTCAGTCACAGAATAGCACTACTGAAATGCCTAACACTCTTGTTGACTGTACAGAAGTAATCTCAGAAGAAGAAGCTAAATTTAGACGTTCATGGCTAGACGCTCACTCTTCTGATCTAATCATTGGAGATCCATCAGCAGCAGTAAGGACAAGATCCAGATTAAGTCAAGGAGAAAGCGTTCTCTACTCTTGTTCCTTGTCTATTGAAGAACCTCAGACAATAGAGGATGCGCTCAAAGATGCTGATTGGATCATTGCCATGCAAGAGGAGCTGAACCAGTTTGTCTGAAACGAAGTTTGGGAGCTTGTTGACAGACCTAGACACCAACACGTAATAGGTACTAAGTGGGTCTTCAAGAACAAGCGAGATGAAAACAACGTCATAGTAAGACACAAAGCTCGACTTGTTGCCAAGGGATACTGTCAAGCAGAGGGAATCGACTTTGATGAAACATTCGCTCCAGTCGGCAGATTGGAAGCCATTCGTCTATTCCTGGCCTGTGCAGCACATCAAAGATTCAAAGTATATCATATGGATGTTAAGTCAACGTTTCTGAACGGTGTACTGAAGGAAGAAGTCTACGTGGAACAACCGCCTGGCTTTCAGCTGGGACATCAAGTCTATAGACTTTGGAAAGCTCTTTATGGGTTAATTAAAACAAGTACTCATGGCTTGGTACGATACCCTATCAAACTTTCTTCTTCATAAAGGTTTTCAGAAGGGGACAGTGGATCGCACTCTGTTCAGCATTAAGTCAGGCGATGACATTCTACTTGTGCAGATCTACGTGGACGACATCATTTTCGGGTGCAGGAACCTGACTATATGTCAACAATTCGAGAAAATGATGAAGGGGAAGTTCAAGATGTCCATGATGGGAGAGATGAACTACTTCCTCAGTTTTCAAGTGAAGCAATCACCTGAAGGAATATTCATCAACCAAGCCAAGTACACTCGAGATCTCCTGAAGAGATTTGGCTGCGACTCAAGCAAGCCTGTCAAGATCCCCATGAACACAAATTTTAAACTCGATCTAGACACAGAGGGAGCTTCTGTTAACTCTACTGATTATAGAGCTATTATTGGTTCTTTATTATATTTAACAGCAAGCAGACCTGACATAACTTATGCTGTAGGTGTATGTGCAAGATTTCAGGTGAATCCCAAGTGAAGTCATCTAGACTCAGCAAAGAAGATTTTGCGATACCAGAAGGGAACACCTGACGCTGGGTTATGGTATCCTGCTGATGATAATCTTGTTCTAATTGGTTATTCTGATGCTGAATATGCAGGATGCAAGATAGATCGAAAGTCAACTTCTGGAACGTGTCAATTGCTAGGCAGTAAGCTGATATCATGGTTCGCGAAGAAACAGCATTCACTAGCAACGTCCACTACTGAAGCTGAGTATATGGCTGCCGGAATTTGTTGTGCCCAAAACCTTTGGCTTCGATAACAACTGCGAGATTATAGTATCACTTAAGATGAAGTGCCCATCTACTACGATTCCACCAGTGCAATAGCAATAACTCAAAACCCAGTTCTTCATACGAGATGCAAGCACGTAGACATCCGACACCACTTCATCCGAGACCATGCCGTAAAGAAGGATATTAGGATGGAGAAAATCTATACTGATAAGCAAAGGGCAGATATACTGACCAAACCGCTGGCTGAGAACAGGTTCAGAGAACTTTCTGTTGAGCTAGGTCTACTAGATCCTACTGACTCAAATCAGTAAGAGAATTGAGAACGACAAGTCAGAAAGTCAAATTCAGTACTTGATTCAGTAGGGTGAATCATACAATACATAGTAAGGGGGAACGTGATAACTTCAGTATCACGAAGATTCTCTCTGAGTTGATTTGGTAAACAGTTGACCGTCAGGTTCAGCTGAAGAGGTTTGCGTATTATGTTCCGTATTTCATTCAGAAGTATGCTTGCATTTATTAATTCAGTAGCTTGCATTCAATGGCATGAACCACATTTATTTCCCGCCATAAATTCTTAAGGATAAGTTTAGCAGAAACCGTTTTCATTTAAAATGCTTTACCCTTAGAACTGCTTGCAACGCATTTAATGCATGTCTTCTCACCTTACTCAAACTGTGCAAACCTTACGTGGTTCTAGTTTAGAGGCGGCTAAGTAATCATTCCTTTTATAAAATTAAATCATAACCGTCCAGAAAAGGCGAGATTTTATCCTGATCGTCAGATTTTAAAACCCTTGATATTCAAATCTTTACCTTTTTCACTCTAAACACACTTTACGCCATTACCGCCTTAAGAAAGCTTTCGATAAAATTCTGAACTGCATTCGTTGACTGCATCTTTCTCTCAAGCACTCTTAATTTTGGTAATTTATATTCTTCTTAAATATGTATCTAACTTACTCTATTTTCGAGTGCTAACATTTTTCTTGCAGATTTCTGATTATAATGGTGCTCCATGTACCGACCCCATCCAACATTGAGGAGATTATTCAGAATAGGGTTCAGTTTGAGCCCACGATGGAGTTCCGCCTAGCGGAGCTGCCGTATATGGAGCCCATCTTCTCCGCTATGGAGGCCTCGGGGCTGAAGTCGCATCTCACGAAGCACCCCAAGGCGTACCTGCCTCGACAGATGGTAGAGTTCTTCTACAACCTGCGTTCCGTTGAGGACACGGATGCAGAGGTGACTGTGATCGGGTATATGAGGGAGGTTTCCCCTCGAAATGGGAGGAGATTCATACGGACCTCAGCGTTCTGGAAAGTCTGAAATCTATTTTCAAGCTTCCCGACAGTGGAATATCCCCCAGAGGCTATAAGGAGGCAGAGCTCAATGATTACATGCATCGTTTCTGTGGACAAAATGACGTCTCCTTCAAAGCCACTTTCCCAAAGAACTAGCTTCTGCTGGAGTACAGAGGCCTAGCGTACATTGTGATCCACATCCTCACGAGTGCTGTCGGTTCTTTCAATCAGTTGTCCAAGCCCAGACTCCAAATCATGATGGCAATGATGGATGGAGTCTAGGTGAACTGGGCACAGTTCTCCATGTTCGAGCTGAAAGCTCAAGCTCAAAAGTTTGTTGCCACAGAGTCAGGAGAGAGAAGACTGATTAGTGTGGGAAAACTGTTGTATGCGACGAAGGTGTCCATACTGATAGAGGACTCAGTGACGAGTCATGCGTCCTTCGCGGACATGAACTATTTTGAGAAGAAGCTGATTAAGTTCAAAACCAAATCAGCAGCTGAGAAATCTATCAGGCGTGGAGCCAAGCTGAAAAGATCATCTACTGATCTACCTCCATGCATCGAACAACCCAAGAAGAAGAAGCTATCGAAGACAGAAGCTTCTAAGGCTGTCTCCCCACCGCACCCTCGGGTGGAAGACTTACAAGATGCTAACACATGCATTGAAGGTGCCACTCTGAAGGACAAAGTGCAGCGTGTAAGTATAGAGGAAACTCAGCAGGAAGAAGGAGTTGAGCATGCAGCTGAGGTTTCTTCTGAGCAATCGTCTACTATTCAGTTAAACCGTCTCCGAGGAGCAGTTGAGGTCTCTGAACAAATCCCTGAAATCTCTCAACATCAGGATCTGGTAGACATAGCTGTTCGGGCAAGGACCCAAATGCTGCTGAGGTTTCTTAATTGGGACATCCTCGCTGATCTTATTCAGTAGCAAGTTGTGGATTCCCTCCTGGCAGAGGAGCAACAAATTCAGTCAGTGATTGGGTTTGGAGAACCCACTGACATTGCCACCTTCGAGGACCTGCGTTCCGCTATGCTATATCTCCTAGAGCTCAGGTCCTCCCCCTCACCTGCCAGAGGTCCTTTGCCGCCAGATCACCATGATGGTGATGATGATAACAAGAATCCCAAGGACGCAGAGAAGGGAGACTCTGCTGATGGCAAGACTCCCAGCGAGCAGGGCGATTCACCACCTCCTCCTCTGGAATCAAGTGCTGCCCCTATTGCATTGTCGTCTAGACAGCAACAGCTCACTGCCTCTGAGTAGAGGCTCGGTACCTCATCCTATCTGATTAAACCAATAGGTACCGTATCCTCAAAGTCAGTCAACCGAGCTATCAGGAAGCAAGGAGACAAGAATCGTCTCCTCGCTAAGGATGTGCACCCGAAGGGGGCACAGTACATGAAAGCTCAGACCGAGCAGGTTGACTCACTGATTGGCGAAGTCAAGAAGATCTCAGATGCTACACCTCCTAACTTTCAAGAGATCGTCGAGACTGCGATGGCAGTTCAGAAGGCGGACCTGGCTACACAATATCAGCAGTTGTTGGAAGCTCAGCAGAAGAAATTCTCAGAGCAACTGTCTGCGGCCCTGGCCAGTGTCCAGACTGTAATGGATGAGAGGAACATGCTTGCCAGTTCAAGTGTCTCCTCAGCAATTGAAACTCATGCGCAACCCTGAAACTCATCCAAAAGGAGATGACAGACTCCCTCGATGCATCGCTCCTGAAGCAACGTAATCAAACAGATGCCGAAATCTGACATATCATGAAAGATCAGGAGGATGACTGTGTGCATTACTGTGATGCAGTCGGGGACTTCAATAAAACTTCCACGCAGATCAAGTCAGCTGTCTATGCCCTCCAGTAGGAAGTAACAACAATCAAGACTCTCCTAACCTTGACAGATGATGCCAAAAAGGGGGAAGGAAGTGGGAAGGAAGTGTTGAGAGAGTCGTCCGGAACAGAGAGGGAACAAATCAAGGGGGAAGGTTCAGTGCAAGCTGGAACCAGTTCTCTCCCCCCTCCCTCAGTCCAAACAGAGGCTCAGCCCATTGCTCCTAAAGCAGGGCCATCTGAGCCTCAGCAGCAGCAACAGACAGTGCAGGCTGGAGGATAAGGTGAAGGATCCTCAACCCATGCACACATTGATGATGTGGTCCACTTTGTCAAAGGCTCCGATGAGGATGAGGAGCCCCTGCCAACCAAAAGGCCCGAAAAGGAGATTGCTACTGAAAGCAGTCCTCCTCCTTCTCCGTCGCCTAAGTTCAAGATGGAGGAAGAGCACGACAAAAGGGTGGCACAGCAGCTGCAGGACAAACTTGACTACAAAGTCAGGATGGAGGAAGAGGCTAAGCTAAAAAGCTAGTCGAAGGTTCCTAAGGCTAGGGCGTCGAAGAGACAAGCTCAGTTGATATTGGCTCAGCAGAAGAAGAAAGCACAATCTGCTCCTGAGCCTAAGCTCAAAGGCTGAAAAATCTTTCCAAGCTTACAGCTGAGCAAGAAGCAGAGGACAAAGCCACTTGGGATGCGGTGCAGAAAGGCCTCAACCTTCGTTCCAGAGATAGACGTGCTGCTGAGTTGAGAGAGAAGAAGAGACATGTTGATTTGGCCAAGATTATTGAGCTAACTGAACAAGCAGCCAGAGAGCCTATCTTAGATCGCAGCAAGCAGATTCCAAGGACATCCAAGTTCTTCAGGCGCGATGCTCAGAAGCCCTACTTGAAGAAAACTTCGCATCGCCGCGTCGACAAATGGATTCCGTGGAACCTGAACGAGGAGTGGGAAGAGCTGAAGGATGATTTCATCAAGGTATACTGTGTGTGGCAGAGCTACCCAGAAGAAGTCTCAGCGGTCAAACTATTTGATCAGTTCCTATACAGTCACGACCCCAACTTCAGAGCTCAGATCAAGCTCTTGTTGTTCAAAGAAAAGCTGCCATTCATAGCCCCTGCCTATCGCCCACTAAATCCTCCGAAGACCGTTCAGGGCGTCGTCTGCACGAAGGAAATTGAAGAAGAGGTAGAGACAATTGTTCGTCGCAACATTCTTGACATACAGACGACAGATGATCTCATTCCAATCCATGCCCTGAGAGAAAGAATCTACAAATCATACGGGCTGGATCCACCTACTGCAAAGTCTGCTGACTTCAAGGCCAAGATCAAAAAATTCAGGCGTTAGCAGCTTTAGATTTTCTTCATTCCTTTGTAAAAGCTCAGACTGATGTACTCTTCTTGTCATATCATTAATATATCAGTTTTTACTGTTAGCCAGACAACTAAGCATTGTCTTAAGGCTGTGTTATCTTTCCCTTAACACTTTCTGATCACTGAAGTGATCGACACACACTCACATATCCTGATTTCTTCTGATGTGCCTATCTTTTATGAGTTGTTAACCTTGTTGTAATTGTTCAGTTGTTACTGAATCTTCTGGGGTTAATAGTTCAGTACTTAGTGGTCTTGGCATCATCAATTAGGGAGAAATTGTCGGGTTATGAGTCAGTGGTCATTTAGATCATTGTTAGGGGGGGTACTTAGAACTGACGTCAGTATTTCATGTACTTAGGACATATTGTAATATTTCGGTATTGGGGGAAATTGTAGTGATTTTCATCGCTATAGAATTGAAGATCCCAAAACCTGTACTGTGTGTTTTGAACATGATGATGTAATAGGCTAGACATGTTCTTATATTCTTTGATTATTTTTGTCTAAGTCCTGTAAGGGGTGTTGTTTGTCTGAACTTTAGTAGAAAAGTTAAATTCTAGAGCCCCATGTCATCAGTTTGCAGAGCTCATGTCTTCAGGTCCTCCAGCTGACTGTTCTCAGTAGAAGATTCCGTTCAGCAGACCTCCATTGAAGACTCAGTACGATTTTTATCTACTGAATGTAAGAAGAGCCCAATATCTTCAGAGTCACCAGATGTCTATCCTCAGTAGAAGATTCTTATCAGCAGACTCAGATGAAGAAGTCAGTATGATCGGTCCAGATCTACTGAACGCATGCAACTCAATTGCAGATCCAACAAGGAAATAACTACCCGACTATTATCATTCAAAAGCCAACAGAGTTTATTCAATACGAGGATCAGTGAGAGTCAACTTAGATGAAGACTGATGTCTGACAAGTCTCACCTATGAAAAAACCTCGGCCAATGAGAAGCAACAAAAGCCTTACCTGCTCTGACGTTAAAGCTGCTCTTATGTACAGAAGCCAACCACTCTGCGGCGCTATTTTGGAAACTTATGGTCATTTTCCTTGGAAGTTTGTGATACATGGCATCGTCCTCTCCTACGGATACATGCCTTGGTCACGACTATAAATAGAGAAGAGTCTCAAAGCTCAACGCACAGGACATCAAAGGGAATACATTGCATACAAACTCTCTAGCGCATTAAAGCCGATCCAGCGAAGAACTTGCTTAGTTGAATGTTGGTCCGGAGACGAGTGTCAGGTGTAGAGGGGGGGGTGGTGAATACACCCGAGTACAAGTTCTTTTTCTCGAACGCGAAGGACAGTTGAGCTGTAGGTTGCAACTGATGAACAGTGCCAAATAGTAACCTTCTGATCGCGGGTCAGAGTGAGTCAACTACTGAGTTTCTCCTACTGACTTCTGTCAGTATTTGATTCTCAGTCGGAGATTTAGTGCGGATAAGTGTGTAGGGCCCGATAGACTTCGTCTCGATTTGAAAACGTGTTTTACGCAAACCAAATAATTTTGGCTAGTGCACTTTCAAATACGTTTTATGCAAAGTATGACTTTTTAAGACGGTTTGAATGCAATGCAATAAAACAGTAAATGACACGAGTGATTTTTAACGTAGTTCGAAAACGCAAGATCCTACGTCCACGGTCCTGCTAAACATGAGGTCTTGTTGATTAATCTGAGCAAGCCTCAACAAGGTATCTATGCACAGGACAGACCCTTCTAAGTTATAGTCCTTAGCGACTTTACAATCCAAACCGAGGTTTGAAGGGGAGGGGATGTTCTCCAACTATGAAGGAGTTCTTACAATAAGAACAAGTCACGAAATGTGAACTCCTTCGAAGGTTCTAAGCTATTGATATAAACAGTTGAGCTAAGATAGAGAAGAGGGATCTAAAGAAAGAAACTCTAGAGAGAAGAGCTAGAAATATTCTAATGAGCAACTTCTTCGCTGGATCTTCGTGAAAAGCGCTAGAGTGTTTCGAAAGCTTGAGCGTGTAATCCCTTTGATATCCCATGCGTGGAGCTCGGAAAGGCTTCTCTATTTATAGTTGTGACCCAGGCATTTGTCCGTTGGAGGGGACGTTCCCACGTGTCACGAACTTCCAAAGAAAATGGCCATATGTTCGAAATGTTGTCGTAGAGTAGTTGGTTACTGTGCATGAGAGCTGCTTTAGTTGGTCAGAGTAGGTAGAGCCTAGACTACTTCTCATTGGTCGAGGTTTGTGGTAGGTGAGACTTATCAGACATCAGTCTTCATCTGAGTTGACTCTCACTTATCCTCGTATGATCTTCTGCTGACTTTCGAATGATGTTAAACTTGGGTCATTTCTTGTCGGATACAGTAGACCTGATACGATCTCTGTCTTCTTTGTTTGAGTCTACTGATAATGGATCTTCTGCTGATTGAAGTCAGCTGATGACTCTGAAGGTACTGAGCTTTAATTCTGTGTTCTTCTACTGATGTGGATCAGCTGAAGAGAAATCTTCTATTGATCGAAGTCAGCTGATGACCTGTGAAGACAAGCTCTTACAATGATAACGTGGGGTTCTGGAAAGTAACTTCTTACTGAAGATCAGACCAACACTTTCCCTTCACAGGACTTAGACAAAAACGATAATGAAAATTACAAATAGTCTAGCCTATTACATCATCTAGTCTTATCGACACTACACAAAGAATACAAGACGGGTTTTGGGATCTTCAATTCCATAGCATAAAGTCACTATGATTTCCCCCATTACCGATAAATAAAAAGTCCTATTACAAGAACTATTGACAAAATAATACTAAGTACCCTGTAAGTGGTTATTGAGATCAACCACTGACTCATAACCCAACAATTTCCCCCTAATTGATGATGCCAAAACCACTAAAACTCTAAGAACACTAAGTTCCAAAATACTGACCCAAAGAGACTTCAGTATGAACTGAGCATTAAAAACAGAGTAATCAGTAGCTAAAAGATTGGCAAATCAGAGAAAATGTTATGTGTGTGTGTGTTAGATCACTATCAGTTGTGATAAAGTAAATAAACACAGCCGTAAGACAATGAGCAGTTGTCTGGCCAAAAGAAAGGTACTAATATATATATTAGAGATGATTACAATCAGTCTTAACTTCTATACAGAGAGAGAACATCTACTGCTATCGCCTGAACTTCATAATCTTGTCCTTGAATTCAGCAGACTTGGCAGCAGAGGATCCAACCCATAAGATTTGTAGATTCTGGCTCGGATGGTATAGATATCCTCGAGATCATCAGGTAGCAGAGGATCTAGATCATTGTGATGTGCAGCAGCTTCGACCTCATCTTCAATCTCCTTCGTACACAAAACTCCTCGAGAGGTCATGGGCGGAGTCAGCTGTCTGTAGGCAGGGGCAACGAGTGGCAGCTTTTCCTTGGAAAGAATTTGCTTGATCTGCACTCTGAGGTTGGCATCGTACTGATGTATGTACTCGTTGAAGAGATCAACAGCCGGTACCTCAGAGGGATAGCACTACCATACGTAGTATGCGTTAATGAATCTGATCTTCAGCTCCTCTCATTCCTCATTCAGGTTCCATGGCATCCATTTGTTAACATGGCGGTGCGACGTCTTCTTCGAGTAAGCTCTTTGTGCACCTCACTTGAAGAATTTGGAAGTCCTGGACACCTGCTTGCTTCTGTCGAGGATTGGCTCCTTGGCGATTTTCTCAGTCAGCTTGATAATCTTCGCCAAGTCATCCAACCTCTTCTTCTCCCTAAGGGCCACAGCTCTTCTATCTCCTCTCCGGAGATTCAGCCCTTACTGCGTCGCCTCCCAGGTCGCCTTATCATCTGCCTCCTGCTCAGGTGTAAGTGTAGGAATTTTCTTCATCCTCTGAGCAAGTGGCAGGTTATCAATGTCCGAGCCAGCCGGCTCATCAGCAGATTGCTGAGCCTTCTTCTTCTGCTCATCCAAGATTTTCTTGGCTGTGCTCTTGGACATCCTGTGTTGGTCCTGAGAGTACGTTCAGGTGTAGAGGGGGGGGGTGGGGTGAATACACTTGAAAAACGATTTCTCAACTTAAAACGCGAACAGTCCTTTTCAGGAGAGTGCTCATCGAATGAATTCAGGCAGACCGGATAAGTCGTTACGAATCGCGTGGCGAGTGACCGACTCTACCGAGGCTCGCTAGGCCGATCGGAGTCGAATTCGCACCGTTCAGAATAGATTTCAGTGATGCGGAAATGTGTAGGCCCAAATTCGGTTGAGTTAGGAAAACATTTTTATCAAAACAGTTTTAGTAGATTACTGCAGTCGATTAAGTTTGCTGAAACTCAGTTGAATGATTTGAAAGATATATTTTCAGTATGCACAGTAAATCAATGCAACAGTAAAATAAAGAACATAAAGCACAACGATTTTTGAAGTGGTTCGGATCCAACAATCCTACGTCCACTATCCCGAAAGATCAGGAGGTTATGTATTATACTGAGATAGTCTCAGTCGGTTTGTACACTGGACAAACACTGGTCTTGAGATTTATACTGAGCAAGTCTAAGATTACAAGGTATAAACTAAGTGTTTGAAAAACTCTCCAATAGTGAAGGAGTCCTTTACAATAAGGATTAGTTCAGAAGTGAACTCCTTCGTCTAAGCTATAGATTTAAACGGTTGAGCTTAGGTTAGAGGGATAGGGAACAAGAAATTGGCTTCTAGAGCGATGAACGACTGAGTATAAGCTTTGGGTTCGTGTCTCGTCGCTTGGATACTAGAGGCTGTATAATTCTAATTCAGCTTGGTTCCCTATGAGCAGAAATGTAGTCTTTCGCCGGAGATTGTTTCTTCGAATTACTTGCGGAAGACTTAGGTCGTTTATGAGTTGCTCTTTGAATGCTCTGAGTTTGTGTGTCGGCTTGTTCTCTCGTTGGTCTCGTGAGCTTCAATTTGATTTCATCCCTCTATTTATAGAGCAGAGATTAGGATAGATCCGTTGGAGACGACAATCCTTTGTCTCTCTCTTTTGGGTAGCTAACGTCTCTTTCGAAGTATGGTTGCAGTGTCCTTTCCCTCCATTTTTGGAAAGTTATTGACTTGCAGCTTTAACAGATATAGGACAGGTGGTTGCTTGTCATTGGTCGAGGTTCAGAAAAGTGGTTGAGACAGAACAAACTTCAAGGAGATCTGAAGCTGACTTCTCTCTTCCTCGTATTGACTCTGCTGATTTGACTTTAGAGAATCTGACAGTCAGAAGACTGTCTGGTCTTTGTTGAGTCTGATCTCTATTCAGTAGCATGCTCCTGCTGAGTCGGCTCTACTGAAGATCAGCTCTAACTTCAGTGAACTATTCCTACTGAGTTCAGTTCCACTGAATCCTTTCAGTATACTGCTCCTGCTGAGTCCAGTACACTGAGTCTTCTACTTCTGGTGCTGAGGCATGTAATCAACTGAGCGCCTGAACCAGATGCAGAGTGTCTGCTGAGTCTGAAACCTCAGAGACAGAACAAAAACAAGTTACAACAAAATGGTTCATCAATCAAGATAGGGTTTTGGGATCTTCTAATATTCTGTAAGTTTTCAGAGCACAGGGCTACTGAGTTAGTTCTCAACTGAGAAGACTGAATCATCTCCAACATTTTATGCTTTTGCTGGGGACTGAATCATCACCCAACATTTTCCCCCTATTTGATGATGCCAAAAGCTAACAACCTAACACGATGACTTATCAGAAACAGAGCTCCTTACAAATATTACAAGTAGGATCATTGGAGTTGTTCTTCAAGTCCTAGACTACTGAGGGGATCAGGGCAGAAATGACAGAACCTATACAGAGTCTAATCAGCATTTTCCCCCTTTCTAACAACATATTCCCTCAACTACTAAGCAATCTATCAGAATCTAACTAAGCAAAAACTGACACTATATAACAACAGTGAGTGTGTGAGTCAGTAATCACTTCAGTGATTCTAAGTGTTAAGCATAAACAAACAAGGCTTTTTAGACAATAAGGAATTTTCAGAGCCAAAACAGAGATGTTATATATATTGAAGAAATTCAGTACAATTGCATCATCTGCTATACTAAGAAGAGCAAAAGAAATATACAAGGAAATACAGAAGCAAGATAGTCATCTGAACTGCTTAATCCTATCTTTGAAGTCCTTTGATTGGGTTTCAGGAAGAGGCAGTCCATACATCCGGTAAGTGACCTTCCTCAGCTTCAGTATCTCAGCGAAGTCAGCTGGGTCTTCTTCATCTAAGAATTTTGCTCCAGCAGCGTCCTTCACTTCTTTCTCAATTACTCCATAATGAACAGAGCCGTCTAATCTCAGCGGGGGCGGCAGGATTCTGGGGGTAGGCACTCTGACATCTACTTGGTCTTTGACAGCCTTCTGAAGTCTGGCATACATCTCTAAATCTGCTCTCATGACCCATTCAGCAAAGGCTACTGATTTGTGCTTTTCAGCCCAGATGCTCCAGAAATAGTTCAGCGACTCCCACCTCTGAGTAACTTCCCACGGCATCCACTCATCAACTCTTGGCCATCTGTGAGTCTTGAGATCAGTAGGCTTCCTGAACTTTCTGTATCTGTATGGGATGTCAGCTTTCTCAGGAATCCTATGACTCGCTTCTTGTTCAGCTTTCAGCCTAAGAGCTTCAAGGTCTGCAAGCCTGAGCCTTTCTCTGGCTGCTTCAATCTGTCTGGCCTCTTCCCCTCTGTACAAGTACCTCTCCATCTGAGCCCATATCTCTTCCATTTCAAGTTTTTGTTCCTTCGAGGCAACATAGGAGGGCTTGTGAGGTTGTTCTTCTTCTGAGTCAGCAGGTGTGGAGGATTTTTCCTTAGATGTACCCTGCTACCCAGTAGTCTGCTGCTGCTGCTGCTTCTCCTTCTCTTTCTCAGCTTCATGCTGAGTTTCAGTGTTCTAGGAGGCAGCCTGGGTCTTGTCTTATTGCCTCCAGCTGGAGCCTTTGTCTTGCCTTTAGCAGGCTTCTTCTTAGGCTTGTTCGCAGCTTCAGCTTCAGCTATTTCTCTTACCAACTTCTCGTGGGTAGCTATCTGAGCTTCCTCCTCCAGAGTGATATACCTCATGGGTCCTTTCTTCTTGGAGGGAGGGGTAGGAAACTTCAGAACTTTCTTGCCTTTCCCGGCAACTGGAGGAGGTAGAGGAGCTTCTTCCTCTTCTGACTCCTCATCTGCGTACTCAGCAACCTCTTTGATAATATCAGAGGGTGTTTGGATTGCTTGAGTAGTGACTTCCTTGGCTCCTGAGCCACTTGGGCCAGTCTCAGCAGGCACTACAACTCCTGCTGCTGAGATACCCTGGGCCTCGCCAGTCTGAGTAGGTCTAGTGGGGGCAGATGTCTGAGTCTGAGTCTGTTGGATATGAGTCAGTAGATTGATACTCAGCTGTTCTAGGGTTAAAAGAAATTGGGGGAAATCATAGTAGTACTATGGAATTGAAGATCCCAAAACCGAGCTGATATCAGTAGATTAGTGTGTCGATAGGATTAGCTGATGTATAGGTTAGACGTGATGTAATGCTTATTATTTTTGTCTAAGTCCTGTACGGGGTAGTTGTTGAACTGATCTTCAGCTGAAGATACTTTTCAGAACCCCACGTCATCAGTGTAATCGCTTGCATTCTTCGTCAGCAGCTGATATCAAACTCGGTTGAAGATCCCGCATCGGTGGCCCGGACCTCGGTAGAAGCATTCTCTACAAGGCGATGGTCATCGGTAGAAGAACCAAGGTGCAAGCGTATACCTTCGCGATCGACCAACCGACTATCGAAGCTCACTTTATCGGTCGGACGACTCGACCGAAGAAGACAGACTTTCGAGTACCGTATCCGACGTAAAAGCGACCCAAGCACTTAAAGTCCCTTCAAATGTTCGGCAAG
The DNA here is from genome assembly GCA_028984105.1 of Lavandula angustifolia. Taxonomy (NCBI): domain Eukaryota; kingdom Viridiplantae; phylum Streptophyta; class Magnoliopsida; order Lamiales; family Lamiaceae; genus Lavandula; species Lavandula angustifolia. Next base: position 21,029,786 of record CM054816.1, on the reverse strand, counting down.
AAGACATACGAGGTAGTTTGAACGGTCAACTCGACACTCACCAACTACAAACCTCGACCAATGAGAAGCCGACAACGCTTACCTACTCTACACAGTAAAAGCTTGCTCTCATGAACGGTGCATTAAGCGCCTCGCCGCAACAAAGTTGAATAGTGGCCGTTTTCTTTGGACGCTTGTGACACGTGGCATCGTCGTCTCCAACGGACATATGTCACAACTCACAACTATAAATAGAGAAGGATTTGAAGATTTCAAGAAGAGGAATATATACGCGAAATCAAGGGAAATCATTCAAGCTCACAACGCTCTAGAACCTTCAAGCTTATCCAGAGACGAACTAGTTTTCATAGAACACTTCTTGTAGTTCATCTCTCTAGAGCACTTTGATCCCTATCTTCTCTAGACTAAGCTCATTGCTAGATTCATAGCTTAGATCCGAAGGAGTTCACATTTAGTGAATTGTTCTTGTTGTAAGAACTCCTTCTCAGTTGGAGAATATTCCCTCCCTTCTAAACTTAGGTTTGGATTGTAAAGTCGCTAAGGACTATAACTTAGAGGGAACTGTCCAGTGCACGGTATCCCTGCTGAGGCTTGCTCAGAATAATCAACAAGTTCTCCTGCCTTGTTCAGGACCGTGGACGTAGGATCTTGCGTATCCGAACCACGTTAAATCGCTTGTGTTCTTTTACTGTTTTATTGCATTGCATTCAACTGACTTGAAAATCATAAGTTTGCATAAAACGTATTTTATAAAGTGCACAGCCAAAAGATTTAACTTGAGAAAACGCGTTTTCAAAAGAGACGACTCCGGGCCTAACACTTATCCGCACTACGGTCTCCGACCGAGTTTCGTAATACTCGACATCGCGCAGAAGAGCTCGAAGCCGACTCACTTTGACCCCATGATCGAAGGCTTACTTGGCACTTGTTCATCGTTGCAAACATCGGCTTCACTGACCTTCACTGAGAAAAAGAAACAGAGCTCAGGTGTATTCACCCCCCCCCCCTCTACACCTGACTTTTCGTCTCCGGACCAACAATTGGTATCAGAGCATTCGGTGTTCAACTGATCGCCGGTTCTGAAATACTGGTCCTCTCGAACTGATCCTGAAAACCGTTTTCACTGCATAAGCATCTTTTCAGCATCCCTATACTCTTACAATGTCTGATATGTCAGGTATTAGGATGGTGCCGATGTTCTCAATAGAGAACTACACGGTATGGCGCGTACGTATGGAGGCACACCTAACGTCACTCCACGACAGCATGTCAGATGTCCTAGAGTCAGGACCGATCATTCCCATGATCGACAGCGTAGTATTTGCTGCTGGAGGAGGCGTGGGAGCACAAACTGGTGCTAAGGTTCCCAAAGACAAATCTGCCTTCACGCCTGAAGAAAAGAAGTTGCACAACCTTGACCGAGTTGCACGTAATGCCATACTGACTACGCTCAGTGACTCACATCTCGGAAGGGTACAAGATTGCAAAACGGCGAAAGAGCTATGGGACGCCTTGGCTGTACTGAGCCATGGAACCCCTCAGATCAAAGAGAACAAGCTCGAGCTAGAGCTTCAGAAGTTCGACGCCTTTGCAATGGAGCTCATCGAAACCATTGACGAACCGAGTGTCGGATTCACCAATCAAGTCAATGTTATCAATGGGTTGGGGAGGTCGTTCACCAACAAGGAGATGAACACCAAGATCTTGAGAGCGTTGCCCCGACGTAAGTGGCTTCCATTTGCTACTTATTTACGTCGCTCCGATCTAAATGCTCTAACCCCGATGTTATATTTTCGTAATTAAAATCGGAGGAGTTCGAGCATAGCCTACCCCAAAAGTGCTTAAGCGCTCCAGGTGACACACGGTTCGACCACGCCTTCAAGGCAACAAGTCAGCAATACCGGAGCCAAGCCTATTTCCTCAAGCAAAGCGTGGCCACATCGGTAGCAAAGTCTTCCGAGACTTCGAGCCCCGATCGCCTAGCACCGATGGCTCTCAAATATCGAGGGAAAAGGAGAGAGTCGAAAGGCGAGGAAATACAACCGAGATTCTTCCTCGAGGTAAGAAAGACTATCATAAGAAAGAAGAATCTAATCCTTCTACCGAATGCGGGAAATCGGAGTCTGTCGCCGGTCCATCTAAAGACTCGGTGGTAAGAGCAAAGCAGAACATCTACCGCTACAACCGCAAGAAGGAGGGACACTATCGGTACGATTGTCCCGAACTCTCACCGCTCAAAGAGCGAAACGGCGAGCCGGGGAGAAAGAAGTTCGCCGAGAGACGGCGAGCCTATATAGCCGGAGAGATATCCGATAACTCAATTGAGGAGGATACATTCATGTATTCTTCGAAGACGAAGCCGCGTTCGTCGCAGTTGAGGTCGCAAAGACAGTTCACGATGAGTCGGCCGAATGCGTCGATGGCCGGAGAAGAGGCCGAGGTAAATTCTAAATGCATTATTACCTCTTCTTCACACAAAGCACACAAGACACGTGCTCGGTCACGAGATGATCCTCTAGATGTGGTACAAGCCTACGATGATCCGCTAGAGGAAGCAGATTCGGTGAGCGAGAGTTCAAGCAGAACCATCCGGGAACTTGAACAGGTAAAGGCCGAGAATCGGAGACTTTCTTCGATTGTCGGGTCTCTACCGAGTCGGTGGATCTAGTTGCGAGACTCAAGGAAGAGATTGAATCTCTCATGACTAAGTCTCGGCTTCAAGAGACTCGAGATCTCGGTTCGACCAAGGACAATTTCGAGAAAGAGACTCGAAATAGCCAAGCTCGGTCGAAGCTCACGGACGTGCGGGAATGACTATGACTTACTCGGAAGGAGTGACGAAGTCCGGAGAGGATTGATGACCGAACAATACACGGGAGCTAAGGAGAAGCTTGAAAGCATGCTTAGAGCACAACGGTCAACTTCGTGAAAGAAGGTCTAGGCTATACCCACGAAACTTCTACCTCCAAAAGCTCAGCAACCCCGGCCGATAGGTTCGTCGGAGGAAAGGTGCAAGCCGCCGACACCATACCTCGGGCGAAAAACAAATAGAAAATAATTACACCTCGGCCGAGTAGCAACAAGCAATGACCAAAGGTTCCGGCCCCGGGACACCGCGATCAAATTCGGGGGGGAATCAAGAAGGTCGGATGGGCGTAACAGTACAAGGAGCCACTTTGTATGAGCACCCGGCTCGATGACGGCTCGTACTACTATGAGCCCGGGGGTCGGGAGAAGCGCTAAGACTCGAGAAGAAGAAAGCGCATGAACCCAAAATTATCGCAGAAAGTCGGTATCTCCAAGTCCCTGTGGAGAAGAAAGCCGATAAGGTTCGAAGAAGAAGTCCGGAACTTCTAAGGTCCCGAGACAGATCCGGGTTCCGAAATCACCCACTAACCCGTAAGGACCCAACCGAACCAAAGGGTACCTAAAAATGCCTACGTTTTGCGAGTGCATAAGGACCCGTGGATAGTGGACAGCGGCTGCTCGAGACACATGACCTACCGGAAGAGCCTGCCGACCAACTACGTACAAGAAGATGGTCCCGAGTTGAATTCGGTGACAATTCCAAAGGCTACACAAGGGGATACGGAACGCCGAACATTGGGACCGCCACAATTCCAAGAGTAACATATGTTGAAGGACTTCAACATAATCTCCTTTCGATCGATCAATTCGTGATAATCTTAACAGAGTAATCTTTGACACCGGTTTTCGTGATATTGTTGACAAATCTACGGGGAAAATAGTGTTATCGGGTTCGCGGAGGAAGAACATCTATGTTGCAAACCGGAATACCGCAGAACCCGAGGCTTGCTTGCTCGCACGAGACTAAATCGGGTAACAAGTCAGTGGCTATGGCACAAGAGACTCGGCCACTCGAACTTCAAGACCATGAACAAGCTTGTCAAGAACTCTAAAGTCGAGGACCGCCCAACGAATCGTTTATCAAAGACGAAATTGTGAAGCGTGCACGAAGGGAAAGCAAACAAAGAAGAGCAATCCACCTATTCCGTCACCTTCCACCGATGGAATCCTTCACCGCTTCACATGGACTTATTCGGGCCAGTCTCTCCAGATGACTATAAGAGGCAAGAAGTATGCCCTCGTCGTCATAGACGACTTCTCGAGATATACTTGGGTCATCTTCATCGCCAACAAATCGATGTTCGGGACCGAGTTACCTAATCTACTGAAGAAACTCGGTGTGGAAAAGAACATCAAGATTAAGAAGATACGCTCGGTACGGAGGAACAGAGTTTCTAAACTCGGTAGTTAAGACATACTTTGCGATAAAGAGGGAATTAAGCACGAGACATCACCGCACGCACCCCTCGGCCAGAACGGACTTGCTCGAACGTAAGAACGGGAACTCTCAAAGAAGCAAGCAAGAACGCTCCTCGCAGATTCTGGACTACCCTCAAAGTTTTGGGCCGATGCTACCGACACCTTTGTTACACTCGGGAATCGATCACTACCGACACAAGCAACACATGAAGACGCCATACGAACCGTGGAAAGGGAGAATTCCTTCTATTTCTCATTTTCATGTTTTCGGTGTCCTTGCTTTATCCACAACAATGGGAAAGATCGGTTGAAGGTCTTTGATAGCAAATCCGATCAAGGAGTATTCTTAGGATACTCCCGAGTCGATAAAGCCTTCGAGTTTTTAACTATCGAACTCTTTGCGTGGAGGAAAGCCCTCATGTTGTTTTTGATGAATTTGTTACCGAGAACGAGGAAAGATACAAAGTCAAGTATCGAGGATGTCGGCAGCAAGCTACGGGATCTCGAACTAAATGACAAAGGCGAAAAGATCCAAAGCATTGTTGGGATGATGAGTCGAAGACGAAGAAATTCGGACTCGACCAACAAGCAATGTAGCTAACCTAGTTGATTCTATCGAACGGAATCAACAACGAGGTAACTTCGGTCGATGAGGAAGCCCTCGTGGTAACCGAGACCTCTACCGAGAATATAAACTCGGGGGGGAACCATTAATGTTCCCGAGCTGAATGCCCCGAACACGGAAACTCGGTAGATCCTAACCTTCTTCCTGAATTACTACGGTCACAAAACAGGACTACTCGAAATGCCTAATACACCCTGACGGCGTGCGAAGTGGTATCGAAGAAGAAGCCCGACTCGGGCGTTCGTGGCTCGATGCTCATTCTTCGGATCTTATCATTGGAGATCCATCAGCAACTATAAGGACGAGATCAAGATTAATTCAAGGAGAAAGCTCACTTTACTCTTGTTTTTCGTCTACGTAAGAACCTCGATCGATAGAGGACGCACTTAAAGATCTTGGCCCGGGTCATTGCTATGCAAGAAGAGCTGAACCGGTTCGTCGAAATGAAGTTTGGGAGCTTGTCGACGGCACTGAGACATCGGCACGTGATTGGAACTAAGTGGGTCTTCAAGAACAAGCGAGATGAAAACAACGTCATTGTTAGAAATAAAGCTCGACTAGTTGCTAAAGGATACGATCAAGGCGGAGGGAATTGACTTTGATGAAACATTTGCTCCGGTCGCAGATTGGAAGCCATTCGTCTTTTCCTAGCTTATGCAACACATCGGAGATTTAAGGTATATCGGATGGATGTGAAGTCAGCTTTTACGAACGGCGCATCGAAGGAAGAAGTCTACGTGGAACAACCGCCCGGCTTTCAGCGAGGGACATCAGGTGTACGAGACTTAGGAAAGCTCAGTATGGGTTAAAACAAGCACCCGGGGGCTTGGTATGATACCCTATCAAACTTTCTACTTGGAAAGGTTTTCAAAAGGGGATAGTAGATCGCACCCTATTCAGCATAAAGTCGGAAGATGACATTCTATTGGTGCAAATCTATGTGGACGACATCATTTTCGGCCGCAGAAACGAAGTTATATGTCGCCAGTTCGAGAAGATGATGAAGGAGAAATTCGAGATGTCCATGATGGGAGAGATGAATTATTTCCTTGGATTTCAAGTAAAACAATCACGTGAAGGAATCTTCATCAATCAAGCCAAATACACTCGAGATCTTCTCAAAAGATTCGGCCGTGATTCCAAACAAACCGGTCAAGATCCCCATGAACACGAACTTTAAAATCGATCTAGACAAAGAGGGAGCTTCGTTAACTCTACCGATTATAGAGCTATTATTGGTTCTTTACTTTATTTAACATGACTAGCCGACTCGACATAACTTATCTTTGTAGGTGTATGCGCAAGATTTCGAGCGAATCCCAAGCGAAGTCATCTAGACTCGGCGAAGAAGATTCTCGCGATATCTAAGAGGAACACCCGAGGTCGGGTTATGGTATCCTCGCCGATGATAATCTAATACCGACGGAGTTATTTCGATGCCGATTACGCAGGATGTAGGATAGATCGAAAATCAACTTCCGGAACATGTCGGTTCCTAGGCAAAGCAAGCCGATATCGTGGTTTTCAAAGAAACAAAGCACTCGGTAGCTACGTCCACTACCGAAGCCGAGTACACGGCTGCGAGGAAGTTCTTTGTGCCCGGATCCTTTGGCTTCGACAACAATTGAGAGATTATGGTATAACTCGGGATGAAGTGCCCATCTACCGTGACTCCACCAAAGGTCCAATAGCTATAACTCGGAACCCGGTTCTACATACCGGATGCAAGCACGTGGACATCCGACACCACTTCATCAGAGACCATGTCGAAAAGAAGGACATCAGGATGGAGAAAATCCATACTGACAAGCAAAGGGCAGATATACCGACCAAACCACTAGGCCGAGAACGAAGTTCGGAGAACTATCGGTTGAGCTAGGTCTACTCGATCCTACTGAGACAAGTCAGTAGAAGCCGACTACTGATAATAATATACTTAACAACAATGTGTATCAGTATGGAATCAGCATGACAGGTCAGAAAACTTAGTACAGTGACTCAGTTGGGAGATGCACACTGTACACAAGGGAGAACATGGTCATCAGCACAACCATCCTCCTGATAAATGATGGTAACCAGCTGATAAGTTCAGCTGAAGAGGTTTGCGTAGTATCGTTAATTTGTTCAGAAGCATGCCGCATTTAATGCATCAGTCGCTTGCATTCAGTTGCCTAGGAGCATTTATTCCTTACCATTTATTATGTTTAAGGTTTGAGGAAAGGTCAGCAGGACTCCTCGCCTGAGTAATTAATGCTCTCTGTCGCGCATTTAATGCATGTCTTCTCCATTAGCTTTATTACGTATATCTATATTTTTGGCGGCTATTGTAATCATTCTTTTATAACATTTAATCTTAGCCGCCCCTTGATTTTGAAAGATTAAATTTGAACCGTGCGATTCAAACTAAAGATCAAACTCAATATACAAAATCTTTCATCTTCTATCAACTCCTCACTTTTCGCCATTCTCATATCTTAGAGCTTTTTCTTAGCGATTCAGTTTCCTTCCTTACATCCTCATTCAAACTGCATTGCTATATATCTTTTCAAGCTCTATTTCACGGTAATGTATCAGATGTCTGCTAGCAACTACTAACTTACTCTATTTTCAAGTGCTAATATGTTGTTTTGCGGATTTCAATGGCGAACGTTCAAACTCCGAGACAACATTGAGGAGATTGTAGCCTCCGAGGATTCTGTTTGAACCTACCTTGGCCTTCCGCCAAGTGGAGATCTCTTTCCTTGAACCCGTGTTTGACGCTTTGGAGCGTTCGGGGTTGGAGATGCTTGGTTTCGAAGCACCCCCGTGCTTTTCTCCCTCGGCAATGTCGCGAAGTTTATTTCAACCGGAAATCTCTAGCGTCGGGAGGAGAGGAATCGTCCTTCTCTTATCGAAGGAAGTCGATCAAGATGAGTGGGAGTCACTGTTCTTACCTTCGATATTCAAGATGCTCTAGCTCTCTCTTTCGATCTTCCCAACTCCGGCATTTCTCCGATTGGATACAAGGAGAAGGAGATCAATGCCTATGTGCGAAATTTACGTGGACGCAAGGATGTGGCGTTCAAAAACGGCTTTACCGAGGAATATGTTGCTACCTCGGCATGGAGGTCTAGCTTACGTGGTATCGCACATTTCGACAAGTTTAATTTGGATCATATGATCAACTGTCAAAACCTAGGATTCAGCTGATGATGGCAATAGACGATGGGGTTGAAGTGAAGCTGGGCCGAGTATTATACTACTCGAGATGAAGGCACGTGTGCTCGGAAGTTCACCACATTACCCACCGGCGAGAGGAGGATAGCCGGTGTGGGTAAACTTCTATTCGGAACAAAGATGTCCGTTTCGATAGAATGCATAGTTCGAGGAACTCACTGTTGAGAACTCGGCCTTTGAGGACTCCAAGTATTTTGACAAGAAGTCTATCAAATTTATGACAAAGGCTGGAGCGAGAAAAGTCAATTGGCAAGGGGCCACTCGAACCGAAGAGAGCGGCGTCTCGCTCCGCCCCCAACTGTCCAAGTACCAAAGAAGAGGAGGTTGGCTAAGAATCGACCTGCTGAGGTCACAGGTGGCTCGGCCACTTACCATTATTCAGCCAGCTCCTCCTATTCAAGAGGAGCAACTACTCGATTCGATATCTTGGAATCGAGGGAGCGACGATCAAGGACAAAGTCCAAGTGATCAGCTACGAGGGAACAGAGTCCGACAAGAGGGAACCGTCACCCGAACCTACTCGCTGAGTGGACAACAACCGACACCACTCGATCAGCGTCTTTGCAACCGAGATTCAAGCAAGAGATACCGGAAATTGCCGAGCACGCAGATCCGGTTGAAATAGCAAGAAGGACAAGAGCTCGGATGCTCTTAAGGTTTCGCAGCCTGGGACATTCTTATTGACTTTGCCAAATCCCAGCAGTCACCGGATGAGCTGCGATAGAGGAGCAAGAGCTCCAAGCCAAGATTGGATTCGGAGAGCCACGGTGATGTGGCGTCTTTCGAAGATTTGAGAGCCGCAATGCTCTATTTACCGAGCTTGAGAGCTCCGATCGAAACAGCTCCGCCCCCCATCTCCACCTTCCGATAAAGGCGATAATGATGATCAAGATGAGGAGATGGATGGCAAACCCAAGGAAGGCGACCGGGGAGAATCTGCGAGAGGGACAAACTCCCCAAGAGAAGAGCCCAACACCACCCATAGTCACATTCGGTGAGGCTACAACCGCTCCGAAGTACGGTAGGGAGCAGTTGATCTCGTTCTTCGAGCGAGAGGCTCGGAACCGGCTCTTATCGAGATACAACCCATCGGTTCCGTGTCCTCACGTTACGTCAATAGGGCTATCAAACGCCAAGGTGAGAAAAATCGACTCCTAGCCAAAGATGTTCATTTCAAATGGGAGAAGTACACCAAGGCTCGAACGAAGCTCTAAGTAAGTTGGCCGCCGACATCTCCACCCCCTAAAGAGGCTTCTCGGACCGGATTTCAAGGAGATAGTTGAGCGAGGCCCTAAGTGCTCAAAAGGCCGATTTATCGGCCACGAGTCGCGGCGCTTGCCGCTCAAAGCATAAAACTTTCTCGAGAGCAGTGACTCAAGCGATGAAAACAATTCAAGGCTTCATTGATGAGAGAAACAAGATAGCAACCACCTCTCTTCAAACGGCCATCAAGCAACAAGTGAGGCCTTAAAAGCCATTCGTAAAGAAATGACGAGAATCAAATGATCAAGCTCTGCTCGAAACTCCGTCGAGAGTCGGCCGCTCGATTGAAGAAATCTAGAGCCGATCGGGAGAAAGACTGGGAAAACTACGCCCAACTTGGTCGGTGATTTTGATGACACGATTACCCGGATAAAAGATTACGTGCACAACTGGAGCGGGACGTAAAAGCTATCCGCACCTCCCCGGCGAATATTGCCGATGCCAAAAAGGGGGAAGATATTGTGAAAGATGAACCCGATACGGATACGGTGACGTCCGGATCCTTGAGGGATAGGCTCGGGAGGCGGGACCCTCCTCGGCAGCAGAGCCCTCACCCGCAGAGATTCGGTGGGGAACAGGCTCCGGAGGCGGGACCAACTAATCGAAAGGTACATCTACCGAGGTCCTTCTCCTTGATTTCCCACTACAAGCCACCCCCATCTCCTCTTCATTGTGCACATAGACGAAATCGCTCAATTCCTTGAAGAGCCAATGAAGAAGAAGAGTCTCAAAAGTCGCCGCGAGAGGTCGGGGAAGGAAATCGCTATCGAATCCACTACTCCTTCCTCCCCGATCAAGAAGTTTAAATCAAAAGCGGAGCAAGAGGCATTCGACCTCGAGAATAGCCCAAGAGCCGCAAGACAAAGCTGGACCGGGAGCGTCGGCTAGAGGAGGCGGTGAAGCGGCGAAAAGGCCTAAGGGCAAAGCCGTCGGGGGCAAAGGAAAGAGAAAGGTCATTTATACGGTCGAAGAGCAAAAGAAGAAAGCCCAAGAAGAATTTGCTAAGGCTCTTCCGATGAAATCAAAGCTACTCGCTCGTAGTATTCCCATATCTACTCTTACACCTGAGCGAGATAGCGGAAGATCAAACGACACGGGAGGCGACGGCTGCAAGGACCGAGTCTCGAGACGAGGAGACACTAGAGCGGCCGCTCTCCGTGAGAAGAAAAGGATGGGCGACACGGCAAGAATGAAAAGCCTATCTCGATAAACCGGCAGCCGATCCAAGAAGGCAGATCCCGAGAGGATCTAAGTTCATCAGGGGCCCCCACATCAAGCAACAACCGATTCAAGCATGTGGATAAGTGGGTGCCGGCTGATATGAATGAACATTGGGAGAGATTGAAAGAAACTTTTATCAAAGGCTACTACGTATGGCGCATTTACCCACTTGATCGCCCGTACCGATCAGCTCTTTGAGGAGTTGATTACGAGATTTAATGTTGAATTCTCGTGAACGGCTGAAGCAAGTCATGGAATCACGAGAATGTAACCTTCCGTGCCCCGACTTTCCGACGTATTCCACCGCCGAGACTTGCTAGTGGATCGTTGAGCACTAAGGACATAGAAAGAGAAGTGGAGGAAGCCGCCTACGCCCGAGCCTGCTCCCGTAAAGGCCGGATGATAACTTGGAGATCCAGGAGATTCGAGCTAGAGTGTATAAATACTATTACCTGGATCCTCCCGAGGAAAACTACACTGACTTCAAAGAAAACGCAGAAGTTCAAGAAGCAGCAGCAGTGATTTTTCTCTCATCTTTTGTAATAGCATAGGAACTCTGTAATTCTTGATATATATATCAGTTCCTCTGCTTGCTAGACAATTACTCATTGTCTTTCAGCCTTTTACTTTGTGTTTACACTACTGATCACCAAGTGATCTGACACACACTCACATCAGTTTCTCTGATCTTGCCTTTCTCTCACCTGCTGGAGTTCATTTACTATTATCAGTTTTTCCTCAGATGCTTTAAGGGGGAAATTGTTGTCAGTAGGACAGTATCTTTAATAGATATTAGAGTATAGAGGTTTTGGCATCATCAATTAGGGGGAAATTGTTGGATATGAGTCAGTAGATTGATACTCAGCTGTTCTAGGGTTAAAAGAAATTGGGGGAAATCATAGTAGTACTATGGAATTGAAGATCCCAAAACCGAGCTGATATCAGTAGATTAGTGTGTCGATAGGATTAGCTGATGTATAGGTTAGACGTGATGTAATGCTTATTATTTTTGTCTAAGTCCTGTACGGGGTAGTTGTTGAACTGATCTTCAGCTGAAGATACTTTTCAGAACCCCACGTCATCAGTGTAATCGCTTGCATTCTTCGTCAGCAGCTGATATCAAACTCAGTTGAAGATCCCGCATCAGCTGACTGGACCTCAGTAGAAGCATTCTCTACAAGCTGATGGTCATCAGTAGAAGAACCAGTGCAAGCAGTATACCTTCGCAGTCGACCAACTGACTATCAGAAGCTCACTTTATCAGTCAGACGACTCAGCCGAAGAAGACAGACTTTCGAGTACTGTATCCGACAGAAAGCGACCCAGCACTTAAAGTCCCTTCAAATGTTCAGCAGAAGACATACGAGGTAGTTTGAACGGTCAACTCTGACACTCACCAACTACAAACCTCGACCAATGAGAAGCCGACAACGCTTACCTACTCTACACGAAGAAAGTTGCTCTCATGAACGGTGCATTAAGCGCCTCGCCGCAACAAAGTTGAATAGTGGCCGTTTTCTTTGGACGCTTGTGACACGTGGCATCGTCGTCTCCAACGGACATATGTCACAACTCACAACTATAAATAGAGAAGGATTTGAAGATTTCAAGAAGAGGAATATATACGCGAAATCAAGGGAAATCATTCAAGCTCACAACGCTCTAGAACCTTCAAGCTTATCCAGAGACGAACTAGTTTTCATAGAACACTTCTTGTAGTTCATCTCTCTAGAGCACTTTGATCCCTATCTTCTCTAGACTAAGCTCATTGCTAGATTCATAGCTTAGATCCGAAGGAGTTCACATTTAGTGAATTGTTCTTGTTGTAAGAACTCCTTCTCAGTTGGAGAATATTCCCTCCCTTCTAAACTTAGGTTTGGATTGTAAAGTCGCTAAGGACTATAACTTAGAGGGAACTGTCCAGTGCACGGTATCCCCGCTCGAGGCTTGCTCGGAATAATCAACAAGTTCTCCCGCCTTGTTCGGGACCGTGGACGTAGGATCTTGCGTATCCGAACCACGTTAAATCGCTTGTGTTCTTTTACTGTTTTATTGCATTGCATTCAACTGACTTGAAAATCATAAGTTTGCATAAAACGTATTTTATAAAGTGCACAGCCAAAAGATTTAACTTGAGAAAACGCGTTTTCAAAAGAGACGACTCCGGGCCTAACACTTATCCGCACTACAGTCTCCGACTGAGTTTCGTAATACTGACATCAGTCAGTAGAAGAGCTCAGAAGCTGACTCACTTTGACCCCAGTGATCGAAGGCTTACTTGGCACTGTTCATCAGTTGCAAACATCAGCTTCAGCTGACCTTCACTGAGAAAAAGAAACAGAGCTCAGGTGTATTCACCCCCCCCCTCTACACCTGACTTTTCGTCTCCGGACCAACAGAGTCGCCCCTGCCACTGACCTTGCTCTCTTCGGAGCTTTCAGTATCAGTTCCTTAGCCCCTTTTTCTATTATTCCTTCCTCCTTTTTGGCATCAGCAAATCGGGTAGGGGGTGGAACTGACACCTTTCTGTCCAGACTTTTGTAAGCTTCAGATAGATCGTCTAGTGTATTGTGCAGCTTAGTTAGCTTCTCATGCAACTCGTTCCTCTCATCAGTGAGCTGAGCACTATACTTCTTGTGAGAGTCATCGCCTGCTACCTAGAATTCTTTCAGCTGTTTCTCCACTTTCTCTTCAATCGCCTTCTGAATTGTTTGGAGTCTGTGGTATGTGGCTTGAGAGATAGCGGTGACGAATTCAGTATGTGCTGTCTGTGCGGCCTTATAGTCCTCGAGCAATTTAGCTTGGCCAACCTGAATCGTCTTCAGCTGTTCCTCAAAGTCAGCTTTCTGTGCAGCAAGTGCATTCGTCAGAATCCTGGAGAAGTCAGGGACTGGGGATGTCTGAATTGTAGTTCTGAGTCCCTGGAGTGCTGCACTTTGAGCTTCAGTGGTTTGCCTCCATGTTTTGTAGACGGTGTGGACGAGTAGACGGTTCTATGTACCTTGATTCCTCAGCGCCCTGGCTACTAACTTTGATCGTCGGCTCGTCGGGCTGGGCGCTACATCGAAAGCAGACTCAAGAAGAAGCTGAGAAGGTTCAGCTGCTTTCGAAGTACCAACCGCCGACTGTCCTGGACCAAGGATGCTGAGCAGCAGTTCAGCAGTTGATGTAGGAGCATCCTTGTCCAGTTTAGATCCCTCATCAGGCTTCTCAGGGCCTGAATCACGGGGTGGGTCCTGACCGTCGGGGTAAGACCCGTCTGAGGGGCCAGATGCTGAGACTGGTTGTCTATTATTCAGCATAGCCAGCATCGCGACCCTCAAGTCTTCAAGGGTTCCGAGGTCAGATGGCTCATGAGTAGCCAATCTTCCCCCTGATAATCAGCTCCTCTTCATGAAGCTGCTCGCAGGAGTGGTGGATGATAAGTCGTTTCAGGTTGTGCCACTCCTGGAATCTGATCAGCCTATGGAGCCTCGCCTGCCTTGCCAGTAGTACCAAATTGTTGTGGCTGGCGATCTCCGGAATCAGTTCTGCTATCTCTTGGGAGGCTTGTGATTTGAGAGCTGAGGCCTCCATCCCGATCGATTCTGATTCAGAGGCTGTCTCCAAGTCCTCTACTTCAATCGGAGACGACTGTTTCTCAGTAGATGGTATGCTGCTGAGTGGTGGAACGTCTAAGGGGCTTTCCATGGTTTGGACATCTTCAGCTTGGACCCCTTGGTCCACGGTTTCACCACGCTCAGTGGAGACGACCTTCTCCACTGATGGTATCTTCTCTGATGACTCAGTTTCATCCCTTAGTTGCAGAGGAGGCTCAGCGACAACTGCCTCAGGCTCAGCCTCCGGCATGACCTCACTGACTTTCTTCAGCTTCTTGGTCGGCGCCTTAGGAGTAGATTTGGGAGGGGACCTCTTTTTAGTTGGAGTGGAGGTCTTCTGAGTCCCGGTCTTTGGGTCTGCGGGCCCTGAGCCGATCTGCTGAAGGGCCGCGCCCTGTTCTGGAATCAGACCTTCTTCACATTGAAATACTACTTGTCAGCGAAGGTGATGATGTCCGATCCGCAGAAGTCTTCGATCATCACAGAAAGCTTCAGACCATACAGAAGCTTACCTTTGACGCTCAGCCGTCTGGTTGTCATGTCAAACTTTGCTGATTGCGTCATAAATTCTTTAAGGAAGAATTCTGTCCAATTAATCTTAGCTTTGTCATGTATGGCCATCATCAGCTGGATTTTAGGCCTAGAGACTTGATCGAAGGAGCCAGCCTGACTCGTTAGCAACTGAGTCACGACGTAGGCTAAGGCTCGGTATTGTGGGAGCATAGCATTCTTGGGAAATGCGGCTCTGAAGGTCGTCGGCTTCCCACAGAATTCACTCAGGTATTCATCCATCAGGTCATCCTTATATGCAACTGTGGTGAATCCTTCGTTTGGTAGATTGAAGCTTTTCTGGAGAGCTTCACGGATGGACATCTTTTGACTTCAATAGCAGTACGCAAGGGGTCACCTACTGAATGAATAACAAACCGGCCTCGGATGTCTCCGTCTACTGAGTCTGAGTTCAGGTAGACCTCAGCAACTTGACGCGAGAGGAAGAACGTCGGCTTCCTCGCCAGGAAACCTTCAAGCCCGGTCTCCCTTAGGGCGTAGAAGATCTCCTCCCTATAATCCAAATCGCAGGAATCGAACTCCATAAGTGGTTCACACTAGACTCGATCCTTCTCAAGGATCTCTTGCATATCAACTGGAGCATATACAACATTTCCTGTCATTTTAGTAATCTGCAAACACAGTATATATCAGTATCTAATAGAATATAGGAAAAATGGACGTAAATGGTACTGAATCATCATTGAAAGTTACGAAAGATTTTTCTGAGTAGTTTTAAAAGATAGGTTTTTTGTAACGAAGTAATAGATATTCTCAGAAAATCTAGGGTTCTCAGGATATTTGCAGAGTAGAAATGGCGGTTTCAAAAATTTGAACATGTATATATATCTTAAGGAAGATAAACAGTTAAATATCAATGGTTCAGTTTGAATGCATTTTTTGAGATAGACGGCTAGGATTAAGTTTTATAAAATAGGCAATGATCATATTAGCCGCTTAAGTCAAAATACAGTTGTATATAGCCAAAGAAGTAACTTGATATGACATGCATTTAATGCGTTGCAGAGTTCAACATGCTTTTACATAGAATGTCGTGTATTAAATGTAAACCGTTAATATTAAATGACATTTTCTAAGGAATTGAATGCGATGCTGAATTTGATTCATAAATACACAGAACTGTTCTATTGGCTATTGAGTAGAGATACGCAAACTTGTCAGCTGAACATCGTAGTCAGCTGATACCTCGTATAGATGGTTGCTGAGTCTCTACGTACTGATTTTACTCAGTACTGAGAGTGAACATTCCCCCTTATTGAATGATCCTCTCCTAAATCCGCTTACTGACTGGAGTCAGTAGGGTCCAGCAGACCTAGCTCTACTGAAAGTTCTCTGAATCTGGCTTCAGCTAGAGGCTTGGTCAGTATATCAGCCCTTTGATGGTCAGTATGGATCTTTTCCATCCTGATATCCTTCTTTTCGACATAGTCACGAATGAAGTGGTGTCTGATGTCCACGTGCTTGCATCTCGTATGAAGTACAGGGTTCTGAGTGATTGCAATAGCACTAGTACTGTCGCAGAAGATCGGCACTTCATTCTAAATAACGTCATAGTCGCGTAGCTACTGTCTCAGCCAAAGGATTTGGGCGCAGCAACTTCCGGCAGCCATGTACTCAGCTTCAGTAGTTGACGTTGCTACTGAATGCTGTTTCTTTGAAAACCATGAGATCAACTTACTGCCAAGGAACTGACACGTTCCAGAAGTTGACTTTCGGTCAATTCTACATCCTGCATAGTCAGCATCAGAATAACCAGTTAGTTCAATATTATCATCAGCTGGATACCATAAACCCATGTCAGGTGTTCCTCTGAGATAGCGGAGAATCTTCTTTGCTGAGTCCATGTGACTCTGCTTCGAATTCGCCTGAAATCGAGCGCAGACACCTATAGCATAAGTTATGTCAGGACGAGTAGCTGTTAACTATAATAAAGAACCAATTATAGCACGAAATTCAGTTTGGTCTACTGATACTCCCTATTTATCAAGATCAATTTTCATGTTCGTGTTCATCGGGATCTTGATTGGTTTGCCGGATGTGCAACCGAATCTCTTGATGAGGTCTCGAGTGTATTTGACTTGATTGATGAACGTTCCCTTCTCAGATTGTTTGACTTGAAAGCCGAGAAAATAGTTCATCTCTCCCATCATTGACATCTCGAACTTGTCCTTCATCATTTTCTCAAACTGCTGACACATGATGACGTTCTTCGAGCCGAAGATGATGTTATCTACGTAGATTTGCACAAGTAAAATGTCGTCTTCCAGTTGAATGCTGAATAATGTGCGGTCTACTGTGCCTTCTGAAAACCTTTCTGAAGAAGAAACTCAGACAGGGTATCGTACCAAGCCCTGGATACTTGTTTTAACCCATACAGAGCCTTTCTGAGTCTATAAACTTGATGTCCCTGCTGAAAGCCGGGAGGCTGTTCCACATAGACTTCTTCTTTCAGGACGCCGTTCAGGAAAGCAGACTTCACATCCATTTGATAAACTTTGAATCTCTGATGTGTTGCGTAGGCTAGGAATAGTCTGATTGCCTCCAATCTTGCAACTGGAGCAAACGTTTCGTCGAAATCTATCCCCTCGGCTTGACAGTAGCCTTTTGTCACGAGTCTTGCTTTATTCCTTACTATGACGTTGTTTTCATCGCGCTTGTTTTTGAAGACCCATTTTGTTCCGATCACGTGTTGATGCCGGGGTCTGTCAACAAGCTCCCAAACTTTGTTTCTCGTGAACTGATTCAGCTCCTCATGCATGGCTATGATCCAATCAGCGTCTTTCAGTGCGTCCTCAACTGACTGAGGTTCTTCAGTAGACAAGAAGCAGGAATATAAGGCGCTTTCTCCTTGACAGAATCTGGATCTTGTCTTTACGCTTGCTGAAGGATCTCCAATAATTAAATTTGAAGTGTGAGCGTCCAGCCACGATCTACGATGTTTCAACTCTTCATCTAAAATTTGTTCAACACAGATAGTAGGTGAGTTAGGCATTTCAGTTGTACTATTATGAGATTGAAGCAATTCAGTTATAAGAGTATGATCTAGTGAGTCACCAGGTTCAGGGGCATTTAGCTCAGGAACATCATTAGTTCCCCCTGAATTATTATTCTCAGTAGAGGTCTCAGTTACCACTTGGGTTTCTTCATCGACCTGAGTTACCTGGGATTGACTCTGTTCAGTAGAGTCAATTTGTTCAGCTACTTCTGCTGCTGGCTGAGATTCAGTAGATTTGTCTTTAGTTTCTTCATCTGAATCATCATCCCAACATAGCTGGATCTTTTCAACTTTATCTTTTAAGCTCAGATCCCGTAGTGCGCTATCGATGTCCTCGATTCGGGTTTAGAGTTTCTGCTCCTGTCTTCAGTAGCAAACTCATTAAAAACAACATGAGGGCTTTCCTCCGCGCAAAGGGTCTGATAGTTAAAGACTCTGAAAGCTTTGCTGACCCGGGAGTATCGTAAGAACACTCCCTGATCTAACTTGCTATCAAAAGTCTTCAGCTGATCTTTCCCATTATTGTGGATAAAGCACGAACACCCAAAAATATGGAAATAAGATAAAGAAGGCTTCCTGCCGTTCCATAGTTCATATGGTGTCTTCTTATGCTGCTTTGTCAGTAAGGATCTATTCTGAGTATAACATGCAGTGTCAGTAGCTTCTGCCCAGAATTTGGTTGGGAGTCCTGCATCTGCGAGCAGGGTTCTTGCTGCTTCTTTGAGTGTTCGATTCTTCCTCTCAGCAACTCCATTTTGTTGAGGCATACGCGCGGCAGACGTCTCATGCTCTCTGCCTTCTGCTTTGCGAGACTCCTCTACCATAAAATTCAGGAACTCAGTTCCTCTGTCTGAACGTATCTTGATGATCTTGGTGTTCTTCTCGACACTGAGCTTTTTCAGAAGCCTTGGTAACTCTGTTTTGACGTCAGACTTGTTGGCAATAAATATGACCCATATGTAGCGCGAGTGGTTATCAATGACCACTAATGCATACTTCTTGCTTCTGATCATCACTGGAGAGACTGGACCGAACAAATCCATATGTAGCAGCTGAAGGATTCCATCAGTGGAAGGAGATGGAACATGCGGATTTTGATTCCTTGTTTGCTTTCCCTTCAGACATGCTTCACACTGAGTGTCTTTGTTGAATACTTCGTTCGACAGCACTCTTGCTAGAGTGTTTCTAGCTAATTTGTTGAGCGTCTTGAAGTTGAGATGGCTGAGTCTTCTGTGCCAGAGTCATCCCGTTCTGTTGTCATTCTTCGCCAACAGACAAGCTTCAGGTTCAGCTGAGTTCCAGTCAGCTACATATATATTCTTTTTGTGCGAACCTGATAACACTGTTTTCCCTGTAGATTTATCAATGACATCATAGAAACCAGCGTCATAAATCACTCTATTCGAGTTATCGTAAAATTGACTAACAGAGAGAAGGTTATGCTGAACTCCTTCAACATATGATACTCTTGGAACTCTTGCTGTCCCAATGCTGAGTGTTCCATAGCCTCTGGTATAGCCTTTTGCGTTGTCTCCAAACTCGATTCGCGGTCCTTCTTCAGTAGTATAATTCTTCAGTAGGACCTTTTGGTACGTCATGCGTCTTGAGCATCCGTTGTCCACATACCAAGGGTCCTTGTGCACCTGCAAAACAGAATTATATTCAGGTACCCTTTATTTTTGATTTTGGGTCCTTAGATGTTAGTTTTGGAAACCCAAATCTGTCTTACGACCCTGGTGGTCTCAGACAGTTTCTTTCCACTTTTGTCAACATATTTGACCAATGGACTGGTCGATGCTGACTTCTGAGGCTTTTCAGGTTCAGGAGTCCTGATCTTCTGAGTGGGTGGACTGCTGACCTTTGCCTTCTGTACGGCTTTCTTCTTCTTCTGACTTTTGGATCCTCTCCTGACTATAGGATTATAGTAATATGACCCATATTGAGCTGGATGCGTCAGCTGCGGAGGTCCATAGTGATCAGTCCATTTTGCTTTGCTGGTTCCCCCTTGACTGAACTGGGGTGATTTGGTGCTGATCTTCTTGTCAGAGTGCTGATAACTAGGATGAGGTGCTTTCATCTTCTGTTTGTTCTTGGCTAGGGGGTTCAGTATGTCTGCATTGATGGTCTCCCCTTGAACAAACCTATAAGCTAGCCGGTTTTCTGAGCGTGCGGGGGCAGATGAGGAGGCTTCATGGCTGAATCCAAGTCCCTCCTTACAATGCTTCGGCTTATTGCTTGCTAGCATAGCTTCAAGCTTCTTTTCAGTGCCCATGTACCGCTCTGTCATCAGATTCCTCCGGACATCATCACTTTTCTTCAGCAGTTCATGCTCGGTCTGAAGTCCTGACAACTCTTGCTTCAGTAGACTCAGTTCAGTGTCTTTCTGAGTCAAGTCATTGGTTAGCACTGAGATCTGATCTTCTTGATGCTGAGACTTGGCCATCAGAGAGTTTATCTCCTCCCTGAGTCTCAACACAAGTCCTTCTGACTCAGTAGCAACCTGACTCTCCTGAGAAAGTCTCCACTTTCAGGGTATCCAACTCCTGAAGAGTATTACTGAACTGCAGACTCATCTGAATCTGCTCGTCGACTAGTTCTTCGTATGCAATCGCGACGTCCAATTCTCATCTGCACCAGAAATAGTATCGGGTGTGCAGTGTGAAGAGGAGTTAAATGGTGCATGAGAGTTTACCTCATCCTCTTCTCCTGCCACGAAACACTTTTCAGCGTCTTCTTCAGCTTCAAGCTCTATGGCCATGAAAGCTGCTTCATCGTCTGATGAATCCATGAAGGAGTCGACTTCATCTGAGTCGTCTGAGAGTTCACCGGCAATATATGCTTGTCGCTTCTTGATGAACTTCTCCCTTCCTGCTTTGTGAGCTGCTCTTTCAGCAGTGCTGAGCTCAGGACAGTCATACTGATAGTGTCCTGGCTTCTTACAGTTATAACAGGTTGTGACTCTTTCTTCTTTGCTCTCACTATCTTTCGACTGTGCTGAGTCATCCTGTTTCTTGCATTCAGAAGTATGCGAGTCAGGAGTGCGCTTAGGTGTATATTCATTCTTACCCTTAGAGTCTCTGACGACTCTTGAGAGCTTTCTGCACCTCTCCTTTTCCTTCTGATACTTCACGGAAAGCAGAGCGTACTTCTTGGCTAGATTTCCTTCTTGTATGTCACTGAGTGAAGGTTCAGCCTTGCTTGATGCCGGAGCTGCTGTGCTGACTGATGCCTTAAAGGCATGGTCGACTTGGGTGTCAGCTCGCTGCTTCCTTTGAGGTAAGCCAAACTCGAACTCCTCCGCTTTAAGTTATGAAAAGATATGGTCAGGAGTAACAATATCTAAATTAAAATGACGCAATAAAGTAGCAAAGGGAGTCCAGTGCCCTCAAAATCTTGAGATTCATTTCTCGGTTGGAGAATGTCTTTCCCAGCCCGTTGATAGAGTTCATCAGATACGTAAATCTGACGTTAAGATCTTCAATGGTGTCACCAGGCATGAGAGACAATCTCTCCAGCTTCTGAAGTTCCAGAGCAAGTTTGTTCGCTTTGATCTTCTGAGTCCCCCGACTCAGTAGCGCTAGAGCATCCCAGAGTTTTTTTGCAGACTTGCAGTCCTGAATTCTTCCGAGATAAGAATCGCTCAGAGTGGTCAGTATGGCATTTCTGGCCACGCGGTCTAAGTTGTTAAGCTTCTTCTCCTCAGGGGTGAAGAGACTTCTGTCTTTGGGAATCTTCTTCCCGGTCACCATCCCTCCTCCTTGTGCTGGATCCTGAGCTATGATGCTATCGACCATAGGAACGATAGGTCCGTCCTCCAGAACCTCTGTCATGCTATCGTGGTGAGAGGTCAGATGTGCCTCCATTCTGACCCGCCATACACCATAGTTCTCTACTGAGAACATGGGTACCATTCTGATTCCTGATATATCAAACATGATAGATAGTGATATGAATGAAGAATGATATGCAGTGAAAACGTTTTCGTGATCCGTTCAAGTAGACCAGTTTCAAAATAACAAGAGTCTTAAAGAACTCCTGCTCTGATACCAATTATTGGTCCCAAGAGTACTTCAGGTGTAGAGGGGTGGGGGTGAATACACCTGAAAAACGATTTCTCAACTTAAAACGTGAATAGTCCTTTTCAGGAGAGTGTCGTACTGAATGAATTCAGCAGACCGGATAAGTTGTTCTAAATCGCGTGGCAGAGTGATTGACTCTGCTGAGACCTGCTAGCTGACTGGAGTCAGAATTCAGTACCATTCAGAATAGAGTTCAGTGGTGCAGAAATGTGTAGGCCCAAATTCAGTTGAGTTAGGAAAACATTTTTATCAAAGCAGTTTCAATTTGTAAGATATATTTTCAGTATGCACAGTAAATCAATGCAACAGTAAAATAAAGAACACAGAGCACAGCGATTTTTAAAGTGGATCGGATCCAACAATCCTACGTCCACTGTCCCGAAAGATCAGGAGGCTATGTATTATACTGAGATAGTCTCAGTCGGTTTGTACACTGGACAAACACTGGTCTTGAGATTTATACTAAGCAAGTCTCAGTTTACAAGGTATCAAACTAAGTGTTTGAAAAACTCTCCAACAGTGAAGTAGTCCTTTACAATAAGGATTAGTTCAGAAGTGAACTCCTTCGTCTAAGCTATAGATTTAAACGGTTGAGCTTAGGTTAGAGGGATAGGGAACAAGAAATCGACTTCTAGAGCGACGAACGGCTGAGTATAAGCTTTGGGTTCGTGTATCGTCACTTGGATACTAGAGGCTGTATAATTCTAATTCAGCTTGGTTCCCTATGAGCAGAAATGTAGTCTTTCGCTGGAGATTGTTTCTTCGAATTACTTGCGGAAGACTTATGTTGTTTATGAGTTGCTCTTTGAATGCTCTGAGTTTGAGTGTCTTCTTGTTCTCTTGTTGGTCTCGTGAGCTTCAATTTGATTTCATCCCTCTATTTATAGAGCAGAGATTAGGATAGATCCATTGGAGACGACGATCCTTTGTCTCTGTCTTTTGGGTAGTTAACGGCTCTTTCAAAGTATGGTAGCAGTGTCCTTTCCCTCCATTTCTGGAAAGATGTTGACTTGCAGCTTTAACAGATATAGGACATGTGGCTACTTGTTATTGGTCGAGGTTTAGAAAAGTGGTTGAGACAGAACAAACTTCAAGGAGATTTGAAGCTGACTTCTCTCTTCCACGTATTGACTCTGCTAATTTGACTTTAGAGAATCTGACAGTCAGAAGATTGTCTGGCCGTTGTTGAGTCTGATCTCTGTTCAGTAGCATGCTCCTGCTGAGTTGGCTCTACTGAAGATCAGCTCTGAGTTCAGTGAACTACTCCTGCTGAGTTCATTTCTACTGACTCCTTTCAGTATACTGCTCCTGCTGAGTCCAGTATCACTGAGTCTTCTACTTCTAGTGATGAGGCAGGTAATCGACTGAGCGCCTGAACCAGATGCAGAGTATCTGCTGAGTCTGAAACCTCAGAGACAGAACAAAAACAATTTACAACAGAATGGTTCATCAATCAAGATAGGGTTTTGGGATCTTCAAATCTTCAGTAAGTTTTCAGAGCACAGGGCTACTGAGTTAGTTCTCAACTGAGAAGACTGAATCATCTCCCAACATTTTGTGCTGTTGTTGGGGACTGAATCATCACCCAACATCCTGACTTTAGGCTGTCTCTTCTTCTTGGCCTTCTGTGCCTCTTCTTCTAACTTCATCTTATAGTCCAGCTCATCCTAGAGGAGCTGAGCCACTTTCTTATCATGTTCCTCCTGCTCTGCTCGGGTTTTGAATTTGGGCGTCGGGGAAGGAGGTGGAGTAGACTCTGTAGCTTTCTCCTTCCCGGGCCTTTGCGGTGGCAGGGACTCGTCCTCCTGGTCCTCTTGGTCCACAAACTGTGTGACCTCCTCTATATGTTGCGCCTGAACCGAGGATCCTTCACCTGATCCTTCGACTGGCTCGGGCAGCTGAGTTGCTTGGACTATAGGGATTTTCTACTACGGGAGGGGGTACTGAACTGGTTCCAGCCTGAGCGGCTGAACCTTCCCCCTTCATGACTTCCCTTACCTCAGACTCCCCACCCACCTGAGCTGTCTCAGCCCTTTCTTCCCCCTTTTTGGCATCATTAGTAGCCGGGGTCAGAAGAGCACGGATCTCTGCAACAACCTTCTCAAGTTTGAAGAGAGAAACTTTAATTGAGTCGGTGGTGGTTTTGAAGTTGCTGACGGCATCGCACAGTAGTGCTCCCAGTCAACCTCTTGATCCTTGCGGATTTGGCGAATTTGGGCTGCTGTTTCTTGCCTTCGCTTTAGGAGCGATGCGTCGTGTGAGGCAGTCATCTATGACTAGATGAGCTTTAAGGCGGCCGCCTGATTCTCCAAAGCCTTCTACACGCTGGAGGTGGCCATCTTATTCCGCTCATCCATAGTCTTTTGGACGGTGGCTAAGCTCTTTGTCAGCTTCTCAGAAAAGGATTTCTGCTGAGCTTCGAGCAGCTGCTGACTCTGAGCAGCCAAGTCCGCCTTCTCAGCGCCCAACGCAGTCTGGATGATCTCCTGAATATTCGGAGTGGGAGTGTCCGAGAACTTCTTGACTGCGCTTGCCAGTCTGTCAATAGTCTCCGTCTGAGACTTTGTATATTGCATCCACTTCAGATGGGCGTCCTTAGCTAGGAGACAATTTTTGTCTCCTTGCTTCCTTATCGCATGGTTGACAGACTTTGAGGACACGGAACCTATAGGTTTGGCCTGATAGGATGAGGTTCCGAGCCTCTGCTCTGAGGCTGCAAGGTGTTGCTTCCGACTGGGCTTCGAAGCAACTGGGGCGTCACCTTATGTAGGAGGAGGAGGTGGTGACTCGCCCTTCTCGCTGGGAGATTTACCCTCAGCAGATTCTCCCCGAACTGCGTCCTTGGGTGGTGTCTGATCCTCATCATTGTTGTCATCATCATCATGATGGGAAGGCTGCGATGGGCTGCTGGCTGTCTGTTAGGAGGACCTCATATTCAGTAGACAGAGCATGGCTGATCGTAGGTCCTCGGAGGTTGCAATGTCAGCGGGTTCCCCAAACCCTATGGCTGACTGCAGACGTTCCCCAAACTATAGAGAGAAGAACTAGAAATATTCTAATGAGCAAGTTTTGAGAGAGAGCAAGAGTAAAAACTGAATGCTTGAAGAGCTCTAAGTGCGAAAATGGCGTAAAAAGATAGGAATAGAGATACAAGGGGAGATTTTATAAGTTTTGAATATCAAACGTTTTTAATCGAACGGTTGGTATAAAATCTCGCTAGGAGGACCTCATATTCAGTAGAAAGGAATGATTACATTAGCCGCCTCTAACCTAGACCCACGTAAGATATGTACAGATAAAGTAAGGTGAGAAGACATGCATTAAATGCGTTGCAGGCAGCATTAAAGGCTAAGCTTTTTAAATGTGAACGATTTCTACTGACTTAAACCTTAAAAATTAATGGCGGGAAATAAATTCACATCATGCTACTGAATGCAAACGACTGATTTAATAAATGCTAGCATGCTTCTGGGAGTATTAAGTATTTTAACTACGCAAACCTCTTCAGCTGAACTTTTATGATCAACTGGGTACCGTAATGAATCAGGAGGATCTTTGTGGTACTGATAACCATGTTCCCCCTTACTGTGTACTGTGTGATTCACCCGACTGAATCAAAGTGCGAGTCCGACTTCGACTGTCGCATCGACTCCTCTTACTGACTCGAGGCAGTAGGATCCACTAGACCTAGCTCAACTGATAATTCTCTAAATCTGTTCTCAGCTAATGGTTTGGTCAGTATGTCTGCCCTTTGCTTATCAGTATGGATCTTCTTCATCCTGATATCCTTCTTTTTGACATGGTCTCTGATGAAGTGGTGTCGAATGTCCACGTGTTTGCATCTCGTATGAAGAACTGGGTTCTGAGTTATAGCAATCGCACTGGTGGACTCGCAGTAGATGGGCACTTCATCTTGAGTAAATCCATAATCTCGCAGTTGTTGTCGAAGCCAAAGGATCTGGCCACAACAACTTCCAGCAGCCATATACTCAGCTTCAGTAGTGGACGTCACCACTGAATACTGTTTCTTTGAAAACCATGATATCAGCTTGCTGCCTAGGAACTGACATGTTCCAGAAGTTGACTTTCGATCTATCCTGCATCCTGCATAATCAGCATCAGAATAACCTATTAGTATCAGATTATCATCAGCAGGATACCATAACCCTGCATCAGGTGTTCCCTTAAGGTATCGCAGAATCTTTTTCGCTGAGTCCAGATGACTTCGCCTGGGATTCGCCTGAAATCTTGCACATACACCTACAGCATAAGTTATGTCAGGTCTGCTTGCTGTTAAATATAATAAAGAACCAATAATAGCTCTATAATCAGAAGAGTTAACAGAAGCTCCCTCTTTGTCTAGATCGATTTTAAAATTTGTGTTCATGGGGATCTTGACTGGCTTGCTTGAGTCGCAGCCAAATCTTTTCAGGAGATCTCGAGTGTATTTTGCCTGGTTGATGAATATTCCTTCAGTTGATTGCTTCACTTGAAATCCAAGGAAATAGTACATCTCCCCCATCATGGACATTTCGAACTTCTCCTTCATCATTTTCTCGAATTGTTGACATATAGTCACGTTCCTACAACCGAAAATGATGTCGTCCACGTAGATTTGCACCAGTAGGATGTCATCTCCTGACTTGATATTGAACAAGGTGCGATCTACTGTCCGCTTCTGAAAACCTTTAACGAAGCAGAAAGTCTAATAGGGTATCGTACCAAGCCCTAGGTGTTTGTTTTAACCCATACAGAGCTTTCCGAAGTCTGTACACCTGATGTCCCTGCTGAAAGCCAGGCGGTTGTTCCACGTAGACTTCTTCCTTTAGTACGCCGTTCAGAAACTCTGACTTTCCATCCATGTGATATACTTTAAATCTTTGATGCGTTGCTTAGGCTAGGAACAGACGAATAGCTTCCAATCTGGCGACTGGGGCTAATGTTTCATCAAAGTCTATTCCTTCTGCTTGACAGTATCCCTTAGCAACAAGTCGAGCCTTGTTTCTGACAATGATGTTGTTTTCATCTCGCTTGTTTTTGAAGACCCACTTAGTGCCTATCACGTGCTGATGTCTAGGTCTGTCAACAAGCTCCCAAACTTCGTTTCGGACAAACCGGTTCAGCTCCTCTTGCATGGCAATGATCCAGTCAAGCATCGTTGAGAGCATCCTCTATCGTCTGAGGTTCTTCAGTAGACAAGAAGCAGGAGTAGAGAGAACTTTCTCCTTGGCTTAATCTGGATCTTGTCCTTACTGTTGCTGATGGATCTTCTATGATAAGATCAGAAGAGTGAGCGTCAAGCCATGAACGTCTGAGTTTGGCTTCTTCTTCTGAGATTACTTATGTACAGTCAACAGGAGTGTTATGTATTTCAGTAGTGTTATTCTTTGACTGAAGCAATTCAGTAAGAAGGTTAGAATCTACTGAGCTTCCAAGTTCAGGGGCATTTAGCTCTGGAACATTAGTCGTTACCCCTGAGTTTATATTCTCAGTAGAGGTCTCAGTTACCACTGGGGCTTCCTCATTGACCGTTGTTACCTGATGTTGATTCTGTTCGGTAGAATCAACCAGGTCAGCTACAGTGCCTGCGGGATGTGTCTGGATTTCCTCATCTTCTGACTCATCATCCCAACAATGCTAGATCTTTTCGGCTTTGTCGTTCAGTGTGAGATCCTGTAGCTTGCTGCTGACATCTTCAGGGTTTGTCTTAATAGGTTTCTTGTTCTCAGTAACAAACTCATCAAAGACAACAGGAGGGCTTTCTTCCACGCAAGGAGTCCGATAGTTAAAGACTCTGAAATCTTTACTGACTCGAGAGTATCCTAAGAATACTCCTTGATCAGATTTGCTATCAAAGACCTTCAATTGATCTTTCCCATTTTTGTGAATAAAGCAAGGACAACGAAAAATATGGAAACGAAAAATAGAAGGAATTCTCCCTTTTCACAGTTCATAAGGCGTCTTCATGTGTTGATGTGTAAGAAGTGAGCGATTCTGAGTGTAACAGGCGTCAGTAGCATCAGCCCAGAACTTTGAGGGTAGTCCAGAGTCTGCTAGGAGCGTTTTTACTGCTTCTTTAAGTGTTCTGTTCTTTCGTTCAGCAATTCCGTTCTGCTGAGGGGTGCGAGCTGCTGATGTCTCGTGCTTGATTCCCTCTTTATTACAGTACTATTTAACTACTGAGTTGAGAAATTCTTTTCCTTGGTCTGAGCGGATTCTCTGTATCTTGATGTCTTTCTCCACACTGAGTTTCTTCAGCAGTCTGGGGAACTCAGTCTTGACATCTGATTTGTTGGCTATGAAGATGACCTACGTATATCGAGAATAATCGTCAACAATGACGAGGGCAAACTTCTTGCCTCTTATAGTCACTGGAGAAACTGGCCCAAACATGTCCATGTGTAGCAGTTGAAGGATTCCATCAGTGGAAGGTGACGGAATTGGTGGATTGTTCTTCTTTGTTTGCTTTCCCTTCAAGCATGCTTCACAATTTCTGTCTTTGATAAAAGCTTCATTGGGCAGTCCTCTGACTCTAGAGTTCTTGGCTAGCTTGTTCATAGTCTTGAAATTCAAGTGAGTGAGTCTCTTGTGCCACTGCCATCCTATTTTATCACTGGATTTCGTCTGAGCAAGTAAGCAAGCCTCAGATTCTGCGGTATTCCAATTTGCAACGTAGATAATCTTCCTCCGCGAACCTGATAGCACTATTTTCCCTGTAGATTTGTCAACAATATCACAGAAACCAACGTCAAAGATAACTCTATTCAGATTATCACAGAATTGACTGACAGAAAGGAGATTATGTTGAAGTCCTTCAACATATGTTACTCTTGGAACTGAAGCAGTCCCAACATTCAGTGTTCCGTATCCCCTTGTATAGCCTTCAGCATTGTCACCAAACTCAATTCTAGGACCATCTTCTTGTACGTAATTGGTCAGCAGGCTCTTTTGATATGCCATATGTCTTGAGCAGCCACTATCCACAATCCAAGGGTCCTTAAGCACCTGCAAAACAAAAACATTTTTAGGTACCCTTTGGTTCAGTTTGGGTCCTTAAGAGTTAGTTGGTCATTTCGCGACCCAGATATGTCTCGGGACCTTAGAAGTCTGAGACTTCATCTTCCGAACCTTGTCAGTTTTCTTCTCCACTGGACTGGGAGATACTAACTTTCTGGCTGTTTTGGGTTCAGGAGCTTTCTTCTTCTGAGGCTTTGAGCTCCTCCTGACCCTGGGGCTAGAACCTTTGGTCATTTGATTCTTGTTGCTCGGCTGAGGTGCAATCATCTTCTGTTTGTTCTTCGCCTGAGTTGTTGGTTCAGAAATCTGAACTTTCCCTCTGATGAACCTATCAGCCTGCATATCTGAGCTTTTACAGGTGGAAGTGGAGGCTTCATGAGTGTAGCCAAGTCCTTCTTTCATGGCAAGTGGTCTTTGAGCTCTAAGCATGCTTTCCAACTTCTCTTTAGCTCCTAAGTACTGTTCAGTCATCAGTCCCCGCTAGACCTCATCACTTTTACGAAGTGATTCATAATCTTTTTCAACTTCTGCGAGTTTCTGACTGAGTCGGGCTATTTCAGTATCTTTCTCAGAATTGTCCTTGGTCAGAACTGATAGCTGAGTTTCTTGAAGCTGAGACTTAGTCATAAGAGATTCAATCTCTTCCTTAAGTCTCGCAACCAGATTCTCTGAATCAGTAGAGACCTGACAATTAGAAGAAAATCTCTGATTCTCAGTCTTTACGTGTTCCAATTCCTGAATAGTTCTGTTGAACTCTCTGTTTAGCGAAATCTGCTCCTCTAGTAGATCATCATATGCTTGTACCACATCTAGAGGTTCATCTGTGACCGAGCATGTGTCGTGTGTGCTTTGTGAAGAAGAGGTTATATTAAGTTTCGAGTTTACCTCAGCCTCTCCTCCGGCCATCAGACAATATTCAGCTGTTGATTCAGGATCTATTTCTCCGACCTCAACGGTGACAAATGCAGCTTCGTCTTCAGAAGAATACATGAATGTATCTTCCTTGATTGAGTTATCGGATATCTCTTCGGCGATATAGGTCTGCTTCTTCGGGTAAATTTCTCGCGTCAGGCCTACCGTTCTGCTCGTTGAGCAGCTGAGAGTTCGGGACAGTCGTACTAATAGTGTCCCTCCTTCTCACAGTTGTAGCACACAGAGGTTTTGCCGCCTTTTCCCACTGAGTCGTTGGATGGACTAGCAGCAGGTTCTTCGTTCCTGCAATCAGTAGAAGTTTTAGATTCTTCCCCTTTTCGATAAACCTTTTTATGTAAGGGAGAATCTCTGTGATATTTCTTCAGCTTTTTTACTCTTTCCTTTTCTCTTTGATATTTGAGAGCCATGAGTGCAAGCTGATCAGTAGCAGGAATCTCGGAAGACTTAGCATCTGACGCAGCTACTGTCTTGCTGGAAGAAATAGGGTTGGCTCCAGTTTTACTGACTGTTGCTTTATAAGCATGATCTATCTGGGTGTCAGCTGGAGCACTGGAACATCGTTGGGGTAGGCTGTGCTCGAATTCCTCCGTCTTTAATATGCTGAAAATATAACATCAGGAGTTAGAGCATTAAGATCTAAGCGACGTAAATAAGTAGCAAAAGGAAGTCACTTCCGTCGAGGTAATGCTCTCAAGATCTTGGTGGTCATCTCTTTGTTGGTGAATGTCCTACCCAGCCCGTTGATCTGGTTTGTAAATCTGACGCTAAGCTCGTCAATGGTCTCGTTGGGCTCCATGGCAAATGTGTCGAACTTTTGAAGCTCTAGCTCGAGCTTGTTCTCTTTAATCTGCGAGGTTCCTTGGCTCAGTACAGCCAGGGCGTCCCAAAGTTCCTTTGACGTCTTACAATCTTGCACCCTCCCGAGCTGTGAATCGCTGAGCGTAGTCAGGATTGCATTCCGCGCAACTCGGTCGAGGTTCTGCAACTTTTTCTCTTCAGGCGTGAAGGCTGATTTATCTTTTGCAACTTTAGCACCAGTCTGTGCTCCTACACCTCCCACAACGGCATATTGAACGCTGTCGATCATGGGAATGATAGGTCCTATTTCTAGAACATCAGTCATGCTGTCGTGTAGCGATGTAAGGTGCGCCTCCATTGTCACGCGCCATACCGTGTAGTTCTCCACAGACAACATCGGCACCATCCGTATACCTGACATGTCCTACATAATGAGTGAGATGTATAAAGATGTATGAAGAGATGCTTGTGCAGTGAAAAACGTTTTCAGGATCTGTTCTAGTAGACCAGAGTTTCAGAAACGATGATCAGGAGAACACCAAAGCTCTGATACCAATTGTTGGTTCGGAGACGAGTGTGAGGTGTAGAGGGGGGGGGTGAATACACCTGAGTACAAGTTCTTTTTCTCAAACACGAAGGACAGCTGAGCTGTAGGTTGCAACTGATGAACAGTGCCATATAGTAACCTTCTGATCGCGGGTCAGAGTGAGTCAACTACTGAGTTTCTCCTACTGACTTCTGTCAGTATTGGATTCTCAGTCAGAGATTTAGTGCGGATAAGTGTGTAGGGCCCGATAGACTTCGTCTCGATTTGAAAACATGTTTTTTGCAACCAAATAATTTTGGCTAGTGCACTTTCAAATATGTTTTTATGCAAAGTATGAGTTTGTAAGATGGTTTTAATGTAATGCAATAAAACAGTAAATGACACAAGAGATTTTTAACGTGGTTCGGATACGCAAGATCCTACGTCCACGGTCCTGCTGAACAGGAGGTCTTGTTGATTAATCTGAGCAAGCCTCGGCAAGGTATATGTGCACAGGACAGACCCTTCTAAGTTATAGTCCTTAGCGACTTTACAATCCAAACCGAGGTTTGAAAGGTAGGGGATGTTCTCCAATTATGAAGGAGTTCTTACAATAAGAACAGTCACGAAATGTAAACTCCTTCGAAGGTTCTAAGCTATAGATATAAACAATTGAGCTTAGATAGAGAAGAGGGATCTAAAGAAACAAACTCTAGAGAGAAGAACTAGAAATATTCTAATGAGCAAGTTCTTCGCTGGATCTTCGTGAAAAGCGCTAGAGTGTTTCGAAAGCTTGAGCGTGTAATCCCTTTGATATCCTGTGTGTGGAGCTCAG
The DNA here is from genome assembly GCA_028984105.1 of Lavandula angustifolia. NCBI lineage: Eukaryota > Viridiplantae > Streptophyta > Magnoliopsida > Lamiales > Lamiaceae > Lavandula > Lavandula angustifolia. The sequence continues at coordinate 20,997,822 of CM054816.1, read as the reverse complement.
AAAGGCTTCTCTATTTATAGTTGTGACCCAGGTATTTGTCCGTTGGAGGGGACGATCCCACGTGTCACAAATGTCCAAAGAAAATGGCCATATGTTCGAAATGTTGTCGTAGAGTAGTTGGTTACTGTGCATGAGAGCAACTTTAGTTAATTAGAGCAGGTAGAGCTTAGACTGCTTCTCATTGGTCGAGGTTTGTGGTATGTGAGACTTATCAGATATCAGTCTTAATCTGAGTTGACTCTCACTTATCCTCGTATGATCTTCTGCTGACTTTTGAATGATGTTAAAACTCGGGTCGTTTCCTGTTGGATACAGTAGGCCTGATACGATCTTTGTCTTCTTCATTTGAATCTGCTGATAACGGATCTTCTACTGAGTGAAGTCAGCTGATGACTCTGGAGGTACTGAGCTTTAATTCTGTGTTCTTCTATTGATGTGGGTCAGCTGAAGAGAAATCTTCTACTGATCAAAGTCAGCTGATGACCTGTGAACACAAGCTCTTACAATGATGACGTGGGGTTCTGGAATGTAACTTCCTATGAAGATCAGACCAACACTTTTCCTTTACAGGACTTAGACAAAAACGATAATGAAAGAATACAAGACGGGTTTTGGGATCTTCAATTCCATAGCATAAAGTCACTATGATTTCCCCCATTACCGATAAACATAAAGTCCTATTACAAGAACTATTGATAAAATAATACTAAGTACCCCCTAAGTGGTTAGTGAGATCAACCACTGACTCATAACCCAACAATTTCCCCCTAATTGATGATGCCAAAACCACTAAAACTCTAAGAACACTAAGTTCCAAACTACTGACCCAAAGAGACCTCAGTAAGAACTGAGCAATAAAAATAGGGTAATCAGTAGCTAAAAGATAGGCAAATCAGAGAAAAGGTTATGTGTGTGTGTGTTAGATCACTTTAGTAATCAGTTGTGATAAAGTAAATAAACACAACCGTAAGACAAAGAGTAGTTGTCTGGCCAAAAGAAAGGTACTGATATATATATGAGAGATGATTACAATCAGTCCTAACTTCTATACTGAGAGAGAACATCTATTGTTATCCCCTGAACTTCTTAATCTTGTCCTTGAATTCAACAGACTTGGCAGCAGGAGGATCCAGCCCATAAGATCTGTAGATTCTGGCTCGGAGGGTCTGGATATCCTCGATATCATCAGAGAGGATCTAGATCATTGTGATGTGCAGCAGCTTCGACCTCATATTCAATCTCCTTCGTACACAAAACTCCTCGAGAGGTCATGGGCGGAGTCAGTTGTCTGTAGGCAGGGGCAACGAGTGGCAGCTTTTCCTTGGAAAGAATTTGCTTGATCTGCACTCTGAGGTTGGCATCATACTTATGTATGAAATTGTCGAAGAGATCAGCAGCCGATACCTCAGCAGGATAGCAGTGTCATACGTAGTATGCCTTAATGAATCCGATCTTCAGCTCCTCCCATTCCTCATTCAGGTTCCATGGCATCCATTTGTCAACATGGCAGTGCGGCGTCTTCTTCGAGTAAGCTCTCTGTGCACCTCGCCTGAAGAATTTGGAAGTCCTGGGCACCTGCTTGCTTCTATCGAGGATTGGCTCCTTGGCAATTTTGTCAGTCAGCTCGATAATCTTCGCCAAGTCATCCAACCTCTTCTTCTCCCTAAGGGCCGCAGCTGGTATCTCCTCTCCGGAGATTCAGCCCTTGCTGCATCGCCTCCCATCTCGCCTTATCCTCTACCTCCTACTCAGGTGAAAGTGTAGGAATTTTCTTCATCCTCTGAGCAAGTGGCAGGTTGTCAGTGTCCGAGCGTGCCGGCTCATCAGCAGATTGCTGAGCCTTATTCTTCTGCTCATCCAGGATTTTCTTGGTTGTGCTCTTGGACATCCTGACTTTAGGCTGTCTCTTCTTCTTGGCCTTCTGTGCCTCTTCTTCTAACTTCATCTTAGATAGAGAAGAGGGATCTAAAGAAACAAACTATAGAGAGAATAACTAGAAATATTCTAATGAGCAAGTTCTTCGCTTGATCTTCGTGAAAAGCGCTAGAGTGTTTCGAAAGCTTGAGCGTGTAATCCCTTTGATATCCCATGCGTGGAGCTCGGAAAGGCTTCTCTATTTATAGTTGTGACCCAAGCATTTGTCCGTTGGAGTTGGAGGGGACGATCCAACGTGTCACAAACGTCCAAAAAAAATGGCCATATGTTCGAAATGTTGTCGCAGAGTAGTTGGTTACTGTGCATGAGAGCAGCTTTAGTTGGTCCGAGCAGGTAGAGGTTAGACTGCTTCTCATTGGTCGAGGTTTGTGGTAGGTGAGACTTGTCAGACATCAGTCTTCATCTGAGTTGACTCTCACTTATTCTCGTATGATCTTCTGCTGACTTTCGAATGATGTTAAAACTCGGGTCGTTTCCTGTCGGATACAGTAGACCTGATACGATCTCTATCTTCTTCGTCTGAGTCTGCTGATAACGGATCTTCACTGAGTGAAGTCAGCTGATGACTCTGAAGGTACTGAGCTTTAATTCTGTGTTCTTCTACTGATGTGGGTCAGCTGAAGAGAAATCTTCTACTGATCGAAGTCAGCTGATGACCTGTGAACACAAGCTCTTACAATGATGACGTGGGGTTCTGGAATGTAACTTCCTATGAAGATCAGACCAACACTTTTCCTTTACATGACTTAGACAAAAACGATAATGAAAATTACAAATAGTCTAGCCTATTACATCATCTAGTCTTATCGACACTACTCAAAGAATACAAGACGGGTTTTGGGATCTTCAATTCCATAGCATAAAGTCACTATGATTTCCCCCATTACCGATAAACAGAAAGTCCTATTACAAGAACTATTGATAAAATAATACTAAATACCCCCTAAGTGGTTAGTGAGATCAACCACTGACTCATAACCCAACATTGAATATCCGTAGTTCTTCTCTCTAGAGATTCTTTAGTTCCCTCTTCTCTATCTAAGCTCCACTGTTATATCCATAGCTTAGAACCTTCGAAGGAGTTCACTTTCTATGAATTGTTCTTATTGTAAGAACTCCTTCACTGTCGGAGAAAATCCCCTCCCCTTCTAACTTCGATTTGATTTGTAATGTCGCTAAGGACTATAACTTAGAAGGGTCTATCCAGCTTCCAGATTCCTTGCTGAGGCTTGCTCAGATAAATCAACAAGAACTCCTGTTGTACAGGACCGTGGACAAAGGATCTTGTGTATCCGAACCACGTTAAAAACTGCTTGTGTTATTTTACTGTTTTATTGCATTGTGCTCAAACCGATTTACAATCTCATACTTCGCATAAAAGGTTTTTAAAAGTGCACCAGCCAAAACAACTTTGGTTTGCGAAAACACGTTTTCAAAAGAGACGAAGTTCCACAGGCCCCACACTTATCCGCATTGAAACTCGCCGACTGAACTCTCTATACTGATAGAAGTCAGTAGAATAGACTCAGTAGTTGAGACACTCTGACCCGCGATCAGATGGTTCTTATTTGGCACTGTTCATTTAGTCGCAATTCTCAGCTCAGGTGACCTTCGCGTTTGAGGAAAAATTTGTACTCAGGTGTATTCAACCCCCCCTCTACACCTGACGCTCGTCTCCAGACCAACAGTATCTATGCTTATGATTTAAGAATGAAGGCTTAGAGTTTAGAGAATAGGAACCTAGTTACTCTAGTGTGAATTACTATATCACATTTCTACGATTTTAGAGTTCTTCGCTCCGTATGCTTTGAGTGTGCTAGAGCTTTGATTGCTTGAATGATTTGTGTTTCCGGTGGTGTCTTCAATGCTTGAAGATAAGTCTCTATTTATAATCTTGACCCATGAATAGATCCGTTGGTGGTAACCTAGGCACGTGTCAAAAGCGACAAACAAAACGACCATCTTCATTTGAATGTCAATGTAGAGATTCTCTCTTTTTCAGCTTGAGCGCAACTTGAATGTTAGAATAAGTACAGTGTTGTTAGCTCCTTACTGGTCCAGGTTGATTGGTAGGTGAGGCTTGTTCAAACTCCGAGAATGACGCTGAGTTGATTCCTCTGATACTTCGGACACTTTATTGAGTGTTCCTCTACTAAGATTGTTTGAAAGATTCAGCATGTAGGCCGATTCTTTGGTACTTAGACACAACACTCATTCAATAGATTCGGCTGAATCCTACCGAGTCTTCAGTTAATTGAGTCTAGCAACTGCTGAGAAGAATAATCTACTGAAACTAACAACAACTACTGAGCTCATAATAAGTTGAGCTCAACTAAGCTATACACCTATTACATAGTTCATCACTCAGCTAGGGTTTTGGAATCTTCAAATCTTACATTAAATCATCATCCAACAATATATAAATATATCCAAACGCAATAGCTTATTCAAATTAAGTTCTTATGTTATAAACACTTATAAGTACTAATGTTGTAAGGACTTATTTATGTTGTTTTCCCTAACGGAGCCTTAATCTTTATATCGGAAACATACATTTCCTCCCTCACAAAAGAAAATATAAAAAAAATTAAGAAAAGCTAAATGCCATGATCTTATAGTCTCCGGAGGCTGCTAGTCTTCCAATATAATACCTCACATTTTCTTTCTTGATAAACCCTCTACTTTCACACTTCAGGGTTTAACATTCTCGAGTCAGCTTTTCAATCAAAAAACTAATCTTCTTTAAAATCTCTCGCCCAAACTAATATTCCCTATAAAACTTCCCTTGTACTAAATATTTTATTTTAAAATTTATAATATCTTTTAAGTTTTTAGGTGGAGAAATGATCGACAACAAACAACAAAATTTTATTAATGAATAGTACTTATACTAATCAATTGAATTCAATATAAAGATAATGTTCTTAATTACATATGCATGTTAATTTTAAAATTTTCATCCACTTTAAAAGTTGGAGATTGTACGAGCTTTGATGGTTCAGAGCAAGGCTCCTGACATTTTTTGGCGATATTCCATCCTTACACCTACTTGGATCCTTATTAGTTGCCAAGTGCTATTCTTAACTGGGATACACCTTATTAGGTTCTTCATGGTACGACTGCTGATTTATCATTAATGAATCCTTTTGGATGTCTTCTCTATGCAGAATGTGTTGCCACATAAAGAAAAATTTGACAGTAGGAGCTCCAAATGCATCTTAATAGGTTTTGCCCCTGCTAATAAGGCTTATTTGCTTTATAACTTAGATGTTGATACTGTTATTATCTCAAGGGATGTTAAGGTACATATTTCTTTACATGTTTCCTTTTCCAGATGAGATATTTGATGATGTTCTGGAGTCTGACTCTCCAAATATAGTCACACCCTTTCCTATTTATGATAATTGTGAGGGTTCCAATTCTACCTATTCAACACCTATTGCTACTCATATTGAAACCATTGTTAATATGTCGCTAATGTTTTTATGTCGCAAAAGCTAATTTGCGACATTTTATGCGTCATGTTGTTGTGTTGCAAAAAGTGATGATGTAAATTTACGACATTATTATTTTAAAATGACGCAACGAACACAACACTTTATGCTTCACTTAACTATATGTCGCATACTTTCAGCTACACACTACTCGTCATTAGTTTTAGTGATGCATGTTCATTTGCGATACTAAACGTGACATTAGTTGAAATGATGCATAATAATTTGTGACAGTAGATTGTGACATTGAAATAATGTGACGCAAAATTTCACGACACATCTAGTGTTGGTCGGAGACGATAGTCAGGTGTAGAGGGGGGGGTGAATATACATGATCACAGTTTCTTTTCTCAGAATGTGAAGGACAGCTGAGCTGTAGGTTGCGACTGATGAACAATGCCAGATAATAACCTTCGATCACGGGTCAGAGTGTGCCAACTACTGAGCTCTCCTACTGACTTTTGTCAGTACTTGAAACTCAGTCGGAGACGTTGTGCGGATAAATGTGTAGGGCCCGGAGATTCGTCTCAGTTTGAAAACGTGTTTTCGCAAGTTAAAGTATCTTGGCTAGTGCGCTTTTATAAATACGTTTTATGCAAAGATATGATTTTGTAAAAGTTTGTATGCAATGCAATAAAACAGTAAATAACACAAGCAATTTAACGTGGTTTGGATACGCAAGATCCTACGTCCACGGTCCTGACAAGGCAGGAGAACTTGTTGATTTATCTGAGCAAGCCTCAGCAAGGAATCTGTACACTGGACAGACCCTTCTAAGTTATAGTCCTTAGCGACTTTACAATTCAAACCTAAGTTCGAAAGGGATGGGATGATCTCCAACTAAGAAGGAGTTCTTACAATAAGAACAATTCACAGAAAGTGAACTCCTTCGAAATTTCTAAGCTATAGATTTTGAAATGAGCTTAGCTAGAGAAGAAGGGATCTAAATAACTCTAGAGAGAAGAACTAATGGTATTCTATGAAGGCAAGTTCTTCGCTGGATGATCTTTAAGCTTGCTAGAGTTGTTTGTGAGCTTGAGCATTTTCCCTTGTGGATCCTGTGCGTGGAGCTCGGTTTTCTTCTCTATTTTTAGTTGTGAGCAGGCATATGTCCGTTGGAGAAGACATGCCACGTGTCACAAACTTCCAAAGAAGACGGCCATATTATTCGAATTGTTGCAGCAGGGCAGTTGACATTGTACATGAGAGCAGCTTTAGTTGGTTAGAGTAGGTAAAGCGTTGTCGGCTTCTCATTAGTCGAGGTTTGTGGTAGGTGAGAATGTGTCAGTGTTCAGAGTTGACTATTCCACATCCTCGTATGATCTTCTTTTGAACTTCGAAATGACTTTTACGACTGGGTCATTTTCTGTCGGATACAGTAGATTCAAGACAATCTCTGTCTTCTTCGACTTAGTCGGCTGACAAGCTGATAAGGCTTTGGTGGGTCAGCTGATGACTGCGAAGGTACTGAGCTTTGCATTATGTTCTTCGGCGGTTACTATCAGCTGATGGGTTGTCTTCATCGAAGGTAAAGATCACCGCCGGTCGAAGAACGCAAGCTCTTACACTGATGACGTGGGGTTCTGGAAAGTAACTTCGACAGAAGATCAATCCAACATTTTACCCCGTACAGGACTTAGACAAAAAGATAATCAATCACAAAAAGTCTAATCTATACATCATCTGATCATATCGAGACACTATACTACTGATATCAGTTGGGTTTTGGGATCTTCAATTCCATAGTACTACTATGATTTCCTCCAATATTATTTTAACCGCTAATCAGCTGTATACCATCTACTGACTCATAACCCAACAATTTCCCCCTAATTGATGATGCCAAAATCTCTACTTCTATAAAAACAAAGACATGAATGCTAGACTACTGACTTAGAAAGACTTCAGTAAAACTGAAACAGATAACTTCAGTAAGTTCAGCAGGTGAGAGATAGGCAAAATCAGAGAAACGGTTATGTGAGAGTGTGTATCAGATCACTTCAGTGATCAATTGTGAAAGCACAAACAAATGTCGTGAGACAATGAGTAATTGTCTGGCAAGCAATAGAAACTGATATATATGATCAGAGGATTACAAGGTTTCTATTACTATTACAACAAACTGAGATAAGAAGATCAAGGCTGACGTCTGAATCTCTGCGTTCGGCTCTTGAAGTTCGCGACTGTCGTCACTGGAGGATCCAGACAATAAAACTTGTAGATTCTTTTCCGCAGAGTCTGGATTTCCTCGAGATCCTCAGGTCGATCAGAGCTGAGATTGTGATGATAAGCAGCTGCCTCAATCTCATCTTCTATATCTTTTGTGCAAAGCACGCCGCGAGCAGTCATAGGAGGAGGGATTCTTCTGAAGGCTGGAGCTCTGATGGGTATCTTCTCTTTCTCCGTGATTGGCAGAAGTTGTTTTGCGAGCTGGGGAAAGTTATGATGAAGACATTCTTCGAATAGTTGATCAGCAGGTATCCCAAACGGAGAGAAGTCCCATACATGGTATCCCTTGATGAAAGATTCTTTGAGTTCCTCCCATAGCTCGTTCAGTTCGGCTGGTACCCATTTGTCTGTGAGGAGTAGGCGCCTTCTTGACATAAGGTGCTCTGGGCGCTCTCCTATAATATTTTGAAGCTCTGGGTATCTTCCTTCTCAAGTCAGCTGCTGGCTTATCAGATAGACTAATCATTTTTGCCAGGTCAGCCAGTCGTTTCTATTCTCTGAGGGCCGCTGCTCTAGTATCTCCTCTCCGGAGATTTAGTCCCTGTAGCGTAGCCTCCCAGGTAGCTTTGTCTTCAGCCTCTTGCTCAGGTGTAAGATTGGAAGGATAATAACTCTGAGCTGAAGACTGGACTGCAGTAGTGGAGACTTTAGCTAGCTCCTCCTGAGCTTTCTTCTTTTGTTCGTCCACAATCTGCTTAGCCTTTTCTTTGGCAATCTTGCCAATAGGCTTCCTAGGCTTCTTCGCCTTTTTAGCTTCTTCAAGCTGATGCTCATGATCTAGCTGGTCTTGCAGCTGTTGAGCAACTTTTAGATCGTACGCTTCCTGTTCCGCTTTAGTTTTGAATTTGGGCATCGGGGAACATGGAGGAGTGGCTTCAGTTGTAATCTCCTTCCCCGGCCTTTGCGGTGTCAGTTGCTGTGGCTCGTCTTCGTCCTCCTGATCGAGGAAACGAGCTACGTCCTCGATGTGCTGAGCAAATGAGATAGGTGTTGGCTCAGTTACAGTCGGTTGGAGTGGGACATACCCCAGAAGGAGTACAGCTGAACTGGTTCCTTCTCCTTGGGGTACTGAGCTGGTTCCAGCCTGATGCTTTGAACCTTCCCCCTGAGTTCCTGCCTCAATAAGTTGGACTTCGGGAGTCTTTTGTACCTCAGCCTGTTCTGCCTCAGTATGTTCTTCTTTTACTTCTCCTTCCCCCTTTTTGGCATCATCAGCCTGGGAGAGGTGAGTGCGGATGGCTTTTACGTCCTTCTCCAAATTGTAGGCGAGGTCCTTGATGCTAGAGGCAGTGGCTTCGAAATCCTTTACTAGGTCGCAATATTGCTCCCAGTTATTCTCTTGATCAGCTCTAAATGTTTTCAATTGAGCAGCTGACTCCTGTCGGAGTTTCAGCAGAGACTGATCATGAGAGGTTGTCATTTCCTGCTGGATTTCTTTGAGTGCCTCCGCCTGTTGCTTAAGTGCGGATTGGAGACTGGAGGTGGCCACTCTGTTCCTCTCATCCATGGTGGCCTGGACTGCCGCGAGACTCTGAGTCAGCTGCTCAGAGAATGACTTCTGCTGAGCTAATAAGAGCTGCTGACTCTGAGCGGCAAGGTCCGCTTTCTGAGCTGCAAGGGCTGTCTCAATGATCTCCTGAATATTGATCTGAGGAGTAGGAGCTTCTGAGACTTTCTCGACCCCTGCTGCAAGTCGGTTGATGCTTTCTGTCTGGGCTTTCGTATACTGAGCCCACTTGATGTGTACGTCTTTGGCGAGGAGATGATTATTGTCCCTTTGGTGCCTGATGGCTTTGTTCACCGACTTGGAGGTCACGGAATCTATTGGTTGGATTTGATAGGAGCTGGTTCCGAGCCTCTGCTCAGATAACGCGAGTTGTTGCGATCGACTCGGCTTCGAGGCAACTTGAGCTTCACCATATTTAGAAGGTGGTGGTGATTGGCCCTTTTCGCGGGGAGTGGAGCCCTCAGCAGATCCTCCCAAATCAGCATCCTTGGGTTGCGCCTATTCCATCTTGTCATCATCTTTGTCTTCGTTATCATCATCATGATGAGATGGAGGCGAAGGGCTATTGCCAGGGACTGAGGAGCGCAGACTAAGGAGATAAAGCATCGCTGCCCTCAGGTCCTGCTGACTGCAAGTCTTGCTCCTCGGCAAGTAAGGACAGAGCTGACTGAGTTCTGATAATATTTTCAAGAATATCCCAGCTGAGAAACCTCGGCAAAGATTCGTGTCCTGGCCCTTATGGCAGTTTCCACCAAGTCTGAATGCTCAGCGATTTCAGGAATCTGAGCATGGACTTCTCCGGTAGCGCGAAGATGGGTGGAGTGTATCGTGGTCCACTCAGAGGATGTTTCCTCAGTCGGTACCCTGATGTCCGACTGAGTCTCCTCAAAACTGATGTATTGAACCTTATCCTTTATCGTGGCACCCTCAATACCGGTGTCAGAGTCTAGGATTTGTTCTTCCTAAGTGGGTGGGGGAGAGGCTTGTCTTGCTTGTTCTACTAAGACCTCAGAAGGTCCAGTCTTGGTTAGCCTCTTCCTCTTAAGCGGGTCGACGCGAGGGGGTAAGTCGGAGACGACTCTCTTCTGATCAAGCGGCCCTCGCCCGATTGATTTTTCAGCAGCGGCTCTCATTTTGAACTTTATGAGCTTGCTGTCAAAATACCTGGAGTCAGCAAAAGCTGAACTCCTCGAGACTGATTGCTCGATAAGTATGGACATCTTTATCCCATACAATAGCTTACCCACATTAAATAGCCTTCTCTCTCCAGTGGGTTGGGCTGTGAACTTCTGAGCCTGAGCCTTCAGCTCGGCTAAGTAATAGTCAGTCCAGTTGACTTGGACTCCATCATCAATAGCCATCATCAGCTGGATGCGTGGCTTAGACAGCTGATCATAGGAACCTGCTGAGCTCGTGAGGATATGCGAGATCATGTAAGTGAGCCCCCGGTATTGTGGCAGTAGCTGATTCTTTGGCAGAGTTGTCTTGAAGACTATATCGCACCTGCCGCAGAACTTCTGAACATAAGCGTTGATCTCCTTCTCCTTATATCTAATAGGAGAAATTCCACTGGCTGGGAGATCAAATGCTAACTCTAATGCATCACGGATGTTGATGACGTGCTGACTCGCATCCCATGAATTGGGTACAACCTCCTTCATGAATGCGAAGGATGCTTCCTCTACCCCTGAATCTAGGGTTCTCCAGTTGAAGTAGACTTCCGCCACTTGTTTGGGCAAATACGCTCGGGGTTGCCTGGAGACGAGTAGTTCTAGTCCAGAACTTTCAATGGCGTCGAAAACGGGCTCCAAGTATGGAAGATCAACTTGGCGTAGCGCCATTGTTGGTTCGAACTGGATGTGAGAGACGATGATCTCGTCAATATTTGTGGGAGTCTGTACTGTCGCCATGAGTATCTGCAAAATAACTCGTTAGCACTTGAAAATAAAATTAGTTAGTATGAGTTTTAAGCACGATTTAATACATTACCGAAAGATTTAGAGCTTGGATGAACTCAAATGCAAAGCAATTTAAGGTTTTGAAGTGAGACTGAATGCAAAGAAAAGGCTCTAAGATTTTCGTAAATGGCGATAAGTGAGGCGAAAGGTAGAAGATGAAAGATTTTGTAAGATTATGCGTATCAAGCCGTTTAGATCTGACAGTTGGGATTTAATCTCTCATTGTTATTTACGGCTGAGATTTAATATTATAAATGGAATGATTGCATAGCCACCTCTACCATAGACCCTCGTAGGATAATGCGCACTTAAAGTAAGTGAGAAGACGTGCATTAAATGCGCTGTAGGTAGCATTAAAGACTAAGTTATTTTAAATGAGAACGGTTTCCTACTGACTTATCCTTAAAAATTAATGGCGGGAAATAAATGCTCATTAACTACTGAGTGCTAGCGACTGAGATAATAAATGCGAGCATGCTTCTGATAAACTTTAAGTAAATACTACGCAAACCTCTTCAGCTGAACTTTTACGATCAGCTGGTTACCGTTAAGACTAAGGAGGATGGTTGACGTGCTGATGACCACATTCCCCCTTACTGTGTACAGTTTGATTCTCCCGACTGAATCAATGTACTGAGTCTTCTGACCTGTCATACTGATCCCTTACACTTGATACCAATTGTTGGTATATCAGTAGTTGGCTTCTACTGATACCAATTGATACCAACCAATTGTTGTGTTCTACTGACACGATTCAGTAGGATCCAGTAGACCTAGCTCAACTGATAATTCTCTGAATCTGTTCTCAGCTAGTGGTTTGGTCAGTATGTCTGCCCTTTGCTTGTTAGTATGGATTTTCTCCATCCTGATATCCTTCTTCTCGACATGGTCTCTGATGAAGTGGTGTCGAATATCCATGTGCTTGCATCTCGTATGGAGAACCGGATTCTGAGTTATTGCAATAGCACTGGTGGAGTCATAGTAGATGGGCACTTCATCCTGAATTATACCATAGTCTCTCAGTTGTTGTCGAAGCCAAAGGATCTGGGTACAACAACTTCCAGCAGCCATGTATTCAGCTTCAGTAGTGGACGTTGCTACTGAATGTTGTTTCTTTGAAAACCAGGATATCAGCTTGCTGCCTAGGAACTGACACGTTCCAGAAGTTGACTTTCGATCTATCCTGCATCCTGCATAATCAGCATCAGAATATCCTGTCAGTATAAGATTATCATCAGCAGGATACCATAACCCTGCATCAGGTGTTCTTTTTAGATATCGCATAATCTTCTTTGCTGAGTCTAGATGACTTCGCTTGGGATCCGCTTGAAATCTTGCACATACACCTACATCATAAGTTATATCAGGTCGGCTAGCTGTTAAGTATAATAAAGAACCAATAATAGCTCTATAATAAATAGAGTTAACAGAAGCTCCCTCTTTGTCTAGATCGATTTTGAAATTTGTATTCAAGGGGATTTTGACTGGCTTGCTCGTGTTGCAGCCAAATCTTTTCAGAAGATCTCGAGTGTACTTGGCTTGATTGATGAAAATTCCTTCAGGTGATTGCTTCACTTGAAATCCAAGGAAATAGTTCATCTCTCCCATCATAGACATCTCGAATTTCTCCTTCATCATTTTCTCGAATTATTGACATATAGTCACGTTTCTACAGCCGAAAATGATGTCGTCCACGTAGATTTGCACTAGTAGGATGTCATCTCCTGACTTTATGTTGAACAGAATGCGATCTACTGTCCCCTTTTGAAAACCTTTATGAAGTAGAAAGTCTGATAGGGTATCGTTCCAAGCCCTGGGTGCTTGTTTTAACCCATACAGAGCTTTCCTAAGTCTGTACACCTGATGTCCCTACTGAAAGCCGGGCGGTTGTTCCACGTACACTTCTTCCTTCAGTACGCCGTTCAGAAAAGCTAACTTTACATCCATCTGATGTACTTTAAAACCTTGATGCGTTGCGTAAGCTAGGAATAGACGAATGGCTTCCAATCTAGCGACTGGAGCGGATGTTTCATCAAAGTCAATTCCTTCTGCTTGACTGTATCCCTTGGCAACTAGTTGAGCTTTATTTCTGACAATGACGTTGTTTTCATCCCGCTTGTTTTTGAAGACCCACTTAGTGCCAATTACGTGCTGATGTCTAGGTCTGTCAACAAGCTCCCAAACTTCGTTTCTAACGAACTGGTTCAGCTCTTCTTGCATGGCAATGATCCAGTCAGCATCATGTAGTGTGTTCTCTATCGACTGAGGTTCTTCTGTAGACAAGAAACAAGAGTAGAGTGAGCTTTCTCCTTGACTTAATCTAGATCTTGTCCTTATAGTTGCTGATGGATCTCCAATGATAAGATCTGAAGAATGAGCATCAAGCCATGAACGTCTGAGTCTGGCTTCTTCTTCTGATACTACTTACGCACGACCGTAGGTGTATTAGGCATTTCAGTAGTACTGTTTTGTGACTGTCGCAGTTCAGTGAGAAGATTAGGATCTACTGAGTTTCCAGGTTCAGGGGCATTTTGCTCAGGAACATTAATCGTTCCCCCTGAGTTTATATTCTCAGTAGAGGTCTCAGTTACCACTGGGGCTTCCTCATCGACCGTTGCTACCGTTGTTGATTACGTTCGGCAGAATCAACCGAGTCGCCTACATCGCTTGTTGGCTGAGTCTGAATTTCTTCATCGTCTGACTCATCATCCCAACAATGCTGGATCTTTCAGCTTTATCAGTTAGTGCGAGATCCTGTAGCTTGCTGCTGACATTTTCAGTATCTGTCTCTGTAGTTTTCCTGTTCAGTAACAAACTCATCAAAAACAACATGAGGGCTTTCCTCCACGCAAAGGGTCCGATAGTTAAAGACTCTGAAGGCTTTACTGACTCGAGAGTATCCTAAGAATACTCCTTGATCAGATTTGCTATCAAAGACTCTCAACTTATCTTTCCCATTATTATGAATAAAGCAGGGACAACCAAAAATATGAAAATGAGAAATAGAAGGAATTCTCCCTTTCCATAATTCGTAGGGTGTCTTCATGTGTTGCTGTGTAAGTAAAGAACGATTCTGAGTATAGCAGGCGGTGTCAGTAGCATCAGCCCAAAACTTTGAGGGTAGTCCAGAGTCTGCTAGGAGCGTTCTTGCTGCTTCTTTGAGTGTTCTGTTCTTACGTTCAGCAAGTCCGTTCTGCTGAGGGGTACGAGTTGTTGATGTCTCGTGCTGAATTCCCTCTTTATCGCAGTACTCCTTAACTACTGAGTTGAGAAATTCTGTTCCTCTGTCTGAGCGAATTCTTTGAATCTTGATGTCCTTTTCCACACTGAGTTTCTTCAGCAGATTGGGCAGCTCAGTTTGGACATCAGATTTGTTGGCGATGAAGATGACCTAAGTATATCTCGAGTAGTCGTCAATAACGACAAGGGCATATTCTTGCCTCTTATAATCGCTGGAGAGACTGGCCCGAATAAGTCCATATGTAGCAGCTGAACGATTCCATCAGTGAAAGGTGAAGGAATAGGTGGATTGCTTTTCTTTGTCTGCTTTCCCTTCAGGCATGCTTCACAATTTCTATCTTTGATACACGATTCGTTGGGCAGTCCTCTGACTTTGGAGTTCTTAGCTAGCTTGTTCATAGTCTTGAAGTTCAGGTGGCTAAGTCTCTTATGCCATAGCCATCCTGACTTGTCACTTGATTTCGTCTGTGCGAGTAAGCAAGCCTCAGGTTCTGCGGTTTTTCAGTTTGCAACGTAGATATTCTTTTTCCGCGAGCCTGATAACACTGTTTTCCCTGTAGATTTATCAATAATATCACAGAAACCAGCGTCAAAGATAACTCTTTTTAGATTGTCACAGAATTGACTGACAGAAAGGAGATTATGTTGAAGTCCTTCAACATATGTTACTCTTGGAACTGAAGCAGTCCCAATGTTCAGCGTTCCATATCCCCTTGTGTAGCCTCTTGAGTTCTCACCAAACTCAATTCTGGGACCATCTTCTTGTACGTAGTTGGTCAGCAGGCTCTTCTGGTATGTCATGTGTCTTGAGCAGCCGCTGTCCACTATCCAAGGGTCCTTATGCACCTGCAAAACAAAAACATTTTTAGGTACCCTTTGGTTCAGTTGGGTCCTTACATGTTAGTGGGTGATTTCGGAACCCAGATCTGTCTTGGAACCTTAGAAGTCTGAGACTTCTTCTTCTGAACCTTGTCAGCTTTCTTCTCCATAGGACTCGGAGATATTGACTTTCTTATGATTTTGGGTTCAGGAGCTTTCTTCTTCTGAGTCTTTGCGCTCCTCCTGACCCTAGGCTCATAATAGTACGAACCATACTGAGCCGGGTGCTCATACAGTGGTTCATTGTATTGTTCCGCCCACCTGACCTTCTTGGTTCCCCTTGAGTTTGATCGTGGTGTCCTAGGGCTGGAACCTTTGGTCAGTTGTTTCTTGTTGCTCGGCTGACGTGCAGTCATCTTTTGTTTGTTCTTCGCCTGAGGTGTTGTGTCAGTAGCTTGCACCTTTCCTCTGACGAACCTATCAGCCAGCATGTCTGAGCTTTTCGAGGTGGAAGCTTCATGAGTATAGCCAAGTCCTTCTCTTATGACAGTTGGCCTTTACGCTCTAAGCATACTTTCCAGCTTCTCCTTAGCTCCCAGGTACTGTTCAGTCATCAGTCCTCGCCAGACCTCATCACTTCTTCTGAGTGAGTCATAATCCTTATCTACGTCTGCGAGCTTCTGACTGAGTCGGGCTATTTCAGTCTCTTTCTCAGAATTGTCCTTGGTCAGAACTGAAATCTGAGTCTCTTGAAGCTGAGACTTAGTCATAAGAGATTCGATCTCCTCCTTGAGTCTCGCAACCAGATTCTCTGAGTCAGTAGAGACCTGACAATCAGAAGAAAGTCTCTGATTCTGAGCCTTTACCTGTTCCAGTTCCTCAATAGTTCTGCTGAACTCTCTGCTCAGCTGAATCTGCTCCTCTAGTAGATCGTCGTAGGCTTGTACCACATCTAGAGGTTCATCTGTGACCGAGCACGTGTCGTGTATGCTATGTGAAGAAGAGGTTATGTTAAGTTTAGAATTTACCTCAGCCTCTTCTTCGGCCATTAGACAGTATTCAGCCGTTTCTCCAGGAACCGTTTCTCCGATCTCAACTGCGACGAATGCAGCTTCGTCCTCAGAGGAATACATAAATGTATCTTCCTTGATTGAGTTGTCGGATATCTCTCCGGCTATGTAGGTCTGCCTTCTTCGGGCAAATTTTTCACGTCTAGCTTGCCGTTCTGCTCGTTGAGCAGCTGAGAGTTCAGGACAGTCGTACTGATAATATCCCTCCTTCTTGCAGTTATAACTGACAGATGATTTGCTGCTTCTTCCAGCTGAGTCTGTAGAAGGACTAGCAGCAGGCTCTGTGTTCCTGCATTCAGTAGAAGGTTTAGATTCTTCCCTTTTCTGATAATCTTTCTTACCTGAGGGAGAATCTCTGTTGTATTTCCTCAGCTTTCTGACTATCTCCTTTCTCTCTGATATTTGAGAGCCATCAGTGCGAGTTGGTCAGTGCCTGAAGTCTCAGAGGACTTTGCTTCTATCGTGGCCACTGCCTTGCTGGAGGAAATAGGTTTGGGTCCAGTCTTGCTGACTGTTGCTTTGAAAGCATGGTCGATCTGAGTGTCAGCTGGAGCACTGGAACATCTTTGGGGTAAATTGTGCTCAAATTCCTCTGGTTTTTAATTCTTAAAAGATAACATCAGGAGTTAGAGCAATAAGATCAGAGTGGCGTAAATAAGTAGCAAATGGAAGCCACTTCTGTCAAGGTAGCGCTCTCAAGATCATGGTGTTCATCTCTTTGTTGGTGAACATCCTCCCTAGCCCGTTGATCACATTGACTTGATTTGTGAATCTGACGCTAAGCGCGTCAATGGTTTCATTGGGCTCCATTGCAAAGGCATCGAACTTCTGAAGCTCTAACTGGAGCTTGTTTTCCTTAATCTGCGGGGTTCCTTGGCTCAGTACAGCCAGGGCATCCCAGAGTTCTTTTGCCATTTTGCAGTCTTGCACCCTCCCAAGGTGAGAATCACTGAGCGTAGTCAGTATGGCATTTCGCGTAACTCGGTCGAGGTTGTGCAGCTTTTTCTCTTCTGGTGTGAAGGCTGATTTTTCTTTGGCGACCTTAGCACCTGTCTGTTCTCCTACACCTACCACAGCGGCAAATTGTACACTGTCGATCATGGGAACGATGGGTCCTGTCTCAAGGACGTCCGTCATGCTGTCATGCAGCGATGTAAGGTGTGCCTCCATTCTCACACGCCATACCGTATAGTTCTCTATTAGGAACATAGGTACCATCCGAATACCTGACATATCAGACATGTTCTGAACGAGTATAAGGATGAATGAAGAGATGCTTGTGCAGTAAAAACGTTTTCAGGATCTGTTCGAGAAGACCAGTAGTACAGAACCGGCGATCAGAAGAACACCGTGTGCTCTGATACCAATTGTTGGTCTGGAGACGATAGTCAGGTGTAGAGGGGGGGGGGTGAATACACCTGATCACAGTTTCTTTTCTCAGAACGTGAAGGAAAGCTGAGCTGTAGGTTGCGACTGATGAACAGTGCCAGATAATAACCTTCGATCACGGTTCAGAGTGTGCCAACTACTGAGCTCTCCTACTGACTTTTGTCAGTACTTGAAACTCAGTCGGAGACGTTGTGCGGATAAGTGTGTAGGGCCCGGAGATTCGTCTTAGTTTGAAAATGTGGTTTCGCAAGTTAAAGTATTTTGGCTAGTGTGCTTTTATAAATACGTTTTATGCAAAGATATAATTTTAAACCAGTTTGTATGCAATGCAATAAAACAGTAAATAACACAAGCAATTTAACGTGGTTCGGAGACGCAAGATCCTACGTCCATGGTCCTGACAAGGCAGGAGAACTTGTTGATTTATCTAAGCAAGCCTCAGCAAGGAATCTGTACACTGGACAGACCCTTCTAAGTTATAGTCCTTAGCGACTTTACAATTCAAACCTAAGTTCGAAAGGGATGGGATGATCTCCAACTAAGAAGGAGTTCTTACAATAAGAACAATTCATAGAAAGTGAACTCCTTCGAAATTTCTAAGCTATAGATTTTGCAATGAGCTTAGCTAGAGAAGAAGGGATCTAAATAACTCTAGAGAGAAGAACTAATGGTATTCTATGAAGGCAAGTTCTTCGCTGGATGATCTTTAAGCTTGCTAGAGTTGTTTGTGAGTTTGAGCGTTTTCCCTTGTGAATCCCGTGCGTGGAGCTCGGTTTTCTTCTCTATTTATAGTTGTGAGCAGGCATATGTCCGTTGGAGAAGACGATTCCACGTGTCACAAACTTCCAAAGAAAACGGCCATATTTTTCGAATTGTTGCAGCAGGGCAGTTGACATTGTACATGAGAGCAACTTTAGTTGGTCAGAGTAGGTAAAGCGTTGTCGGCTTCTCATTAGTCGAGGTTTGTGGTAGGTGAGAATGTGTCAGTGTTCAGAGTTGACTATTCCACATGCTCGTATGATCTTCTGCTGAACTTCGAAATGACTTTTACGACTGGGTCGTTTTCTGTCGGATACAGTAGATTCAAGACAATCTCTGTCTTCTTCGACTTAGTCGGCTGACAAGCTGATAAGGCTTTGGTGGGTCAGCTGATGACTGCGAAGGTACTGAGCTTTGCATTATGTTCTTCTACTGATAACTATCAGCTGATGGGCTGTCTTCTACTAAAGGTAAAGATCAGCTGCTGGCTGAAGAACGCAAGCTCTTACACTGATGACGTGGGGTTCTGGAAAGTAACTTCGACAGAAGATCAATCCAACATTTTACCCCGTACAGGACTTAGACAAAAAGATAATCAATCACAAAAAGTCTAACCTATACATCATCTAATCCTATCGAGACACTACACTACTGATATCAGCTGGGTTTTGGGATCTTCAATTCCATAGTACTACTATGATTTCCCCCAATATTATTTTAACCGCTAATCAGCTGTATATCATCTACTGACTCATAACCCAACATCTAGCATCATATATATGTGTAGCATATTTATGTGACTAACTTTTTTTGCAAAATCTTGTGGTAAGTGTCGCAAAATATACAATAGTTTTTACATCGCATTATTATTTTATTGTAAATCTTGCATCAATATAACGACATTAATTGAAAAGACATGTCCTAATTTGTGACATTATAATTAATGTGATGTAGTTGTTTGCGACACATGTGACATTGTTTTTAAGAAGTCGCGTAGTATTCCTACATAATATATATGTTGTAAAAAAAATATTTAAAAGTCATAAAAAATACAACATCTTTTGCATCACTTTATTATTATCTTACAAGTTTTTGCTAATTAAGTTAATTTATTGTACTATTAATAAAATAATGTCACATTAAAATATTTATCAAAATCAACACAATATATATCACTTAAACCAAAGAAGTCTATCAATCAATAAAAATATGTACATCAAGTATAAAGATTTAGGATAAAATTTAAAATCTAACATAAAATATCCAAATATATAAATGCAGCATGAAGACATTTAACATCATTTTCTCTTGCTTAAGGTTTTCATTTTTGCATTTTTCCTTTGTTCCTACACATATTCCACAAAATAAATTATATTTTACACTTATAAAATATTAAATTAATTGAAAATTACAATCGGTTACAATACCTGGAGAGGTGCACCATCTAATAAATCAATCGAAGATAATATCATTAAAATGCTAAATTTTAATATACTTTGAGATGCTACTCAAGTTTTAATCAATTACCTCAGCTGTTCCATTCGTTTCACTCAAGTTTTCTAAGTTCATGTTCATAAATCCATCAGATAATTGTTGGGTGATGATTCAATCCTCAGCATGATCATACTTGTGGGAAATGACTCTATCTTCTATACTGAATCACGCTCAGTAGCCTCGTGCTCTGAACTGTTGAGAAGATTTGAAGATCCCAAAACCCTATCTGATTGGTGAACTATTCCTTTGTATTCGTATTTGTCTCTGAGGTTTCAGACTCAGTAGACACTCTGCTCTGGTCAAGGCGCTCAGTAGCTCATCAGCCTCAGCACCAGTGTAGAAGACTCAGTGAATACTGGACTCAGTAGGAGCAAAGATATCGAGAGAGTCGGTTGAACCGAACTCGGCCAGAGTAGTTCACCTGGACTCGAGCTGATTTTCGGCAGATCTTTCTCACTGTCTATCTACCGAATACCAAAATCAGACTCAGCATCGGGCTGACAGTCTTCGAACTGTCTGAATCTTTTGATAAGCTATCAGTATTGTCAAGTACGAGGAAGAGAGAAGTCAACTTCAGTTGCCTCGAAGTTTGTTCTGTCTCAACCACCACATCCACCTCGACGAATGACAAGCATACACGTGTCATCTCACCTACTAAAGCTACAGTCAACATATTTCTGTAAAAGGAGGGAAAGGACACTGTACCTACTATAAAAGAGCCGTTTGCTACCGCAAAAGAGGGAAAAAGAAGAAGATCGTCTCCAACGGATCTATTCTTCTCTCCACTCTATAAATAGAGGGATCATTCAAGATTTGAAAAACACCTAGAACCAACACAAGAACGCGAAGCAAGAAACGCACAGAGCATTCAAACGAGCGAAATTAACGACTAAGTCTTCCGCAAGAATCAACCGAGTTATCTCCGGCGAAAGACTACATCCAGCTCAAAAGGAACCAAGCTGAACCGACATAAGCTTCTAGTATCCAAGCAACTGACACGAACCTATAGCTAAACCCTCAGCTGTTCGTCGCTCTAGATAGCTACATTCCGTTCCTTATCCCTCTAACCCTAAGCTCACTTGTTATATCCATAGCTTAGACGAAGGAGTTCACATTTGAACCCAATCCTTATTGTATAAGGACTCCTTCATTGTTGGAGAAGTTTGTCAAACACTTAAAGTTTGATAGAATTGTAAACTGGGACTTGCTCACTATAATCCCCAAGCCACGGCTTTGTCCAGTGTACAAGCTGACTGAGACTAACTCAGTATAATAAATAGCCTCCTGATCTATCGGGACAGTGGACGTAGGATTGTTGATATCCGAACCACTTTAAAAATATCTGTGTCGTTTACTTACTGTTTCATTGATTTTACTGTGCATACTGAACATCATATTTAAAATCGATTTAACCGTCTCAGGTATTTCGAACTTCTTATCTACTGAACTGAGACTTGCATAAAATGTTTTCCTCATTAAAACTGATTTGGGCCTACACAATTCCGCACACTGAACTCTCACTGATCGATACTGAATTCTGACCTAGTCAGTTAGCAGATCTCAGCTGAGTCAGTACTCCTTTAGCCTTTAACACGATTCAGAACAGTTGTCTGGTCTGCTGAACTATTTCAGTACGGCACCTTCCTGAATAGGACTGTTCATGTTCGAAAGTTGAGAAATTTGGATTCAGGTGTATTCACCCCCCCCCCCTCTACACCTGAACTCACTCACGGGACCAACAATTGGTATTAGAGCAGGAGTTCTTTGACTCTTGTTATCTTTGAGACTGGTCTATTCGAACGAATCCGAGGGAAAGCGTTCTTTCACTGCATATCACTCTACATTCATATCATTATTCTTCATGGCTGATATGTCAGGTATAAGGATGGTACCTATGTTCTCGGTGGACAACTACGGAGTATGGCGAGTCAGGATGGAAGCTCATCTGACATCCCTCCATGACAGTATGACTGAAGTGCTTGAAGATGGACCTATCGTTCCTATGATTGATAGTGTCGTGACTCAGGACCAAGCTCAAGGAGGAGGAATGGTGACTGGGAAGAAGATCCCCAAAGACAGAAGTCTCTTCACTCCTGAAGAGAAGAAGCTTCACAATCTAGATCGAGTCGCCAGGAATGCTATACTAACCACCCTTAGTGATTCTTATCTTGGCAGGGGTTCGGGAATGCAAGACCGCTAAAGAACTCCGGGATGCTCTTGCGCTTACCGAGTCGAGGGACTCGGAAGATTAAAGCCAACAAATTAGCGCTGGAACTCCAAAAGCTGGAAAGCTTGTCTCTCATGCCCGGGGACAAAATCGAAGATCTAAACGTCAGATTTACCAATCTGATGAATTCTATCAATGGGCTGGGAAAGACATTCAGCAACCGAGAGATGAATCTGAAGATTCTGAGGGCACTGCCGGATGGACACTGGACACCTTTTGCCACTTTATTACGACATTCTGATTTAGATGTTGTGTCTCCTGACCATATCTTTTCAGAATTACAGGCAGAGGAGTATGAGTTCGACAGACCTCAAAGAAAGCTGAGAGCTGAAGCTGATACGAAGATTGACCATGCTTTCAAAGCTACAGTCAACACAACATCTCCCGCTACGAGCAAGACGATGAGTAAGACTGAGCCTTCACTCACTGACCTACAAGAAGGAAGTCTAGCTCAGAAGTACGCGCTGCTCGTAGTGAAATGATGGGTGAAATGAACTACTTCCTTGGTTTTCAAGTCAAGCAATCTGAAAAGGGAACGTTCATCAACCAAGGCAAATACACTCGAGACCTCATCAAAAGATTCGGCTGCACATCCGGCAAATCAATCAAGATCCCGATGAACACGAATATGAAGATAGATCTTGATAAAGAGGGAGTATCAGTAGACCAAACTGAATACCGTGCTATAATTGGTTCTTTATTATATCTAACAGCTACTCGTCCTGACATAACTTATGTTGTAGGTGTCTGTGCTTGATTTCAGGCGAATCCCAAGCAGAGTCATATGGACTCAGTAAAGAAGATTCTCCGCTATCTACGAGGAACACCGACATGGGTTTGTGGTATCCAGTGATGATAATATTGAACTAACCGGTTATTCCGATGCCGACTATGCGGGATGTAGAATAGACCGAAAATCAACTTCGTGAACATGTCGGTTCCTTGGCGGCAAAAGCTGATCTCATGGTTTTCAAAGAAACAGGCACTCGGTGGCCACGTCGACTACCGAAGCCGAATACATGGCTCGTTGGAAGTTGCTTTGCGCCCGCATCCTTTGGCCGAGACAAGCATGAGAGACTATGACGTCATTCAGAATGAAGTGCCGATTTTCTGCGACAGTACCAGTGCTATTGCAATCACTCATAACCCTGTACTTCACACGAGATGCAAGCACGTAGACATCAGACATCACTTCATTCGTGACCATGTCGAGAAAAAGGATATCAGGATGGAGAAGATCCATACTGACAAGCAACGGGCTGATATACTGACCAAGCCTCTAGCTGAATCCAGATTCAGAGAACTTTCAGTAGAGCTAGGTCTGTTGGACCCTACTGACCCCAGTCAGTAAGAGGTTTCAGGAGAGAGACATTTCAGTAAGGGGGAATGTTCACTCTCAGTACTGATACATTCAGTACGTAGAGACAAAAACCATCTACCTGAGGTATCAGCTGACTACTATGTTCAGCTGACAGGTTTGCATATCTCTACTCAGTAGTAATTTAATACAACAGTACCTTGCATTTATGACAAAGATTCAGCATGACATTAATATCTTTTGGTTTGTCTTTATTATTAACGGCTCACATTTAATGCACGACATTCCATACATATGCTTGCTCGAACTCGCACGCATTTAATGCATGTCTTTTCACAGTTACTACTTAGGCTATTTTACAACTGGCTTTGACTTAGGCGCCTTTTGTGATCATTGCCTATTTTTAACTTCTAATCTTAACCGTCCATATCATAAAGCAAGTTTAAATTCAGCCTTCGATCGAAAACCGTTCACCTTCATAGTTGATATATATATTCGATCATATCTTTGAAACCGCCATTAGCATACTTCATAACTTTCAAATTCCGAAAAATCCGAGATCTGCATTCGCAATCCTTACTTGCAACTTCACTCTCAATCTTATCTCGAATTTTATCTAATGGTATGCTTATATCTGTTAATATATTTGTTATATGTTTCAAGATATCGCATTATGCAAAGACCTTGTTCTATCCAAGAAACGGTACTGATTCATTTCTTGTAACAGGTACTATGGCTGGTATATCTGTCAGTTCTCCCGACAAGATAGAGGAAATCGTCAGCAAAGGCCGTATCTGGTGCGAACCAGTTATGGAGTTCGACGCGTGCGAGCTCGAGTACATGGACGAGATCTTCACATATCTGAGGAAATCCGGCCTTGAGGAGTTTCTATCGAGGAAGCCGACCTTCTTCCTTCCTCGACAAGTGGCGGAACTATATCTGAACTCCGACTCAGTTGGAGGAGACATTCTGGCGAGGTTCGCTGTTAACGCCATTGACGACGCATCGAGGATACTGAAGCAGATGTCTATTAAACAAGCGCTGAAGAAGAGCTTCTACCTCCCGTCTGAAGGTGTCAGCACCTTGGGGTACAATGACGACGTTGTCGACACATACCTCTCCATTTTCTGTGGCAAGCCCACAACATTCAGAGCAGCATTTCCGAAGAATGCAATGCTACCGCAGTTGTAGCAACTGGCGTACATCGTCACTCGGTTGTTGACGAGCTAGGGCCGGCTCTTTTCGATCGAGGTCTCCCGACCGAAGATCCATATGATGATGGCGATCTATGATCGCGTGAAAGTCAATTGGACCGACTTCTTTGTTCGCGAATTTATGGCTCGGGCAACCAAGTTCGACAAAGCTACGCGAACACCGACCGCAAAGGGAAAGCTTCTCTACGGACTTAAATTGTCGGTCATGATCGAGGATTTACTGCGAGGCGAGCGGATCACTTATGACGGCAAAGAATACTTTAATGTGAAGAAAATCCGCTTTCACAACAAGTCCACGGCCCTGCACAATGATTGGTTCGGGACCGGCCGCGAAGCTTCGGCCATCTAAGCCTCGCGGGCGACTCCTAAGAAAAGGACACCTCCGGCTAAATCACCTAAGGCACCAGCCAAGAGGCCGAGGAAGGCCATACCGGATACACCTGGCCGAACCGGGAGACAACTACTTGAAGTGGCCGCCGAACCGACTCCTATTCGGCCACTACGGTTGGTAGATGAGTCTTCCTCATCCGAGAAGACCAAGTCAGTGGAGAAAGCCGTCTCCACCGAGGAACAAGTTCAAGAGGAACGGGGAGAGGCTACCGAAGCCCAAAGTGAAGAAGTCCAACGTCCGGATAGCCCTCTCTCGTGCCTCTCGCTCGGCCAGTCGTCCCTCCCGCCGACTCCGAGACCGACTTCGTTGATATCGAGTCGGATTCTGCGTCTGCGAAGAGACTCTCGGGATGGAAGCAAGCGAGTTATCGTCTCTAGAGCTTCCCGAGAGATCATCCAGTTCATTCCGAGCTTGCCGACCATTCGATTTGCTCGTCCTAGCCAAGTCGGCAAGGCTCCATATGATCCTACGCTTTCGGGAGTGGCCTCGGCTTCAACGCCTTGTTCTACACTACTCTCGTCGCCAGCCTACACTTGGAAGAACCGAGATTGCGTGAGGAGATAGGCTATTCGAGCCCGAGAACC
The DNA here is from genome assembly GCA_028984105.1 of Lavandula angustifolia. Taxonomy (NCBI): domain Eukaryota; kingdom Viridiplantae; phylum Streptophyta; class Magnoliopsida; order Lamiales; family Lamiaceae; genus Lavandula; species Lavandula angustifolia. The sequence continues at coordinate 20,972,194 of CM054816.1, read as the reverse complement.
TCAACACGATGGAGAATCTAAGGGCATCCATGCTTGCAATTATTGCCGATCGACGCCAAGCGGTGGCTCGCCGCCCTCGGATGGGTCGACCACGACGGTCGGGACCCCCCTGATGATTCGAGCCCCGGAAAGCCCGATGAGGGACATCCACGGGACAAGGATACCCATACCGAAGCAACACCACCACTCGGTATCCTTAGGCCCGAGAAGCCTTCGGTTGGTGTCTCGTCCTCAGCAGAGCCTGCTCAGCTCCTGCTCGAGTCGACATACGAGGCAGCGCCCAGCCCATCTCGCTAAGAGATCCCGTTCGGTTGCCAAAGCTCTAACCGCACAAGGAATTCAAAATCGGGAATTGGCGAAGGCGATCCACAAGGTGTGGAAGAAGTCTCGCATTGGCCACCAACTCGAGCTTCGTGGGCCGAAATCCAAAGATCTCTACATCGTTTGCCCACGATGTCTCGCTCTCATAATCGAAGCATTGGCCCAACAAAGCAACGCCAGTTTCTGGACTCGGCTAAGGACAATTCGGGAGGGACGAGCCAAGCTCCTTGAACAATTTCAGAACGCCTTGTCCGCTCATACTGAGTCATTCACCGAGCAAGCCCAGGCCACGGAGAACAGACTAGACCTCATTCAACTGGTCGTGGAGGACAAGATCGGTGAGAAACTAGCTGCACTAAAGTCAGAAGCCGCTCTCTCTCATACAGCATACAAGGACGCACTCATATCTGAGAGGAACGAGCTGCATCTAGCATTGGAGAAAGTGAATAATGCATCGGACGACTTGTCCACTGCTTATCGAAGCTAGAAAAGAAGGTACTCATCCCAACCCCGGTTGTACTTGATGATGCCAAAAAAGGGGGAAGGAAAGAAGAAGGGTACTGAGAAAGAAAGTGAAGAAAAGAAAAAGAGTACTGAGAAGCTGACTCCCACTAAACCTTCTAGACCACTGAAGGGGACAGCTACTGAAGAAAAGAAGGGGACTGAGAAGAAGAAATCTATTGCTGACCTTAGCAAAGCTCAGTCTCAGAAAACTCAGACTCAGACTCCGGGTAAGGCCCGGGGTGTTTCGGGCCGCGAGCACGAGTGAAACCGGCCCAAGTGGCTCGAGACCCCGACAGACTACTCGGGCAACCCAGACTCCCAAAGACATTATTAAGGAGGTTGCTGAGTACGCTGAACAGGCGGTGGAGGACTCAGAAGAAGAAGAGGCTCCTCTTCCACCACCAGTTCAAGAAGGCAAGGGCAAACAAAAGCTTAAAATTCCAACCCCTCCAGCAAAGCGATTAAGGTACTGGAAGATCACCCCCCCCCTCTACACCTGAACTCACTCACGGGACCAACAATAATGATCCACTTATTGAGATGTTGATGCGTCGAGATCTGGAAGATCCCGTTACCTTGCATATTATTCTCTTCTAAATACACCAATTTTTTTCAAATTCCTTTTTGCACACAAACTTTCAATTTAGCCCATAAATACACCAACTCTTGATTTGTTTCAAATTGCACACGTTTCAAAATTCTGGCGAAATCAAAGTTGACTTGATATTTTCCGACATGTCATGACTGCTGACATGTCGAGTGAGTCATAATCTATCTTATTTGATTTTACAATAATTATACAAACTCTTCACAGTTTTCCTTTATGCACTTGCACTTTAAATTTAATTCATTTTTGCACACAATCGAAATTTAGAATTTTTTTAATTAATAATTATTTCTAATAAAAAAATTATAATGAATGACCGAATTAAATTGAACAAACCGATTAAATACAAGGGAATAAACTGATATTTAAGATTTTAAAATTTTGTTAAACTTAATCATTAAATTTTAAATTTAAGATTTTTTTTTTTTTTTATTTGCATTTAATCGATTTGTTCAACTTAATTCCGTCATTCATTATAAAAGATTTATTAGAAATAAATATTAATTCAAAAAATTATAAATTTCGATTGTGTGGAAAAAAAATTAAATCAAAAGTTCATGTGCAAAAATGGAAACTATAATGAGTTTGCGTATTTTATTGAAAATCAAATAAGATCGATTATGACTAACCCGACATGTCAGCGGCCACGTTACGTCAGAAAATGTCACGTCAGCTTTGATTTGTCCTGCACAGCTTTATCAAATTCTTCTCGAGCGGTGAAAATCACATTCTTTACGCCAACACTACTGCGCAAACACTCTAGTGCTTCCTTTCCAGCAATATCTTTATATATCTAATTAATTTAAATAGTAATACTATTAAATTCGTTCTAACAATTAAACAATGTGCTAGTTTTATTTATGTGTTGACATGGAAAGGTATTTCTATTGATTAGGTTGGTTATTTTTTTATAAAATCTGGAGTTTTTTTGTAACACCCCAATTTTCATAACTTAACTAGGGACGCTACTTCATACTTAACATTGCAAAACTCATGTTATTTTCATACTCAGCGGAAGTTGTAAGTAAAAATAAAAGCAAATGCAACTATTAGTTCTCGAAAATAAAAAATAGAAAGAAGACGCATAGTTCATGATAAAAACTAGTTTAATACAATAATGAGGTTCATAAATCCTTCATCGTGTGATCATCACCACCAACACCTCTACGCATCGGCCGAGCCATTTCCTAAAAAACGTTATAATGATAGGGATGAGTACAACTACTTAGTGGGAAATACATTTATCCAAACTATAGATTATAGCAAATATAAACATGAATAACAAGATCATGTAACATGCACTTGTAATTTGTCAACACAGACCATATGAACTTGTAATTTGGCCACGCATACCACTTGAACTTGTATATTGGCCACACAGACCACTTGAACTTGTAATTTGGCCGCAAAGACCACATGAACTTGTAATTTGGTCACACAGACCACATGAACTTGTATTTGCCACACAGACCACTTTCTTACATGTCTGTCGTCAAATCATGAAATATCGAATATAATATATAATAAAGATAAACGTAACATTCCCCACCTTAACCTTGACTTGAAGAAAATAATGGATATCAATGTTTAAGTCTTGCACGCCGATCATATACATGGAAATTTATCTTAATGACTCTACATGGTATGTCATGCATGCATCAACAATTTTAATAATTAATAAATAGGACATAGATCATAATAATAAAAAAATGTATATTATACATAATCCACTTATTAACATGCTACTTTAATGGTTTCATATAGTAATAAACTTTAAGTACATTAAACATAATCTTACTTCTATTGACAATTCATTCGTGCATCGAGTAATTCGGCAATTCATAAAATAAATTAATGAAATCATACAGATTATCCTAAAAATAATAGATCTCGATCATGAAGAACATAATACATATTCCGTCACAATGAAAATTGTCATAATCAAGATTTTATTTAATAGTAACATGAAAACTTTTGTTTTTCAATTTACATGCATATTGAGAAAAGAATCTGGCACATCAAGAAACAAATTAATAAATAAATAATAAAAGTATCCTAAAAACTCTATATTTTTAACATGAATGACCTAACATGTATTATATCCCATTAAAATTCATAATGGTCGAAAACAAATATAATTAAAACATGAAAAAACAATTTTCCTATCAAGCTCATGGACATGCTGTCAAAAACTGGCAGTTTACAAATAACAAATTTTAACAAATACTTATCATGCTTGTAAAATTCTATAAACATAATATAGTATACTAGACATACCTAGGAAGGTTCTCATAAATTTTCACGACGATATGAGGACGGTAACATGTGAAAATAATTCTATAAACAATTTCTAGTTTTGCTGGCAGAATTTCGAAAATCTCATATGAAATTATATTATGGACGACTAAGGGTATTTATATTCTTAGAATAAATTATCTAAAGATCCCTAATCATAAAAGGTCTCAAATATATTTTATCCATAATTATTTTCGTCTTTTATCTTATATATAAAATTTATTATATCACTTACGACATAAGAGATTCAATCATAGATAACTTAGGATATAGATAAACACAATTAGATTAGATCCTAAAATATATATATCACAAATACAATATCTATTTCAATCATAAAACATAATCAAAAATTATCTCCTAATATTTTAATACAATGTAAAATATTATATCATTTCATGAATCCTAATAGGTTTAGGAAATCCGAAATAAATAAATAGTATTCTTGTCTCATAATTCTATCATGATTTCTATCTTAATAATAGACCATATAATCACAATACGATATAAATAAACACTTTCACAGTTCAAAATAAATTTACATAATAAAAATGATTTAATGACAAATGTTGGGTTATGAGTCAGTAGGAGATACTCAGCAGCTAATGGGTTAAAATAATATTGGGGGAAATCGTAGTAGTACTATGGAATTGAAGATCCCAAAACCCAGCTGATATCAGTAGTGTAGTGTCGATAGGACTAGATGATGTATAGGCTAGACTGTTTTTATTTTGTTTATCCTTTTGTCTATGTCCTGTACGGGGTAAAATGTTGGATTGATCTTCTGTCGAAGTTACTTTCCAGAACCCCACGTCATCAGTGTAATTGCTTGCGTTCATAAGTCATCAGCTGATCTTCGCCTCAGTAGAAGACATCTCATCAGCTGACAGACATCAGCAGAAGAACTTTATGCAAGCTTAGTACCTTCGCAGTCATCAGCTGACCATACTCAAGAGAATATCTCTTGTCAGCCGACTCAGACGAAGAAGACACAGAGACTGCTTAAAGTCTACTGTATCCTACAGGAAACGACCCAGTTGTTCAAGTCTTTTCGAAAGTCAGCAGAAGATCATACGAGGATTAGGGAGAGTCAACTCCGATGTCTGACACATCTCACCTACCACAAACCTCGACCAATGAGAAGCCGCCAAAGCATATCTGCTCTGACCAAGTAAAGCTGCTCTCATGTACAGTGTCCAACAACTCTGCTGCAACAATTCGAGTTTATGGCCGTTTTCTTTGGAAGCTTGTGACACGTGGTATCATCGTCTCCAACGGACATATGCCTAGGTCACAACTATAAATAGAGAAGAAATTCGAGCTTCACGCACGGGATATCAAGGGAAAAACGCTCAAGCTTTCGAACAACTCTAGCGCATTCAAGATCAATCCAGCGAAGAACTTGCCCAATAGAATATCATTAGTTCTTCTCTCTAGAGTTCTTTAGCTCCCTCTTCTCTAGCTAAGCTCATTGCCATATTTATAGCTTAGAAATTCGAAGGAGTTCACTTTTAGTGATCGTTCTTACTATAAGAACTCCTTCCTAGTTGGAGATTATTCCCTCCCTTTCAAACCTCGGTTTCATTTGTAAAGTCGCTAAGGACTATAACTTAGAAGGGTCTGTCCAGTGCACAGATTCCTTGCTGAGACTTGCTCAGATAAATCAACAAGAACTCTTGTTCGGTAGGACCGTGGACGTAGGATCTTGCGTATCCGAACCACGTTAAAAATTGCTTGTGTTATCTACTGTTTTATTGCATTGCATACAAACTTTTACAAAATCATATCTTTGCATAAAACGTATTCTTAAAAGTGCACTAGCCAAAACTACTTGACTTGTGAAAATCACGTTTTCAAACTGAGACGAATCTCCGGGCCCCACACTCTTATCCGCACTAAGTCTCCGACTGAGTTTCAAGTACTGACAAAAGTCAGTAGGAGAGCTCAGTAGTTGGCACACTTCTGACCCGCGATCGAAGGTTACTATTTGGCACTGTTCGTCAGTTGCAACTTACAGCTCAACTGTCCTTCACGTTCTGAGAAAAGAAACTGTGCTCAGGTGTATTCACCCCCCCCCTCTACACCTGACTATCGTCTCCGGACCAACAATTGGTATCAGAGCCAGGGTGTTCTTCTGATCACCGGTTCTTAACTACTGGTCTTCTCGAACAGATCCTGAAAACGTTTTTCACTGCACAAGCATCTCTTCATCCATCCTTATATTCTTACCCATAATGATTGATATGTCAGGTATTCGGATGGTACCGATGTTCTCAGTAGAGAACTACACGGTATGGCATGTGAGAATAGAGGCACACCTCACATCGCTGCATGACAGCATGACGGACGTCCTTGAGATAGGACCCATCATTCCCATGATCGACATCGTATAATTTGCCGTTGTGGGAGGTGTAGGAGCACAGACTGGTGCTAAGGTCGCCAAAGAAAAATCTGCCTTCACACCAGAAGAGAAAAAGTTGCACAACCTCGACCGAGTTGCGCGGAATACAATCCTGACTACGGTCAGTGATTCTCACCTCGGGAGGGTGCAAGACTCCAATACGGCAAAGGAACTATGGGATGCCCTGGCTGTACTGAGCCAAGGAACCCCACAGATCAAAGAGAATAAGCTTGAGTTAGAGCTTCAGAAGTTCGATACATTTGCCATGAAGTCCAATGAAACCATTGATGAGCTAAGCGTCAGATTTACTAACCAGATCAATGTGATCAATGGACTGGGGAGGACGTTCACCAATAAAGAGATGAACACCAAGATCTTAAGAGCGCTACCTCGACAGAAGTGGCTTCCATTCGCTACTTATTTACGTCGCTCTGATCTTAATGCTCTAACTCCTGATGTTATCTTTTCAGAATTAAAAATAGAGGAATTTGAGCACAGTCTACCCCAACGATGTTCCAGTGCTCCAGCTGACACTCATATTGACCATGCTTTCAAAGGAACAGTCAGCAAAACTGGAGTCAAACCCATTTCTTCCAGCAAGGCAGTAGCTGCAGCAGAAACAAAGTCCTTTGAGATATCTGCTACTGACCAACTTGCGCTTATGGCTCTCAAATATCAAAGAGAAAAGGAGAGAGTCAGAAAGCTGAAGAAATACAACAGAGATTCTCCCTCAGGTAAGAAAGATTTTCGAAAAAGGGAAGAATCTAAACCTTCTACTGACTGCAGGAACACAGAACCTGCTGCGAGTCTATCCACAGACTCAGCTGGAAAAAGCAGCAGATCATCTGTCTGTTACAACTGCAAGAAGGAGGGACACTATCAGTATGAATGTCCCGAACTCTCAGCTGTTTCAAAGAGCAGAACGGCATGCCAGACGTGAAAAATTTGCCCGAAGGAGGCAGGCTTACATAGCCGGAGAGATATCCGATAACTTAATCGAGGAAGATACATTCATGTATTCTTCTGAAGACGAAGCTGCATTTGTTGCCGTTGAGATCGGAGAAACAGATCCTGAAGAAAATGCAGAATATTGTCTGATGGCCGGAGAAGAGGCTGAGGTAAATTCTAAACTTAATTTAACCTCTTCTTCCCACAGCACACACGATACGTGCTCGGTCACAGATGAGCCTCTAGACGTGGTACAAGCATATGATGATCTACTAGAGGAGCAGATTCAGCTGAGCAGAGAGTTCAACAGAACCATTCAGGAACTGGAATAGGTAAAGGCTGAGAATCAGAGACTTTCTTTTGATTGTCAGGTCTCTACTGAGTCTGAGAATCTTGTTGTGAGACTCAAGGAAGAGATTAAATCTCTTATGACTAAGTCTCAGCTGCAAGAAACTCAGATATCAGTTCTGACCAAGGATAATTCTGAGAAAGATACTGAGATAGCCCGACTCAGTCAGAAGCTCGCAGAAGTTGAAAAGGATTATGAGTCACTTCGAAGAAGTGATGAAGTTTGGCAAGGATTGATGACTGAACAGTACCTAGGAGCTAAGGAGAAGTTGGAAAGCATGCTTAGAGCTCAAAGGCCAATAACCATGAAAGAAGGACTTGGCTATACTCACGAAGCTTCCACTTCAACGTCAAAAAGCTCAGAAATGCTGGCTAATAGGTTCGTCAGAGGAAAGGTTCAGGCTACTGACTCAACACCTCAGGCGAAGAACAAACAGAAGATAATAGCACCTCAGTCGAGCAACAAGAAACTACTGACCAGAGGTTCCAGCCCCAGGACACCACGATCAAACTCAGGGGGAACCAAGAAGGTCAGGTGGGCAGAGCAGTACGGTGAACCACTATATGAACATCCAGCTCAGTATGGTTCGTACTACTATGAGCCCAGGGTCAGGAGAAACACAAAGCATCAGAAGAAGAAAGCTCCTGAACCCAAAACCGCCAGAAAATCAGTATCTCCAAGTCCTGTGGAGAAGAAAGCTGACAAGGTTGAGAAGAAGAAGTCTCAGACTTCTAAGGTCCCTAGACAGATCTGGGTTCCGAAATCATCCAGTAACATGTAAGGACCCAACTGAACCAAAGGGTACCTTAAAATGTTTATGTTTTGTAGGTGCATAAGGACCCTTGGATTGTGGACAGTGGCTGCTCAAGACATATGACTTATCAAAAGAGCCTGCTGAACAACTACGTACAAGAAGATGGTCCCAGAATTGAATTTGGTGACAACTCAAGAGGCTATACAAGGGGATATGGAACACTGAATATTGGGACTGCCTCAGTTCCAAGAGTAACATATGTTGAAGGACTTCAACATAATCTCCTTTCTGTCAGTCAATTCTGTGACAATCTGAATAGAGTTATCTTTCACGCTGGTTTCGGTGATGTTGTTGATAAATCTACAAGGAAAACAGTGTTATCAGGTTCGCGGAGAAAGAATATTTATGTTGCAAACTGGAAAACCGTAGAACCTGAGGCGTGCTTACTCGCACAAACGAAATCCAGTGACAAGACATGATGGTTATGGCACAAGAGACTCAGTCACCTGGACTTCAAGACTATGAACAAGCTAGCCAAGAACTCTAAAGTCAGAGGACTGCCCAATGAATCGTTTATCAAAGACAGAAATTGTGAATCATGTTTGAAGGGAAAGCAGACAAAGAAAAATAATCCACCAATTCCGTCACCTTCCACTGATGGAATCCTTCAACTGCTGCACATGGACCTATTCGGGCCAGTCTCTCCAGTGACTATAAGAGGCAAGAAGTATGCCCTAGTCGTTATTGATGACTACTCGAGATATACTTGGGTTATCTTCATAGCCAACAAATCTTATGTCCAGACTGAGCTGCCCAATCTGCTGAAGAAACTCAGTGTGGAAAAGGACATCAAGATACAGAGAATTCGCTCAGACAGAGGAACATAATTTCTCAACTTAGTAGTTAAAGAGTACTGCGAAAAGGAGGGAATTAAGCACGAAATATCAGCAGCTCGCACCCCTCAGCAGAACGGACTTGCTGAACGCAAAAACATAACACTTAAAGAAGCAGCAAGAACGCTCCTAGCAGACTCTGGACTACCCTCAAAGTTACGGGCGGATGCTACATCGACACGGCCGCTACACTCAGAATCGCTCACTACTTACACAGCAACACATGAAGACACCCTACGAATTATAGAAAGGGAGAATTCCTTCTATTTCTCATTTTCATATCTTTGGTTGTCCTTGCTTTATCCACAATAATGGGAAAGATCAGTTGAAGGTCTTTGATAGCAAATCTGATCAATGAGTATTCTTAGGATACTCTCGAGTCAGTAAAGCCTTCAGAGTCTTTAACTATCGGACCCTTTGCGTGGAGGAAAGCCCTCATGTTGTTTTTGATGAGTTTGTTACTGAGGACAGGAAAACTACAAAGACAAATATCGAAGATGTCGGCAGCAAGCTACAGGATCTCGCACTAAACGACAAAGCTGAAAAGATCCAGCATTGTTGGGATGATGAGTCAGACGATGAAGAAATTCAGACTCAACCAACAGGCGATGTAGCTGACCTGGTTGATTCTACTAAACAGAATCAACAATAGGTAACAATGGTCGATGAGGAAGCCCCAGTGGTAACTGAGACCTCTACTGAGAATATAAACTCAGGGGGGACAACTACTGTTCCTGAGCTAAATGTCCCTGAACCTGGAAACTCAGTAGATCCTAACCTTCTTACTGAACTACTGCAATCACAGAATAGTACAACTGAAATGCCTAACACACCTACTGACTGTGCAGAAGTAGTATCAGAAGAAGATGCCAGACTCAGACGTTCATGGCTCGATGCTCATTCTTCAGATCTTATTATAGGAGATCCATCAGCAACTATAAGGACAAGATCTAGATTAAGTCAAGGAGAAAGCTCACTCTATTCTTGTTTCTTGTCTACAGAAGAACCTCAATCAATAGAGGACGCACTCAATGATGCTGACTGGATCATCACCATGCAAGAAGAGCTGAACCAGTTCGTTAGAAACGAAGTTTGGGAGCTCGTTGACAGATCGAGACATCTGCATGTGATTGGTACTAAGTGGGTCTTCAAGAACAAGCGTGATGAAAACATTGTCATTGTCAGAAACAAAGCTAGACTTGTTGCCAAAGGATACTGTCAAGCAGAAGGAATCGACTTTGATGAAACATTCACTCCAGTCGCCAGATTGGAAGCCATTCGTCTATTCCTAGCTTACGCAACGCATCAAAGATTCAAAGTATATAAGATGGATGTAAAGTCAGCTTTTCTTAACGGCGTACTGAAGGAACAAGTCTATGTGGAACAACCGCCCGGCTTTCAGCAGGGATATCAGGTGTATAGACTCAGGAAAGCTCTATATGGGTTAAAACAAGCACCCAGGGCTTGGTACGATACCCTATCAGACTTTCTACTTCATAAAGGTTTTCAAAAGGGGACAGTAGATCGCACCCTGTTCAACATAAAGTCAGGAGATGACATCCTACTGGTGCAAATCTACGTGGACGACATCATTTTCGGTTGCAGAAACGTGACTATATGTCAACAATTCGAGAAAATGATGAAGGAGAAATTCGAGATGTCCATGATGGGAGAGATGAACTATTTCCTTGGATTTCAAGTAAAGCAATCACCTGAAGGAATTTTCATCAATCAAGCCAAATACACTTGAGATCTTCTCAAAAGATTCGGCTGCGACTCAAGCAAGCCAATCAAAATCCCCATGAATACGAATTTCAAAATCGATCTAGATAAAGAGGGAGCTTCTGTTAACTCTACTGATTATAGAGCTATTATTGGTTCTTTATTATACTTAATAGCTAGCCGACCTAATATAACTTATGCTGTAGGTGTATGTGCAAGATTTCAAGCGTATCCCAAGCGAAGTCATCTAGACTCAGCAAAGAAGATTTTGCGATATCTAAAAGGAACACCTGACGCAGGGTTATGGTATCCTGCTGATGATAATCTAATACTGACAGGTTATTCTGATGCTGATTATGCAGGATGCAGGATAGATTGAAAGTCAACTTCTAGAACGTGTCAGTTCCTAGGCAGCAAGCTAATATCTTGGTTTTCAAAGAAACAGCATTCAGTGGCAACGTCCACTACTGAAGCTGAGTACATGGCTGCTGGAAGTTGCTGTGCCCAGATCCTTTGGCTTCGACAACAACTGCGAGATTATGGTATATCTCAGGATGAAGTGCCCATTTACTGTGACTCCACAAATGCTATTGCTATAACTCAGAATCTAGTTCTACATACGAGATGCAAGCACGTGGATATTCGACACCACTTCATCAGAGACCATGTCGAGAAGAAGGATATCAGAATGGAGAAAATCCATACTGACAAGCAAAGGGCAGATATACTGACCAAACCACTAGCTGAGAACAGATTTAGAGAATTATCAGTTGAGCTAGGTCTACTGGAACCTACTGAGTAGAGTTAGTAGAAGAAATCAGTATGACAGGTCAAAGACTCAGTACAATGATTCAGTCGGGAGAATCAAACTGTACACAGTAAGGGGGAATGTGGTCATCAGCACATCAAGTGTCCTCCTAAGTCTTAACGGTAACCAGCTGATCGTAAAAGTTCCGCTGAAGAGGTTTGCGTAGTCTTAATATACTTAATTTTATCAGAAGCATGTTCGCATTTATTATATCAGTCGCTTGCACTCAGTAGCTAATGAGCATTTATTTCCCGCCATTAATCTTTTAAGGAGGAGTCAGTAGGAAACCGTTTTCATTTAACAGACTTAGACTTTAATGCTGCCTGCAGCGTATTTAATACATGTCTTCTCAACTTACCTTAACTGCGCATATTCCTACGTGGGTCTAGGTTAGAGGCGGCTTGTGTAATCATTCCTTTTATAACATCAAATCACAACCGTCATTTTAAGGGATTAAAATTCAGCCGTTCGACTGAAACCGCATGATACGCAAATCTTATAAAATCTCTCGCTTATATCTCTAACCACACTTCTCGCCATTTTCGAATATATAGCTTTTTTTTCTCTGCGTTCAGTTTCTCAAAACCTTAACTGCTTTGCATTTGTTTTCTCAAAGCTCTCCATTATTCGGTAATTTCTTGAATCCTGCTTAAACTCATACTGACTTACTCTATTTTCAAGTGCTAACGAGTTTTTCGCAGATATTCATGGCAACGGTAATGACCCCACCGCAAATCGATGATATCATCAAGTCCCGAATCCAGTTCGAGCCGACGATGGCGCTACACCAAGCTGATCTTCCATATCTTGAGCCCGTCTTCACGGCTCTCGAAGCATCCGGACTGGAGCTTCTTGTCTCGAAGCAACCCAGAGCATATTTGCCCAGACAAGTTGCAGAAGTTTATTACAACTGGAGAACCCTAGAAGATACATGGGTGGAGGAATCCAGTTTCTCATACATGAAGGAAGTTGTCCCTCAATCTCAGGATGCCAGTGAACACGTCATCAATATCAGAACCGCCGTGGAGCAGACCTTTGATCTCCCAGCGCGCGGAGTCTCTCCAAGTGGATATAAGGAGAAGGAAATTAACTCCTATGTCCAGAAGTTCTGTGGCAGGGACGACGTAGTCTTCAAGACAGCTCTGCTGAAGAATCTGCTGCTACCAGAGTACCAAGGGCTCGCGTATATTGTTTCCCACATTCTTACGAGCACAGCCGGTTCATATGATCAGCTATCCAAGCCCTGCATACAGCTGATGATGATAATAGATGATGGAGTCAGAGTTAACTGGACTGACTACTATGTAGCCGAGCTTAAAGCTCAGGCTCAGAAGTTCGCAGCAACGCCCACTGGTGAGAGAAGACTTATAAGTGTGGGAAAGTTGCTGTACGGGACAAAGTTGTCCGTACTAATCGAAGAATCAGTATCGGATCGCTCAGCCTTTGCTGATGCGAGATACTTCGACAGCAAGCTCATAAAGTTCAAGACAAGAGCCGCTGCTGAAAAATCGATCGGGCGAGGGCCACCTGAGCAGAAAAGAGTCACTTCCGACTTGCCCCCTCGCGCCGACCCACCTAAGAGGAAGAGGCTCAGTAAGACTGGACCTTCTGAGGTTCCAGCAAAACCAGCAAAACCTGCCTCTCCTCCACCCACTCAGGAGGAACCCATTCTATACGCGGACACCAGCATCGAAGGTGCCACGTTGAACGAGAAAGTCCAGCGGATCAGCTCCGAAGAGACTCAGTCGGACACTGGAGTACCGACTGAGGAAACCTCCTCAGAGTGGACAACCATGCATTCCACCCGTCTCTGAGCCACAGGAGAAGTTAGTGCTCAGATCCCTGAGATCGCTGAGCATGATGATTTGGTGGATATTTCCATAAGGGCTAGGACACAGATGCTGCTGAGATTCCTTAGCTGGGATATCCTTGAAGATCTGATCAGGAGTCAGTCAGCTCTGTCCCTACTTACCGAAGAGCAGAGCTTGCAATCAGCAATAGGGTTCGGGGAACCAGCTGATTTAGCCTCCTTCGAGGATCTGCGTACTGCAATGCTTTATCTCTTAAGCTTGCGATCCTCAGCACCAGACAACAGCCCTTCGCCTCCATCGCATCATGACGACAACAACAATAACAATAATGATGACGATATGGATCAGGCGCCACCCAAGGATGCAGATTTGGGAGGATCTGCTGAGGGTACCACTCCCCGCGAACAAGGCCGATCACCACCACCCTCCACATCAGGTGATGCCCCAGTTGCCTTGAAGCCGAGTCGAGCGCAACAGATCGCGACATCTGAACAGAGCTCGGAACCAGCAGTTATCAGATCAAACCTATAGGTTCCGTGACCTCTAAGTCAGTCAACAAAGCCATCCGGCGGTAGGGAGACAAGAATCATCTCCTTGCAAAAGACGTTCATCTCAAATGGGCTCAGTACACTAAGGCCCAGACTGAGAAAGTTGACCGACTCGCTCAAGGGATGCAGAAGGTCTCTGAAACTCCTACTCCTTCTATTAACATTCAGGAGGTAGTTGAGACCGCCCTTGCAGCTCAGAAGGCAGACTTAGCCGCTCAGAGTCAGCAGCTCCTAATCTCTCAGCAGAAGTCATTCTCTGAGCAACTGACTCAGGGCCTTGCGGTAGTCCAAGCCACCATGGACGAAGGGAATAGAGTGGCCTTCTCCAGCCTTCAGAAAGCCTTACAACAACAGGCGGAGGCCCTCAAAGAAATTCAGAAGGAGATGACAGAATCTCATGATCAGTCTCTGCTAAAACTCGGACGAGAGTCCGCAGCCCCAACTCAAACAATTTAGAGCTGATCAGGAGAAGGAATGGGAGCAATACTGCGATGCAGTCAAAGACTTCGAATCCACCGCCACCCTCATCAAGAATCTATGCTTCCATTTGGACAAGGAGGTGACAGCCATCCGTACTCGCCTCTCCCTGGCTGATGATGCCAAAAAGGGGGAAGAAGCCGAGAAAGATGAACAGGCTGAGGTGGAACAGGCTGAGGTGGAGAAAAGCCCAGAAGTCCAAGTTATTAATAAGGGGGAAGGAAATCAGGGGGAAGGTTCAGCTATTCAGGCTGGAACCAGTTCTGGAGTACCCCCTCCCGAAAATTTCCAAGTCCCAGAAGTCCAAACAACAACTACTGTGATTGAGCCAGCAACTGCTTCATCAGCTCAGCACATCGAAGAAATTGCTCGATTTCTCGATCAGGAGGACGAGCCACTGCCACCTCAAAGGCCGGGGAAGGAGATTACAACTGAAGCCACTCCTCCATCTTCCCCGATGCCTAAGTTTAAATCCAAAGCGGAGCAGGAGGCGTTCGATCAGCGAGTTGCTCAGAAGCTGCAAGATCAACTGAACTACGAGCAGCAACTCGAGGCAGAAATTAAAAAAGCAAAGAAGCCCAAGAAGCCTATTGGCAGAATCGCCAAAAGCAAAGCCAAGAAGCTCCTGGATGAAGGGAAGAGAAAAGCTCAGGAGGAGCTGACTAAAGCTTCTGCCACTGAAGTCCTACCCTTGGCTCAGAGTACTGATGAATCTACTCTCACTCTAGAGCAAGAGGCAGAGGACAGAGCCACCTGGGAGGCTACACTGAAAGGACTGAATCTCCGGAGAGGAGACACTAGATCAGTAGCCCTCAAAGAAAAGAAGAGATTGCAAGATCTGGCCAAGATCATAGAGATGACTGACAAGATGGCCAGTGAACCAGTCGTAGATTGGAAGAGACAAATTCCAAGGTCATCCAAGTTCTACAGGGGAGGTGCTCCTAAAGGAATTTATCTGAAGAAAACCCCTTCTCCTCATGTAGACAAATGGGTACCTTTGGAGCTAAACGAGCAATGGGAGGAACTGAAAGAGGAATTCATCAAGGGATACTATGTATGGGGTTTCTATCCTTCTGGGATCCCGGCTGATCAACTGTTCGACGAATTTATTCATCCGTATAATGCCCGGCTCAGAGCTCAAATTCTGCTGATCCTAGAGAAGGAGAAGCTACCTCTCAGAGCCCCTGCATTCAGACGCATCCCTCCTCCAAGGACGACTCGTGGCGTATTATGCACGAAGGAGATAGAAGACGAGATCAAAGCAGCAGCTTATCACCGTGACCTTAGTTCTGATCTACCTCCTGATCTCGAGGAAATTCAAACTCTGCGCGCAAGGATCTATAAATACTATGGTTTGGAACCTCCAGCTGATAGGTCTGCAGATTTCAGGAGCATAACCAAGAAGTTCAGACGTCAGCAATAGTCTTCTGATCATTTCCTTCTTTTGTATAGAGAAAGGAACCTTGTAATGTACTTGCTCATATATACCAGTTCCTATTTCTAGCGAGACAATTACTCATTGTCTTACGGCCCTTGTTTTTGTTTGTGTTATCACAACTGATCACCGAAGTGATCTGACACACACTCACACATAATCGTTTCTCTGATTTTGCCTATCTCTCACTGCTGACCTCATGAGCTAACTGATTCAGTTTTACTGAAGTCTTAGGGGGAATTGTGTTGTACCATCTAGAGGTTTTGGCATCATCAATTAGGGGGAAATTGTTAGGTTATGAGTCAGTAGGAGATACTCAGCAGCTAATGGGTTAAAATAATATTGGGGGAAATCGTAGTAGTACTACGGAATTCAAGATCCCAAAACCCAGCTGATATCAGTAGTGTAGTGTCGATAGGACTAGATGATGTATAGGCTAGACTATTTTTATTTTGATTATCCTTCTGTCTATGTCCTGTACGGGGTAAAATGTTGGATTGATCTTCTGTCGAAGTTACTTTCCAGAACCCCACATCATCAGTGTAATTGCTTGCGTTCATAAGTCATCAGCCGATCTTCGCCTCAGTAGAAGACATCTCATCAGCTGACAGACATCAGCAGAAGAACTCTATGCAAGCTCAGTACCTTCGCAGTCATCAGCTGACCATACTCAAGAGAATATCTCTTGTCAGCCGACTCAGACGAAGAAGACAGAGACTACTTAAAGTCTACTGTATCCTACAGGAAACGACCCAGTTGTTCAAGTCTTTTCGAAAGTCAGCAGAAGACCATACGAGGATTAGGGAGAGTCAACTCCGATCTCTGACACATCTCACCTACCACAAACCTCGACCAATGAGAAGCCCCCAAAGCATATATGCTCTGACCAACTAAAGTTGCTCTCATGTACAGTGTCCAACAACTCTGCTGCAACAATTCGAATTTATGGCCGTTTTCTTTGGAAGCTTGTGACACGTGGCATCGTCGTCTCCAACGGACATATGCCTAGGTCACAACTATAAATAGAGAAAAGTCTGAGCTTCACGCACGGGATATCAAGGGAAAAACGCTCAAGCTTTCGAACAACTCTAGCGCATTCAAGATCAATCCGGCGAAGAACTTGCCCAATAGAATATCATTAGTTCTTCTCTCTAGAGTTCTTTAGATCCCTCTTCTCTAGCTAAGCTCATTGCCATATTTATAGCTTAGAAATTCGAAGGAGTTCACTTTTAGTGATCGTTCTTACTATAAGAACTCCTTCCTAGTTGGAGATTATTCCCTCCCTTTCAAACCTCGGTTTCATTTGTAAAGTCGCTAAGGACTATAACTTAGAAGGGTCTGTCCAGTGCACAGATTCCTTGCTTAGACTTGCTCAGATAAATCAACAAGGACTCCTGTTCGGCAGGACCGTGGACGTAGGATCTTGTGTATCCGAGCCACGTTAAAAATTACTTGTGTTATCTACTGTTTTATTGCATTGCATACAAACTGTTACAAAATCATATCTTTGCATAAAACGTATTCTTAAAAGCGCACTAGCCAAAACTACTTGACTTGTGAGAATCACGTTTTCAAACTGAGACGAATCTTCGGGCCCACACTCTTATCCGTACTAAGTCTCCGACTGAGTTTCAAGTACTGACAAAAGTCAGTAAGAGAGCTCAGTAGTTGGCACACTTCTGACCCGCGATCGAAGGTTACTATTTGGCACTGTTCGTCAGTTGCAACTTACAGACTCATTGTCCTTCACGTTACGAGAAAAGAAACCGTGCTCGAGTGTATTCACCCCCCCCCCCCCCCCCTCTACACCTGACTATCGTCTCCGGACCAACAACAAATAAGATACATGCTTTAGTTTTCATTTAAATTTCTAATGCGCGACTTAAAGAACTAAAATACTTGATAACATGCATGAATAGGGTGCATTTTATATCGAAAATTTCAGGACGTTATATTTTTGCTATATTTCAAGCTAAATGTAAAGGTCATAATTTTTATTTTTCAAACTATTTATTGCAATAAAATAAAGATAGCGTGTTTGTTATATTAAATAATAATAAAATTAATTTTTGCTTAAAATATTGCTTTACTTATGTAAAAATGACCGAAAATAGATTCTTAAGTAGCCTTTCGTATTCACGAGGAATGTTGGCATTACACCATATGTCAATACAAAGTCATAAAGTGCAGTACATAAAATGATTCAAATTGTGTCACTATTAAAATATTATTTTAAATATATTGTATAAATATGACATTTAACTGAAGTGCCGCAGATAAATTATCGTAATCTTGATACATAAAAAGGAAGGTCGCATTTGTATCACTAAACTACGACACAGTATTCAGGAGCAGCATAACAGACGTAAATATACGATACAAATGCAACATTATTCAAAACATGTGACATAATTATGACATTTTATGGAGTTGTCGCAAATAAATTGTCATAATTTTGAGGCATAAAAATGTGTATCGCATCTGTGTCACTATACTACAACACAATATTTAGATGACGCACAATTGACGTAAATATACAGTATTTTTTGCTAGATTATTTTAAATATATGGTATATTTATGAATATATATTGAGGTAAAATAAAATATCGCAATTTTGAGACATAAAACATGAATGTCGTGTATGTGTCACTAAACTACGACATAGATTTTAGATGATGCACAAATGAAGTAAATATATGACACTCGAAGCTTAAATGTGGTAACTTTACGACACGTTTATTTAATGCCGCACGAGTGTATGTCACAATATATCTATTTTCTTTTAGTTTTTGATCCCTCTCCTTCGCTTTCACCCATTACTCAAACTTCTAGTCTAATTAAAGTCTCTAATCCTACCTCTACTTTTACAGGTGAATCCTCTCTTGGATACTCCTCCTCCTCCTGTTACTATTTCTCCTTATGCCAGACCTAAGAGATACTAAACCACCAGCTTGGTCAAATGATTTTGTTAGCAGTGTTGATCTTACACTTCCTATTATAGAAAATCTTTCTACATTGACACCACCTAATTTCCCTTTTATACACTCATCTGCATTTACACCTTTATATTCTTTCTTTCTATCTAATGTTATTGATTTGAAAGAGTCAGTTTCTTACAAAGAGGCCAGTCGTTTTGGTGAGTGGGAAACTGCTATGGAAGTAGAGCTAGAGGCTCTATAGGAGAACCAGACTTCGATCTTGACTACTTTAGCATCAAGTAAACATGTCATTGATTCTAAGTGGGTGTATAAGGTTAAATTGAAGTAAAATGGGACAATAGAGAGGTTAAAAGCCAGATTAGTGACAAAAGGTATACGTAGGAACATCGAATTGATTATGAAAATGAGTTTTCTCTAATAGCTAAACGAATTACTACTAGAATATTAATTGCATTAGCATATCTGCCTCAAGTAGTTATGTCAACAAAGCTTTTCTACATGGTTATCTCTCTTATAAGTTATATATGTTTCCTCCTAAAAGGTATACATACCGAAGGAAAGCCTGATTAGGTGTGCAGGTTGGTTAAGAGTTTGTATGTTTGAAGCAAGCCTCAAAAGAGTGGAATTCTGAGTTTTGTAAGGCTCTTCTTACTATTTGTTTCACTCAATCTTCTCATAATCATTGCATCTTTACTATGTGATCTGATTTTGATTTTGTTGTTTGAAGCAAGCCTCCAAAGAGAGGAATTCTGAGTTTTGTAAGGATCTTCTTACTATTTGTTTCACTCAATCTTCTCATAATCATTGCATCTTTACTATGTGATCTGATTTTGATTTCGTTGCTTTGTTGGTCTGTGTAGATAATATCTTGATGACATGGCCTACTCTTGCTAAACTTGAGTATCTTAAATCTTATTTGCGAGATAATTAGACCAGCTAGATATTTCCTCGGCACGGAACTCGTGGCTCTCAAGGTACTTATCACACTTAGATGTATATTTTAGATATAATTGATAGAGTGGGGTTGCTTGGTAGTAAACCAGTTTGTACTCCTCGTACTCCATGCATGATAAACATTCTCCTATCCTTCAAGAACCAAGTACCTATAGACGATTGGTTGGGCAGCTTTTATATCTTAATCTAACCAGACAAGATATTTCATATGCAGTACAACAGTTGAGCAAACAGCTGACATCCTTGCATGTGTTGAGGAATATGAAGGGTTGTCCTTCTTTAGGACTTTTCTTCTCCACACAAGACTCTCCCTTACGTTTACAAAGATTTTCTAATGCAGACTACGGACATGCCCTCAAACTAGATGGTCCCTTACTGGATTTTTTGTTTTTCTGTGCAGTTCTTTGATTTCTCGGAAATGTAAGAAGTAACATACGGTTTCAGTCTCTACTGTAGAGGCCGAGTATCAGGCACTTGGTAGTACTGCTCACGAGCTCATGTGGATTTCCTACCTTCTTCATGACTTGCAGCTCTTCACTGTGATAATGATCCTGCTATTCAGATCACCAAGAATCAGGTATTTCATGAAAGAACTATACACTTGGAGATGGATTATCATATTGTTAGGGATCAGTTGATGAAGGGAGTCTTGATTCCTACCCTACAGCTTGCAAACGTCTTTACTAAGATTTTGGCTGGTCCTAGAATTCGGTTTTTGTTGTCCAAGATGTGAGTCTCTAATCTTCACGAACAACAACCCAAAAGCAATCTAAGAGATAAAGAGAAATCTAGAACCAAATCCCAATCTGAATCAAGATGATTCCGTCAAAAAAGATACGAGATCTTGGCCTGATCAAATCCCACAAATTCGATAAAAACAAATCTACGCGCACCACATATATATAATGTTTAATGAACTTTGAGGGGGAAGGCACTGGAAAGTTTCCTCCGTTGTGGCTCCTCTCGGCTCTCTCTCAACCAATGAACTGGAAAATAATCTAATAAATAATACCTTTAGAATGCTGCACACTGATCGTTGCTCCAGATTTTATGGATCATAAAACAAAAACGTATTTTGAACAAATGTCCTACTGAAGAAATAGATACAAGTGAGATGTCTCCGATGAGGTTTCTTATGCATCTTGCTGAATCTGCTTGGATGAATGAATTCTATAGGTTCTTGAATGTGCAGCACTTCTTTCTTATTGTAAATAACTATCCTTTGCATGCATTATTGGGAAATAGAAATGGATAAGAGATTTAGTGCATGACTTGTTGATAAGCTTGAAATGATGTAATTGAATTCAGCTTCAAGGCTCATTGCAGCATCCAGTGTGTTGTTTTTGTGACCATACCCATATTTTTGTAGGTTATGGGCTAGCGTGGTTCACATCTTTTATGTGATTAGTAGAACTAAAATCTATTTTTTGGGTGATGTCTAAGTACAAGTGTAAGTTACTATGTCGTGTTGCAAATTAATCAAAGAAAATTGAAATTTCTTTGAGCTGAAAAATATATACCCTTGTTTAATAGGCTTGGGAACCTTATTTAGATTATGAATATCTTCTATAAAGTTGGAGCTGTTACATAATATGAAATTTATTTATTTAATATCTAATATCTAACAATATGAACGGATAAAGATGATAACAAGAAAATGAAAGCTGAAGACTAATCCGTGATCTCTCCATTTGAATCTAAACAGCTGGTAGATCATTACTCTTCCAATATTCCGATATTTTCTTTCTTAGATAAACCCTCCCATTTTCTTGGAAAATTCTACCCTAGATCTCATTTGTGGTGTAAAATGATGCCACCTCATTTGTTTTTTAAAACAAGAAAGATTAATAAAATTTAAAATGTGATGTGGCATTGCTACACACCACAAGATCTATTAGACCTAGAAATTTCTCATTTTCTTGCTCTAGGGTTTAGCTCTTTCTTTAATTGTGGACCGTTTCTCCATTTATGATTCCAGTTTTATCGGATAACTTGGAAGGTTTAAAACCCTTCTCTCAACAATCCAAGGACTACACATCCCATCTGAAAGGTATCAATTTTTTCGATCCCAAAAAATCCAGCTCCCGTATTCGTGTATTGTCTGAGATTATTTTTTCATTCATTTTCAATGCCTCTCAGTGTTTCATTCTTTCAATTCTTTCTTATCGGTTGACTTTCGCAATAAGAAAGGACACATCCCATCTGAAAGGTATCAATTTTTTCGATCCCAAAAAATCCAGCTCCCGTATTCGTGTATTATCGGTTGACTAGCAAGGAGCAGTTTTTTTTTTTAAAGGAAATCAATATTCGGAATTTTTGGTAATCCCGAATACCGATCCCAATTTTACCGTCCCAAATACCGATATTCCAATACCGCAATGGGATCGGTATTGGGATCGGATTTTGCCTAATTTTGGGATCCCGATCCCGTACCGACCGACACCCCTACCTTCACCAATCAAATACCTTATTTTCATTCTCATTCTCATTTCTTTTCTTTACTGAAAACTTCAAGCATTTGGATTGTGCAAACAACCCATAATCCTTGTGATTATTGGTAATCTGAAATATCACGTTTAAAGTAAGAATTCGACTTCTATTTGATTCCATTGCAGGTATGTATTCAATCATTAATTTCAGTCAACTTCACATGCCTTCACCAATCAAATACCTTATTTCGAAAAAACAAATTAGTCTTAACGCTTCAAATTCGTTATTCACACCTTCATTCCAATTTAAATCTAAAAAAAATAATAAGAATATATATATATATATATATATATATATATTTGACGTGTTCTAAATTTTGATTTAATAGGTTAATTTCACTTTTCGACCTTCCATGAAGAGTGTTTTTTCTAAAATATCATGAATAAAATAAAATGATTTATCAAACAAAATACAAAAGGTTTAAATAAAAAAATAGATTCAAATATATGCCCATAAATAGAATATAATTTGAATATATTCATGAATACTATTAATACTATGGTGCCTACACCCACAAATATGTTGTAATCTAAAGATATGTACTATTGGGATAATAAAAGAATAACACAATCAAATACAATTCCCAATGTAGTAAAATGAAGGATTAATTTAAAGAATGGTGTAAGTTAGATAAGACACAATAAATTACAAAGCTATGATTGTAGATTTACAATGACAGATTATTTTTGTTTTACTCCATCCTAATCTTCTATTTATTTTCATAATTTTATAAACCTAATAATTAAAAAATGAAACATAATATATTATAGTATGGTATTTTATGTGATGTTTCATTAAAAGTTAAATAAAAAATATTTGCAATATCGAATCTCATTAGTATAGTTTAATATACATATTTGAATAACAATCAAATTGAATATTATTTGAATTCGAATGTCAAAATTTCAAATACGAATTTCGAATTTCAATAAAATAAATCTGATAGTCCAAGTTTGGCTATTCCAGACAAACTGCAATTTTGGTCATTTTATGAAATCATCTTTTAAAAGACATTTTATAAATGCCACATATATATTGCTGAGTAATTAGATACAGAGAGAAAGGCTTAGAAAAAAATAATTAGATATCATGAAATTATATTATTAGTCGGTAACAATTATCCATTGATCAACAACTGGAACATAGTAAAATATCACCACCACCACAACCAGAAAATGAAATACACCAACATTTCTATTCATTACGCAAGAAATGTCCTTCCAGAGAACTGCCAATCCAACAACCATCTACGAAAATAATCAACTATCATCCAGCATTCTAAACTGCTGAACCCCCAATTTACGGAAAGACTGATTGCATGAAGACGACTTCAAACTAACAAATAAATACAGATTAAATATTCTGGAGAATTGTTGTAAAGGCAGCATACTTGCCTTCACAAATATCTCAACTAAAAACCCCATCCAACCTAAACCTTTCTCGAACATCAATCAGGTGAGGTGAGGAGATGTGAAAAGTCCAGTATGGAAACGCAGAATAGATTCTGACAACTCAAAATCAAATCCATATGAGTGCTATATTATATAAAAATAGTAGTACGAAGTGAACTCCCTAACATTTTAACCAGAAAATTAATGATCCATTCTAAATTCTAAATCTACCGACCCCATAAAACAAGTTAAATGCATTCCCTCACCTTTCCTTTGGTGCATGCCACATGAATAACCTTTATCTGTTTTATTGGCTCCTCTAGTTCCAGTATCTACATTCCACAATTTCAGCAATATCTATTAGCTTATTGGAATTGGAATATTTGGTAATGTTAGACTGAATGCAGTGCAATCACCTTTCGACATTATTTCTTCTGGTTCAAAGGAATGTCCTCTGCTAATTTTCTCTCCACAACTGCAGCTTTTTGCAAAGTACCTTAAGAATTTAAACGAACCTGCAAATCAATGAATCAAGAATAATCGATGCAACCAACACAACCATAGCGAAAAGGAGAGGCGACTTGGAGTCTGAATGCAAAAACTTTAGTATCCTACGACAGTGAGAAGCAAAACATTGATAAGTAAAAACAAATTCATCACACTACCTATTAAGAAACAAGTCATTCATCATAAACCGAGAAAAAGAACTTACAAAAGTAGCCCAGGTTGGAGCTGCTTACAATACAAAGCAGTATTACGATCATTGCCATGGAAATTATCCGTATTTCCCGGTTCAATACATGCCTCCTCCTCCCTACAACATGATGGAGCATCCAAGATATGAGTATGAAAAGAATGTCCCACCATCCGAAAGAACAAAGAAACGTGAGGATTGAAGAGGAAAACCTGAAAAGGAAAGGCCTTTACATTTCATAAACTTGCCTTATCCAATCATGTGGTTTCCACCTGACTGCAAAGAGACACGGCTGGTAGCAAAGATGATTCTCGGGATGTGAATGTGGTTGAAGATGGAAAAACTGTTGAACAGGATAGCTTACAAGCCTGATGATGCGGAACCCCAAATTCACAAGAGAATGCTTTGGATGGTGATAAGAAATTCGATGCAAGTAAAGGAAATGTGGGCGAACATACTGCTTCAAAGGTGAAAGACAATACTGGTGAAGGAAGTTGAAAGAAAAGCGTAGCGTAGTCCAGGAAAAAGGACAGTGGCAAGGAACAAGTCCGTGAACACAAAATCATCAGGATACATAGTGAACTTGTTGCAAAATCATAAGATACTGTCAGCCGGGGAATGTGTGTCAGCCTCTTTTAATGAAACAACATCCTGCAACAAAAGAAGATTTGAAGCACAAATTACGTAGCGGCAAAACCCCCTACAAAACAGTGAAACAATGAACATCACTGCCACCGCCCATGTCTTGAAGGGACCCTCCTGACGCCCACTACACACTATAATGCAATAAGCTCTATCATTACTAATGAATATTTAATACAATGACTATTATAACTAAAGCTCTACCAATAAGTTTTAGATTTAAACAATTAAATCACCATCCAACACTTCCAATGGCTTCAAGAATTTCACAAGAATCACATTCCTCAAATTCATTTACTTTTTATATATAACTCCTCAATTTCTTAATTATAAGAACAACAATTCCAGCTAAACATCAACAAATCAAAGATCCACCAAATCAAGTAAAAGTACAGCCCAAAAGAGAAACAGATCCAGAAACCAAAATCCTATATCCAGAAATCAAGAATTAAACCTGAAAGATCCATTTATTCACGATGATAACACTCACAATGAAAGCTCACTGACACAATGAAAGCCCACTGACCAATAACCAATACCATCGAATTACACTCCACTGACACAACCTGCTCTCCTCCATAATTTTCCAACTACCCCAGATAAAAAATCTTGATAAAAATCCGAACTTTTCCCAAAAGAGAAGAAAAACTCGAGAATTCAGATCAAATGAGTGTAAAATAAAAACCCGAGAAAATTTGTGAATTTCAATATTTTGGCGGTAGATGGGATGCATGTAGGCTGTTCGAGTGAAGCCATTGGAGGTGTGCTTTTAATTCAAGAAAATGAAGAATAAAAAATAAGATGTTGTTTTCCTGTACTTTGATTTGGTATTGGAAGAATTCTAAACGTCAGTGATGCCATTGGAGGTGATTTTAATTCAAGAAAATTAAGAACAATAAACGAGAAATTCTTCACGCCTTTAATGGCTTCTTTATTGGTGAACTTCCACTCTTTACACACAGCCCATGTAGTCTGCGTGGAAAACTGGAAACTGGATGATGATCCCACATTCCATAAACACTTCCTCTAATACATGAACATCATACATGAATGAAATATTCAAATAAAGCCACAAACATAATCTATAACAAAAAGATGAAGAAAAAACGCTGATTAAATCATGATCAAACGAAATTCATCCAATTCTTCCTCCACAACCTTCAACCGCTTAACCGGTGGCGGCCTCGCCATAACCTGTCCTCTCTTCCGCTTCTTCCCCCCCTCGGTTCACTGAAGCTGCTTAAATAGAAGATTTTACATGGGAAACAAATTGAGGATGAGCTCAAATTTAAATGATCAAAAATCCACGTCAAAAGCATATATATCCAAACCAATCATATATCAAGAAGATAAGGATTTGTTCAACTTCTCGCAACTGAGAATATTTCTAGCACACGTCGTTCAACTTCCTTCACCGGGCTCCTTTTAGTAAGAAGCAAGGTTTAAAAAAATGTAAACGGGTTTCGAGACGTTTTTTCATGGTTTCACGAAGTGTAAAATTGAGGCGTAAATTTAATATTTTTTTCCCTAATAAATATATAATAATACATCAGTCCAAAATACTCTCAAATTCAAAATAACAAAACACATTAAACATCATTCTTCACGAGAAGGGACTAATGCTTTGAATAAGCAACAAAGATCAGCAAACAGTAAGAGAAATCTTAACACCTTTTTTATGTGTTTTTTCAATGTCCCTTTTGATGTTTTTTTTTTATATCAATTATTATTTAAGACAGTTCAACTCGAATCAACAGTCTCACGCCATGTCTCACGCTTCTCTCTCTATAATTTCAACTCGAATCAACAGTCCAATAGTGTATAAGTATAACTGTAAATAATTACCGGCGGCGGCGACGGCAGGGCTAAGCAGTGGGGGCGGCGATGGCGGGGGTGGGCGGCGATGGCGGGGTCGGGGTCGGCGGCGACGGCAACGGCAGGTGAGCGGCGGCGTCGGCGACACAGGGAGGATTGGCGCGTCACTATCTTGGGTAAGAAATCTTCAATTTTGAGCCCTCAATTGATGGTTTAATTGGAAAATTGATGGATTAATTGGATTAGGGTTTAAAGATTTCAGCCTCAATTATATCATCAAACTGTGGACGTGAGAATACAACTTATACTTCACATAATTGTAGTTTCATGCTATGATGAGTTGCCCCGTTTATTTGTAATGATTCAGTTGCAGTTTACCGAATTGATGATGTTGAGTGGAATCCCAAAAAAATTCCCAACTGTTAAATTCATGGATGATAGAAATACTGCATACATAACTAAAGATTGATCATCACGAAATGTCAAAACCCTACAAACCCGCTCATGCACCAAACCCATCTAATATTCTGTTACATCAATCTCATTCTTTATTAAGCCTTCTCAACTCATTTTAAACTGAAAATCTTCAACCAACTGGGGGGCGGTGCATCCCATGGCAACAAGGGGGGACGAGTACCTTTCACCCGAAATCATCAAGGACTCCGGCCCCTATGCCGGTTCACCCAGCTTCACTGTTAGGGTGCACCGCAGCTTGCCTGATTTCCTCACTTCTGTGAACCTCAAATACGTCAAAATTGGCTATGGGTATCTCATCAACCACGGCGCAAGCCTGCCCATTCTTCTGCTCCTCTTAGCCACACAAGTGACATTCTCCTTGGATTATTACAACCTAGTTAACACTCTTCTCTGCCTGGGATTCTTCTTCCTGTTTCTGTATGTGTGTCTTGATTTAACTCCTCGTGCTACTTATCTCATTGATTATGCCTGCTACCTCCCACCAACTGAGCTTAAGGTATGCGTATCTGAGTGTGTGTGTGTGCAATAACAACCTTTTACGTGACTATCTATCTATATCTATCGGTTCTTAGATAACTAGAGAGGAATACATAGAGCTAGCCAAGAAATCAGGGCAGTTCAACGAGAAAGCAATCGAATTCCAGCAACGAGTTCTCAAGAATTCCGGCATAGGGGACGAAACGTACCTGCCACGGGTGGTGTTCGAGCCGGGTCACAAGAAAAAGCTGTCCGTGGGACGGGAAGAGGCCGAGTTGTTGATGTTTGGCGCGGTGGACGAGCTCATGTCCACCACCGGCATCCGCCCCAAAGACATAAGGATCCTAATTGTCAACTGTGGGGTGCTCAATACCACCCCTTCCCTCTCAGCCATGGTGATCAACCGCTACAAAATGAGGCCCAATATCCAGAGCTACAACCTCGGCGGCATGGGCTGCGCCGCCAGCATAGCAGCTGTCGATATTGCCCACGATCTCCTCAAGGCATATCCCGGCTCATACGCCTTGATCGTGAGCACGGAGGTTGTCAGCTTTGCCTGGTATGGCGGGAACGAGCTCGACATGCTGCTCCCCAATTGCTTCTTCCGAATGGGGGCTGCCGCCGTGCTGCTCTCCAGCAACCGCCTTGAGAGGTGGCGCTCCAAGTATCAACTGAAAGAGGTAATTAATGCATCCATACCATACATCCAAACACAACATTAAGTTTCTAAGCATATCCATGCAGTTGGTTCGGACTCACAAAGGAACGGATGATCGGAGCTACAGAAGCATACAACTGAAGGAAGATGCACAAGGGAATCAAGGAGTGTCAGTAAGCAAAGATTTGGTGGAAGTTGGAGGGGATGCCCTCAAGGCCAACTTAACCACACTAGTGTCTGAGCAATTCCATTTCTCGAAGAAAAGCAAGCTGGCGTTTGAGCACATCTGCATACTGGCGACAAGCAAGAAATTGCTGGACGAGATGCAGAAGACCCTGGACCTGACCGATGAGTACATGGAGGCATCCAGAAAGACACTGGAGCGGTTTGGCAATACGTCGAGCAGCAGCGTCTGGTATGAACTGGCCTACCTGGAAGCCAAGGACAAGATCAAGAGAGGGGACAGGGTCTGCCTGCTGGCTATGGGTTCTGGCTTCAAGTGCAACAGTGTGGTGTGGAAAGCTATTACAACTGTTAAGCAGACAAAAAGAAATCCATGGAACGACAACTGAAGACTCAATAAGGCCATCATGTCATATACTCTACATACATTAATAAACCTAACAATTTGATGCATAATGTTCCGATTAATTCAGGTAAGAAAAACTTCTATTTCACAATAAAACTGCAGGTTTCTCCTTCATGCCTTTGCATAACAACTTCATATGTTATTTCCAACACATCTCAGAAAAATCCAAGACAAATAATAGACGCCGGGCAATACAGAGTAATACTTCACTTGTTAAAAAATATCCATGAATTTGATCTTGTATTAAAAGATTGCTACAAATCCGAATACCCAACGTTCTAAAATTGCCAGAGAAACCTAGAGCGTTTTAAAATGTCCTACTACTCATAACAAAGCTATCCTTGGTGATTGAGAGTAGAATACAGGGGAAAGACCAAATCCAGTCATCTTTTCCTTCTGGAGGAATTGAACAGAAATCCATAATAAGCATCACAATGTGAAACATGCTCGTTTCAATTATCTCATCATCCAGACCTCATGAGCAGCACGAATAGGAATAGTTAAACAATTGATTGGTGTTTCTAACATTTGGAAAGCTAAGATAAAAAAAAGTCATCTTAGGCGTTACAAGTACAATTAAGTTTACATAATTTAAATCAATGCAAAAGAGGGCCACAAGAAAAGAAAGAAAAAAATAAATAAATAGAAAACAAACAAATATACCAATTACCTTGCGAGGAGTTAATTAGCATCCGGCGAAGAAATATCCCTTTTCGGTGAGGGCGGCGCATAAATTCTAGCTTGGTTAAGGATCTCCGCCACCACCCAGTGCTTACGCTTGCTTAGCGGCCGCGATGGATCCAACCTCACCTGCAGTCATTATTAACACCAAACATCAAAAAGACAAACAAACACCGATTGGTAGTGTTAGAGGGAGGACCACACTCGATCGCTATATTGCATTGATTATGCTCGTCGTGAGCCATAAATTTGGAGGTGCGCTTGATGTAGCAGTTGTAAAGCTTGTGGTGGAAGAGGAGGTCCACAGCCACCACCACTGACTTTTGCATTTTGTTCGATACCAGCATCCCCACCACCGGTTTCATCGTCGCTCTTCTCACTATCCTTCTTCCCAAAAGTCTTCAAACCCTTGTTCTTGATTCCTTAGATTTGGATTTTTTCCGCAATTAACTTACTCGACCTAATTGTTAAACTCAAATTTGAATTCATCCAAATTCATTTTTGAAGTTTTTGTTCAAAATAGCACTTTCATAACAATACTAACACATCGAGTCAGTTGCGTAGTTAGACTTTCACATGTAGCCAGACTTTCATAGCATTTTTGAAGTTTTTGTTCAATGTAGCCACTGGCGTAGCCAGACTTTCGAGTCATACTAACACATCGCACACTATATTATATATTGAAAAAATACAAATCGCACCATTATTTAAATAATGAGCATATTTTATAAAACATAAACACTTATTATATGTTGAAAAAAATACAAATTGAACCATTATTTAAACAAATGAGCATATTTTATAAAGTATAAACACTATAATATTTCGAATTTTTATAGTACATTTTAACTAAAAAGAATAGATAAAAAGGAAATGAAGTGAGACGAAAAAAGGAGAGATAAAAATAAATGAAAGAGAATTTATTAAACGTACGTCATAAAACTTAGAAATTTTAGACATTTTAGCTAAAAATGAAGAAATAAAAAGAAAAAAAGAAAAGAAAGAAGCAAAAATAAAAGAAGTAGAGATAAACAAAAAAAGATTAAACTTTATAGAATTAAAATTGAACATTTGACCTCTCACGTGATATATAACTCTTAACCACTTAGTCAAAATATCATCATGTTCTAATTTACATAATTAATAAATTTCTTAGTCCAGGTGGGGCAGTGGTCCCCACTACCCACCCCTCCCTAGGCCACTGAATGTAGCATCGTATTTATCAAACTAACACAAATATACCACCAATTAGAATTTCACTTGGATAACTTTTTCCATTTCACTCCATCCTCAGCTCTTTTTTATATATTTCACCGTTAGAAATCAGCTTCAATCATTTTTAGGCATTAAAAATTTATGTTAGTAAAATAGTCGTATTATACGTCTTGTTCTAGATATGGACAATAGTTGTCTGTTTGAAATTGAATAAATACACCTACAATTTGTGTTAAAATTCATGATTTTTTTATATTTCCTTTTATTGATGTTGATTTCTTTCTTTTTTATATTAATTGTCCAATATCATACATTTTTATGATGGTTGTAAATTATAATGATTTAGTCCTAATAAATAAAAATAATAACAAAAATAGATTTAATCTAATGAAAATATACATAAACTTTCTAATTAGAATAATTATTGAACGACATAAAAGGAGAAGAGAAGAGCGAGAAAGAGTGTGTCCAATATTGAATATATACTTAACCGAATGAAAATAAATAATATGAATTTTAATGCATAAAAAATATTAAAATTAGATTATTAATATTAACGAGATAAAAAAAAGAAGGAAGATATAGAATGTCGGGTTAGGAAAATTAAGTGGAATTCTAGTTGGCATATTTATGTTTTTTTACAAAAGTACTTTTTGAATGACGTTATTTTTATAATTACTTTTGTGAAAGCATTACCAATAAGAATACTCAAGCAATAGAACAATAAAGCAAGATATCAAAGCAGGTAAATAGATATAAGATTTATAGTGGTTTGGAGATAACTCCTGTGTCTATTCTTTCTGAACACGTTGGGGATTCCACTAAGAAAATTGTACGGGCTTTATTACACGTCTTCTTCTTCGTCTACTTCGACTTCATCACTTTACAATATAGACGCACTAAACTCTACAACTTCTTGTATGAGCTGAGTTTGGGGTTTATTTCTCCAACTAGTGAGAGGTTCCTACAAAGATTAGCTTAAGATTTGTAAGGTAGGACCTACTCGATCCAAGCTTAGAATATGGTTGTTAGCTTATATTTAAAGGAATTATTAGGCTTTAAGATAAGAACACAACTATGACTAGAGTTTCTATAAAGAGAGCAAGAATGCTTGAACACTTGAAACTTTTGGATATGGCTAGTGTGAATTCCTGTAACCTTGTTTGGAGCAAGACTCTTGGTATTTATATTCATACTATAATATAGATCCGTTAGAAAGAAATCTACAAAGTAGGCAGCTAGGGTTGAGGAATCAATCTCAAGATGTTTGAATTAAAGTTGTTCAAACGGCGTTTGTCGTCTCTAGTGCCAGTCTGGGCAACTATCCTCATAACAGTACCCTTTATCGATGTCTCAATTTCATTAGTCGAGAGAGATCTAATGGTTAACTCTAAATTAACTTGGGATAATACCTCGTATAAGGGCCGAGCTTGCGCTCGTGAACCAAATGGCTAGGACAATCGGTAAACGATATTGACTGACACATGTCAATGACTCAAAATAGCAGCGGCCAGTGATCATACTGATGTTGTCAGTGACTGCATGGTACATTCAACTTTCTCCCCATCTCTGGTCAGGAATGATCTGTTTATCAGGCGGCGACAACGGTCAGGAACAAAATAAAAACAACGCGACATCCTAAAATTTTAGTCGCCAAATTTTGATAGCTATACAATCGACTTGGTTCATCATCAGTTAGGATTTTGAAATTTTAATCAAAACCTTATTATTAAAATTATATCTCAAAACACTTTACTTTTTATTCTTACTTATTCTTGTCATTTGAATCGGCCATTTTCAAATACATCTTAAAGATTTCTCTCATCAAAATCTGGTTTCAAGTGCATCACGTTTTTTACATCATCTGAAACCTATCTCGTCAACTAATAACTTACTTGAGATATTCTCTTCCGTCAAGATGGCTCAAGCAACACTGGTTATAGCAGCCAGTGTCTTATGCTCAACTTGCAAGGAGCATTCATGAGCTAGCAGCCACCTCCGATCAAGTATTTTGCTATTTGCAGTTTTTCTTTATTGATTTATGATACGTCTTTGATGCTTGTAGTTAAACTTATCTCCAATTTCCTCTTTCTTGTATATTTGTAGAGAAGTTCACAGAGGCAACTGATACACCATGTATTTCTAAAGCTTGCTGTGTACAACTCTGTTGACCCTTCTTTGGCCCCATCACTTCTATTGGTAATGATTTTCCCACAGTGAATATTTTTTGTGTTTATTTATGTTCATAAGACCAAGATGGCTCAAGCAACACGTAGTTGGTTTTGGCTATTTGATTAGTCATTGCTATTAAGCAGAGCTTCCCAACTCTTATTTCTCAAATTGGTTTAGATAGGAAACATTTAGTTTGTTTGGTGTGAGGAATCCTAAATGCGGACGGTGCTGTTTGAAGCAATGTTAGTGGAGGTTATGTCGATATAAGAGTTGGATTTGAGGGGTGGTGTTCCTAGATCTGATTGTGATTTACATCATTATCAATCCCAGATCTGATTCTGAATTTCCTTTATTATCAATGGTCTTGTATATTTTTTCATCAATTGTCAATTCTTGATACTGCTTCAGTTTAGGCAGTATATAATTTATAAAGCCACTATGAAGTAAGGGAAATACTTTAAGATAGCAGTGACTTGTTTTCTTTTAGTGACGCAGCTCATTCTACTGGATGACGACTTCGCCACAATAGATGCTTGGTACTAAGAATTATTTATATGAAAATGTGGATGTAGAAATAAGCAAGTTATGGTATCTTTAGTATCTTGAGTCCTCAAGGTTCATTGCTTTCTTTATTTCTCTTGAAGGCTCTTACTTACTTATGCTCCGAAATCCTATCCAAGTTGTATGAAGCTTGTAGCTACAGCTGGTCTTCCTATACACTGATGAATATTGTGTTCCTTCCCATGCTTGCTTTTACATATTGCTGTTTTGAGTGATACCTTGACCCCATACTCATAAACAAGTTTCTGATTGCCAGGTTGGTGAACTGAAGAAAGATTCCTTTCTTCTACAGCCTACAATGTTTTCCTTTTTACTGAGAATGCTATTCTAATGGAGGAGTTGGAATGACCTTTCCGTACTACGCAGCTAATTTTGGTTGCTATATTTAATATCAATCATGATTCTAATTAATGGAACTGTATGTTGTCTTCATTATCTACAATCTATCTGCACGCTATACTAAAAGTGGTTTGATCCTTTTAGTCTCCGTGTATTTTGTTTATTGTAAATGCAACATGTTCGAGAGAATAATATGTCATGTACATTATGGGGTTGGGATCACCTGTCCTAGTTTTTGGTGTCCCAACTCTATCCCATCCCAAAACGTCGCCGTTTCATAACTGAATTAAAAGAGTTTTTTTTTTTTGTTAATTAATTTGTCTTCACCTCAAATTCAATCGGCTCCGCTAAAAAAGCTTTAAGCTTCTCTCCTCTTCCATTTTCTCCTCTCACCAAGCCAAGACAAACCCACACTCTCCTCTACTTCAATAATTTCTAATCTTTTGACTCGTCCTGTATCGGATTGAGCGCGACCATGTATTTATTGCTCATCTCTAGCGATGGAGGAGATTCTATGTTATCGCAGCCGTCGAGGGAGCCCGGCTTTGGCGGCTGGGAAACGAATTTTGATGAGTTGGATTTGTAGGCCGGCTGCGGCGGTGCGTTGGATGGTTGGGTTGTAGTGTTTGATGTTAACTAGAGTGGTGTGTGTGAGCAATTTTGCGATGTCCGTGATGGGGGCTCATGTGGTCCGGACACCATCGGGAACAACACGTAGTGGAGGGGTTGGGATTCATCGACCATGCTTATTGATTGGTTCAAAATTTAATTTGAAGGTGTTAGGAAAGACGATGTGTTTTGGGTGATTAAAAAAAAACTCTTTCAATTAGTTGTGGAATGGAGGGGATTCTGTCCCAAAAAAATCGTGAAAATCACGCTCCGCCACGCGTGTTTGGTGGGCCACCTTTTTATAATAAATCGACATATATCCTCACCTTATTGGTGGACATGTAGTGGTCCACCCAATGGAGTAGAAGATTCCCACTCGTAGAACGGCTACATTTTGGATTTGGGACAAGGTTGGAACACCAAAAACTTAGACAGATGAGGTGATCCAAACCCGTATATTATAAAAGTAAAAAGTGATCAGTTGCAATAGTAAGCGCCGGATTCGGGAAGATTAGTTGCAATAGTGATCAGTTTAAAATTTGATTGCCGTTCGTGAATTTTACAAGTATATGCCAAATAACCAAACTGTTATTTTAGTTTTAGAAATTCTTAAACTAATTGGTTCAGAGTACCCTAAGATTACAGTCTAATTATAATAATTGTTCAAAGACATGTCTTCTT
This sequence comes from Lavandula angustifolia, assembly GCA_028984105.1. Classification (NCBI taxonomy): domain Eukaryota; kingdom Viridiplantae; phylum Streptophyta; class Magnoliopsida; order Lamiales; family Lamiaceae; genus Lavandula; species Lavandula angustifolia. The sequence goes on along the minus strand of CM054816.1, from coordinate 20,936,936 downwards.
CAACCATCACAACTCTTCAAAATAAAAATATTTTTTTAGAATTTCAAAAGTAAGACAATTGGATTTTCCAGCAATAAGGTTAAACATGCCACAGCTAACATAAAGTATTTTGCTAGTATAATTTGCAGATTGTTCACTTCAACATCAACAGGTGCTAAGAAACTAATTCGAGTTTTTAAAAAAAGATAAAACTGAAATAGATGGAATGGGAGAAAAGTGAAATGAAGATTGTAACGGTTGTTGAACAAGAAAAGACAGCGAATGCAATCAAACTCCAAGGAAGATAGAGTAGAGCTAGACGGACATGGCCATTATCTGACGAGCAAGAGCAGGATCTTGTTGCAGAAGCTCCCGCAGGTTGGTCTCCACCTCGGCCATCTGCTTTTCCAAGTACTCCTTTGAGGTCTGTAAAATGAGAACACTGCATTTCAGCTCTGTGACAGTTTAGTATCCCTTTTTAATCAACATATTTGTATCCTATGAGTATGAAGATAGATTCCTTAACTAAAGGAATCAAGAGCACTGGACATTGAATATCCCAATTCAACAACTAGTATTTGAGGTCAGGAGCAATTCCTTTGCAGTATGAATATCTAGCCAGTAAATACTAGTATTATATCATCATATAATGTTCTGTCATTTCTGGACTTAAATCGTTGGAGTTAACATTGTTGATAAATCCAAGGTTTAATCATACCTGCAAAGAGGAAATAGCAGCTTCACTATCCCTAAGCTTTCCTTCTTGTTCTTCCATCAGAGTTGATTTTGGCTCCAAAACGAACCTGTCCACATTATCTTACTTTTTAAGGATACTCACAATTTTACTCTCTACAACTATTGCAGAAATAAGCACATGTAAGCAGAACGCAAAATACTTTAAAAACTCACGTTCTTCCGATAGATTTGTAAGTATTTGTATCGTCAGATAGTTGCTTGAGCTCCTCCAAAGTCAAGTAAGCTCTTTTCTTCTCCCCTTCTTTACTTCGCAGCTGATTCTGAACCTGAACAAAAATTAAAGAAACAACTGTTGTTCTTGAACCTAAACAAAATAATTACAATCATCCCTGAACTCACCTGCTTCAATTTTCCAGTAGTCTCAATCATCCGACCTTGAATTTCAATAAATGCCTAAAACCAAAACCAAAACCAAAACAAAAACAAAAATAACAAAATAAATATATTTTATCTGAAAAGTTATATTTTGGGATTTGATTCAGGACGAGATCAACTGCTTACACTTCTGTTTGCTTCATCTGCCATTCTTTTCAGCTTGTTAATCTTAGTCAAATCTCTGAATAAGCTTCAAAATAATTGAATAAGGGATCACATTCCATTGCTAATTACACTTTTGGAAATTGGAAACTAAAATAACAAGAAATAGGGATTACCAGGCCCGGCCCTGAGGGCAGGCGAGCATGGGCGACTGCCCCGGGCCCCAAAATATCGGGGGTCTCTAATTTATTTTTTTAGATAGTAATAATTTAGGGTTGTAGGTCGGTTCGGGTAAGTATAACTGATACCAGTTATCGGTTAACCGAAGTCAGAAAATGCATCCCAAAGCTGATACCCTTTCCGTTCTCGGTTAGAAGGTTATACCATAAAAACCGAAAATAATGTCTGTGATCAGACTCTAATTCTAAAGCTTCATTGAACTGATTAACATCCATTCCAATAAAGAATTACATTCATCATTCATAAATCTTGATTCTTTTATGCGTTCTTCCAACATTAATCCTAAACTAATATCCCCCAAAGTGTTTTCTATTTTAGCAATTTTACAAAAATATCTTAACCTAATTCACATGATTTCTCCGGTTCTCCCTATTCCTTCAATTTCCTATTAGATATACTCATATACAGATAAAAAAACTTTAAATTTGATAGAATCATAGAAATTGACAATTTGCCACAATAAATCAAGAAACAAAAATTGGAGTTATACAGAAAGAAAATCCACCTTCCGTACGGCAGCAAGGGGAAGAAGATGATGATGTAATCGGCGCCCTATTCTAATTTGAGTAATTTCCGACTTACACTAGCCGGCGCCGAGAAGGCGGGGGGAAGGCTGAGGGCGACTTACTGCTTACGGCGTAGCGGAGGGGTCAGGGGAGGAAGGCCAGTAGGCGGTGATGGCGTGCCGCGTACGCGGGGAGGGTGGTGGAGGGGCCGCGGTTCCGGGTGCTGGGCGGAAGATGGAAATCGGGAAGGGGAAGGGGAAGGGGACGGCTACGGGTGGTTGAGATTGAGGAGCGGAATATGTGCCCTAAAATTATTTTTGATCACATTTAGATATAGGGGTGCAACGGTTTGGTTCGGTTCGGTTTCTTATGTATTTTAAGAACTGAATTAAACACATAAAAATGGTTCGGTTCAGTTTATCGGTTCACTTTTTTATTTTTTATTTATTTTTTAAATTCTAAATAATGTAAGAATAATAGTTTATAGGATGTCACTCGTTTCAAACTCATAAGTATAGAGTTGTTACTCATTTCGCTTCTTTTGTATAGATTAGAATTGATATTAACTTAAATCTAATATCTAAATATAATAACATTCTCATATAAGAAAGACAAATATTAAATTAAAAAATTAAAAAATAAGATATTTGTTCGGTTCGGTTCGAACCGTTCAAAAATTCTTGAAACCGCGAATCGAACCGAATGTAAACGGTACCTAAAAAAATAAATCGAACCAAACCGTGAAGCCGAACCGAACCACATTTTTCGATTTGGTTCGGTTCGGTTTGATCGGTTTCGTGGTTCGGAGCGAAACCACTTACACCCCTATTTAGACAGCACTAAAATGATATTACTATTATTATTAGGTCAAAAATTTTATTTTTATATTATTATTTATAATTCACTTAAAATATGGTCTTTTAGTTAATATTTTTTTATTTAAAAATAATTTACATATAGAACTTCAAGTGCCCCACAACTTCTACAAGAAACTCAATTGATTGTTTAAAAAGTAAGTCGATTAGTTGTTAGTTTTTTATTCTTGCACAATTATCTTCTTCTCAATAGTTCATATTGTAAATTGATCAAAATAAATATATTTAATTAATTACTCTCTTCGTCCCGCTATTAGCATCTTATTTCTTTTCGGCACAGTTATTAAAATAGTAGATGGTAAAGTATGACAAAGAAATAGTTGATAAAGTAGAAGAGAGAATAAAAGTAAAATAATGATGAAGTAAATGATAAAGTAGGAGAGAGAAGATGATAAAGCAGAAGATAACATATTAAAATTTACTAAATTTGGAATGGGCCACTTTTAGCGTGACGTTTTAATTAAGAAAATGAACCGCTTTTAGCGAGACGAATGAAGTATCTTATAAGGACAAATAGTCGCTTCCATGTGTAAGGGAGAGAGATAATCATTTTTGTTGCAAACACAAATCACAAGATAAAGTAATATTTATATATTCCACATTAATCATCAAAGCATAATGTATTCATTCTCATCTTATCTTATCTTATACTCCCTCCGTCCCGCTAATTCTGTCTCAGTTGACTTCGGCACAGAGATTAAGAAATTTTCAGTTTAGTGTGTATTTTATGAGTTTTAATTGTATAAAGAAAATGACACAGTTTTCGAAGAGTGGTTGGTGGAAAGAAATGAGAATTATCCAAATTTTTGCAAGGCTAGTAAAAGCAATCGATTTTTATTTTTTATATTTTTTTTATATTGTATTTGAAGAAATAATCTAAAGTTTTCAAAAAGATAAAACTCATAATTTTCTGAGTTCGGAGCGGAACATAATCGAGTGGGAGATAGATTTTTGAAGAGAGAGAGAGTATAAGAATGTGGGGGTTGAGTAGTGAGTAAGGGGGACCCACTTCATTTTATGTTTAAAAGTAATTTTTACTATTTTAGGAAAGAGAACAGTAATAGCGGGACAGCCCGATTAGGCAAGTAGGATAGTAATAGCGGGACGGAGGGAGTATATTATTAAAGGAGCAGACCATTTTTTCATGTTCATTCGGTCACATCGTATGCCCCCACCTCACACAAATATTGTTCGGTTAAACAATACGCACACAAATACATACATACTTTTGTATACGATTTTCGATATCTGTCGCACTCTTACGCGCCTCCAACTCCTCGATCTCGATGTCGAAACCACGCGCTTGCTTCCTCCCGCCACAAGTAGATTTTGCCCCAAGTTTCCTCCATCTTCTCTTCTCCTTTTCAATTCAAGCTACAGGGATGTTGAATTTCTATTCCGTATACTTGCTCCCGCCGCAAGTAGATTTTGCCCCAAGTTTCCTCCATCTTCTCTTCTTCTCCTTTTCAATTCAAGCTACAGGGATGTTGAATTTCTATTCCGTATAGGTTACTGTTTTCGTCCTCGTCTGTCTTTGCCCATACCTCCTCCTATTCTGCGTTGAATTTTAGGTACGCTTATACTGTTTTCATTGTGGATGCCGTAATATAGTTGGTGTACCTTTAATCGGACCTTCAATCGGAAATCTGGTCCTCTTCATTTTGAAAAAATTGGTTGTCAATACGGTTGCGTTCATTATAATAAGATAAGATTCAGTTTTCTTTCATTGGTTTGTGTATTTCATTCATATCGACTTCGAAATTGCAATGGCCACATAGTGGTGTTTGGTTCGCAATCTTGACGGAAACGCGTGTAAATCTACTGGCCTCAAACTCCGTCTTCTGCATTTCTACGAATCCCTTTCGTTCAATAAGAAGGATGTACAGTTTCTCGAAACCGTATGGCACGATGCAGGGGTACGTTTGTTTTACTACTGGATGCTTTTCTTCTTCTTTTTTTATTATTATTATATGTTCAGCTACTTGGTTTCTTGTATTTTTCGAAATAGCTTGAAATTCTTGCAAGGTTCACGGAGTGGAAGTATTTTGTGTTTTATTTTCGTTCTATCTATTCTTATGGTTATGATTTTCAAGTTTCGGCTGACAGTTTCTGTTCGTTTTTTTTTTGTTTTTCATGTTTTCCAATCTTATCTCGTATCATCTCGTCTCATCTGATCTGATCTGATTAGCTTTATGTTTGTAATCCTATATATGATATATTTCTTTATGCCTAAACCTTATCAGCATCGGGGTTGCTTGGAAAAAGATTCAAATTTCAATGACCTTTATATATAGACTTCTATGGACTTAAATATATTATTATCATTAGCCTTATTATGTTTGTAATCATGTATGTGGATATTGCTTTTTGCCTAAACCAAACACCGTACTGGTTTCATGGAATGAGATTAAAATTTCGGTGTCCTCTGTGCTTTGTTGTTGTGACCTTTATACTATCATGGTTGTGGACTGTGTGTGAATATTTTTGTGTTCATAGTGTGTGGTTTGTTTGGATTAGAAACCAAGTTATGTAGAACAATGTGGCAGTTAATAGAATACTATTTTTTTTGTTGTTTAGTAGGTGTTGTTGAACTAGATTTTCCTTATGTCCAACAACTCCATATATCTGTTACAATACTCTGTTGTTGGTTGCTTAGGAAGTGTGTATACATTTATACCAGTCTACTATCTAGCTATTATTATTAGTGCAGTTTTTGGCCGTTGAATTTTTCTTATGTAGAACAATTGCATTGCATCATGGAATACATATAATTATTTGATTTTTTTAGGAGGTATGTATACATTTTTTGTATAATATATAAATGTATTATTATCATTAGCCTTATGTTTGTAATCCTGTCTGTGGATATTGTTTTTTGCCTAAACCAAACACCGTACTGGTTTCATGGAATGAGATTAAAATTTCGATGTCCTCTGTGCTTTACTTTATGCTATCATGGTTGTGGACTGTGTGTGTGAATATTTTTGTGTTCATAGTGTGTGGTTTGTTTGGATTAGAAACCAAGTTATGTAGAACAATGTGGCAGTTAATAGAATACTGTTTGTTTTGTTGTTTAGGAGGTGTTGTTGAATTAGATTTTCCTTATGTCCAACAACTCCATATATCTGTTACAATACTCTGTTGTTGGTTGCTTAGTAAGTGTATATACATTTATACCAGTCTACTATCTAGCTATTATTATTAGTGCAGTTTTTGCCCGTTGATTTTTTCTTATGTAGAACAATTGCATTGCATCATGGAATACATAATTGTGTGATTTTGTTAGGAGGTATGTATACATTTTTTGTATAATATATAGGTATGTATACATTTTTACTATAATATATATTAATGTTGTTTGGTTGTTTCGGGGTTTTGTGTTTAGGAGGATCGTATTCACGCGACTATTCTGAAAAACAGCATACATGTATTTAATGATGATTTGGAGGTAGGTGAAATATATGGATTAAAGGATTTCCGGGTAGCTATGAATGCTGGAAAGTACAGGATTACGACTTGTAAGTTCAAGCTTGTTATTTATGAGACTACTCAGCTGCGCCTGATTCTTGTTCCAAATTTTCCAAATAGGCATTTCTGGTTTGAGTCTTTTGATATTTTACTTCAGTTGGATGATGTTGAGTCCCTTGCTTTAGTGGGTGAGGTTTTTTTCTGAGTTTATGTTTATATTTGTTTTTGTAGACTTGTGAAATAATGTGATTCTATTTTATTCGTGCTTACATATGGATTTGTAGATGTCATTGGTGTATTGGTGGAGGTTGGTGATGTGCTGCTGCAAACCACGAGTAGTGGTGTTGAGAAAAAAAGATTGATTTTGTCCTTCAGGATACTGAGTATTATTTTTCATTGTATTCTGTAACTTTTGTTTCCTGCATATTGTTCGTAGGGATTTCCAAATTTTATTATCTTTTGGTTTGTTTTGTTGTTGCGGAGGTAGGAAATTGCCCTGTACTTTCTGGGATGATTTTGCTGTTTATTTTCAGAATGAATTTGTGAAGCAAGTTGTGGAGCCTGTTGTTGTGATTGTACAGCTCTGTAAGCCAAATATTTATTTAGGTATGGCTTTATATTTTTTTGAAATAACATATTTACGTCTATGGGGTATTTAATTTGTAAAGTCTTTTTTTTTTACATTCTTTTGGTTGTTTGTAGCTTCAAGGAAAGTCAGTAATGTGTTGCATGCCACGAAGTTGTTTCTAGGTTCTGATCTTGTAGAGGTGGAGGATTTTCGTATGAGGTTTGTTGCTGGTCATTGTTGCTTTGTTAAACCTTATTATTTGTTATGTATGTTTGTTCTATTTATATATATATATATATATATATATATATATATATATATATATATATATATATATATATATATATATATATATATATATATATATTTATCTTGGGTTAGGTATGTGGCCAAGTTTGGTGTTGCTAGTGCTGTTTCTGTTGGTTTCTCTCAAGGAACATCCCGATCTTCTACTGAACAATATGTTGACGGTGTCAGTGTTAGGAAGACGGTTATTCACTTATTTGATGATGATGGGGTGCGTGTTGTGTATTTTGTGTTTTTGGGGGGTTTTGTCTATGTTGATTTCAGTTGTATTTCATTTAGTTTCTTTGGTTGCTTTGTAGGATAAGTTTTGTTGGATTAGTGCTGTTATACTGTCTGTAGATTTCAAAAATGGTTGGAATTACGTTTCGTGTTCCAAATGTCGGAGGAAGATGGATGAATCTGATGCTCGTTTTTTTTGCTAGAAGTGTAAGTCTGGTGGTGTTTCTCCTGTGTTGAGGTCAGTTGTCTTTAAATGTATGCTTATTTATTTTGAAGTTTGTGAGTGGTGTACTTACTATTGTGTATTCATTTGGGTGTAGGTATCGCTTGAAAATTCGTGTTAGCGATGGAACTGGTGAGGTTATTTTGATGCTTTGGGATAGAGAATGTGTTGATGTGATTGGGAAGTCTCTTGAGGACTTGAAGAAAGAATTGGTATTTTACTTGTATTGTTTTTTACCTTTCATTTTTGTTTGTGTCTCCAGTTTGGAGGTTCTAATTCTAATTTATTCTTACAGGTGCATGATGAATTGTGTACTGAAACAGTTGAGCGATCTGTTTTGAATCGTGAATTTCTATTTTGTATTCAGTTACGAACTGAAAAGGGTTACAATTTCAATGGGGCCTATACAGTTACTAGAGTATGTGCTGCTGTGGGAGTTCCTGCTAATTGTGTTGAGAGTCAGGTATTTGTTCTCAAATTGGAATTTCAGTTAGCCAACTTCTGTTGTGAGGGTTAGCCAACTTGGTTTTGTTGCCGCACCCGTGCGTTGCAAGGGTTAGCCAAATTTGTTCTCAAATTGGAATTTCAGTGTTTCATAATAATTGGAATTTCAGTTAGCCAACTTGGTTTTGTTGATTAACATTTTTTTATTTATGTTTTAGGAGTCCAATTCTGTTGCGAGGGTTTTTGATAGCTCCATTTGTGGTTCTATAAGGGATGTCGGTGGTACTCCGATTAGTTCGCGATCCTCGGTTCAACATATAGGTGTTGTTATTTCTGACTTTGGATGCCACCTCACTAAAACTCCAGTAAGTGTTTCTCAGATTGCTGATGGGAAGTTGTCCTCTGATTTTGGTCTATGCGATGAGCGTGGCGGTAATATGTTGTCATCTCTTGAGCTTGTGTGTGCTGGTCTGTCTGAATCTGATTGCCATGTTATTGATAATCCAGTTGGTGTCATCCAGTTGCCTGATGGGGGGTCGGTTTCTGGTTGTGATGGTGCGGATGTGTGTCGTGGTGATGTATTGTTTGGTAGCAATGTTAGGAAGTGCTTGGAGGATGAATTTGAAAAGAAGGTAGGTTCCAGTATGTTGGGTGATGATTCAGTTCCCAACAACAACACAAAATGTTGGGAGATGACTCAGTCTTCTCAGTTGAGAACTAACTCAATAGCCTTGTGCTCTAAAAACTTACTGAAGATTTGAAGATCCCAAAACCCTATCTTGATTGATGAACCATTCTGTTGTAACCTGTTCTGTCTCTGAGGTTTCAGACTCAGTAGACACTCTGCATCTGGTTCAGGCGCTCAGTTGATTACATACCTCAGCACCAGAAGTAGAAGACTCAGTGATACTAGACTCAGTAGGAGCAGTATACTGAAAGGAGTCAGTGGAACTGAACTCAGCAGGAGTAGTTCACTGAACTCAGAGCTGATCTTCAGTAGAGCCGACTCAGCAGGAGCATGCTACTGAATCAGAGATCAGACTCAGCAACGGCCAGACAGTCTTCTGACTGTCAGATTCTCTAAAAGTCAAATCAGCAGAGTCAATATGAGGAAGAGAGAAGTCAGCTTCAGATCTCCTTGAAGTCTGTTCTGTCTCAACCACTTTTTGAACCTCGACCAATGACAAGCAGCCACATGTCCTATATCTGTTAAAGCTGCAAGTCAACAACTTTCCAGAAATGGAGGGAAAGGACACTGCTACCATACTTCGAAAGAGCCGTTAGCTACCCAAAAGAGAGAGACAAAGGATCGTCGTCTCCAACGGATCTATCATAATCTCTGTTCTATAAATAGAGGGATGAAATCAAATTGAAGCTCACGAGACCAACGAGAGAACAAGTAGACACACGAACTCAGAGCATTCAAAAGAGCAACTCGAAAAAGCCTAAGTCTTCCGCAAGTAATTCAAAGAGACAATCTCCGGCGAAAGACTACATTTCTGCTCATAGGGAACCAAGCTGAATTAGAATTATATAGCCTCTAGTATCTGAACGACTGAACACGAACCCAAAGCTTATACTCAGTTGTTCGTCGCTCTAGAAGCCACATTTTTTGTTCCCTATCCCTCTAACCTAAGCCCAACCGCATAAATCCATAGCTTAGACGAAGGAGTTCACTTCTGAACTAATCCTTATTGTAAAAGACTCCTTCAATGTTGGAGAGTTTTTCAAATACTTAGTTTGATACCTTGTAAACTGAGACTTGCTCAGTATAAATCTCCAGACCAGTGTTTGTCCAGTATACAAACCGACTGAGACTATCTCAATATAATATATAGCCTCTTGATCTTTTGGGACAGTGGACGTAGGATTGTTAGATCCGAACCACTTTAAAAATCGATGTGTTCTATGTTCTTTATTTTACCGTTGCATTGATTTACTGTGCATACTAAAAATATATCTTTCAAATCATTCAACTGAGTTTCAGCAAACTTAATCGACTGCACTAATCTACTGAAACTATTTTTGACAAAAAAGTTTTCCTAACTCAACTGAATTTGGGCCTACACATTTCCGCACTACTGAACTCTAGCTGATTAGTACTGAATTCTGACTCCAGTTAGCTAGCAGGCCTCAGTAGAGTCAGTCACTCTGCCACGCGATTCAGAACAGTTTATCTGGTCTGCTGAACCTGTTCAGTACGATACTCTCCTGAAAAGGACTGCTCGCGTTTTAAGTTGAGAAATTGGTTTTCATGTGTATTCACCCCCCCCCCTCTACACCTGAACGTACTCTCGCGACCAACAATTGGTATTAGAGCGGGAGTTCTTTAAGACTCTTGTTATTCTGAAATTGGTCTACTTGAACGGATCCGGAAAACGTTTTCACTGCATATCATTCTTTATTCATATCATTATCTATCATGTCTGATATGTCAGGAATCAGGATGGTACCCATGTTCTCAGTAGAGAACTATGGTGTATGGCGGGTCAGAATGGAGGCACATCTGACCTCTCTCCACGATAGCATGACAGAGGTTCTGGAGGATGGACCTATTGTTCCTATGGTCGATAGCGTCGTAGCTCAGGATCCAGCACAAGGAGGAGGGATGGTGACCAGGAAGAAGATTCCTAAAGACAGAAGTCTCTTCACCCCTGAGGAGAAGAAACTTCACAACTTAGACCGCGTCGCCAGAAACGCCATACTGACCACTCTGAGCGATTCTTATCTCGGAAGAGTTCAGGACTACAAGTCCGCGAAAGTACTCTAGGATGCTCTAGCGCTACTGAGTCGGGGGACTCAGAAGATCAAAGTGAACAAACTCGCGCTGGAACTTCAGAAGCTGGAGAGATTGTCTCTCATGCCTGGTGACACCATTGAAGATCTCAACGTCAGATTTACGGATCTGATGAACTCTATCAACGGGCTGGGAAAGATATTCTCCAATCGAGAGATGAATCTCGAGATTTTGAGGGCACTGCCAGACGGTCACTGGACTCCCTTTGCTACTTTATTGCGTCATTCTGATTTAGATATTGTTACTCCTGACCATATCTTTTCAGAACTTAAAGCGGAGGAGTTCAAGTTTGGCTTACCTCAAAGGAAGCAGCGAGCTGAAGCTGACACCCAAGTCGACCATACCTTTAAAGCATCAGTCAACACAGCAGCTCCGACGTCTAGCAAGGTTGAACCTTCACTCAGTGACATACAAGAAGGAAATCTAGCCAAGAAGTACGCGCTGCTTGCCGTGAAGTATCAGAAGGAAAAGGAGAGGCGCAGAAAGCTCTCAAGAGTCGTCAGAGACTCTAAGGGTAAGAATGAATATACACCTAAGCGCACTCCTGACTCGCATACTTCTGAATGCAAGAAACAGGATGACTCAGCTCAGTCGAAAGACAGCGAGAGAGAAGAAAGAGTCACAACCTGTTATAACTGTAAGAAGCCAGGACACTATCAGCATGACTGTCCTGAGCTCAGCACTGCTGAAAGAGCAGCACGCAAAGTAAGAAGGGAGAAGTTCATCAAGAAGCGACAAGCATACATTGCCGGTGAACTCTCAGATGACTCAGATGAAGTCGATTCCTTCATGGATTCATCAGACGATGAAGCAGCTTTCATGGCCATAGAGCTTGAAGCTGAAGAAGACGCTGAAAAGTGTCTCATGGCAGGAGAAGAGGATGAGGTAAACTAACATGCATCACTTAACTCCTCTTCACACTGCACACACGACACTATTTCAGGTGCAGATGAGAATCTAGACGTCGCGATCGCATACGAAGAACTACTCGACGAGCAGATTCAGATGAGTCTGCAGCTTAGTAACACTCTTCAGGAGTTGGATACCCTGAAAGTGGAGAATCAGAGACTTTCTTAGGAGAGTCAGGTTGCTACTGAGTCAGAAGGACTTGTGTTGAGACTCAGGGAGGAGATAAACTCTCTGATGGCCAAGTCTCAGCATCAAGAAGCTCAGATCTCAGTTTTGACCAAAGACTTGACTCAGAAAGATACTGAACTGAGTCTACTGAAGCAAGAATTGTCAGGACTTCAGACCGAGCATGAAATGTTGAAGAAGAGTGATGATGTCTGGAGAAACCTGATGACAGAGCGGTACATGGGCGCTGAAAAGAAGCTTGAAGCTATGCTAGCAAGCAACAAGCCCAAGCACTGTAAGGAGGGACTTGGATTCAACCATGGAGCCTCCTCATCTGCCCCCGTACGCTCAGAGAACTGGCTAGCTGATAGATTTGTTCAAGGGGAGACCATCAATGCAGACATACTGAACCCCGTAGCCAAGAACAAACAGAAGATGAAGGCACCTCATCCTAGTTATCAGCACTCTAACAAGAAGATCAGCACCAGATCACCCCAGTTCAGTCAAGGGGGAACTATCAAAGCAAAATGGGCTGATCAGTATGGACCTCCGCAGCTGACTCATCCAGCTCAGTATGGGTCATATTACTATGATCCTATAGTCAGGAGAGGATCCAAAAGTCAGAAAAAGAAGAAGAAAGCCGTACAGAAGGCAAAGGTCAGTAGTCCACCCACTCAGAAGATCAGGACTCCTGAACCTGAAAAGCCTCAGAAGTCAGCACCGACCAGTCCAGTGGTCAAATATGTTGACAAAAGTGGAAAGAAACTGTCTGAGACCACCAGGGTCGTGAGACAGATTTGGGTTTCCAAAACTAACATCTAAGGACCCGAAATAAAAAATAAAGGGTACCTAATTATAATTCTATTTTGCAGGTGCACAAGGACCCTTGGTATGTGGACAGCGGATGCTTAAGACACATGACGTACCAAAAGGACCTACTGAAGAATTATACTACTGAAGAAGGATCCCGAATTGAGTTTGGAGACAACGCAAAAGGCTATACCAGAGGCTATGAAACACTCAGCATTGGAACAACAACAGTTCCAAGAGTATCATATGTTGAAGGACTTCAGCATAACCTTCTATCTGTTAGTCAATTTTGTGATAACTCCAATAGAGTGATTTTTTACGCTGGTTTCTGTGATGTCATTGATAAATCTACAGGGAAAACAATGTTATCAGGTTCGCGCAAAAAGAATATCTATGTAGCTGACTGGAACTCACTGAACCCGAAGCTTGTTTGTTGGCGAAGAATGACCAACAGAATGGGATGGCTCTGGCACAGAAGACTCAGCCATCTCAACTTCAAGACGCTCAACAAATTAGCTAGAAACACTCTAGCAAGAGGACTGCCGAATGAAGTATTCAGCAAAGACACTAAGTGTGAAGCATGTCTGAAGGGAAAGCTAACAAGGAATCAAAATCCGCCTGTTCCATCTCCTTCCACTGATGGAATCCTTCAGCTGCTACATATGGATTTGTTCGGTCCAGTCTCTATAGTGACGATCAGAGGCAAGAAGTATGCATTAGTGGTCATTGATGACTACTCGCGCTACACATGTGTCATATTTATTGCCAACAAGTCTAACGTCAAAATAGAGTTACCAAGGCTTCTGAAAAGGCTCAGTGTCGAGAAGAACACCAAGATCATCAAGATACGTTCAGACAGAGGAACTGAGTTCCTAAATTTGATGGTGGAGGAGTTCTGCAAAGCAGAAGGCATAGAGCATGAGACGTCTGCCGCGCGCACGCCTCAACAAAATGGGGTTGCTGAGAGGAAGAATCGAACACTCAAAGAAGCAGCAAGAACCCTGCTCGCAGACTCAGGACTCCCAACCAAATTCTGGGCAGAAGCTACTGATACTGCATGTTATACTAAAAATAGATCTCTACTGACAAAGCAGCATAAGAAGACACCATATGAACTATGGAACGACAGGAAGCCTTCTTTATCTTATTTTCATATTTTTGGGTGCTCGTGCTTTATCCACAATAATGGGAAAGATCAGCTGAAGACTTTTGATAGCAAGTCAGATCAGGGAGTGTTCTTAGGATACTCCCGGGTCAACAAAGCTTTCAGAGTCTTTAACTATCGGACCCTTTGCGTGGAGGAAAGCCCTCATGTTGTTTTTAATGAGTTTGCTACTGAAGACAGGGGCAGAAACTCTAAACCTGAATCTGAGGACATCAGTAAGCAGCTACAGGATCTGAGCTTAAAAGATAAAGTTGAAAAGATCCAACTATGTTGGGATGATGAGTCAGATGAAGAAACTGAAGACAAATCTACTAAATCTCAGCCAGCAGCAGAAGTAGCTGAACAGATTGACTCTACTGAACAGAGTCAATCCCAGGTAACTCAGGTTGATGAAGAAACCCAAGTGGTAACTGAGACCCCTACTGAGAATAATAATTCAGGGGGAACTAATGATGTTCCTGAGCTAAATGCCCCTGAACCTGGTGACTCAGTAGATCATACTCTTATAACTGAATTGCTTCAATCTCAGAATAATACAACTGAAATGCCTAACTCACCTACTATCTTTGTTGAACAAATTCCAGATGAAGAGTTGAAACATCGTAGATCGTGGCTGGACGCTCACACTTCTGATTTAATTATTGAAGATCCTTCAGCAAGCGTAAAGACAAGATCCAGATTCTGTCAAGGAGAAAGCACCTTATATTCCTGCTTCTTGTCTACTGAAGAACCTCAGTCAGTTGAGGATGTACTTAAAGACGCTGATTGGATCATAACCATGTAGGAGGAGCTGAATCAGTTCACGAGAAACGAAGTTTGGGAGCTTGTTGACAGACCTCGGCATCAACATGTAATCGGAACAATATGGGTCTTCAAGAACAAGCGAGATGAACACAACATCATAGTAAGGAATAAAGCAAGGCTCATGGCAAAAGGCTACTGTCAAGCTGAAGGGATAGATTTCGACGAAACGTTCACTCCAGTTGCAAGATTGGAGGCAATCAGACTATTCCTAGCCTACGCAACACATCAGAGATTCAGAGTCTATCAAATGGATGTGAAGCTTGCTTTCCTGAACGGCGTACTGAAAGAAGAAGTCTATGTGGAACAGCCTCCCGGCTTTCAGCAGGGACATCAGGTTTATAGACTCAGAAAGGCTCTGTATGGGTTAAAACAAGCACCCAGGGCTTGGTACGATACCCTGTCTGAGTTTGTTCTTCAGAAAGGTTTTCAGAAGGGCACAGTAGACCGCACATTATTCAGCATACGATTGGAAGACGATATTTTACTTGTGCAGATCTACGTATATGACATCATCTTCGGTTCGAAGAACGTCATCATGTGTCAGCAGTTTGAGAAAATGATGAAGGACAAGTTCGAGATGTCAATAAAGGGAGAGATAACTATTTCCTCGGATTTTAAGTCAAACAATCTGAGAAGGGAACGTTCATTAATCAAGGCAAATACACTCGAGACCTCATCAAGAGATTCGGTTGCACATCTGGCAAACCAATCTAGATCCCGATGAACACGAACATGAAAATTGATCTTGATAAAGAGGGAGTATCAGTAGACCATACTGAATTTCGTGCTATAATTGGTTCTTTATTATACTTAACAGCTACTCGTCCTAACATAACTTATGTTGTAGGTGTCTGCGCTCGATTTTAGGTGAATCCGAAGCAGAGTCACATGGACTCAGCAAAGAAGATTCTCCGCTATCTCAGAGGAAGAACTGACATGGGTTTATGGTATCCAGCTGATGGTAATATTGAACTAACTGGTTATTCTGATGCTGACTATGCAGGATGTAGAATTGACCGAAAGTCAACTTCTGGAACGTGTCAGTTCCTTGGCAGTAAGCTGATCTCATGGTTTTCAAAGAAACAACATTCACTAGCGACGTCAACTACTGAAGCTGAATACATGGCTGCCGGAAGTTGCTGCGCCCAAATCCTTTGGCTGAGACAGCAGCTACGCGACAATAACGTCATTCAGAATGAAGTGCTGATCTTCTGCGACAGTACCAGTGCTATTGCAATCACTCAGAATCCTGTACTTCATACGAGATGCAAGCACGTGGACATCAGACACCACTTCATTCATGACCATGTCGAAAAGAAGGATATCAGGATGGAAAAGATCCATACTGACCATCAAAGGGCTGATATACTGACCAAGCCTCTAGCTGAAGCTAGATTCAGAGAACTTTCAGTAGAGCTATGTTGGATTATGAGTCAGTAGATGATATTCAACATTTTATTGGGTTAAAATAATATTAGGGGAAATCGTAGTGCGCATACTATGGAATTAAAGATCCCAAAACCCAGCTGATGTCAGTAGTGTAGTGTCGATAAGATTAGATGATGTAATAGGCTAGACTGTTGATTTCGTATCTTTTGTGTCTATGTCCTGTACGGGGTAAAGTGTTGGACTGATCTTCAGTAGGAAGTTACTTTTTAGAACCCCACGTCATCAGTGTAAGAGCTTGTGTTCTTAAGTCATCAGCTGATCTTCGCCTCAGTAGAAGACACCTTATCAGCTGACAGACATCAGTCGAAGAACCTTATACAAAGCTCAGTACCTTCGCAGTCTACAGCTGACTACACTCAGTAATATATCTTGTCAGCCGACTCAGACGTAGAAGACAGAGACTACATCAAGTCTATTGTATCCGACATGAAACGACCCAGCTATTAACATCACTCGAAAGTCAGGAGAATATCATACGTGGATAATTGAGAGTCAACTCCGATGAAGACTAATGTCTGACACATCTCACCTACCACAAACCTCGACCAATGAGAAGCCGTCAATGCATTATCTGCTCTGACCAACTAAAGCTACTCTCATGAACAGTATCAACAACTCTGCTACAACAATTCGAATATATGGCCGTTTTCTTTGGAAGTTTGTGACACGTGGCATCGTCCTCTCCAACGGGCAAATGTCTGGGTCACGACTATAAATAGAGAAGAAAACCCGAGCTCCACGCACGGGATATCAAGGGATAAATGCTCAAGCTTTCAAAACAACTCTAGCTCATTCAAAAGAAATCCAGCGAAGAACTTGCTCAATAGAATACATTTAGTTCTTCTCTCTAGAGATCTTTAGATCCCTCTTCTCTAGCTAAGCTCGAAAGTTCATATCTATAGCTTAGATTCTCGAAGGAGTTCACTTTTAGTGATTGTTCTTACTGTAAGAACTCCTTCTAGTTGGAGAAATTCCCCTCCCCTTCAAACCTCGGTTTGATTTGTAAAAGTCGCTAAGGACTATAACTTAGAAGGGTCTGTCCAGCGCACAGATACCTTGCTGAGGCTTGCTCAGATTAATCAACAAGACCTCCTGTTCAGCAAGACTGTGGATGTAGGATCTTGCGTATCCGAACCACGTTAAAAATTGCTTGTGTTGTTTACTGTTTTATTGCACTGTATACAAACTACTTACAAAATCATATCTTGCATAAAACGCATTCTTACAAGTGCACTAGCCAAAATGGTTTTGATTTGTGAAAATCACGTTTTCAACTGAGACGAATCTCCGGGCCCCACACCCTAATCCGCACTAAGTCTTTGACTGAGAATCAACCACTGACTAAAGTCAGTAGGAGAGCTCAGTAGTTGGCTCACTCTCTGACCCGCGATCGAAGGTTATTATCTGGCACTGTTCATCAGTTGCATCCAACAGCTCAGCTGTCCTTCGGTTTGAGAAAAGAAACAGTAGTCAGGTGTATTCACCCCCCCCCCCCTCTACACCTGACTCTCGTCTCCGGACCAACAAGCTAGGTCTGCTGGACCCTACTGACTCCAGTCAGTAAGCGGATTCAGGAGAGGATTATTCAGTAAGGGGGAATGTTCACTCTCAGTACTGAGTAAAATCAGTACGTAGAGACTCAGCAACCATCTACACGAGGTATCAGCTGACTACGATGTTCAGCTGATAGGTTTGCGTATCTCTACTCAGTAGCTAATATAATAGTTCTGTGCATTTATGAATCAGATTCAGCATCGTATTCAATGCCTTAGAAAATGTCATTTAATATTAACGATTTACATTTAATACACGACATTCTATGAAAAAGCATGCTGAACTCTGCAACGCATTAAATGCATGTCGTATCAAGTTACTTCTTTGGCTATATACAAGTGTATTTTGACTTAGGCGGCTAATATGATCATTGCCTATTTTATAAAACTTAATCCTTGTCGTCCATCTCAAAAAGCGAATTCAAACTGAACCATTGTTATTTAACTGTTTATCTTCCTTAAGATATATATACACGTTCAAATGCTTGAAACCGCCATTTCTACTCTGCTAATATCCTGCGAACCCTAGATTTTTCTGAGATACTCTCCACTTCGTTACAAAACCTATCCTTTTAAAACTGCTAAAAAAACTCTTTGGTAACTTTCAATGAACATTCAGTATCGTATGAGTTTATTTTTCGTATATTTTTGGATACTGGCTTATACTGTGTTTGCAGATTACGAAAATGATAGGAAACGTTGTATATGCTCCGGTTGATATGCAAGAGATCCTTGAGAAGGATCGAGTCTGGTGTGAACCAGTTATGGAGTTCGATTCTTGCGACTTGGACTACATGGAGGAGATCTTCTACGCCCTTCGGGAGACCGGGCTTGAAGGATTCTTGATGATGAAGCCGACGTTCTTCCTCCCGTGTCAAGTTGCTGAGGTCTATCTGAACTCAGACTCAGTAAACGGAGACATCCGAGGTCGGTTCGTCGTTCACTCAGTAGGCGACCCCTAGCGTACTGCTATTGAAGTCAAACAAATATCCATCCGAGAAGCTCTTCAGAAAAGCTTCAACTTACCAAACGAAGGATTCACCACAGTTGCATACAAGGATAACCTGATGGATGAATACCTGAGTGAATTCTGTGGGAAGCCGACGACTTTCAGAGCCGCATTTCCTAAGAATGCCATGCTCCCATAGTACCGAGCCTTAGCCTACGTCGTGACTCAGTTGTTAACGAGTCAGGCTGGCTCCTTCGATCATGTCTCTAGGCCCAAAATCCAGCTGATGATGGCCATACATGACAGAGCGAAGATAAACTGGATGGAATTCTTCCTTAAAGAATTCATGACGCAGTCAGTAAAGTTCGACAAGTCAACCAGATGGCTGAGCGTCAAAGGGAAGCTTCTGTATGGTCTGAAGCTTTCTGTGATGATCTAAGACTTCGCTGACAAGTAGTATTTTAACCTGAAGAAGGTCCGATTCCAGAACAGGGCAGCGGCCCTTCAGCAGATCGGCTCAGGGCCCGCTGATCCCAAGACCGGGACTCAGAAGACCTCCACTCCAACTAAAAAGAGGTCCCCTCCCAAATCTACTCCTAAGGCGCCGACTAAGAAGCTGAAGAAAGTCAGTGAGGTTGTGCCGGAGGCTGAGCCTGAGGCAGTTATTGCTGAGCCTCCTCTACAGCTGAGGTATGAGCCTGAGTCATCAAAGAAAACACCATCAGTGGAGAAGGCAGTCTCCGCTGAGCATGGTGAAACCGTGGACCAAGGGGTCCAAGCTGAAGATGTCCAAACCATAGAAAGCCCCTTGGACGTCCCACCACTCAGCAGCATACCATCTGCTGAGAAGCAGCCGTCTCCGATAGAAGTCGAAGACTCGGAGACAACCTCAGAATCAGAGTCGATCGGGATGGAGGCCTCAGCTCTCAAATCACGAGCCTCCCGAGAGATAGCCGAACTGATTCCGGAGATCGCCAGCCACAATGATCTGGTACTACTTAGAAGGCAGGCGAGGCTCCATATGCTGATCAGATTCCAAGAGTGGCATAACCTGAAAAGACTTATCATCCACCACTCCTGCGAGCAGCTTCATGAAGAGGAGCTGATTATCAGGGGAAGATTGGCTACTCAGAGTCATCTGACCTCGGAACCCTTGAAGACCTGAGGGCCGGGATGCTGGCTATACTGAATGATAGACAACCAGTCTTAGCATCTGGCCCCTCAGACGGGTCAGACCCCGACGGTCAGGACCCACCCCGTGATTCAGGCCCTGAGAAGCCTGATGAGGGATCTCAACTAGACAAGGATGCTCCCACATCAACTGCTGAACCGCCACTAATCATCCTTGGTCCAGGGCAGTCGGCGGCTGGTACTTCGAAGGCAGCTGAACCTTCTCAGCTCCTTCTTGAGTCTGCTTTCGAAGTAGTGCCCAGCCCGAAGAGCCGACGATCAAAGTTAGTGGCCAGGGCGCTAAGGAATCAAGGTACACAGAACCGTCTACTCGCCCGCACCGTCCACAAAACGTGGAGGCAAACCACTGAAGCTCAAAGTGCAGCACTCCAGGGACTCAGAACTACAATTCAGACATCCCCAGTCCCTGACTTCTCCAGCATTCTGGACGATGGCACTTGCGGCACGAAAAGCGACCTTCCGGGAACACCGAAGACGATTTAGGCTGGCCAGGCTAAATTGCTCGAAGACTATAAGGCCGCACAGACAGCACATACTGAATCCGTCACCGCTATCTCTCAAGCCCCAGATCTCAAACTCAGTCTATTCAGAAGGCGATTGAAGAGAAAGTGGAGAAACAGCTGAAAGAGTTCCAGACAACAGCCGATGCCTCCCACAAGAAGTACAGTGCTCAGCTCATTGATGAGAGGAACGAGCTGCATGAGAAGCTGACTAAGCTGCACAATTCACTAGACGATCTATCTGAAGCTTACAAAAGCCTGGACAGAAAGGTGTCAGTTCCACCCCCTACCCGATTTGCTGATGCCAAAAAGGGGGAAGGAATAATAGAAAAAGGAGCTAAGGAACTGATACTGAAAGCTTCGAAGAGAGCAAGGTCAGTGGCAGGGGCGACTCAGACTCAGTCATCTACCCCCACTGGACCTACTCAGACTGGTGAGGCCCAGGGTGTCTCAGCAGCAGGCGATGTAGGGTCTGCTGAGACTGGCCCAAGCGGCTCAAGAGCCAAGGAAGTCGCGACTCAAGCAACCCAGACACCCTCTGATATTATCAAAGAGGTTGCTGAGTACGCTGATGAGGAGTCAGAAGAGGAAGAAGCTCCTCTACCTCCTCCAGTTGCCGGGAAAGGCAAGAAGGTTCTGAAGTTTCCTACCCCTCCCTCCAAGAAGAAAGGACCCTGGAGGTTTATTACTCCGGAGGAGGAAGCTCAGATAGCTGCCGACGAGAAGTTGGCAAGAGAAATAGCTAAAGCTGAAGCTGCGAACAAGCCTAAGAAGAAGCCTACTAAAGGCAAGACAAAGTCTCCAGCTGAAGGCAAAAAGACTGGACCTCTGACAAAGAGAAGGAGAAGGAGCAACAGCAGCAGTAGACTACTGGGCAGCAGGGAACATCTAAGGAAAAATCTTCCACACTTGCTGACTCAGAAGAAGAACAGCCTCACAAGCTCTCCTATGTTGCCTTGAAGGAACAAGAGCTTGAAATGGAAGAGATATGGGCTCAGATGGAGAGGTAGTTGTACAGAGGAGAAGAGGCCAGATAGATTGAAGCAGCCAGAGAGAAGATAAGGCTTGCAGACCTTGAAGCTCTTAGGCTGAAAGCTGAACAAGAAGCGAGTCATAGGATTCCTGAGAAAGCTGACATTCCATACAGATACAGGAAGTTCAGGAAGCTTACTGATCTCAAGATCCATAGATGGCCAAGAGTTGATGAGTGGATGCCGTGGGAAGTTACTCAGAGGTGGGAGTCGCTGAAGGCTGAATTTATCAAGAGAAACTATTTCTGGAGGTTCTGGGCTGAAAAGCACAAATCAGTAGCCTTTGCTGAATGGGTCATGAGAGCAGACTTAGAAATGTATACCAGACTTTAGAAGGCTGTCAAGGACAAAGTTGATGTTAGAGTACCTGCCCCCAGAATCTTGCCACCCCCACTGAGATTAGACGGCTCTGTTCATTTTGGAGTGATTGAGAAGGAAGTGAAGGACGCTGTTGAAGCCAAATTCTTAGATGAAGAAGACCCAGCTGACTTCGTTGAGATACTGAAGCTGAGGAAGGTCACTTACCGGATGTATGGACTGCCTCTTCCTGAAACCCAATCAAAGGACTTCAAAGACAGGATTAAGCGGTTCAGATGACTATCTTGCTTCTGTATCTCCTTGTATCTTCTTTTGCTCTTCTTAGTGTAGCAGATGATGTAAATGTACTGAATTTCTCCAATATATATAACATCTCTGTTTTTGGCTCTGACAATTCCTTATTGTCTAAAAAGCCTTGTCTGTTTATGCTTAACACTCAGAATCACTGAAGTGATTACTGACTCACACACTCACTGTTGTTATATATTGTCAGTTTTTGCTTAGTTAGATTTTGATAGACTGCTTAGTAGTTGAGGGAATATGTTGTTAGAAAGGGGGAAATGCTGATTAGACTCTGTATAGGTTCTTTCATTTCGGCCCTGATCCCCTCAGTAGTCTAGGACTTGAAGAACAACTCCAATGATCCTACTTGTAATATTTGTAAGGAGTCTTGTTTCTGATTAGTCATCATGTTAGGTTGTTAGGTTTTGGCATCATCAAATAGGGGGGAAATGTTGGGTGATGATTCAGTTCCCAACAACAGCACAAAATGTTGGGAGATGACTCAGTCTTCTCAGTTGAGAACTAATTTAGTAGCCCTGTGCTCTGAAAACTTACTAAAGATTTGAAGATCCTAAAACCCTATTTTGGTTGATGAACCATTCTGTTGTAACCTGTTCTATCTCTGAGGTTTCAGACTCAGTAGACACTCTGCATCTGGTTCAGGCGCTCAGTTGATTACCTGCCTCAGCACCAGAAGTAAAAGACTCAGTGATCTTTGGACTCAAGCGAGAGCAAAGATATCGAAAGGAGTCAGTGGAACTGAACTCAGCAGGAGTAGTTCATTGAACTCAGAACTGATCTTCAGTAGAGCTGACTCAGCAGGAGCATGCTACTGAATCAGAGATCAGACTCAGCAACGGCCAGACAGTCTTCTGATTGTCAGATTCTCTAAAAGTCAAATCAGCAGAGTCAATAAGAGGAAGAGAGAAGTCAGCTTCAGATCTCCTTGAAGTCTATTCTGTCTCAACCACTTTTCTGAACCTCGACCAATGACAAGCAGCCACCTGTCCTATATCTGTTAAAGGTGCAAGTCAACAACTTTCCAGAAATGGAGGGAAAGGACACTGCTACCATACTTCTAAAGAGCCGTTAGCTACCCAAAAGAGAGAGACAAAGGATCGTTGTCTCCAACGGATCTATCCTAATCTCTGCTCTATAAATAGAGGGATGAAATCAAATTGAAGCTCACGAGACCAACGAGAGAACAAGTAGACACACGAACTCAGAGCATTCAAAAGAGCAACTCGAAAAAGCCTAAGTCTTCCGCAAGTAATTCAAAGAGACAATCTCCGGCGAAAGACTACATTTCTGCTCATAGGGAACCAAGCTGAATTAGAACTATACAGCCTCTAGTATCCAAGCGACTGAACACGAACCCAAAGCTTATACTCAGCTGTTCGTCGCTCTATAAGCCACATTTCTTGTTCCCTATCCCTCTAACTTAAGCCCAACCGCATAAATCCATAGCTTAGACGAAGGAGTTCACTTCTGAACTAATCCTTATTGTAAAAGACTCCTTCAGTGTTGGAGAGTTTTTCAAACACTTAGTTTGATACCTTGTAAACTGAGACTTGCTCAGTATAAATCTCAAGACCAGTGTTTGTCCAATGTATAAACCGACTGAGACTATCTCAGTATAATACATAGCCTCCTGATCTTTCGGGACAGTGGATGTAGGATTGTTGGATCCGAACCACTTTAAAAATCGCTGTGTTATGTGTTCTTTATTTTACTGTTGCATTGATTTACTGTGCATACTGAAAATATATCTTTCAAATTATTCAACTGAGTTTCAGCAAACTTAATCGACTGCACTAATCTACTGAAACTATTTTTGATAAAAACGTTTTCCTAACTCAACTGAATTTGGGCCTACACATTTCCGCACTACCGAACTCTATCTGATTGGTACTGAATTCTGACTCCAGTCAGCTAGCAGGCCTTAGTAGAGTCAGTCACTCTGCCAGCTTATCTGGTCTGCTGAACCTGTTAAATACGGCACTCTCCTGAAAAGGACTGTTCGCAATAGGAAGGATAAGAAGTAGTTGTTTTATCATATTTGCTATGATTTTGTTCTTTTGTACTTTGGACGTAACATCACGTATACAGTATTATGTTATTAGTATTTTCTTTGTTTTAGAATCTCGTGTGTATGCTGGTTTGAAATCATTTGTTTGCGTGTTTGGTCCTAATTTTTTTTAACCTTTTCGTACATACAAAAGCCCTGTTCAAATACTCCAAATTCTAGAACGCTTTTTTCGTCATGTACTCTTACGTGCCTGGCCTTTTCACCTCAATTATTTTCTAACACAATGAAAACTCAATAAAATATATGACCTATAAGTTTATATTGTTCTACATTATCTGTGCTTGAATATGGTTCGAATCGATTGAATCAATTAGATGTTCGCCTCCAAAAAAAAACTTAGTTCGAAACCGATGATTGGTTATAGACATAATGGAAAAGATTAAGTCATAAACTCCAAAATAATAGAATCATTTTGGAGAGTAACGTCTTCTTCTTTCTAGTGTTGTAGGCCAAAAAAATCAACTTATAAATGGTCGGCTAAAGAATCCTTCAATGGTTAGGTTTCGTTGTTTAGATTGGATGCTCATTCACAAATCAAAGTTGAAATCTTAGATTTAAAAACAAATATAATTCCTTTATAGTGAAAATGGATGAGAGAATGTCCAAAAAAAATGTTGATTGTTTAGATATAAAGGTAAATTGAACTATTTGGTTATTGTTCTAATTATATATACACCAATATTTATTGATCAAAGTACTGTGCAATAAAAAATATAATCCTTATATCATACGTACCGTATTTTGTAATATGTTTTTTGTGTATTTATATTCATAAAATTAGTATGTTTAACGTAGACGGTATTTAATTTTGTCATAATCTTAAAGTGCAATTAGTGATCTGTTTATGCCATTAATAAATTATATTTTTTATATGAAAGTTTTCTTGTATGCCCAAATAACAAATTTCTTTGGTTGAGTTTAATACTTTCATATGGCCATTAAACTGATAATGGATTAGATTTCCATACACAATGATAAATTTTAATTATACTTTTAAAAATATATGAACATAATTGTAATTTTTTTAAAGTAAAATTAATATTCTTTAACTTTTTTTTATTATTCTTATAAATATATATTATTTTAATAAAATTATTTTAGTAATATAAAAATATCAATTTTGCTTTTAAAATGAAATTATAATTACAAATTTCTGAAGAACATTCTGATAAATATGTTTTAAGAAATAAAATTATTTTAAAAATGTTCAATTATTAATTCCGCTTTTAAAGTGAAATTATATTTACAAAATAATATATTTACTTCATTATTATTTAAAATACTATTTATTTTAAATAAAATTATATGCATTTATTTTCCTTTTTCTAACTTCAGTCATTCCTATATATGTATAATAAATATAACTAAATATTATATTTTGTTATCATATCCATTTCAAATTATATACTAAACAAGTTTTAAAAAAATTGTTATACTCATACACATTATATATTACTATTATATCTACTATCATTACTAAAGTGAATTTATTTTATAAAAGAAAAGGGTTGAACATACTTTTAAAATTCTAATTCGTATTTATTGAGAATACTTAATAAATAATTAAATATATACTTTAAGAAATATATGAACATAATAAAAACCTTTTTTAATTAAAGTAATATTCTTAATTTTTTTTATTATTCTTATAAATATTTTTTTTAAATATATTAATTTTAGTAATGTAAAAATATCTATTTCGCTTTTAAAATGAAATTATATTTACAAAATTCTGATGAACATTCTGATAAATATATTTTAAAAAATATAATCATTTTAATCATGTTCAATTATTTATTTTGCTTTTATAATGAAATTATATTTACAAAATAATATATTTACTTCATTATTATTTTACATATTATTTATTTTAAATAAAATTTTCTGCATTTATTTTCCTTTTTTATAACTTTAGTCATTCCTATATATATGTATAATAAATATTACTAACATTATATTTTGTTATCATATCCATTACAAATTATATACTAAACAAGTTTTAAAAAAATTGTTGTACTCATACACAATATATTACTATTATATCTACTATCATTACTAAAGTGAATTTATTTTATAAAAAAAAAGGGTTGAACATACTTTTAAAATTCTAATTCGTATTTATTGAGAATACTCAATAAATAATTAAATATATACTTGAAAAAATATATGAACATAATAAAAATACATTTTTTTAAATTAAAGTAATATTCTTTTTTTTATTATTCTTATATATATATATATATTTTTAAAATATAATATTTTTAGTAATGTAAAAATATCAATTTCGCCTTTAAAATGAAATTATATTTACAAAATTCTGATGAACATTCTGATAAATATGTTTTAAAAAATATAATCATTTTAATCATGTTCAATTATTAATTTTGCTTTTATAATGAAATTATATTTACAAAATAATATATTTACTTCATTTTTATTTTAAATATTATTTATTTTAAATAAAATTTTCTGCATTTATTTTCCTTTTTTATAACTTCAGTCGTTCTAATATATATGTAAATAAATATAACTAAATATTATATTTTGTTATCATATCTATTACAAATTTTATACTAAACAAGTTTTTAAAAAATTGTTATACTCATACACAATATAATACTATTATATCTACTTATCATTACTAAAGCGGATTTATTTGATGAAAAAAAAATTGTTCAGTAACGTTTAAAATTGTCCTTCGTATTTATTGAATATACTCAATAAATAATTATATATATATGTATAGAAAATCTGTATTTGTACCGTTGATTTAATCTGTTATATTTCTCCTTCGATTAATTCTCTTTAGAATATGGTGACTTTCTTGCACAGTAGGTTGTCGGATTTCTTGCCACGGACGGTTCTCTTTAAGCATTTGATGTCTTGCTTGCTCATTATTTTTACCTTCATACGTCCAACCCCGCTTGCTTGCAAATACTGTTACTTCAGCCATTTGTTTTCGATCAATTTCAGAGATATCCTTTCAGCTTGCCGATTTGGTTGGGGGAGCTTACAAGCTAGGAACTGTTCTTTTTATTACTCTTTGCCTATAACCCTATTTCTTATTTCTTCAATTTTATTCCTCATGACTGATGTTGCTGGTCGTGATGTAGTCTGTGGGCATGCTTGCACGAAACGGGCCAGGGCTATTTGTAATGGTTGTATTGTTATGTTTTGATTAATTGTTTGTTTCCATCGATTTCTAGCTTCTTTGGTGGTTTGGCTGAGGTTCAATTGGTGTATTTGTAGATGAATTTTCTGAATTGACCAATTCTCGGACTAGGTCCGTTAGTTTTGCTGCTCGCACTTCTGAAATGTTTTTGTCTGATGATGTGGAAGGTTCTGGTGGTCTAGCCGACTTGGTGGTTCATGTAATTGATGAGGAATTTGAAGGTATTATATTTGTGGTTTTGCAAGGTGTTTCATTGTTTGCATTCTTATAAATTTGTGGTATGAGTTGTGTGTTTTGTTGTTTAGGAGGAGTTGTTGTGTTCAGGTAGTTGGTTTTTGGTTTTTTATTTTCTTGGAATCTATGAAAATCTTGAAACTCTCGCGAGGTTTAGGGAGTCGAAGTATTTTGTGCATTCATTTTGTTTTGTATATCCTGATGAGCGATGTTTCCGGCAATGGTTCGTGATTTTTAGTTGTTATCGTTCTAATTATATATACCGTCTTGACTTCTCAGTATTGATTGAAAAATTTAATATAATATAGTATGCTTTTACTATTGAAGATGAGTCTCTTTTTTACTATTAAGGTGTAGTGTGCTAAATGATGTTCGTAAATGCAATTTTATTATTTAATTATCCTATTTTTGGACTTAGGCAGTGTCTGTATTCTGTTCGTTTGTTTATATATTAGGACAACTAATATAATTATAATATTTTATGAATCTACTTGGTTAAATACATGGGAAGTTTATTTGTTTTCCTTTTCTTGTTTGTTTCCTTACAGCAAATTGTCACATTCCATTCCATCATGGATCGCGAATTGCAAGGATGTTTTTCGATGAGGTTGCAAATGGTTTAGTTTCGTCTATTGTTCATGATACTGTTTATCGAGTGCCGGAGGTGGTTGGTATGTTGCTTATTTTTTTTAAATATATTTGTGCTTTTTCGTAGTTATTGTGTTCCATCATTTTATATTTTTTCTTAATGTTATTGTTATTCTTTATTTTATATTTTATATTTTATTTCAGATTTTTGGGATATTGGTGATCCCATTTTCACTTGTGCTTCATGTGATGCTTATTTTTGGTACGATGAAAAGTTGTGTAGTTCGCGTAGTAAGGAAGCTCCATTATATTCTAAGTGTTGTGGTGGTGGTAAGGTGACCCTTCAGCGAATGGTGCGACCTCCTGTCTACTTAGAGCAATTGATATTTGGAAGTTCTCCT
Organism: Lavandula angustifolia; assembly: GCA_028984105.1. Taxonomy (NCBI): domain Eukaryota; kingdom Viridiplantae; phylum Streptophyta; class Magnoliopsida; order Lamiales; family Lamiaceae; genus Lavandula; species Lavandula angustifolia. The sequence continues at coordinate 20,908,468 of CM054816.1, read as the reverse complement.
ATTAGCTTGCATATCTTAGCAAATATACATGTCTATAATTGTATGTTTTCGTTTACGTCTATGGGTGGGAAGGTGGATTCTAGTATTAATGATGGTAGGTATGCACCTGTGTTTCGATTGCATGGGGCTAATTATCATTTTATGGGTAGTTTATTGCCGGTTGATGGGGAAGTCCTAAGTTTGCTCAGCTTTATATATATGATACGCAACATGAAGTTGCTAATCGTCTTCAAAACTTTGGCTAAGTTCATTGTTTCAATGTTTATCATTTTGTGCTTGTTCTTATGTGTTTATATGAAATAACTTTTATTATTTGTTGTGTGTTGTTTTTGTTTTAGGTTTGGACTTGGTGATGTTCATGAGATTATCGTTTCTAATCTTAAGATGATGTTAGATTTGAATAATGTTTTGGTCAAATCGTTTCGGATGGCGAGGGATAGGTTAGGATTGCTGGAATCGACGGATGTTCGATTGAGATTGATAGCAGAGCGTAGAAGGGATTCTAGGATGTATAATCTTCCTACTATTTCTGAAGTAGCTGCTTTAGTTGTTGGTGATTTTGATGAAACTATGAAGGACAGAGACATTATTGTGCAAACTCAGAATGGTTATTGTGTTCGTATCACTCTGTTGCATCCTTCTTATCTAGCTTTACAGTATCCTTTGTTGTTTCCCTATGGTGAGGATGGATATCATTTGGGTATTCCATTTTCTTTTCCTTTCGATGTGGGGTCAGTTAAAAGAATTACGGTGAGGCAGTATTTTGCTTATAGATTACATGATAGGGTTAATGAGTTATCTATTATTTTGTATGCTCGGCGCCTTTTCCAACAGTTTATTGTAGATGCGTATACAATGGTTGAGGCTTCTAGATTATTATTCATTCCTAGGAATCAAAAGCGAATTCGGGCAGATGTCTATCAAGGTTTGTATGATGCTGTTGTCAGAGGTGATGATTCTGAACCTGCAAGGCATGGCAGACGTATTGTCTTACCTTCTTCGTTTATCAGTGTTGGACGTTATATGATTCAAAATTATCAGGATGCTATGGCTATTTGTAGTTGGACTGGTTTTCCTACTTTTACGTGCAATGCTAAGTGGCCGGAATTGGTTAGGTTTGTCACAGGAAAGGGTTTAAATGTTGAAGATCGGCCTGATATAGTGTCTAGGGTTTTCAAAGTTAAATTAGAGGGACTGATGAAGGATTTGAGAAAGAAAGAAGTGTTTGGGAAGGTTAAGATAGGTAATAAGTTTAATAATAACTTATTTTCCAATTTTTATATCTTTTTCCTTAATTTTATTATTATCACAATTATTATTGTTGCCATTTATTAATCTTTTTTTGTAGTCGTTTATACTATTGAATACCAAAAGAGGTGTCTACCCCATGCCCATATATTACTTTTCCTGGATGAGGGTATTGTACGAGTTGCGGATGCATTTATTGATGGTATTATTAGTGCTGAAATTCCAGATCCCGAGCTTGATCCTAGGTATTATCGTTGTGTAGAGGATCTCATGATTCATGGACCTTGTGGTGCTGCAAGGCCAACATCTCCATGCATGATAGATGGTCAGTGTACTAAGTGTTTTCCAAAGAAGTTTGCAGATGTAACGTCTTTTGATAAATATGGTTATCCTGTATATAGACGTCATGATAATGGGAGGTTTATTTTGGTTAAATGTGTTCCTCTGGACAATCATCATGTGGTTCCGCATAACTGAAAATTACTTTTAAAGTATGGTGCTCATATAAATGTGGAGTGGTGTAATCAATCTCGTGCTGTGAAGTATCTTTTTAAATATATTAATAAGGGTTATGATCGTGTCACGACTGCATTTTATAATTCGGGGACGGATAGACAGGATGTTGATGAAATCAAGTTATATTGTGATTGTCGTTATATTTCTCCTTGTGAGGCTGTATGGTGTATTTTCAGTTATGAAATCCATTTCAGGGATCCTCCAGTTGAGAGACTGAATTTTCATTTACCTGGGCAATAGGGGGTACTTTATTCTAAAAGAGATCGTATAGATGTGGTTATAGGTCGGCCATCTGCTGGGAAGAATAAATTTTTAGCATGGATGGATGCAAATAAGATCTATGAGGAGGCACGTGTTTTGACCTATGCTGAGTTTCCTTCTGAATTCGTTTGGAAAGATTCGAGTTGGCAATTGCGTCAACGTGGTTTTTCAATTGGTAGAATTTACAATGCAACGCCAGGTTCCGGTGAGAGGTATTATTTGAGGTGTTTGTTGAATTTTGTACGTGGACCAACAAGCTATGAAGATATTAGATGTGTTAATGGTGTCCAGCATGATACTTACCATCAGGCTATGTATTCGATGGGGTTGTTGGATGATGACAAGGAATATATTGATGGTATAAAAGATGCAGGGTGTTGGTCAAGTTCGGGTTCGCTGAGGCGACTCTTTGCAATTTTATTGTGTTCGAATTCCATGTCGTCCAGAATATGTTTGGAATGAATGTTGGTCTTATATGTCTGAAGATATTACCTATTTATATCGTAGTTCTTTGCCTATGTCAAGTTGTTTCTTTTTTCCCTTAATTGTTTTTAATGATTGACATGGAATTTTTTTCGTTGTATGTGTAGTATGTCATTCTATCTATTTATTCTTTCATGTGTACATTTATATAGTATGGTATGGACTGTTTGTTTTTTGTAATTTGCCTATACCAGATTGTTTCTATTTTCCCTTTATTTTTTTTAAAGATTGGCATTGTTGTTTTCTTCATTGTATGTGAAGTTTGTCGTTGTATATGTTTATTCTTTTATGTGTTTGTTAATATAGGCTGGTATGGACTGTTTATTTTTTTATTATTTCTAACTGAATTTGTTATCATTAGATGTCAATTTGTCGGATGAAATCATCAAGAAATATGCACTTGTTGAGGTTGAAAAGTTGTTGCAAAATGCAGGGAGGTCTTTGCAGGAGTTTCCGGAATTTTTTTTTGATGATATGGATTCTATTTTTAATGTGAGTAACCGTTTTATTTTTTATGAACTTAATTATGATGTTGAGGTGCTTCGTCTTGAGTATGATACTTTCTTGGCAAGGTGTACGGATGAACAACTAGTTGTACATGATTGTGTAATAAGTTCTGTTAATTCTGGGAATGGTGGTTTTTATTTTGTTTATGGTTGTGGTGGTACCGGGAAAACTTTTGTTTGGAACGGTTTATCTGCAGCTATTCGGTCGCGGGGTGAAATTGTCATTAACGTTGCTTCCTGTGGAATTGCATCTCTTTTGGTGCCTGGTGGGAGGACTGCACATTCTCGTTTTAAGATACCTATTGATATTATGGATAATTCGACGTGTAATATTCTGCAGGGTAGTTTGCTTGCTGATCTTATTGTTAGATCAAGTCTTATTATTTGGGATGAAACTCCTATGCTAAGTAGGTATTGCTTTGTGGCTTTGGACAGGACGATGCGTGACCTGATGCGTTTTAGTAGGTTGGATGCATTTTCTCGTCTATTTGGTGGTAAGACAGTGGTATTAGGTGGTGATTTTCGTCAAATCTTACCTGTGATTTCTAAAGGTAGTAGGCAGGATGTTGTCTATTCTACTATTAATTCCTCATACCTTTGATAAGATTGTGTTGTCCTTAAATTGACTAAGAATATGAGATTGTGTATGTCGACTTCAATATCTGATCTTCATGAAGCACGAATGTTTTCGGATTGGTTAGAACTTATAGGTGATGGTACTTTTGGTGGTCCGAATGATGGGGATTTTGATATTGAACTCCCCGATGATATTTTGCTAAAGTATGATGGTGATCCAATATCTGCAATTCTTGAATATGTTTATTTATCGCATTTAGATGTTTTTGGCTGTTCGGATTTCTATCGTGAGCGTGCAATTCTTGCTCCAACTTTGGATTCTGTGGATTCGATTAATGATTATATAATTTCGACGAGATCTGAATCTGGAAGGTTATATTTAAGTGCGGATACGATGTGCAATTCTGTTGGTGATAATAATATCTTTGATGATGTTCATACTCCTGACTTTTTAAATAGTTTACGTTGTTCTGGACTTCCTAATCATCGTTTGTTTTTGAAGGTTGGCACTCCAGTTATGCTTCTTAGGAATATTGATCCCTTTAATGGTTTATGCAATGGTACTAGATTGATCATTACAAAACTAGAGGATCACGTGTTGGAAGCAGAGGTAATAACAGGGCAAAGTTCGGGAGAAAGGGTTTTAATTGCTCGTGTATCTTTACAACCATCTGATTTAAAATTACCTTTCTCGTTCCAAAGAAGACAATTTCCGATCATTATTTGTTATGCAATGACGATTAATAAAAGTCAGGGGCAATCTCTAAAGGTGGTGGGTTTGTATTTGAACAAACCTGTATTTTCTAATGGCCAACTCTATGTTGCAATGTCTCGTGTGACGAGTCGAAGTGGGTTGAAAGTATTGTTGGGGAAGAAAGATGGATGTGATTATGTGCAAACTAGAAATGTTGTGTACAAGGAGGTCTATAGAAATTTATGATGTTTATTTGGTTTGACGAGTTTTGTTATATTCGGTCTTAGACTATTAAATAAATTGGAAAATTGTACTTGTCTTTGTTTGAATTTTGTGAGTTTCTGGACATTGGATCGGGCTTTTAAGAAAACCTAAAAACATTTACTTTGCTTGTAATGGTTTATAATTCATTAAAAAATTATTGTTTGGTTTTTTTTGTAAGTTAGAATATCTGGTGTTTTTTGAAATGTTATTTCAATTTGTATAAATTGTTTTTCTAGTATGGTACTTTTTACCTTTTTTTATGAATTGCTTATATCATTAACAATTAAATGATCTACACTTCCGTACAATGCACGTGTGTGGTAATTCGAGTGTCGCACAAATCATTGTTATTAGAGAAAATGCTTACATCATCAACAATTAAGAGATATTCAATTATGTGGAATGCCTGTGTGTGGTACTACTAGGCTTGCCCAAATTATTTTTGTTAGATATGTGTTGGAGCAATTCTTTTAAACAATTTGTGTTTCTTGTAGCTGTTACTGACATTTGTTACAATATATAGCTTGTTAAATTTCAATAATATAAATTAGATAATTATTATTTAATAAGGTTAGAATATGTGTGTTTTAATCATTTTTTAGTATACGTATTTATATTTCATTTGCCGAATATGTAATTGTATATGTTCTTTATTTAATTGTGTCGGCATTTTAGATTGCAGCTTGCAAAGAAGGAGTTTGGTACAATTCTGAAAATGTGATGATATTTTTCTAGAGTAAGTATCCCTTAATTAAGTATGAGTAGCATAAAATTACTGTTGGGTGATGATTCCATCCTCAGCACTGTTTCACTCAGTGGGAAATGATTCGGTCTTAGACACTGATCTTAAGCTCAGTAGCCTTGTGCTCTGTACTTGTCCTGAGATTTTAAAGATCCCAAACCCTATCTTGAATGATGAACCATTCCCTTGTATCTGTTTTGTCTCTGAGCTTTCATACTCAGTAGACACTCTGCTCTGGTCAAGGCGCTCAGTAGCTTATCTGCCTCAGCACCAGCATGTAAGACTCGGTGATACTTGGACTTAGCGAGAGCAAGATATCGAGAGAGTCGGTTGAACCGAACTCGGCGAGAGTAGTTCACTTGGACTCGTAGCCGATCTTCGATAGACTTATCTCGGCAGTCTATCTATCGAATACAAGGTCGGACTCAAGATCGCGAGATAGTCTTCGGGACCTGTCGAGAATCTTTTGAAAGACAATCAACATTGTCATGTACGAGGAAGAGAGAAGTCAGCTTCAGTCTGTCTCGAAGTTTGTGCTGTCTCAACCACTCCATCCACCTCGACGAATGACAAGCATACACGTGTCTTCTCACCTGCTAAAGCTGCAGTCAACCTTTTACCTAAAAAGGTGGGAAAGTACACTGTTACCTACACCAAAAGAGCCGTTTGCTACCAAAAAGAGAGAGAGAGAAGAAGATCGTCCCCAACGGATCTATTTCAATCTCTACTCTATAAATAGAGGGATCATTCAAGATTTGAAGCTCACCTAGAACACGAGAGAGCGCGAAAAACGAGCGAATTCCAAAGAACAAAGTCTTAGCAAGAACTTGAAGAACAATCTCCGGCGAAAGACTACATTCTAGCTCATAGGGAATCAAGCTAAACCGACATATAAAGCCTCTCGTATCCAAATCGACATTACACGAACTCAAAGCTTACCTTCAGCTGTTCGTCGATCTAGAAGCTACTCTCATATTCCCTATCCCTCTAACCCTAAGCTCAACTGTTCTTATCCATAGCTTAGACGAAGGAGTTCACATTTGAACCCAATCCTTATTGTATAAGGACTCCTTCACTGTTGGAGAAGTTTGTCAAACACTTTAAGTTTGATAGTGTTGTAAACTGAGACTTGGATCGTATAAAAACCAAGACGCGGCTTTGCCCAGGTGTGCAAGCCGACCGAGACTAACTCGGGATAATAAATAGCCTCCCGATCATTCGGGGACGGTGGACGTAGGATTTAAGCGATATCCGAACCACTTTAAAAATCATGTGTCTCTTCTCGCTTTCTTAATCGTTGCATTGTTTTTACTATTCATACCGAACATCATATTCAAAATCAATCAACCTGCTCTCAAAGATACCGAACTTTTAATCTACCGAACTGAGACTTAAAACGTTTTCTCACAAAAACTGATTTGGGCCTACACTATTCCGCGCACTGAAATCTTACCGTAGATACTGAATTCTGACCTAGTCAGTTAGCAGATCTCAGCTGAGTCAGTACTCTTAGCCTTTAACTTGATTCAGAACAGTTGTCCGGTCCGCCGAATCTGTTTGGCCGGACACCATCCCGAATAGGACTGTTCGTGTTCAAAGTTGAGAAATCGAATCAGGTGTATTCACCCCCCCTCTACACCTGACCGTACACTCGGGACCAACAATTGGTATCAGAGCAGGAGTTCTTTAAGACTCTTGTCACTTTGAGACTGGTTTATTTGAACGGATCCGGAGGAAAACGTTTTCACTGCATATCACTCTACATTCATATCTATATTCTTCATGGCTGATATGTCAGGTATAAGGATGGTACCCATGTTCTCGGTGGAGAATTATGGAGTATGGCGAGTCAGAATGGAAGCACATCTGACATCCCTCCATGACAGTATGACTGAAGTGCTTGAAGATGGACCTATCGTTCCCATGATCGATAGTGTCGTAACTCAGGACCAAGCTCAAGGAGGAGGAATGGTGACCGGGAAGAAGATTCCCAAAGACAGAAGTCTCTTCACTCCTGAGGAGAAGAAGCTTCACAACTTAGACCGTGTTGCCAGAAACGCTATACTGACCACCCTTAGTGATTCTTATCTTGGCAGGGTTCAGGAATGCAAGACTGCAAAAGAACTCTGGGACGCTCTAGCGCTACTGAGTCGAGGGACTCAGAAGATTAAAGCGAATAAACTAGCGCTGGAACTCCAAAAGCTGGAAAGCTTGTCTCTCATGCCCGGTGACAAAATCGAAGATCTGAACGTCAGATTTACCAATCGATGAACTCTATCAATGGGCTGGGAAAGACATTCAGAACCGAGAGATGAATCTGAAGATTCTGAGGGCACTGCCGGACGGACACTGGACACCTTTTGCCACTCTATTGCGACATTCTGACTTAGATGCTGTGTCTCCTGACCATATCTTTTCAGAATTACAGGCAGAGGAGTTTGAGTTCGACAGACCTCAAAGAAAGTAGAGAGCTGAAGCTGACACAAACCATGCTTTCAAAGCATCAGTCAGCACATCATCTCCAGCGACGAGCAAAACGACGAGTAAGACTGAGCCTTCACTCAATGATCTACAAGAAGGAAGTCTCGCTCAGAAGTATGCGCTGCTCGCTGTAAAGTATCAGAAGGAGAAGGAGCGACGTAGAAAAGTGACTAAAGCCTATCGGGAAACGAAAGGTAAGTCAAATTATATGTCGAAACACACTCCTGACTCACAATCTTCTGAATACAGAAAGAAGGATGACTCAGAACCGTCAAAGAATAGCGAAAGCAAAGAATAAAAGGTCATCACTTGCTATAATTGCAAAAAGTCGGGACATTATCAGTATGATTGTCCTGAGCTCGGTAGTGCTGAACGCGCAGCACGTAAGGCAAGGAGAGAGAAATTCGCCCAGAAAAGACAAGCTTATATTGCAGGCGAAATCTCAGACGACTCAGAAGAAGTCGACTCCTTTATGGATTCATCTGACGATGAAGCAGCCTTCATGGCCTTAGAGCATGAAGCAGATGAATCAGCTGAAAAGTGCATGATGACAGGCGAAGAGGATGAGGTAAATTCTCATGAACCACTTAACTCCTCTTCACACTGCACACACGACACTATTTCAGGTGCAGATGAGAATTTGGACGTCGCGACCGCATACGAAGAACTCGCTCGACGAACAAATTCGGATGAGTCTGCAGCTCAAGCAAGACTCTTCGGGAGTTGGATACCCCGAAAGTAGAGAATCAGAGACTTTCTCAGGAGAGTCAGGTTGCTACTGAGGCCGAAGGACTTGTGTTGAGACTCAGGGAGGAGATAAACTCTCTGATGGCCAAGTCTCAGCATCAAGAAGATCGGATTTCAGTTTTGACCAATGACTTGACTCGTAAAAGATCTGAAGTGAGTCCCATCAAGCAAGAAATGTCAGGACTTCAGATCGAGCTCGACACACTGAAGAAAAGTGATGATATCTGGAGGAACCTGATGACTGAGAGGTACAAGGGTGCTGAGAAGAAATTAGAGGCTATGCTAGCAAGCAATAAGCCAAAGCACTGCAAGGAAGGACTTGGATTCAGCCGGGGAGCTTCCTCATCCGCCCCGATACACTCGAAGTACAACTTGGCCGATAGGTTTGTTCAAGGGGAGACTATGAACGCAAATATACCGAACCCCCTAGCAAAGAACAAACGAGAAGATGAAAGCACCTCATCCCACACATCAGCATTTCGACAAGAAGATCGGTGCTAAGAAACCCCGGTTCGGATCAAGGGGGAACCAAAGAAATCAAAATTGGCGGATCAGTATGGACCTCCAAAGCCGACACATCCCGGCTCGGTATGGGTCATATTATTATGAACCTATAGTCGAAGAGGCTCCAAAGGTCGAAGAAAAAGAAAGCCACACAGAAGGCTAAGGTCAGCAGTCCACCAGCTCAGAAGATTAGGATTCCTGAACCTCAGAAGCCTCAGAAGTCACCTATGACCAGTCCAGTGGTCAGATATGTTGACTCTAGTGGAAAGAAGATGTCTGAAACCACCAGGGTTGTTAGACAGATTTGGGTTATGAAAACTAACATCTAAGGACCCAAAATCAAAAATAAAGGGTACCTGAATATAATTCTGTTTTGCAGGTGCGCAGAGACCCATGGTATGTGGACAGCGGATGCTCAAGACATATGACATACCAAAGGAGTCTACTGAAGAATTATGTTACTGAAGATGGACCCAGAATTGAGTTTGGAGATAATGCCAAAGGCTACACGAGAGGATACGGCACACTCAGCATAGGAACTGCCAAAGGAAAACAATGTTATCAGGTTCGCGCAAAAAGAACATATACATGGATGACTGGAACTCAGCTGAACCTGAAGCTTGTTTGCTGGCGAAGAATGAAAACAGAACGGGGTGGCTATGGCATAGAAGGCTCAGTCATCTCAACTTTAAGATGCTCAACAAGCTAGCAAGAAACACTCTAGCAAGGGGACCGCCGAATGAAGTATTCAGCAAAGACACTCAGTGTGAAGCATGTCTGAAGGGAAAGCAAACAAAGAAAGAAAATCCACCTGTTCCATCTCCTTCCACTGATGGAATCCTTCAGCTGCTACATATGGATTTGTTCGGTCCAGTCTCCCCAGTGACGATCAGAGGCAGAAAATATGCATTAGTGGTCATAGATGACTACTCGCGCTACACATGGGTCATATTCATTGCCAACAAGTCTGACGTCAAAACAGAGTTACCAACGCTTCTGAAAAAGCTCAGTGTCGAGAAGAACACCAAGATTAGAAAAATACGTTCAGATAGAGGAACTGAGTTCCTTAATTCCATGGTAGAGGAGTTCTGCAAAGCAGAAGGAATAGAGCATGAGACTTCAGCTGCACGCACACCTCAGCAGAATGGAGTTGCTGAACGAAAGAACAGAACTCTAAAAGAGGCAGCTAGGACTCTACTCGCAGACTCAGGACTCCCAACCAAATTCTGGGCAGAAGCTACTGATACTGCATGTTACACTCAGAACGGATCTTTACTGACAAAGCAGCATAAGAAGACACCATATGAACTATGGAACGGCAGGAAGCCTTCTCTATCTTATTTCCATATCTTTGGTTGTTCATGCTTTATCCACAATAACGGGAAAGATCAGCTGAAGACTTTTGATAGCAAGTCAGATCAGGGAGTATTCTTAGGATACTCTCGGGTCAGCAAAGCTTTCAGAGTATTCAACTATCGGACCCTTTACGTGGAGGAAAGCCCTCATGTTGTGTTTAACGAGTTTGCTACTGAAGACAGGAGCAATAACTCAAATTCGAATCGAGGACATCGTAGAGACGGCTACAGGATCTAAGCTTAAAGGACAAATCTGAAAAGATCCAGCTATGTTGGGATGATGATTCAGACGAAGAAACTGAAGACAAATCTACTGAATCTCAACCAGCAGAGCAAGTAGCTAAGCAGATTGATTCTCCCGAACCGAATCAATCCCAGGTAACTCAGGTCGATGAGGAAACCGTAGAGGTAACTGAGACCACTACTGAGAATAACAACTCAGGGGGAACATCTAGTAATGTTCCTGAGCTGAATGCCCCTGAACCTGGTGACTCAGTAGATCATACTCTTATCACTGAAATTCTTCAATCTCAGAATAGTACAACTGAAATGCCTAACTCACCTACTATCTGTGTTGAACAAATTTCAGATGAAGAGCTGAAACATCGTAGATCGTGTGGCCGGATGCTCACACTCCTAATTTGATCATTGGAGATCCTTCGCCTAATGTCAAGACAAGATCCGGATTCTCGTCAAGGAGAAAGCGCATTATTTTCCCGCTTCTTGTCTTCCGAAGAGCCTCAGAACATTGAGAATGCATTAAAGGATGCTGACTGGATCATAGCTATGCAGGAGGAGCTGAATCAGTTCACGAGAAGCAAAGTATGGGAGCTTGTAGACAGACCCCGGCATCAACATGTCATTGGAACCAAATGGGTCTTCAAAAACAAGCGAGATGAAAACAACGTTATAGTCGGGAACAAAGCAAGGCTCGTGGCTAAAGGCTACCGTCAAGTCGAAGGAATAGATTTCGATGAAACTTTCGCTCCGGTTGCAAGATTGGAGGCAATTAGACTATTCCTAGCCTACACAACACATCAAAGATTCGGAGTTTATCAAATGGATGTGAAGTCTGCGTTCTCGAACGACGTGCTTGAAAGAAGAAGTCTATGTGGAACAACCGCCCGGCTTTCAGCCAGGGACATCAAGTATATAGACTCGGTAAAGGCTGCATGACGGGTTAAAACAAGCACCCGGGGGCTTGGTACGATACCACTCCGAGTTTCTTCTTCGTAAAGGTTTTCGAAGGGCACGATAGATCGCACGTTGTTCAGCATTCGACTGGAAGACGACCTATTACTCGTGCAGATCTATGTGGATGACATCATCTTCGGTTCGAAGAATGTCATTATGTGTCAGCAGTTTGAAAGAATGATGAAGGACAAGTTCGAGATGTCGATGATGGGAGAAATGAACTACTTCCTTGGTTTTCAAGTCAAGCAATCTGAAAAGGGAACGTTCATCAACCAAAGCAAATACACTCGAGACCTCATCAAAAGATTCGGCTGCACATCCGGCAAACCCATCAAGATCCCGATGAACACGAATATGAAGATAGATCTTGATAAGGAGGGAGTATCAGTAGATCAAACCGAATACCGAGTTATAATTGGTTCTTTATTATATTTAACAGCTACCCGCCCTGACATAACTTATCTTTGTAGGTGTGCGTGCTCGATTTCGGGCGAATCCCAAGCGAGCCATATGGACTCGGCCCAAGAAGATTCTCCGCTATCTCCGAGGAACACCTGACAAGGGTTTATGGTATCCAGCTGATGATAATATTGAACTAACTGGCTATTCTGATGCTGACTATGCAGGATGTAGAATTGACCGAAAATCAACTTCAGGAACATGTCAGTTCCTTGGCAGCAAGCTGATCTCATGGTTTTCAAAGAAACATCACTCAGTAGCTACGTCGACTACTGAAGCTGAATACATGGCTACTGGAAGTTGTTGCGCCCAAATCCTTTGGCTGAGACAGCAGCTGAGAGACTATGACGTCATTCAGAATGAAGTGCCAATCTTCTGCGATAGTACCAGTGCCATTGCAATCACTCAGAATCCTGTACTACACACGAGATGCAAGCACGTGGACATCAGACATCACTTCATTCGTGACCATGTCGAAAAGAAGGATATCAGGATGGAAAAGATCCATACTGACAAACAAAGGGCTGATATACTGACCAAGCCTCTAGCTGAATCCGATTCGGAGAACTTTCGAGTAGAGCTAGGTCTGCTGGACCCTACTGACCCCAGTCAGTAAGAGGTTTCAGGAGAGAGACATTTCAGTAAGGGGGAATGTTCACTCTCAGTACTGAATGTATTCAGTACGTAGAGATTCAGAAATAATCTACACGAGGTATCAGCTGACTACTATGTTCAGCTGACAAGTTTGCGTATCTCTACTCAGTAGTAACTTATATTTCAGAACTTTGCATTTATGTCAAAGATTCAGCATGATATTTAATATCTTTTGGTTTGTCTTTATTATTAACGAATTTCATTTATTGTACGACATTCCATACATAAGTTTGCTGAACTCTGCGCGCATTTAATGCATGTCTTTTCGCAGTTACTACTTAGGTTATTTTACAACTGTCTTTTGACTTAGGCGGCTTATGCGATCATTGCCTATTATATAACGTCTAATCTTGACCGTCCTTTCTAAAAGCAGTTTTAAACTCAGCATTTTGATCAAATAACTGTTCGTCTTCTCGTTAGATATATATATTCGATCATATCCTAGAAACCGCCATTAGCATACAAATCTTTCAAGTCCGAGAAATTTGAAGCATCTTTTAGAACGAATCTCATCCGTATTTCGCATTATATCCTTCTAAAGCATTAGATTTCTCACTGGTATGCATATTAGAACTGTTACGATAGCTTATTTTATTATTCAGAATCGATATATATATATATACTGTTCTATCCAAGAATCGGTACTGATAAAGTTCTTGTAACAGTTACGATGGCTGGTATCTCTGTAACCGTTCCTGACAAGATAGAGGAGATCCTCAGCAAAGGCCGTGTCTGGTGCGAACCAGTCATGGAGTTCGATGCTTGCGAGCTCGAATACATGGAGGAAGTATTCACGTACCTCTGAGCGTCTGGACTAGAAGAGTTCTTATCGAGGAAGCCTACTTTCTTCCTTCCTCGACAAGTGGCAGAGCTGTATCTGAACTCCAACTCCGTCAAAGGCGATATTATGGCAAGTTTCGCTGTTCACGCGATTGGCGACGCCTCGAAGATTCTGAAGCAGATGTCGATAAAGCAAGCCCTGAAGAAAAGCTTCAATCTTCCATCCGAAGGTATCAGCACGATAAGCTACAACGACAATTCAGTAGATGAATACCTGACGGTATTCTGTGGCAAGCCGACTACCTTCAGAGCTGCCTTCCCGAAGAACGCAATGCTCCCCGAAGCAGAGCATTGGCCTATATCGTCACGCAGCTGCTGACGAGCCAGGCTGGATCGTTCGATCAGGTCTCGCGACCTAAGATCCACCTGATGATGGCCATATATGACTGCGCCAAGGTCAACTGGACTGAGTTCTTCATTCGGGAGTTCATGATCCAAGCAGCTAAATTTGACAAGCCCACGCGCACGCTGAGCGCAAAAGGAAACTACTCTACGGGCTCAAACTGTCAGTGATGATTGAAGACTTCTGTGGCTCTGAGCAGATCACATATGACGCCAAGGAGTACTTCAATGTCAAGAAGATTCGGTTTCATAACCGAACTGCGGCCCTTCAGCAAATCGGGTCAGGTCCTTCAGCAGAGACTGAATCTCAAAAGGCTACTCCACAGAAGAGGAGAATGCCTCCAGCAAAAACCCCGAAGGCACCGGCTAAGAAACTGAAGAAAGCCGTCGAGGTGCCTGCTGAACCTGAGGCCCCTGCTGAACAGGCCACTCAGCAGACTACTCAGCCCCAGAGGCTGATAGATGAGTCGGAGTCTTTTGAGAAGACTCAATCAGTGGAGAAGATCGTCTCCACTGAAGCATCTGAAGAGATGGAACAAGAGGAGGCTACTGAAGCTCAAAGTGAAGAAGTTCAGCGCCTTGACAGCCCCCTCGTAGTTCCTCCACTCAGCAGTGCGGCACCTGCTGAGACTCAGACGTCTCCACCAATTGACGAATCCGAGACGGCGTCTGAAGAAGAAACAATCGGGATGGAAGCTTCAGTGATTATATCCAGAGCATCCCGAGAGATTCTTCAACTGGTTCCGGAGCTTGCTGACTACTCAGACTTGTTGCTCATCGCCAAGTCAGCAAGGCTCCACATGTTGTTGCGACATCAGGAGTGGCCTCGTCTACAGCGCCTAGTCCTCCACTACTCCTGTCAGCAGCTGCATGAAGAGGAATTGAGACTGAGAGAGGAGATATGCTATTCATAGCCTGAAGACCTCAGCTCAATGGACAATCTGAGGGCTGCGATGCTGGCAATGATTCATGATCGACAGCTCGCCTCCGGCCCAGCACCCTCAGATGGGTCAGACCATGACGACCAACCCAGTGATTCAGGCCCTGGAAAGCCTGATGAGGGAACTCCCCAGGACAAGAATACACAAATTACTGAAGAACCTCAGCGTCCACTCAGTATCCTTGGTTCTGCGAAGTCGACGGCTGGTACCTCATCAACAGAGCCTACTCAGCTCCTGCTGAAATCAGATTTCGAGGTAGCGCCCAGCCCGCATCGTCGACGCTCCAAGTCTGTGGCGAAGGCTCTACAAAGCCAAGGCACTCGTAACCGTGCCCTCGCCAAGGCAGTCCACGAGCTTGGAAGAAGACCGCTGAAGCCACGGCCTACCGAGCTTCGTGGGCTGAAATCCTCAATGTCCCAATCAGCCGCCCCTGATGTCTCTGAAATTGTCACTCAAGCATTGGCTCAGCAGCAGACCAACCTTGAATCTCAGCTCAGGATCTTTCAGGAGAGCCAAGCCAAACTACTTCAAGATTTTCAGGCTTCTAAACTGGCTCATACTGCAGCTATTGCTGAACAAGCCCAGGCCACTAAGATCAGATTAGACAACATTCAACTGGTCCTAGAGGATAAGATCGCTGAGAAGCTGAAAGACTTCAAGGAAGCAATGACCTCTCTCACAAGCGCACACGGCGGACCTTGCCATGGAGAGGAACGAGTTGCATGAGGCTCTGACTAAGCTCCACCATCGTCTTGATGAGCTGTCAACCTCCTACAAAAGTCTGAAGAAGTCAGTCCTAGTCCCTACCCCGGTGCTCATTGATGATGCCAAAAAGGGAGAAAGTGAAGGAAAAAGGGAAGGAAAGAGGACTGAAGGTACAGAAGGAAAGAAGAGTACTGAGAAACTGACCCCCACCAAAAGTCCAAAATCTAAGGGGGGAAGCTACACCGAAGTCATCCCGCATTCGACTCAGACCCAGAAGGGGTGGGCCCAGGGGGTCCCAGCTGCGAGCACAACTGCGACCGGCCCAAGTGGCTCGAGATCCCGGGCTACTCATGCAACCCAGACTCCCATTGATATCATCAAGGAGGTTGCAGAGTATGCTGAACAGAAAGAGGACTCAGATGATGATGAAGAAGTCCCTCTACCTCCACCTGTTCAAGGCAAAGGTAAGAAAGTTCTGAAACTCCCGACCCCTCCAGCAAAGAAACCCAAGAGATACATCTCAGCTGAGGAGGAGGCTCGGATTGCCGCCGATGAGAAGGCGGCAAGGGGAGATCGCCGATGCTTGAAGCCGCCAACAAACCAAAGTCTAAGCCTGCTAAAGGAAAGACTAAGGCACCAGCACGCGGTGGAAAAAAGAAGGCGCCTGCTAGATTGCCTCCCAGAAAACTCAGAATTGAAGATGATGAAGATAGGGAGAGGCAACAGCAAAAAGGCACTGAGCAGCAAGGTACATCCAAAACCAAATCCAGTACCTCTGCTGACTATGAACAAGCTCCTCAGAAGCCTCAAGAGCAAGATGCAGAAATTGAAGAAATCTTCGCTCAGATGGATAGATATCTCTACAGAGGAGAGGAAGCTAGACAGATAGAGGCTGCCAGGCAGAGGATACATTTGGCAGACCTTGAGGCACTCAGGAAGCGTACTGAACAAGAGGCCAGGCTGAGAGTTCCTTCGAAAGCTGACATTCCTTATCGATACAGAAGGTTCAGGAAGCCAAACGATCTGAAAACACATAGATGGCCGAGATTAGACGAATGGATGCCTATTCAGTTCAATCAGAGATGGGAATCGGCCAAGATAGAGTTTATCAAGAGAAATTATTTCTGGCGATTCTGGCCTAAAATGTCTAAGGCTGATGCCTATGTCGAGTGGATGACCATTACTGAACCTGATCTTTACCCATATATGCATAAAGCAGTAACTGAAGGGGTAGTAGTCAGCGTTCCTGAAGCAAGGATCATTCCTCCACCCAGAACACAAGACGACTCAGTACATCTCGGAATGATTGAACAAGAAGTGAAGAATGATGCGTTGAACAGAGGTCTAGAACAAGATGAACCAGCAGACTTCGCCGAATACCTGAAGCTGAGGAAGAACACGTTCAGAATGTATGGAGTCCCACTACCTGAAGATAAATCCCAAGGTTTCATGAATAGGATTCAACAGTTTAAGGGTTCTCCTTCTTAGTTCTCCTTTTAGCTTAGCAAGATTTGTAATGTACTTGAACGGTTAATCATATATTACAAATCTTCTTTTTGGCTCGACAACTACTTGTTGTCTAAATAGCCGTGTTTGCTTTATGCTTTAACACTCAGAATCACTGAAGTGATTACTGACACACACACACCTTGTTTATTTACTTGTCAGTTTTTTTGCTCGGTTAGACTTCTGATAGACTAGACTTTCATTGAGTTACTATTTCTTCAGTAAGGGAAAATTGTTGCATGAGAAAATAGTTGTAATTTCTCTTAGGGGGAAATTGTTGCATGGGGGAAATTATTGTAAAGGGGGAAATTGTTCTGCCCTGTCTCCCTCAGTAGTCTAGCACTTACCAGACAACTCCACCGATCCTACTTGTAATATTTGTAAGGAGCTCGTTTCCGAGTAAGTTAGTGTTTAGCATAGTTGATAGGACATAGATGATAGGTTTTGGCATCATCAAATAGGGGGAAATTGTTGGGTGATGATTCCATCCTCAAGACCTTTGTTTCACTCGATGGGAAATGATTCGGTCTTAGACACCGATCTTAAGCTCGGTAGCACTTGTGCTCTGTACTTGTCCGAAGATTTGAAGATCCCAAAACCCTATCTGAATGATGAACCATTCCCTTGTATCTATTTTGTCTCTGAGCTTTCAGACTCAGTAGACACTCTGCTCTGGTCAAGGCGCTCAGTAGCTTATCTGCCTCAGCACCGGCATGTAAGACTCGGTGATCTTGGACTTAGCAGGAGCAAGATATCGAGAGAGTCGGTTGAACCGAACTCGGCGAGGAGTAGTTCATGGACTCGTAGCTGATCTTCGATAGACTTATCTCGGCCAGCTCTATCTATCGAATACAAGGTCGGACTCAGCAACCGAGCATAGTCTTCGGGGACTGTCAGAATCTTTTGAAAGACAATCAGCATTGTCATGTAGAGGAAGAGAGAAGTCAGCTTCAGTTTGTCTCGAACTTTGTGCTGTCTCAACCACTCCATCCACCTCGACGAATGACAAGCATACATGTGTCTTCTCACCTGCTAAAGCTGCAGTCAACCTTTTACCTAAAAAGGTGGGAAAGTACACTGTTACCTACACCAAAAGAGCCGTTTGCTACCAAAAAGAGAGAGAGAGAAGAAGATCGTCCCCAACGGATCTATTTCAATCTCTGCTCTATAAATAGAGGATCATTCAAGATTTGAAGCTCACCTAGAACACGAGAGAGCGCGAAAAACGAGCGAATTCCAAAGAACAAAGTCTTAGCAAGAACTTGAAGAACAATCTCCGGCGAAAGACTACATTCTAGCTCATAGGGAATCAAGCTAAACCGACATATAAAGCATCTAGTATCTAAATCGACGTTACACGAACTCAAAGCTTACCTTCAGCTGTTCGTCGATCTAGAAGCTACTCTCATATTCCCTATCCCTCTAACCCTAAGCTCAACTGTTCTTATCCATAGCTTAGATGAAGGAGTTCACATTTGAACCCAATCCTTATTGTATAAGGACTCCTTCACTGTTGGAGAAGTTTGTCAAACACTTTAAGTTTGATAGTGTTGTAAACTGAGACTTGGATCGGATAAAAACCAAGACGCGGCTTTGCCCAGTGTGCAAGCCGACCGAGACTAACTCCAGGATAATAAATAGCCTCCTGATCATTCGGGACAGTGGACGTAGGATTTGAGCGATATCCGAACCACTTTAAAAATCCTGTGTCTCTTCGCTTTCTTAATCGTTGCATTGATTTTACTATTCATACTGAACATCATATTCAAAATCAATCAACTGTCTCAGCATACTGAACTTTTAATCTACTGAACTGAGACTTAAAACGTTTTCTCACAAAAACTGATTTGGGCCTACACTATTCCGCGCACTGAAATCTTACCGTAGATACTGAATTCTGACCTAGTCAGTTAGCAGATCTCAGCTGAGTCAGTACTCTTAGCCTTTAACTTGATTCGAAACGGTTATGCTTGTCCGGCCCGCCGAATTGCTTCGAGCCGACACCATCCTGAATAGGACTGTTCGTGTTCAAAGTTGAGAAATCGAATCAGGTGTATTCACCCCCCCCCTCTACACCTGACCGTACACTCGGGACCAACAATTACCATTTATTAAGTTATACCTTAATTGTTTACTATTTTTAAAATGAATATTAAATATATCAATATTTATTGAATACATCGTGCCATCGTTAAAATGGTGATATTTTCATAATATTTTTTCTATTTTTTATCGACAAGTATTATTTATTTAATTTTAACTCTATTTTTTCGGCATTAATTGTAAATTTTCATTATACACTACATTTGATTTATATAATAATCTTTATTAAATTATAATGAACTATAAATGAACTTTTTGTGATATGAGCATCTGTTGTCCATTTATTTATTTGATATGTATGAGTGATGTATTTTATAATGGATATTTATATTTATATTTACACAAATACGTATTTCTATTTATCATTTTATAATATTTATTTATATTTTAATTTTTTCTTTTGCCTTTTTAATTGTATGTTGATAAAAGGTCTATGTTCATATAAGGGGAAGAAACCGGAAGGTTTGCTGTACAACCACTTCCTTTTGCCCGTTCTCAATTGTATCTTCTAATCTCGTTGAAATCCGTTTGATTTGCTGGTCTTATATTGAAAAGGAGGATTAATCATTCGTAAGTTTTAGTTCACGATCTAGATCTATTCTTTTCTGGAAGGAGGATGTTCGTATTTTTTTATTTATGTACTTATGGTTGCGATTCTTTGCTGGGCAATTGATTATGCTTAGTGGGATCTATTTATGATTTATAAATCTGTATTTGTTGGGTTCCATTCGACATTTGTCTATCTAGGGTTTCTTAATTTCGGTTCTATGTTCTTGTATTTAGGGATGACTGTTCAATGATGTTAGACTGTAAGTTTAGATTGTATCTGTACTAGATTTATACATTGGTATATATTCTTCTCCACGATTTTTTTGTTTGTTTGAACTGATGTTCCTTTCAATTTATTTTTTTGATGCATGTCAACTTAGATGTCCTCTTTATTGATTTTTTGTTTGGTCTCTTATTTGCTTCATTTTTTCTTTAGCTCATGGGTATGCTATTTTGTTTCTCGGATCTTGAACTTGTTGTGTGATGTTTTGATTTGGATATCTTGTGCAGACTATGAATGTGGTGAATTGATTTCATGGCATTCATTAATTTGTAATTTTTCGATTAGATTCAGCAATTCATAATTGTATGTTCGTTAAAGTTAATGTTTCTTACTGCGATTTGTATTGTTTTCAAAATTTTGTGGGGTTATAACAAATTTATACAATTCTTTGTTCTTACTTTCGTTTCTATTGTTTTGGCTATTGTTCTTCTCTCTTGTTCTAATGGATTTTGTACGGTTATATAACATGTGCATTAACTTTTATTTGCTGCCACAGAGGCAATTGAAATTTTAATCTCATTTCAAATCTTTGTATTATGTGTTTTGTTACGCAGATAGTGGTTGTGTATCATTTATTTAGTTGTCAAATTTGAGACTTCGAAATTGATATTAATATTTGTGGTATGTATATCATTTATTTTGCTTCAAGTTGTTTTTGTTCTTTATTAAATATTAGGTGTTTGTGATGGAGGGGACGAGTGTATTGTGTAATACATGATTCTTTAGGTTTATGGATGATGAATTCGCACAGAAGATGTTAAATTTCTTATACTTATCTTTACTGCGTTTTTATGTGAAGTTTAGTATAAATATTTGGATAACTAATGTGTTTTGGTTTTTAGCCATTGGATATGGTAGGGGTCGTTGGGCGACATTGGAAACTGTATTGGGAAAGTGGAGTGTTCGTTTGGAAGACAATTGTGATATAATTTATTTTAAATGTGGGTGGGAGGAATTTGTGAGAGCTCATGACTTGAAACATCACTATTTGTTGGATTTTGAAATTATCTCTGAGTTGCATTATAAGGTAACAATATTTGATTTATCTACTTGTGAGAAAAAAATATTTGAATGATTCTACAAAAGGAGGCAGAGCACCTGTGCGGTTCTTTAGGTTTATGGTTTATGGTTTGCTTGTGAAGATGGTAAGTTTTTTGATTTTCATGTATAATTCAGGTTCTGTCTTTGTTATATTTTTAATTTTGTTTTGTTTGATTGTAGTTATTACCATGGTCGGTTTCAGAAGAGTTGCGAAAAGGGACTGAAAGGGTTTTGAAACTTAAATCTATTATTGGTGATTTTTCTGTTCGGTTCCGACTTGATAAGGATTTCCCTTACTGTTATCTAGCAGATGGTTGGCCAGAATTTGTGGACTCTCATGACTTGTGTGTTGGGAATTTTTTGATTTTTCAGCGTGTCGCGACTTTTTGCTGTAATGTTATAGTTTTTAATAATGATATGGTTGAAAATCGTTATGAGAAAAATGTGCCAGTGCAGTTACAGGTATTACATTTTTCTTTGTGTTTCTAGTATTTTCGTATAATATATAATGTGATCAGTTTTCTTAACTGTGATTATAAGTATTGGTATAAGGTAATTAGTTTCTTATCAAAATTTAATTGCAGACCTCTGTCGTTCGCAGTCGTGAGTTTGGAATATATGGTTTGACTTGTCTTGAAGGGATGGATCTGAATAGCAGGTGTATTGAGTTTATGCAGTGCGAGTTCCCTAAAAATGGTGAATCTATTTTTGAACGAGCTGGGGTTGGTGCTTCTGACAAAGTTTCTTCGTGTTAAGCGGAAGTAGGAAAACAAACCTGTCTTCGTAATGTTGTCACTGATAATAGTTGGGATTCTGTATCTAATTTATTTGTCAGAGTCTTGTGTTCGTCGCCTGTTGATAAGAGGGGAAAGCCGGTTAGCATCTAATTGTTTAATTATTGTTACTTAACCGGCTTTGCATTGTTAGTATGAAGTCTGTTGTTTCATGATATTAACAAGCAATTATTGCACAGTCATGGACTTGGAGGTCAAAAAGAGACAGTAATAATAGACGGATTGGGTATGGAGTGGAAAATTACATTGAAGCCGCGTACAAAAAATGGTATTTATTGTCGGTTTTCCACCGGCTGGTATGCTCTTTGCCGGTCTAAAGATCTCAAAGTTGGTGACGTTCTAACTTTTACATTGCTGCTGAATCGTACGACTAAAGATCGATTCTATTTACTTTTATCTCTTAGTTGATTGAATCCTGAACTTTTATGATTGAAGACTGAACTTTCTTCTTCTATTTATGTTATACATTGAAGACTAATGTATTAATGACTGATCAATTTCTGGTATTTATCTTAAGAGTTAATTTGAATTTATGTTCGTTCATATTGAAATATAGTTAAATTATATGTTTTGTGAAATTGGCGCATATTCTGTTTCAACACAGTAAGTGCAAGAAACATCTAAAAAAAAGCAAGCAAGTTAGGCACGAGTTTAAGAAGCCGATTTAAACGTTTCCCGTTCCAGCTGGTGGTTTAGGTGTTTTTTTTATACTAAATGCATGTAAAACTGCTGCATAGACTGATAGAATGAGCTACAATATTTGAAATAATGTGGTTTCAAATATGTGGGATTACATGCTAGAAATTAAATCTTCGTTATAGATTAGGGGCATAAACAAACATAGTGGGATTAGTTCAGCAGCCTAATAACGACACTTATGTTAATCAAGGAGTCGTTGTTATAATTGAATCTATCACGTATGATTAATTTACCATGGCTTACATTCTTTATATGTATTCCCTGAATATAACTAAACATGCATTTTAACATGCTCATGGGGCTTTCTTCATTTTCGAATTTGTGTACACAATCTCAATGTGAAAACACTTATATAGACATTTTTTATGAATATGCACAATCATATTGAAATGTGTTTTCTTTGTTTGAAGAGATTTGTGCATCTCTTATTTGTTCTATAAACAGTTAGAAATAGATTAGATTCAATGGTATGAAACAAAAGCTAATAAGGGGACGGTGTTAATTCTTTTATGGCAGATGGCCATCGGTATGCATATGTAATTTTCAAATTTTGCTACATTTTTTTTCAAAATTAAATAAATATATGGGTTATATGAGTAGATTTCTCTTATAAGAATTCCCTATAATATATTTGATATTGTATTTTTCTAATACATTTCACTACTATTTATTTTAATTTTAAATTTTGTAATTCCAAATTATTCTCGTTGGTACTAGGTGTGATGAAGGGTAGAATACGGATCGATAGTGCTCTTGCCATATTTTAAGCCATGTCTTTTTCTTGGTTTCGGACTTGAATACGTGAATGGCGGATACGAATACGGATTCTGAATATTCGGGATACGAATAATGCGTGGATATATGATTTATTTGAATCAATTTTCAATAACAATAATTCGATAATATAATTCATAAATAATAATTTATTTATGATTGCAATACATTAAAATAATCCTGTATAGAATGTTTAATAAAAGTTTTAAAGGAAAATATGGTTAATATACTATCCATTGTCAATAACAAAATCGAATATATGGCATTGGAGTCTCGTGGTTGTGAGAACTTGTTGGTCCCGAGTGTACGGTCAGGTGTAGAGGGGGGGGGGTGAATACACCTGATTCGATTTCTCAACTTTAAACACGAACAGTCCTATTCAGGATGGTGTCTGACTGAAACAGTTCAGCAGATCAGACAACTGTTCTGAATCAAGTTAAAGGCTAAGAGTACTGACTCAGCTGAGATCTGCTAACTGACTAGGTCAGAATTCAGTATCTACGGTAAGATTTCAGTGCGCGGAATAGTGTAGGCCCAAATCAGTTTTTGTGAGAAAACGTTTTAAGTCTCAGTTCAGTAGATTAAAAGTTCAGTATGCTGAGACAGTTGATTGATTTTGAATATGATGTTCAGTATGAATAGTAAAATCAATGCAACAGTTAAGAAAGCAGTAAGAGACACAGGATTTTTAAAGTGGTTCGGATATCGCTCAAATCCTACGTCCACTGTCCCGAATGATCAGGAGGCTATTTATTATCCTGAGTTAGTCTCAGTCAGCTTGCACACTGGGCAAAGCCGCGTCTTGATTTTTATACTGATCCAAGTCTCAGTTTACAACACTATCAAACTTAAAGTGTTTGACAAACTTCTCCAACAGTGAAGGAGTCCTTATACAATAAGGATTGGGTTCAAATGTGAACTCCTTCGTCTAAGCTATGGATAAGAACAGTTGAGCTTAGGGTTAGAGGGATAGGGAATATGAGAGTAGCTTCTAGATCGACGAACAGCTGAAGGTAAGCTTTGAGTTCATGTAACGTCGATTTGGATACTAGAGGCTTTATATGTCGGTTTAGCTTGATTCCCTATGAGCTAGAATGTAGTCTTTCGCCGGAGATTGTTCTTCAAGTTCTTGCTAAGACTTTGTTCTTTGGAATTCGCTCGTTTTTTCGCGCTCTCTCGTGTTCTAGGTGAGCTTCAAATCTTGAATGATCCCTCTATTTATAGAGCAGAGATTGAAATAGATCCGTTGGGGACGATCTTCTTCTCTCTCTCTCTTTTTGGTAGCAAACGGCTCTTTTGGTGTAGGTAACGAGTGTACTTTCCCACCTTTTTAGGTAAAAGGTTGACTCGAGCTTTAGCAGGTGAGAAGACACGTGTATGCTTGTCATTCGTCGAGGTGGATGGAGTGGTTGAGACAAAGACAAACTTCGAGACGCATCGAAGCCGACTTCTCTCTTCCTCGTACATGACAATGTTGATTGTCTTTCAAAAGATTCTCGACGATCCCGAAGACTATCCGCCGTTCTTCGAGTCGACCTTGTATTCGGTAGATAGACCGCTCGAGATAAGTCTATCGAAGATCGGCTCCGAGTCCAATGAACTACTCCCGCCGAGTTCGGTTCAACCGACTCTCTCGCATATCTTGCTCCTGCTAAGTCCAAGATCACCGAGTCTTACATGCGGTGCTGAGGCAGATAAGCTACTGAGCGCCTTGACCAGAGCAGAGTGTCTACTGAGTCTGAAACCTCAGAGACAAAACAGATACAAGGGAATGGTTCATCATTCAGATAGGGTTTTGGGATCTTCAAATCTTCAGACAAGTACAGAGCACAAGGCTACTGAGCTTAAGATCAGTGTCTAAAACCGAATCATTTCCCACTGAGTGAAACAGTGCTGAGGATGGAATCATCACCCAACAATTTCCCCCTATTTGATGATGCCAAAACCTATCATCTATGTCCTATCAACTATGCTAAACACTAACTTACTCAGAAACAGAGCTCCTTACAAATATTACAAGTAGGATCAGTGGAGTTGTCTGGTAAGTGCTAGACTACTGAGGGAGACAGGGCAGAACAATTTCCCCCTTTACAATAATTTCCCCCATGCAACAATTTTCCCTTAAGAGAAATTACAACTATTTTCTCATGCAACAATTTTCCCTTACTGAAGAAATAGTAACTCAATGAAAGTCTAGTCTATCAGAAGTCTAACCGAGCAAAAAACTGACAAGTAAATAAACAAGGTGTGTGTGTGTCAGTAATCACTTCAGTGATTCTGAGTGTTAAAGCATAAAGCAAACACGGCTATTTAGACAACAAGTAGTTGTCAGAGCCAAAAGAAGATTTGTATATTTATGAATTGTTGAGATTTATCAATTATTCTGTATTTAATTTAACAAAGTAGTTCATTGTTGAGATTTAACAAAGTAGTTCATTGTTGAGATTTAACAAAGTAGTTCATTGTTGAGATTTATCAATTATTCTGTATTTAATTTAGCAAAATGTGATTTCCCTTCTTCCAATTTACTTTCATAGTGTAAATCAGATTACTCTGTTTAGAGAGTATTAATATATATGCTTTACTTGTTGTTGGTTTTTATGATAATGTATGTCGTTACTTGTTGATTATGATTATCTCTCTATTTAATGTTAGAAATGTAACATAGGGATTAAAATAAATGGATTTCTTATTATTGTAGTTTTTGTTATCCGGAGAATTTTACTAATTAATGAAATAGGTATCAATCCTCTGCAGATACCAACACCATTTACCAGAACTGCATTAATGTTTATGGCTTTTGCGTGCATTCAAATGATTCTGATGATTTTTTATTCAATTGCAAACTTCATAACAAGCTTCACCTAATAGAAACAAGGCATTTTGTTACGTATATTACTAATTTGAAGGTTAGAATGTAATCACAATGATGTTCGTAGAAGAATCTCACTTTTTTATGTTGGGTGATTAGTGTAGTTTTTATTTTTTTGTTGTTCTCAATATTTTCTAATCTTTAAAGAAAATTTGTGGATTGAAATTCCACTTGCATTGTGAGGGGAAGACCTGCTAAAAAATGTATGGTTTTGTCGTTTAATTTAATAAAAATGAAATTATGTAACTGTACAACAAATCAATATTTGCTTCTATAAGTACTAGATTGCAGATTCTATACATTCATATTTATGCTGTGAATATGATGTGATCTTGTTGTATTTTCCTGTTGTTGGTCCGGAGACAAATATCAGGTGTAGAGGGGGGGTGAATACACCTGAGTACCATTTCTTTTTCTCGGTGAAGGTCGGTGAAAGTGTTGGTTGCAACCGATGAACGAGTGCCAAATAAACCTTCGATCACGGGACAGAGTGAGTCGGCCATCGAGCTCTCCTACTGACTTTTGTCAGTACTTCGAAACTCAGTCGGAGACTTAAGTGTGCGGATAAGTGTGGGGCCCGGAGTTTGTCTCTTTTTGAAAACGTGTTTTCGCAGATTAAATTCTTTTGGCTGTGCGACTTTAGAAATACGTTTTATGCAAACTTATGATTTTCAAAGGTTTGTATGCACTAAAACAGTAAACAACACAAGCAGTTTAACGTGGTTCGGATACGCAAGATCCTACGTCCACGGTCCTGAACAGAGCAGGATAACTTGTTGATTAGTCTGAGCAAGTCTGAGCAAGGAAACTGTGCACAGGACAGATCCTTCTAAGTTATCTCTCTGGCTATATAGGCCTGCCTCCTCTGGGCAAATTTGTCTCTTCTGGCCTGCCGTTCTGCTCTTTGAGCAGCTGAGAGTTTGGGACAGTCGTACTGATAGTGTCCCTCGTTCTTGCAGTTGTAGCATGTTGATGCTCTACTGCAGCTTTTTCCAGCTGAGTCTTTTTGATGGACTAGCAGCAGGTTATGTTTTCCTGCATTCAGGGAGAATCTCTGTGGTATTTCTTCAGCTTTCTGACTCTCTCCTTTTCTCTTTGGTATTTGAGAGCCATCAGTGAGAGTTGGTTAGTAGCAGATATTTCAAAGGTCTTTGTATCTGCAGCAGCTACTGCCTTGCTGGAAGAAATATTTTTGCCTCCAGTTTTGCTGAAAGTTGCCTTGAAGGCATGATCGAACTGTGTGTCAGCTGGAGCACTGGAGCACTTTTGAGGTAGACTATACTCAAATTCCTCCGTCTTTAATTCTGAAAATATAACATCAGGAGTTAGAGTATTAAGATCAGAGCGACGTAAATAAGTAGCAAAAGGAAGCCACTTCTGTCGAGGTAGCGCTCTTATGATCTTTGTGTTCATCTCTTTGTTTGAGAACACTTTTCCCAACCCGTTTATCACATTGACTTGATTCGTAAATCTGACGCTCAGCTCGTCAATGGTTTCACTGGGCTCCATCGCAAAGGCTTCGAACTTTTGAAGCTCTAATTCGAGCTTGTTTTCTTTGATCTGAGGAGTTCCTTGGCTCGCATGCGGCCGGGGGCGTCCAAAAGTTCTTTCGCCGTTTTGCAGTCCTGCACCCTCTCGAGGTGTGAGTCACTGAGCGTTGTCAGTATAGCATTTCGTGCGACTCGGTCGAGGTTATACAGCTTTTTCTCTTCAGGCGTGAAGGCTGATTTGTCCTTGGGAATCTTCGGACCGATACGAGCACCTTCACCTTCCACTTCAGCGAACTGAACGCTGTCTATCATTGGAATGATGGGTTCGGTCTCCAGTATGTCAGTCATGTTGTCATGCAGCGACGTAAGGTGTGCCTCCATTCTTACACGCCATACTGTGAAGTTCTCTATCGAGAACATCGGCACCATCCTGATACTTGACATGTCGGACATTATGTGTACGAGTATAAGGATGAAAGAAGAGATGCTTGTGCAGAGAAAACGTTTTCAGGATCTGTTCGAGAAGACCAGTAATACAGAACAGGTGATCAGTAGAACACCGTGTGCTCTGATACCAATTGTTGGTCCGGAAATAAATATCAGGTGTAGAGGGGGGGGTGAATACACCTGAGTACCGTTTCTTTTTCTCGGTGAAGGTCGGTGAATTTTGTTGGTTGCAACCGATGAAACAATGCCAAATAAACCTTCGATCGGGGACAGAGAGCTCTCGAGCTCTCCTACTGACTTTTGTCAGTACTTCAAAACTCAGTCGAAGACTTAAGTGTGCGGATAAGTGTGGGGCCCGGAGTTTGTCTCTTTTTGAAAACGTGTTTTCGCAGATTAAATTCTTTTGGCTGTGCGACTTTAAAAATACGTTTTATGCAAACTTATGATTTTCAAAGGTTTGTATGCACTAAAACAGTAAAGAACACAAGTAGTTTAACGTGGTTCGGATACGCAAGATCCTACGTCCACGGTCCTGAACAGAGCAGGATAACTTGTTGATTAGTCTGAGCAAGTCTCAGCAAGGAAACCGTGCACGGGGAGATCCTTCTAAGTTATAGTCCTTAGCGACTTTACAATTCAAACCTAAGTTCGAAAGGGAGCGAAACAGTTCTCCAACTAATGAAGGAGTTCTTACAATAAGAACAGTTCACAAAAAAATGAACTCCTTCGAATCTAAGCTATAAATCTAACAATGAGCTTAGGTAGAGAAGAAAGGGATCTAAAGACTCTAGAGAGAAGAATCACAAAATATTCTAATAAATGCAGATTCTTCGCTGGATGTTCTGATAAGTTTGCTAGAGTGTTTGAGAGCTTGAGCAATTTCCCTTTTTAATTTCGTGCTTCTCCTCTTTTTGGAGCTTCGAAATCTTCTCTATTTATAGCTGTGAGCTATGGCATATGTCCGTTGGAGACGACGATGCCACGTGTCACAAGCTTCCAAAGAAAACGGCCATTAATTCGAACTTGTTGCAGCAGGGCAGTTAATTACTGTACATGTGAGCAGCTTTATTGTTTGGAGCAGGTAAGGCATTGTCGGCTTCTCAATGGTCGAGGTTTGTGGTTGGTGAGAATGTCAGAGTTGACCGTTCAAACAACCTCGTGTGATCTTCTGCTGAACTTTCGAAAAGACTTAAGTAGTTGGGTCGCTTTTTGTCAGATACAGTAGACTGCTAAGTCTCTATCTTCTTCGACCGAGTCGGCTGACAAGGAATGTAACTTCTGAGTAAGTCAGCTGGCGACTGCGAAGGTACTGGGCTTGCATGAGTTCTTCTGCTGATGACTTATCAGCTGCTGGGTTGGCTTCTACTGAGGTCTACTCAGCTGATGACTGAAGAACGCAAGCGATTACACTGATGACGTGGGGTTCTGAAAAGTATTTTCGGCAGAAGATCAGTTCAACAATTACCCCGTACAGGACTTAGACAAAATATAAAAATGATTACTACAAGTCTAACCTATACATCAGCTAATCCTAACGACACACTAAACTACTGATATCAGCTCGGTTTTGGGATCTTCAATTCCATAGTACTACTATGATTTCCCCCAATTTTTTTTTAACCACGAACAGCTGAGTATCATCTACTGACTCATATCCAACAATTCCCCCCTAATTGATGATGCCAAAACCTTTACTTCTAAACTCTAAACATCTTATAAGATATGCTAACCTACTGACATCAATTTTCCCTTTAATCCATCTGAGGAAAACAAACTGATATGATGACTTCAAAACATCAGCAGGTGAGAGATAGGCAAAATCAGATAAACTAATTGTGAGTGTGTATCAGATCACTTAGTGATCAGTTGTGAAAACACAAAGCAAAATGCTGTAAGACAATGAGTAATTGTCTATCAAGCAATAGGAACGATAGCATATATGATCAGGAAATTACAAGTTCCTATCACTATTACAAAAGAGAGGAGATAAAAACTACTGACGCTTGAAGCCTTGAGTACGCTTCTTGAAATCAGTAGATCTTTCGACAGAAGGTTGCAGACCATAGTATAAGTAGATTCTCTTCCTCAGTGTCTGGACATCCTCGTCATCTTCAGCTAGGTCGACACTCAGGTCAAAGCGAGAAGCTGCAGTTCTGATCTCATCCTCTATATCCTTTGTACATAGAACTCCGCGCGCAGTTCTAGGAGGTGGGATGCGCCTGAAAGCCGGAGCTTTGAAAGGAATGTTCTCTCTTTTCATAATCTCCAGAAGTTGTTCCCTCAGCTCAGAGTTATAATTGAACATAAACTCGTCAAAGGCTTGTTCGATAGTCTGCTCACTTGGATAGAATTTCCATACGTAGTAGCCTTTGATAAATTCCTCTTTGAGCTCTTCCCATTGATCATTAACCAGAGCAGGAACCCATTTATCAACATGAAGCACAGGGTCCTTTTTGACATAAGGCGCTCTTTTCCTTGATCCTCGTGGGATTTTTCTTCTGGGATCAGTTGCTGGCTTTTGAGATAAGCTAATCATCTTAGCCATATCAGCCATTCTCTTCTTTTCTCGGAGAGCCGCTGGCCTACAGTCTCCTTTCCTGAGATTTAGGCCTCGCAGCGTGGCTTCCCAAGTGGCTCTATCTTCGGCTTCCTGCTCAGGTGTAAGATGGGTCTGATAGTGACTACGAGCGTAGCTTGACTTCGTAGTAGAAAGAGTTTTTGCGAACTCCTCCTGAGCCTTTTTCTTTTCTTCGTCCACTGACTCTTGCTTCTTCTTACCTCTGCCCTTAACAACTTTGCCCTTAGGCTTTTTAGCAAGTTGAGCTTCTTCCAGCTAACCCTCATGGTCCAGCTTGTCTTGTAGTTGTTGGGCTATGCGAAGGTCGAAGGCCTCTTGTTTCGCTTTAGATTTGAATTTTCGGACCGGGGAGGAAGGAGGAGTAGTAGCGGTAGCAGTCTCCTTCCCTGGCCTCTGCGGAGGAGCCTGTTCTTCTTCAGACTCTTGCTCAATGAAGTGAGCAACATCTTCTATGTGAGCAGCAGAAGATGAGATGGGGGTAGGTTCTAGAGGAAATTCGAGCAGCAGAACCCTTGAAGTATCTTCAGCCTGAGCGGCTGAGGATTGAGCATGAGCAGTTGAGGGTTGTTCCGCCGGAATACCTTCCCCCTGAGTCTGAGCATTTGAGGGTCCTTCCTCCTGACCACCCTCTACTATTTGGACATCAGCCATATCCGTATCAGGTTCATCCTTCATAATACCTTCCCCCTTTTTGGCATCATCTGCCTTAGAGAGTTGGGTGCGGATGGCTTGAATGTCTCTTTCCACATTGTGGACTGAATCCTTAATCTGAGTTGCTGTGGATTCGAAGTCCTTGTTGAGATCGCAATATAATTCCTAATCTTTTTCCTGATCAGCTCTAGATGTTTTAAGCTGTGCAGCTGACTCCAGACGGAGTTTCAGCAGAGCCTGATCCTGCGATTCTGTCATTTCTTTCTGAATAAGTTTCAGAGCCTCTGCCTGTTGGGTAATAGATTTCTGAAGGCTAGAGGTGGCAATCTTATTCCGTTCATCGATTTCGAGCTTAACAGTTGCGAGAGCTTGAGTCAGCTGCTCTGAAAATATCTTCTGCTGATTCTGGAGCAACTGCTGACTCTGAGCTTCTAGATCGACTTTCTGAGCTTCTAAGGCTGCCTCAATAATCTCCTGAAAGTTGGGTTGAGGAGGAACTACTGGAGTCTTTGAGATGCCTGCAGCTATTCTGTCTAAGCTCTGTGTCTGAGCCTGTGTATACTTTGTCCATTTCAGATGGACGTCCTTAGCCAAAAGTCTGTTTTTCTCTCCTTGGCGTCAAATGGCTTTATTTACAGACTTCGAGGACACGGAACCGATAGGTTGTATCTGGTACGAGCTGGTTCCGAGCCTCTGCTCAGAAAACGTGAGGAGCTGCTCCCTACTGTACTTCGGAGCACCTTGAGCATCACCTGATGTATCAGGATGTGGTGATTTGCTCTTCTCGCGGGGAGTTGAACCCTCAGCAGAGCCTCCCAACTCTGTATCATTGGGTGTCTGATCCTTCCTCTGATTGTTATCATCGTCTTTCTTATCAATAGGAGGAGATGGGGGCGGAGGAGTGTTACCAGGGACTGACTCTCGCAAGCTTAGAAGGTAAAGCATTGCGGCTCTGAGATCTTCAAGAGTAGCTAAGTCAGCTGGTTCTCCGTACCCTATTACTTCTTGTAGCTTCTGCTCCTCATCGAGCAAGTAGATGACTGAGTGGGTTTTGATTATGTCTTCTAGAATATCCCAACTCAGAAATCTTAGAAGCATTTGAACCCTAGCCCTGATGGCTATGTCGACTAAGTCTGCGTGCCCAGCGATCTCAGGAATATGATCGTGTACTTCAGATGTGGCACGGAGACGAGTGGTGTGAATAGCTGTCCACTCAGTCGCAGTCTCCTCAGTCGGTTCCCTGACGTCCGACTGTGTCTCCTCAGAGCTAATTACCTGGACTTTATCTTTGAGGGTCGCACCCTCAATGCCAGTATCAGAGTCCAAGATCTGCTCTTCTTGAGTAGGAGGAGGAGGAGGTGGTTCAATAACAGAGAGGGGCTGAGTTGAGACCTCAGCTGGTCTGGTCTTAGTCAGCCGCCTCTTCTTAGGCACTTCGGTATGAGGGGGCAGAGCGGATGCAGCTCTCTTCGGCTCAGGCGGCCCCTTACCGATAGACTTCTCAGTCGCTGCTTTAGTCTTGAACTTAATTAGTTTTACGTCGAAGAACTTAGAATCAGCAAACGACGAGTGCCTTTGAATAGAGTAGTGAACTTCCTACATAATAGTAGTGAACAGAGTAATTTCCCAGTAGTGAACAGAGTAATTTCCCAGTAGTGAACAGAGTACTTTCCCTACACTAGCTAACTTCCTCTCTCTAGTGGGTAGGGTAGTGAACTTCTGGGCTTGGGCTTTCATCTCCGAAACATAATAGTCGCCCCAGTTCACTTCAACTCCATCATCTATCGCCATCATCAGCTGAATCCTTGGCTTGGATAATTGATCGTATGATCCAGCTGAGCTCGTCAGGATATGAGAGACTATGTAGGCTAGTCCTCTGTATTGGGGAAGCAGAAGGTTCTTCTGCAGAGCTGACTTGAACGATATGTCAGTTCGTCCGCATAACTTATGGACATACTTGTTTATCTCCTTCTCCTTGTATCCGATAGGAGAAATATCGGAGTCTGGAAGATCAAACGTCAGCATCAGAGCATCCCTGACGTTGAAGACTCTCTGAGTAGCATCCCAACAATTCTGATCAACTTCCTTCATGTAGACGAAGGAAGATTCCTCGCCTCCAGACGCGAGCGACCTCCAGTTGTAGTACACTTCTACCACTTGCCTTGGTAGATATGATCTTGGGTGCTTCGTCACCTGCTCCTGAAGACCAGAACGCTCCAGAGCATCAAACACCGGCTCCAAATAAGAGATATCTACTTGACAGAAGGCCAAAGTCGGTTCAAACTGAATCCTGGATGACATAATCTCCTCTATATTCTCAGGAGTTTGAGATGACGCCATTGAAATCTGCAAAATAATTTGTTAGCACTTGAAAATAGAGTAAGTTAGTAAGTATTCAGCAGGTTTCAATACATTACCGAGTACTAAAGAGCTTGAGAGATGCAAAAGCGAGACAGTTAAGATGATTTTTGAGAAAGAAACTGAACGCTTGAAGATAGCTCTTAAGTTGAAAAAATGGCGAAAAGTGAGGAAATGGATAGAAGATGAAAGATTTGTATATATTGACTGATTATAAGTTTAGATCCCACGATCCTATTTTAATCTTTCAAATCTATGGACGGCTGAGATTAAATGTTAAAAAAAGGAATGATTACCAAAGCCGCCTCTAACATAGATTTACGTAATAAAGGTAAGTGAGAAGACATGCATTAAACGCGCGACAGACAGCATTAATTACTCAGTTATTCAAATGAGAAGGTTTCCTACTGACCTTTCCTTAAACTATTAAAGGCGGGAAATAAATGCATATTAACTGCTGACTACGTGCGACTGATATAATAAGTGCAAACATGCTTCTGAAAAGAAATTAAGTATATGATACTACGCAAACCTCTTTAGCTGAACTTTCGATCAGCTGGTTACCGTTATATTGCAGGAGGGTGATTGAAGTACTGATAAGCACGTTCCCCCTTGCTGTGTACAGTGTGATTCTTCCCACTGAATCACTGTACGGAATCTACTGATTTGTCGTACTGGTTCCATCTACTGATACCAAATATTTCCAATTGTCTCCAAGGGTCGCTATCGGTAGTTGTCTTCTCCGATGCATGTCGGTAGGATCCGATGAGACCTAGCTCAACCGATAATTCTCTCGAATGCGTTCTCGGCTAGTGGTTTGGTCGGTATGTACGCCCTTTGCTTGTCGGTATGGATCTTCTCCATTCGATATCCTTCTTCTCGACATGGTCTCTCGATGAAGTGGTGTCGGATATCCACGTGCTTGCATCTCGTATGTAGAACTGGGTTCTGAGTTATGGCAATAGCATTTGTGGAGTCACAGTAGATGGGCACTTCATTCTGAATGATACCATAATCTCTCAGTTGTTGTCGAAGCCAAAGGATCTGGGCACATCAACTTCCAGCAGCCATGTACTCAACTTCAGTAGTGGACGTTGCTGCGAGGTCTTTGTTTCTTTGAGAACCAAGATATCAGCTTGCTGCCTAGGAACTGACACGTTCCGGAAGTTGACTTACGATCTATCCTGCATCCTGCATAATTGGCATCAGAATAACCTGTCAGTATTAGATTATCATCAGCAGGATACCATAACCCAGCATCAGGTGTTCCTCTCAGATAGCGCTGAATCTTTTTAGCTGAGTCGAGATGACTTCGCTTGGGATCCGCTTGAAATCTTGCGCATACACCTACAAAGATAAGTTATGTCGAGGTCGGCTAGTGTTAAATATAATAAAGAACCAATAATAGCTCTATAATCAGTAGAGTTAACAGAAGCTCCCTCTTTGTCTAGATCGATTTTAAAATTCGTATTCATGGGGATTTTGACTGGCTTGGTGGAGTCGCAGCTGAATCTCTTGAGAAGGTCTCGAGTGTATTTGGCTTGATTGATGAAGATTCCTTCAGGTGATTGCTTCACTTGAAATCCAAGGAAATAATTCATCTCTCCCATCATTGACATCTCGAATTTCTCTTTCATCATCTTCTCGAACTGGCGACATATGATCTCGTTTCGCAGCTCGAAAATGATGTCGTCCACGTAGATTTGCACCAGTAGGATGTCATCTCCTGACTTTATGTTGAATAGGGTGCGATCTACTGTCGCCTTCGGAAACCTTTTCGAAGTAGGAAGTCTTGATAGGGTATCATACCAAGCCCCGGGTGCTTGTTTTAACCCATACGAGCTTTCCTAAGTCTCGTACACTCGATGTCCCCGCCGAAAGCCGGGCGGTTGTTCCACGTAGACTTCTTCCTTCGACGCCGTTCGTAAAAGCGACTTTACATCCATCTGATAGACTTTGAAGCCTTGATGTGTTGCATAAGCTAGGAATAGACGAATGGCTTCTAATCTTGCGACTGGAGCGAATGTTTCATCAAAATCAATTCCTTCCGCCTGACTATATCCCTTTGCAACTAGTCGTGCTTTATTTCTGACAATGACGTTGTTTTCATTTCGCTTGTTTTTGAAGACCCACTTAGTACCAATGACATGCTGATGTCTAGGTCTGTCTACAAGCTCCCAAACTTCATTTCGAACGAACTGGTTCAGCTCTTCTTGCATGGCGATGATCCAATCAGCATCATTAAGTGTGTCCTCTATCGACTGAGTTCTTCTGTAGACAAGAAACAAGAATATAGTGAGCTTTCGCCTTGATTAAATCTAGATCTTGTTCTTATCATTGCTGATGGATCTCCAATGATAAGATCTGAAGAATGAGCATCTAGCCATGATCGTCTAAGTCTGGCTTCTTCTTCTGATACAACTTCTGCAGAATCAGTAGGAGTGTTAGGCATTTCAGTAGTACTGTTCTAAGATTGCAATATTTCAGTAAGAAGGTTAGGATCTACTGA
This sequence comes from Lavandula angustifolia, assembly GCA_028984105.1. NCBI lineage: Eukaryota > Viridiplantae > Streptophyta > Magnoliopsida > Lamiales > Lamiaceae > Lavandula > Lavandula angustifolia. The sequence goes on along the minus strand of CM054816.1, from coordinate 20,872,302 downwards.
GTTTCCAGGTTCAGGGGTATTTAGCTCAGGAACATTAATCGTTCCCCCTGAGTTTATATTCTCAGTAGAGGTCTCAGTTACCACTGGGGCTTCCTCATCGACCGATGTTACCTGTTGTTAATTCTGTTCGGGAGAATCAACTAGGTCAGCTACGTCGACTGTTGGTTGAGTCTGAGTTTGTTCATCATCTGACTCATCATCCCAACAATGCTGGATCTTTTCAGCTTTATCAGTAAGTCCGAGATCCTGTAGCTTGCTACTGACATCATCAGTATTTGACTCTATTTCTTTCCTGTTCTCAGTAACAAATTCATCAAAAACAACATGAGGGCTTTCCTCCACACAAAGAGTCCGATAGTTAAAGACTCTGAAGGCTTTACTGACTCGAGAGTATCCTAAGAAAACTCCTTGATCAGATTTGCTATCAAAGACCTTCAGCTGATCTTTCCCGTTATTGTGGATAAAGCAAGGACAGCCGAAAATATGAAAATGAGAAATAGAAGGAATTCTCCCTTTCCATAATTCATATGGTGTCTTCATGTGTTGCTGAGTGAGTAGTGAGCGATTCTGAGTGTAGCAGGCGGTGTCACTAGCATCAGCCCAGAACTTCGAGGGTAGTCCGGGGAATCTGCGAGGAGCGTTCTTTGCCGCTTCTTTGAGTGTTCTGTTCTTTCGTTCGGCAAGTCCGTTCTGGCCGAGGGGTGCGTGCGCTGATGTCTCGTGCTTAATTCCCTCTTTATCACAGTATGTCTTAACTACTGAGTTTAGAAACTCTGTTCCTCTGTCCGAGCGAATTCTTTGAATCTTGATGTCCTTTTCCACACTGAGCTTCTTCAGCAGATTGGGCAACTCAGTTTGAACATCAGATTTATTGGCGATGAAGATGACCCAAGTATATCTCGAGTAGTCGTCAATAACGACGAGGGCATACTTCTTGCCTCTTATAGTCACTGGAGAGACTGGCCCGAATAGGTCCATGTGCAGCAGCTGAAGGATTCCATCAGTGGAAGGTGACGGAATAGGTGGATTGCTATTCTTTGTTTGCTTTCCCTTCAGACATGCTTCACAATTTCTGTCTTTAACGAACGATTCGTTGGGCAGTCCTCTGACTTTGGAGTTCTTGGCTAGCTTGTTCATGGTCTTGAAGTTCAGGTGGCTGAGTCTTTTGTGCCATAGCCATCCTGACTTGTCACTAGATTTTGTCTGTGCGAGTAAGCAAGCCTTAGATTCTGCGGTTTTCCAGTTTGCAACATAGATGTTCTTCCTCCGCGATCCTGATAACACTGTTTTCCCTGTAGATTTATCAACAACATCACAGAAACCAGCGTCAAAGATAACTCTGTTAAGATTATCACAGAATTGACTGACAGAAAGGAGATTATGTTGAAGTCCTTCAACATATGTTACTCTTGGAACTGAGGCAGTCCCAATGTTCAGCGTTCCGTATCCCCTTGTGTAGCCTTTTGAATTGTCACCAAACTCAATTCTGGGACCATCTTCTTGTACATAGTTGGTCAGCAGGCTCTTCTGATATGTCATGTGTCTTGAGCAGCCGCTGTCCACTATCCATGGGTCCTTATGCACCTGCAAAACAGAAGCATCTTTAGGTACCCTTTGGTTCAGTTGGGTCCTTACTGGATAGTGGGTGATTTCGGAACCCAAATCTATCTCGGGACCTTAAAAGTCTAAGACTTCTTCTTCTGAACCTTGTCAGCTTTCTTCTCCACAGGACTTGGAGATACTGACTTTCTGCTGATGATTTTGGGTTCAGGCGCTTTCTTCTTCTGAGTCTTTGCGCTTCTCCTGACCCTGGGCTCATAATAGTACGAGTCGTACTGAGCCGGGTGCTCATACAGTGGCTCCTTGTACTTTTCTGCCCATCTGACCTTCTTGGTTCCCCCTGAGTTTGATCTCGGTGTCCTGGAGCTGGAGCCTTTGGTCAGTTGTTTGTTGCTGCTCGGCTGAGGTGCGATTACATTCTGTTTGTTCTTCGCCTGAGGTGTGGTGTCAGCAGCTTGCACCTTTCCTTTGACGAACCTATCGGCCCGGCGTTTTGAGCTGTTGGAGGTAGAAGCTTCGTGGGTATAGCCAAGGCCTTCTTTCACAGCAGTTGGCCGTTGTGCTCTGAGCATGCTTTCGAGCTTCTCCTTAGCTCACAGGTATTGTTCAGTCATCAGTCCTCTCTAGACCTCATCACTTCTCCTGAGAGAATCATAGTCCTTCTGTACGTCTAAGAGGTTCTGACTGAGTTGGGCTATTTCAGTCTTTTTCTCCGAATTATCCTTGGTCAGGACTGAGATCTGAGTCTCTTGAAGCTGAGACTTAGTCATAAGAGATTCGATCTCTTCCTTGAGTCTCGCAACTAGATCCACTGACTCAGTAGAGACCTGACAATCAGAAGAAAGTCTCTGATTCTCAGCCTTTACCTGTTCAAGTTCCTGGATGGTTTTGCTGAACTCTCTGCTCAGCTGAATTTGTTCCTCTAGCAGGTCGTCATATGCTTGTACTACGTCCAGAGGATCATTCGAGACCAAGCAAGTATCGTGTGTGTTGTGTGAAGAGGAGGTTATATTAAGTTTAGAATTTACCTCAGCCTCTTCTCCGGCCATCAGACAGTGTTCAGCTGATTCTTCAGGAACCGTCTCTCCGACTTCAACAGCTACGAATGCAGCTTCGTCCTCAGAAGAGTACATGAATGTATCCTGTTCAAATGAGTTGTCGGATATCTCTCCGGTTATATAGGCTTGCCCCCTCTGGGCAAATTTGTCTCTTCTGGCCTGCCGTTCTGCTCTTTGAGCAGCTGAGAGTTTGGGACAGTCGTACTGATAGTGTCCCTCGTTCTTGGAATTGTAGCATGTTGATGCTCTACTGCTGCTTTTTCCAGCTGAGTCTTTTTGATGGACTAGCAGCAGGTTCTGTTTTCCTGCATTCAGGGAGAATCTCTGTGGTATTTCTTCAGCTTTCTGACTCTCTCCTTTTCTCTTTGGTATTTGAGAGCCATCAGTGAGAGTTGGTCAGTAGCAGATATTTCAAAGGTCTTTGTATCTGCAGCAGCTACTGCCTTGCTGGAAGAAATATTTTTGCCTCCAGTTTTGCTGAAAGTTGCCTTGAAGGCATGATCGAACTGTGTGTCAGTTGGAGCACTGGAGCACTTTTGAGGTAGACTATACTCAAATTCCTCCGTCTTTAATTCTGAAAATATAACATCAGGAGTTAGAGTATTAAGATCAGAGCGACGTAAATAAGTAGCAAAAGGAAGCCACTTCTGTCGAGGTAGCGCTCTTATGATCTTTGTGTTCATCTCTTTGTTTGAGAACACTTTTCCCAGCCCGTTTATCACATTGACTTGATTCGTAAATCTGACGCTCAGCTCGTCAATGGTTTCACTGGGCTCCATCGCAAAGACTTCGAACTTTTGAAGCTCTAATTCGAGCTTGTTTTCTTTGATCTGAGGAGTTCCTTGGCTCAGTACAGCCAGGGCGTCCCAAAGTTCTTTCGCCGTTTTGCAGTCCTGCACCCTCCCGAGGTGTGAGTCATTGAGCGTTGTCAATATAGCATTTCGTGCGACTCGGTCGAGGTTATACAGCTTTTTCTCTTCAGGCGTGAAGGCTGATTTGTCCTTGGGAATCTTCGGACCGATACGAGCACCTTCACCTTCCACTTCAGCGAACTGAACGATGTCTATCATTGGAATGATGGGTTTGGTCTCCAGTATGTCAGTCATGTTGTCATGCAGCGCGTAAGGTGTGCCTCCATTCTTACACGCCATACTGTGAAGTTCTCTATCGAGAACATCGGCACCATCCTGATACTTGACATGTCGGACATTATGTGTACAAGTATAAGGATGAAAGAAGAGATGCTTGTGTGCAGAGAAAACGTTTTCAGGATCTGTTCGAGAAGACCAGTAATACAGAACAGGTGATCAGTAGAACACCGTGTGCTCTGATACCAATTGTTGGTCCGGAGACAAATATCAGGTGTAGAGGGGGGGGTGAATACACCTGAGTACCGTTTCTTTTTCTCGGTGAAGGTCAGCTTAAGCTGTTGGTTGCAACTGATGAACAGTGCCAAATAAACCTTTCGATCAGGGGACAGAGTGAGGCAGCTACTGAGCTCTCCTACTGACTTTTGTCAGTACTTCAAAACTCAGTCGAAGACTTAAGTGTGCGGATAAGTGTGGGACCCGGAGTTTGTCTCTTTTTGAAAATGTGTTTTCGCAGATTAAATTCTTTTGGCTGTGCGACTTTAGAAATACGTTTTATGCAAACTTATGATTTTCAAAGGTTTGTATGCACTAAAACAGTAAAGAACACAAGCAGTTTAACATGGTTCGGATACGCAAGATCCTACGTCCACGGTCCTGAACAGAGCAGGATAACTTGTTGATTAGTCTGAGCAAGTCTCAGCAAGGAAACTGTGCACAGGACAGATCCTTCTAAGTTATAGTCCTTAGCGACTTTACAATTCAAACCTAAGTTCGAAAGGGAGCGAAACAGTTCTCCAACTAATGAAGGAGTTCTTACAATAAGAACAGTTCACAAAAAAATGAACTCCTTCGAATCTAAGCTATAAATCTGACAATGAGCTTAGGTAGAGAAGAAAGGGATCTAAAGACTCTAGAGAGAAGAATCACAAAATATTCTAATAAATGCAGATTCTTCGTTGGATGTTCTGATGAGTTTGCTAGAGTGTTTGAGAGCTTGAGCAATTTCCCTTTTTAATTTCGTGCTTCTCCTCTTTTTGGAGCTTTGAAATCTTCTCTATTTATAGCTGTGAGCTATGGCATATGTCCGTTGGAGACGACGATGCCACGTGTCACAAGCTTCCAAAGAAAACGGCCATTAATTCGAACTTGTTGCAGCAGGGCAGTTAATTACTGTACATGAGAGCAGCTTTATTGTTTGGAGCAGGTAAGGCGTTGTCGGCTTCTCATTGGTCGAGGTTTATGGTTGGTGAGAATGTCAGAGTTGACCGTTCAAACAACCTCGTATGATCTTTTGCTGAACTTTCGAAAAGACTTAAGTAGCTGGGTCGCTTTCTGTCGGATACGATGATCGCTAAGTCTCTGTCTTCTTCGACTGAGTTGGCTGACAAGGAATGTAACTTCTGAGTAAGTCAGCTGGCGACTGCGAAGGTACTGGGCTTGCATGAGTTCTTTTGCTGATGACTTATCAGCTGCTGGGTTGGCTTCTACTAAGGTCTACTCAGCTGATGACTGAAGAACGCAAGCGATTACACTGATGACGTGGGGTTCTGAAAAGTATCTTCGGCAGAAGATCAATTCAACAATTACCCCGTACAGGACTTAGACAAAATATAAAAACGATTACAACAAGTCTAACCTATACATCAGCTAATCCTAACGACACACTAAACTACTGATATCAGCTCGGTTTTGGATCTTCAATTCCATAGTACTACTATGATTTCCCCCAATTTTCTTTTAACCACGAACAGATGAGTATCATCTACTGACTCATATCCAACACCTGTCTTGGAGTATTATTCTGTTTGTTCTTTGTTTAACCTAATTTATAATTTTGTTATTTCTATTTTCCTTATTATGTCCTAGTTCTTAAAATATTGGCTCTCCAAGATTCACGTGCACTATTTTATGCGGGTTTTTGTCAACTTCTGAAAGAAGGATTCGGTGATCAATATGTAAGTATGTTGTATTTAAGAATCTGCAAATCTATTTCTTACATTGCTTTGCTTTTTTTTTTTTTATTAATATTTCGATTATATCATTTGTGTGTTTATGGAAAATGTGGAGATCATGTCTGTTGTTCTTTGTATTGTATGTAAGTTTTTCCATCTAATTTGGACCGTTTCTTCGGTCAATCAATTGTGAAAATATTGTACTAGAGACTTTCTTTGGTCAATCGAAGTGTGGCATTGAAGTGGATAGAGATGGTAACTGGTTATTGGGATTTTGTATACTGGAAGCAAATTTTATGCTTGTATACAATGTGTTTTGTCTCTACCACTATTTTATTCTCCTATATGATAAATATATATATTTACACATGTTATCCTTTATCTTGTATAAAAGTTCGATTTGTGTGGTGTGTCGGGTATCACAAAAGACAACACCAATTGGTTGAACTGACAAGATACAAACAGTTATCACAGCTGAGACAACTCAAGATAAGTTGTCGGTTTAAGCTGCAGTTTAGATAAGAAGTGGCTTGTCTTAGCTGCTTGTCTTTACTGGTACACTAAAGGTGGTGTATTAATGGATCACAGTGAGATATGTTCTCCTAACTGACCTTAGTGGAGAACCAAGATCTCGGTGACTTAGCTGGTCTTAAGCTTGGTAATACTTCAGCTGATCGCATTTGGCTATCTATCACTTTGACCTACTATGGTGAACGTCATCGCGACCGGATCTACGTATCTTGGGGGTTAGTAGTTATTTGTGGCTCATGCTGGTTGTTTGTATCTTGCAACCGTATCCTAGTAAAATGGGTTGATAATATCCCCTAAGGAACTCGAAAGGATTAGCACACTAAACCCGGCCAGTTGATTAAGTTCAGGTGTATTAATAAGGTCGAGTGGTACTACTCAGAAATATAAGATGTTAATTAATTTAGGCTATCAGTGAGCTTAATTAATTAACGGATATTTCTATCTTAAATACGAGGATCGATTAAGTCTAAAATACAAGTCCATGCTCAAGTTGGGATAAATGGGTAAGTCAGGACGGATTCTCTAGTGGAATGAATCTGTGTTTATTAATTAATTTTGCTCTGGGCTGAGCATAGATAATTAATTAATTTGAGGTCCGGCTTTATTTCTTGTATTAGATTCATGATCTGGCCCAATTAGTTGCCTAATTATTTATTGTCTCTCAGAAATTTTTATTAATATATTAATATATTTTTACATTATTTAATAATGTTATTTATCTGGAATTAATTGGCTGAGCCAATTAATTGATAAATATTAGTAGCCCAGTGGATTAATTAATTGTATTATGGGCTAATTATGTGGAAGCCCATTAGAAATATAATTAAATTAATGGGCTACAAATATATTAATATTATATTGGCTTTTGAAGCCTATATATATTAGTATTCTGTTCAGAAACAGATTACACACATTCACAAATTTACACACGCCGTGTGTGAGTGAAGGAGAGACAGAAATCTTATTTTCTCTAGTTCTCTGACCACCCAGAGAGAGAAAAAGGTCGGAACACAGATCAAAAGATCTGACACACGAGCAATAATCAGAGCTGCTACAACATACGAAGGAGGAAGGTAATCGTTCCTAACCTTATATTTCCTTCAATTGGTATCAGAGCCTGGTTTAGACTCTGATTGTTGCTGTTAGGAGCATGATTAGGGTTTATTTTCGTCATTATCGGGTTAATTTTCGTGTTTGGGGCGGCCTGTGAGCCACTGTTTTGACCCCGTTGTAACGTTTTTCTCATGAGAAAATCCACGAGTAGATCATAGGACCTATATGTTATGTGATTTTACTGTTTTTGTATTGTAATTGGTCCGGGATGCACGGAAATTTAGGCGGGAGGATGGAAAAGGGCAAAACACTAGAAACTAGCAGAACACGACTGTCGCCTTCAGGAGGCGCGTGGGTGCGCGTGCTGCATTAGTTTTCCTAGTCGTTCGGATAGTTTTGTTCGTTTTTTTGTTAGCTTCTTCTGGATAGGTCGCACGACCCATTCCGATTTCTGGTTTGTCCGGAATAGCATCGGAAAGGAGAAGAGGTCGTGTTGTCCAAAATCCCCAATTCGGACGAAAACCCTAATTCGGCTAGGGTTCCGCTACATATTGCGGCGGCGATTCCCGGAGGGTCCGGGGTCTGATTTCCGATCGGCTTGAACCGATGGATTCCTCGTCACACAGGCTTCGTGTAGACATGTCGTATGGGATCATCCGACCCCGCATACAACTGGAATAGATGCCGGAAGTTCGCTGCTCATAACGAATTTTTCCGGCGAATCGTTTCAAAATTGAGGGAAATTGGTGGACGATTTCAGCCGGAATCCGTTCATGGTGGCCGAAAATCGTCCAAGGATCATTACCCATCAATCAATTGAACAAAATCGAGGCTCGGAAAAGGAGAATTCGAACGGCGGAGACGGCGGCGTCATGCAGCGCGTTCCTTTCGCGATTGCAGTGATGGCGCCGGCCGTTCTTCACGGCAGACGTTCGGGAGACGTCGGGAAAGATGAATAGAAGCGATTGGTAGACGTGAGGCGGCCAGACGAGGCGGCGGGAGCGGCGGCGGCCGCGCGCAGCGACAGGCGCAGAACGCGCGGCTGCGCGCGCTCCCAACCGGTTTTCCGGTGACATGGCTAGCCGGCGAGGGGCGTCTAGGCCGCGGAGGACTCCCTCTGTGGACGGCGGGCTGCGGCGGCGCCAGACGGGGCCACGGCGGCTATTTCTTGATGAAGAAGACGATGCTGACGTGGCGCGCTGACGTGGCGCGCCACGTCAGCCCCTTGCTGACCAGGCGTCCACGTGTCTGCCACGTGGCAGACCCCCTGATGATGTGGCGATGCAGTTTTCGATGCAGTTTTCAGATTCGAAGATTTTGAATATCGAAGAGCTGTATTTTGATCAGGCTATGTAATAGTTAGGAATTACGTATTTTAAAACCCGATAACGACGTTTTAAATTTTTCTATTTGCGCATTTATTTATTATTATGCTTTAGAATGCGATTATGTGATTAATTGCGCTTAGAAAAGCATGTAAATAGAATTTACGTCGTATTAAAGCATGTTTTATTTTTCGCGAGCACGTTTTATTATGTGCGCTTAGAAATTGCATGCTTTAGGAATTATGTGGATATGCATGATTCAAAACGAACATTTTGAAGAAAAAGACTAAGAAAATAACAAATTAAATATTTAATTGGATTCCATTTAAATTGGAAATTAAATATTTAACCGGACCTCCATTAATTGAACCCTACACAAAAGTGGAACAATTATATGAGTAAACGTCCACCTGAGTGGCTTGCTTGTATTTTTTAACCACGAGTTTTGTGAGATGGGTTTTCTAATGTAATATTTAATTATTATTGAGTAGTGGGAGCGAAGCCGTAAACGTCCACCTGAGTGGCTTGCGTGCCTAGTAAACACGAGTACTCTAGCAGATAATAATTAAGTAAGATGGCCAATTAAATCAAATTGAAAGCGGTATGGTTCGCGTAAGTATGCTAATTTCGAGAATTTGATGTTAATTCGGTCAAATTAATGGTCAAAGCATAGATGTCACCACGGGTACAACTTCCTGAGAAGTCTCTTCCCGCGTTTTTAATATTAATAGTGACATGGTCCAGAGATATCGGATTATTAATTTCATTCGTCTTAAGAACCTAACCGTGGATTGGAATTAAAGAGCTAGGTATATAGCTTGGTCTAGGGGTACACGAGTAAACGTCCACCTGAGTGGCTTGCGAGTGTGATCTCTAGGGCTATTCGAGTATTTAACATCATTGGTTATACAAAAGGTTACAATGATGGTTAATTAGGAATTATGTACAACTATTAATTTCATACATGCTTTTAAATCATATTTTTCAGATATGTTTGTTCGAATATTTTATTTTTCGAGTTCCTAAACAGTCTCACCAACCAAACCCTAACGGGTTTAACAATTTTAAATAATTTCATAGAGTGGAAGTGAAATTTTACCTCTCCCAATAAATGCTCTGCAAAGGTCCTATAAGAACTTTTGTTTTAGGACCGCTATGTCTAAGAACGAGTTTACTATGACTATGTTACTCAAATCTTTGGTAGCGGTCAAAGAGGTTATAGGAAAGGGCAAGAGTGCTCAAGTCTTGAATATCCCTAGTAGTTCAAGGAATCCTCCGAAAGGCGGAAATCAGAAAAAGAGCTGAAAGGGTGGTCAATTCAAAAAGAGCAGTGGGAGTAAGAAGACGGTCCTTACCAGCGACATACGAATGTCAAAGGAGAAAGGAAGGTTCTTCAAGAGTGGTAAGAAATGACACTGGAATAATTATAATCCAGATGTCAAGGCAAAACAGAAAGAGACGCGAGTCGCTCTTGTAACTGAAACTGTTCTGGTTTCCTCTTCTACCCACGAATGGGTAGTGGATTCGAGGGCAACTGATCATGTTTGTTACACCTTGCAAGGTTTCTTGCAGAAAAGGCAATTGACCAATTGCGATGTGGTAGTCTCAATGGGCAATGGATAGAAAGTTCCTGCAATTGCCATTGGAGATTTACATCTATCTTTCGATAGTTCTGTTTTAGTATTTAAAGAAGTTTAATATGTGTCTGAGTTTAGGCAAAACACTATTTCTGTTTCAAAACTCTGCACCATGGATGGTTATAAATCAAATTTTGATAGTGAAGTTTCTTTCATGAAAGACGATGATTTTATCTGTGGTGGACCATTAAACGGATCTTTATATACTATTACTTGTAAACCGCGTAGTTCTGTTAATATTGCTTCCTCATCATCAAATCCTAAGAAGAGGAAAGAGTCCTCTAAGGTAAACTAAACTTATCTCTGGCACTTAAGACTAGGTCACATCAATCTTAACAGAACTCAGAGGTTGGTGGAATATGGATCATTGAAGTCTCTCCAAGATTAAACCATTTCCAACTTGTGAAACCTGTTTGGAAGGAAAGATGATGACTAGGCCTTTCATGGCAAAGGGTTATAAAGCCACAGAAGTATTAAGTTTGATACATTCTAACTTGTGTGGGTCTATGTCTACACAAGCTCGTGGAGGGTATGAGTACTTCGTCACATTTACTGACGATTACTCGAGGTATGGATATGTTTACCTTCTTCACCACAAGTTGGATTGCTTTGAAACCTTTAAGGAATTCAAGGCAGAAGTGGAGAAGAAGCTAGGTAAAGAAATCAAAACACTACGATCTGATCGTGGTAGGGAATACCTATCCAACCAGTTCAAGGACTACTTGACAGAATGTGGGATTACATCCTCGCCGACAAAGACGGCACGCCTCAGCAGAATGGTGTGTCAGAGAGAAGGAACCGAAGTCTCTTAGAGATAGGTCGGTCGATGATGAGTTATGCAACTTTGCCAGTTTCCTTTTGGGGATATGCCCTAGAGACTGCAGCATACTTGCTGAACCATGTGCCTTCCAAGTCGGTACAAAAGATCCCTTTCAAGTTGTGGAGCGGGCACAAACCCAGTATGCACCACTTAAGGATTTGGGGTTATCCTGCATATGTGCTAAATAGGCAGACCGACAAATTGGAATCACGTTCAAAAGTGATGTTGTTCATAGGGTATCCGAAGGAAACAAAGGATGGATACTTTTATGATCCTAAAGAACAGAAGATCGTTGTTAGCCCAAATGCTTGGTTCTTAGAAGAGGATTACATTAGTAACCATAAATCTCGAGTCCACATCATCCTTGAGGAATTACAAGGTGGTCGAGTTCCACTTGAACAGACAGTTGTGCAAGATAGTACTCCACGAGTAACTGCACAATCTGTTAACACAGTGCCTAACACTGTTCGACGCAGTGGGAGGGTGATATTTACACCTGATCGGTATATGTTCACTGGGGAGACATTTGATCATCTCCCGACAGATGAACAAGATACCGTGGATCCCTGGACTTACAACGAAGCAGTGGGAGTTGTAGATGTAGATTCCTAGCGAATCGTCATGGACTCAGAATTTAAGTCCATAATTGATATGGATGTATACGAGATCACTGAACTACCTGAGGGTTGCAAGGCTATTGGTAGTAAGTGGGTATACAAGAGAAAGAGATAGGACCGAATGGAGAGATCATGGTGTTTAAGGCCAGGCTAATGGCGAAGGGTTTTACCCAGAAAGAAGGTATCGATTATGAAGAGACCTTCTCGCCTGTAGCAATGACCAAGTCCATTCGGATTCTCCTTGCCATAGCAGCTCACATGAACCTAGAGATCTGGCAAATGTATGTCAAAACCGCATTCCTAAACGATCACCTTGAAAAAAGGTAGGGACATCTACATAAAATAGCCAGATGGTTATGTGAAGGAGGACGAAGAGAATCTAGTTTGGAAGCTTAAGAAGTCTATTCATGGACTTAAGCAAGCTTTCCGGTTATAGCACCAGTGTTTTCGACGAGGTAGTCAAATCCTATGGATTTGCATCCTGTCCTAACGAGGTGTGTGTACCGTATTTGTGTTAACGGATCAATGGTGTTTCTTGCATTTTACATAGATGACATCCTTCTCATTGGCAACAATGTTGAAGTGTTATCAGACGTAAAGATGTAGTTATCCGAGCAGTTTCAAATGAACGACTTAGGTGAAGCTTCTTACATCCTTGGGATCAAGGTTATCCGAGATCGCCAGAAAAGGATGTTAAGCTTGTCACAAGTGTCCTACATTGACACTGTTATTGCTCGTTTTAGCATGCAAAAAGCCAAGAGAGGTTCAGTACCTTTCAGACATGGCATTTTTCTATCCAAAAATCAATGCCCTAAAACGCCTGAAGAGATAGAAAGTATGAGGCTAGTACCATATGCTTCCGCTGTCGGTAGCATCATGCATGCGATACTTTATACGAGAGCAGACATCTCATTTACTGTAGGCATGGTCTCAAGATATCAGTCTAACCCTAGAAAGGAACACTGGACTGCGGTCAAGCATATTCTCAAGTACCTTAAACGGACTAGAGATTATAGGCTTGTTTACCAGACAGATAGTCTAGTGTCTTTGGGTTATACAGAATCGGATTTCCAGGCTGACAGAGACGAGGAGAAGTCTACCTCGGGTTATGTGTTTACCTTGGGAGGTGGAGCCATTTCATGGAGGAAGTGCAAAGCAGAAATGCATTGCGCACTCAACCATGGAAGCAGAGTATGTGGCTACTTCAGAAGCTTCGAAAGAGGCAGTTTGGCTCAAGAATTTCCTCCTGGATCTTGATATTGTTCAGAATTTGCCTAAGGCGATCACGATTTATTGTGACAATGCGGGTGCAGTGACAAATTCTAAGGAACCTAGATCTCATAAGGCGTCTAAACACATAGATAGGAAGTACCACATTATATGAGTATTCGTAAATCGAGGTGATGTGGTGATTGACAAAATTGGAACTGAAGTTAACCTAGCTAATCCTTTCACAAAGAGCTTATCACTCCTGGCTTACGAGAAGCATGTTCGTGGCTAATGAGTGGTAGAGATGCCCCCCACTTAGGACTATAGAAACTTTTGTATAAGTGGGAGAAGATGCAGTGATAGATAGGATAGATAGCTGAGAGATAGTTGAGTACTAGTTTGTACCTAGAACTGACACATTGTATACTAAAAGTTTACTTTAGTATAAGTGAGAGAATTGCTGGGATTTTGTATACTGGAAGCAAATTTTATGCTTGTATACAATGTGTTTTGTCCCTACGACTATTTTATTCTCCTATCTGATAAATATATATATTTGCACATGTTATCCTTTATCTTGTATAAAAGTTAGATTTGTGTGATGTGTCGGGTATCACAGAAGACAACACAAATTGGTTGAACTGACAAGATATAAACAGTTATCACAGCTGAGATAACTTAAGGATAAGTTGTCGGTTTAAGCTGCAGTTTAGATAAGAAATGACTTGTCTTAGCTGCTTGTCTTTACTGGTACACTTAAGGTGGTGTATTGATGGATCACAGTGCATTTGGATAAGACTTCAGCTGAGTGCATTTAGATATCTATCACTTTGACCTACTATGGTGAACGTCATCGCGACCGGATCTACGTATCTTGGGTGTTAGTAGTTATTTGTGGCTCAGGCTGGTTGTCTGTATCTTGCAACCATATCCTAGTAAAATGGGTTGATAATATCCCCTAAGGAACTCGAAAGGATTAGCACACTAAACCCGGCCGGTTGATTAAGTTCAGGTGTGTTAATAAGGTCGAGTTGTACTACTCAGGAATATAAGATGTTAATTAATTTAGGCTGTCAGTGAGCTTAATTAATTAACGGATATTTCTATCTTAAATACGGGGATCGATTAAGTCTAAAATACAAGGTCATGCTCAAGTTGGGATAAAGGAGTAAGTCAGCACGGATTCTCTAGTGGATTGAATCTGTGTTTATTAATTAATTTTGCTCTTGGCTGAGCATAGATAATTATTTAATTTGAGGCCCGACTTTATTTCTTGTATTAGATCCCTGATCTGACCCAATTAGTTGCCTAGTTATTTATTGTCTCTCAAATATCATTATTAATATATTAATGTATTTTTACATTATTTAATAATGTTATTTATCTGGAATTAATTGGATGGGCCAATTAATTGATAAATATTAGTAGCCGAGTGGATTAATTAATTGTATTATGGGCTAATTATGTGGAAGCTCATTAGGAATATAATTAAATTAATGGGCTATAAATATATTACTATTATATTGGCTTTTGAAGCCTATATATATTAATATTCTGTTCAGAAACAGATTACACACATTCACAAATTTACACACGCCTAGTTCTCTGACCACCCAAAGAGAGAAAAAGGCCGGGACACATATCAGAAGATCTGATACACGAGCAACAATCAGAGCTGCAACAACATACGAAGGAGGAAGGTAATCGTTCCTAACCTTATATTTCCTTCACTGGTGTCTTAAACATGGTTGGAAACAGTTTTTTGCGTGAGAATGATGTGTCGTTGCATAACTTTTTAACATTTGCTCCGCGTTCTAATACGCATATTTTCGTTAAGATCTTTGGTGTTAATGAATGTTTGAAGACTGAGCTGCCGTTGTTGGCTACCAGTACTGGTGCTAAACAGGACTAGGTTGGAGGGAATATATTTCAAGTGTTCTGTTAGTGTTGTCGTTCTATTAGTGGACATCTTTATTTTGTAGTTTGTTATTCAAACTTCTACAAGTTTTAAATAACTGATTGTGTATGGTTTTATATGTTTTTTTTTAATATTCCCATGTATGGAAAATTATCTTGAGATTAAATTATCCAAAATTTAAATTTTAGATATGTAAAATTAAAATTGGAAAACTTGTTTATTTTAATTTTAATAAATCTAAACTGTAAATTTTATTAAACATAAGAAATCGTGTTTTATGATATGATCAAGGGAATCAACTTATGAAGAATCATAATCTGAACACGTATTTTGTTTATTTAGATGATACTCCCTCCGTCCCGTTGGATGCATCTTGTTTCCAATGGGCACGGATGTTAAGAAAATGATAATGTGTAGTGTATATTGTTTGACTTTTGGATAGTTAAATTTTGTCCACATATTCTTGCCTTTTTTAGAAACAAGACGCTTCCATTGGGACGCCCAAAAACAAGACGCTTCCAATGGGACGGAGGGAGTATAAGATATTAGTTGATGAATGTGAAAAACATTTTCATGAATTGCAAATGTATAAGAACAATACAATTAGTCGTCTGCAGATCAACACATAACAGCCGGAACGACAGTCAACTCGGCCGGTGAACATCTTTCCAGACAAAACAATAGCATTACCAACTCATCGGCTTCAGATTGGAGGATGCAATACAGATCTTTGATCAAACGGCAGTGGGAAAAAGGAAAATTGATGTTAAAGCCATTTAAATGGGATGGGACCAAAATATATGTAGAAATCTTTGTCTTTGGCGAAAATATCAAGTAGATCAGGTAGACAGGATTACAATAACATAAACTTATAGTAGTGGAAGCTAACTGTGTCGCAAGGCCTCTTCAATTCTGAAACGAAATGCCAACAAATAATCGTCTATTTCTTGACATTAGATACCATAGGCATACATATAACATAATTGTCTTAGATTAAAGTTAAATTGGTTTCAACAGAAGAGATCAGATGGTATTGCATGAAGTTGATCATCATTCAAATGCAGAGGATAAATATAGGTAAGTTATCATCACATCAGGCCTCCTCTTCAAAATTTAGAGTTTAGATTTATAAAATTAAAATAAACAAGTTCTAAATGCAGGGGTACTTGATTTTTAATTACACTCAAGAAAAATTCGAATAAGCTTATTTCAATATTCTTATTTTTCTTATGTTTAATTTCTTTATAAGTAAGAAATTATTACACCACTCCATTGTAGAACCATCATCCATAGTTTATTGGTAGCATTTTTGGCCTAAAACTTGGTTATTTGTGATGAATGAAAAAGCTTGTGATATCTAAGTTGTGCTAATCTTATTATGGTTATATATTTATTTTAATTCAGATTAATTCATTTATCTTCAATGCAGTAATGCAGTTATGCAATGTTAAAATTGTTTTGTCATATTACGGATAAGTACTTGGTGTTTCATAATAATTTGTCATTTTTTTGTTTAATATTCATGATATTCAAACCAGTGCAACGCACGGGTGCGGCACTAGTTATTATTAATCTAAAAAGTGGAACAAGAAAATTAATTGAATAATAATCTGATATAATCATTATAAAAGAATAAATTAATCTAATTTATTTTACTCTTTTAAATAAGTATAGATAATTGTACATCTATATAGAATTCTCTAAAATAATGTAAATTTAGATAGCAAATAAATTAAATATTTAATTTAACACACAAGTCTTTATTATTGTATAGAAGCACATAATGAGATAAGATTTACATGTTCAATTTAGAGCTTTAGATCAAAATGATCTTATATATCCATTCTGAAAGCAGAGATTATAACTAAGATTGAAATAAGCTCATTTCAATGTAATTTTTTTTAAAAATTAAATAACTAAATATATGAATAAAAAAAATACTAATAGAACCTTTTTTATTTCACCCTGAACAGCCCTGGGGATTAGCGGAAGGCTTCAAAATTTGCGGAATTAGTGATGGCAGCGGCTTGCAATGTTCTTCGTTGGAAAATGAATTTGGGATTGCGACGATCCCTCGCTACTTTAGAAATAATGTATTCTTAGAGGATGCCCGCCTCTTCTTTAAACGTGTCCTCTACGACCCGGTAATAGACGTCTTTGACATTATACACTTTATAAATGATGTTTCATTTATTTAACAACTATGTCATTTGTATATTTATGATGTCATTGCAATAGTATATATGATACTCCCTCCACCCACTTGTAAGTAGCTCACTTCTTTTCGGTACGAGAGTTAAATTATGTTCATACATTTTATTTTATTTTCAAATTGAACCACTTATAATGAGACTCCTAGTTAAGAAAGTGAGTCACGTATAATGGAATGGAAGGAATATTGGAATATTGGATTTAATATGTATTCATGTAAGGAATCATGAAATATATCGACTGAAGAAATTGGCAAGAAAGAAAGAGCACTTTGAAGATTAATGAGAAATCCAAAATAATAGTTTCATTTTGAGTTTGTAGTTTGTACGCATTCTCTCTTAATTTTATGAACTAATTTCCCTTTTGGATTATCAATATTTATTAGAAAAAGTAAATTTGATTATGAGATGGCATATTCGTCGCTCGCTATAACGGGGGTGAAATTAAAATATATATAAAAAAATTTATTCCTAAACAATCCTTCTTTGCTTTTGTTTCATTGTTTTATATACTCGGACTTGATCAATTTCAATACTTGAATACTCCAACACTCATCTAATTGATATTACAATGTTTCAATACTTAATACTCCAACACTCAACTAAGAGAAATTACAGAGTTTGATTCCATATTTGCACCGAAGTTCTGTATTCTTTGATTAGGATGGACTAATTCGATAATCATAACTTTAGATTTCATTACCGTAGTTCATGATGTTTTACAAAATAATTTGGTACTTTATCTTTCTAAGTAGTCAATTTTGGGCGTCTCGAATTGTAACTTTTTCTTTAGCTTTTTCCGAGTAGCAATTGACCACTAAGTTAGGTCTTATAATTGTCCAGTTTCGTTGTGCTTTATTTTGTTATAAAGCATCATTTTTTGTTATTCTTCAAATACTGTTACTTCATTTTTTGATTATTTTAAATAAAAGAAGTTAATGTTGGAGAATCGTTTATATATATATATATATATATATATATATATATATATATATATATATAGATAGATATATTGTTATTATGGAAATTTAGTTAGCATTAAATGCTAATTTGACTTGGGCAAAATTCAGCCCGTTTAATCGTCTTTAAGAGCCTCGATATATATCCAATTTATGAATTGAGATATATGACGTCGATCTACGTTTCTAGTAGATAATTATCGTCTGATTAATTTCTCGATTCCGATTTTCGGTGAGTGAGAAATAGTGACTCGAAGTTTGGGGGACAAAACTAATATGTTACCTAAAGTGGAGAAACTTACCTTATTCGGGTTTTGGAGATTTATTACATTAATCAATGTCCCACATTGATTAATGAACAATGTTTTTAGAGGTATTTAATATTTTACCACTTTGTAGGAGATAACAAAGTGACATGTGGTGGGCTTGGGCCACACATGCTCATGCATGCGAGCCTTTTCACCGACCGCCTCACACGCGGCGCGGCGCGCCGCACCGCGCCCGTGCCCGGCCCCGGTTCCATGTCCACGTCCTTATCCTTGTATCTTGGTCCTTTGGGTGGTCCGTGGGCTTGTCCGTTGGGCCTTGGCATTGGGCTTTGGTGGGCTACTTGTGGACTGACCCAACTTGTATTGTTGGTCTGGCCCAGCTGGTTGTGCAGTGCTCCTGCTGCACCAAATTTTCTCTATTTGGAAGTCTATGGAATGAGATTGTTGGGAAGTCTCCACCTCTCCACTTTCCTTCCCCACGTCTTCCTGCCTTAATTGACACCAACAACCTTTCACCTAAGGAAAGTAGCCTATAAATAGGCAGGTTTTCATTGCATTTCAACACACCTGAAACATCTGCATCAAGTATTCTCTGCATACACATCTTTGTGTTAAGCTGTCTTGAAGCTCTAGTCCTCGCCGGAGCTCGTAGTCCTGCGGTGCTGCACACTTCGAGACGTCGTCGTTTTATCTTTGAGGACGATACGCCTGATCCGAGAGGACTACTTGTGGACTGACCCAACTTGTATTGTTGGTCTGGCCCAGCTGGTTGTGCAGTGCTCCTGCTGCACCAAATTTTCTCTATTTGGAAGTCTATGGAATGAGATTGTTGGTAAGTCTCCACCTCTCCACTTTCCTTCCCCACGTCCACCTGCCTTAATTGACACCAACAACCTTTCACCTGGGGAAAGTAGCCTATAAATAGGCAGGTTTTCATAGCATTTCAACACACCTGAAACATCTGCATCAAGTATTCTCTGCATACACATCTTTGTGTTAAGCTGTCTTGAAGCTCTAGTCCCCGCCGGAGCTCGTAGTCCTGCGGTGCTGCACACTTCGAGACGTCGTTGTTTTATCTTTGAGGACGATACGCCTGATCCGAGAGGACTACCGGAGCGTATTTCGACTTGCGGATAGAGGCCATCCTCGACTCGACGAACCTTTGTTTTGTTATGTTTTCGTTTTTCCAACTTACCATTTACTCCGATTGTAATAGAAGCTTGTGTATTCAACAATCGCAAGATGAAATATCGTACATAAGCTGCTTGGAAATATGTCTTCCTCATCTGTTGCCATCTCTGACGCTGCCGCCATTATAATGTGTTGGATATGAGTCAGTAGATTGATACTCAGCTGTTCTAGGGTTAAAAGAAATTGGGGGAAATCATAGTAGTACTATGGAATTGAAGATCCCAAAACCGAGCTGATATCAGTAGATTAGTGTGTCGATAGGATTAGCTGATGTATAGGTTAGACGTGATGTAATGCTTATTATTTTTGTCTAAGTCCTGTACGGGGTAGTTGTTGAACTGATCTTCAGCTGAAGATACTTTTCAGAACCCCACGTCATCAGTGTAATCGCTTGCATTCTTCGTCAGCAGCTGATATCAAACTCAGTTGAAGATCCCGCATCGGTGGCCCGGACCTCGGAGAAGCATTCTCTACAAGCCGATGGTCATCGGTAGAAGAACCAAGGTGCAAGCAGTATACCTTCGCGATCGACCAACCGACTATCGAAGCTCACTTTATCAGTCGACGACTCAGCCGAAGAAGACAGACTTTCGAGTACTGTATCCGATAGAAAGCGACCCAGCACTTAAAGTCCCTTCAAATGTTCAGCAGAAGACATACGAGGTAGTTTGAACGGTCAACTCTGACACTCACCAACTACAAACCTCGACCAATGAGAAGCCCACAAACGCTTACCTACTCTACACAGTAAAGCTGCTCTCATGAACAGTGCATTAAGCGCCTGCTTTGCAACAAAGTTGAATAGTGGCCGTTTTCTTTGGACGCTTGTGACACGTGGCATCGTCGTCTCCAACGGACATATGTCACAACTCACAACTATAAATAGAGAAGGATTTGAAGATTTCAAAAAGAGGAATATACGCGAAATCAAGGGAAATCGTTAAAACTCACAACGCTCTAGAACCTTCAAGCTTATCCAGAGACGAACTAGTTTTCATAGAACACTTCTTGTAGTTCATCTCTCTAGAGCACTTTGATCCCTATCTTCTCTAGACTAAGCTCATTGCTAGATTCATAGCTTAGATCCGAAGGAGTTCACATTTAGTGAATTGTTCTTGTTGTAAGAACTCCTTCTCAGTTGGAGAATATTCCCTCCCTTCTAAACTTAGGTTTGGATTGTAAAGTCGCTAAGGACTATAACTTAGAGAGGAACCGGTCCAAGCACGTATCCCCGCCGAGGCTTGCTCGAGAATAATCAACAAGTTCTCCTGCCTTGTTCGGGACCGTGGACGTAGGATCTTGCGTATCCGAACCACGTTAAATCGCTTGTGTTCATTTCTTGTTTTATTGCATTGCATTCAACCGACTTGAAAATCATAAGTTTGCATAAAACGTATTTTATAAAGTGCACGACCAAAAGATTTAACTTGAGAAAACGCGTTTTCAAAAGAGACGACTCCGGGCCTAACACTTATCCGCACTACGGTCTCCGACCGAGTTTCGTAATATCCGACATCGGTCGGCAGAAGAGCTCGAAGCCGACTCACTTTGACCCCAGTGATCGAAGGCTTACTTGGCACTGTTCATCGATTGCAAACATCGGCTTCACCGACCTTCACCGAGAAAAAGAAACGAGCTCGGGTGTATTCACCCCCCCCCTCTACACACGACTTTTCGTCTCCGGACCAACAATTGGTATCGAGCTTTCGGTGTTCAACCGATCGCCGGTTCGAAATCTTGGTCCTCTCGAACCGATCCCGAAAACCGTTTTCCTTTGCATAAGCATCTTCTCAGCATCCTTATACTCTTACTCTTACAATGTCTGATATGTCAGGTATTAGGATGGTGCCGATGTTCTCAATAGAGAACTACACGGTATGGCGCGTACGTATGGAGGCACACCTAACGTCACTCCACGACAGCATGTCAGATGTCCTAGAGTCAGGACCGATCATTCCCATGATCGACAGCGTAGTATTTGCTGTTGGAGGAGGCGTGGGAGCACAAACTGGTGCTAAGGTTCCCAAAGACAAATCTGCCTTCACGCCTGAAGAAAAGAAGTTGCACAACCTTGACCGAGTTGCACGTAATGCCATACTGACTACGCTCAGTGACTCACATCTCGGAAGGGTACAAGATTGCAAAACGGCGAAAGAGCTATGGGACGCCTTGGCTGTACTGAGCCATGGAACCCCTCAGATCAAAGAGAACAAGCTCGAGCTAGAGCTTCAGAAGTTCGACGCCTTTGCAATGGAGCCTACTGAAACCATTGACGAGCTGAGTGTCAGATTCACCAATCAAGTCAATGTTATCAATGGGTTGGGGAGGTCGTTCACCAACAAGGAGATGAACACCAAGATCTTGAGAGCGTTGCCCCGACAGAAGTGGCTTCCATTTGCTACTTATTTACGTCGCTCTGATCTAAATGCTCTAACTCCTGATGTTATATTTTCAGAATTAAAATCGGAGGAATTCGAGCATAGCCTACCCCAAAAGTGCTTAAGCGCTCCAGCTGACACACAGTTCGACCACGCCTTCAAGGCAACACAGTCAGCAATACCGGAGCCAAGCCTATTTCCTCAAGCAAAGCTGTGGCCACATCAGTAGCAAAGTCTTCGAGACTTCAGGCCACGACCGGCTAGACCGATGGCTCTCAAATATCGAGAGGAAAATGAGAGAGTCGAAAGGCCGAGGAAATACAACCGAGATTCTTCCTCGGGTAAGAAAGACTATCATAAGAAAGAAGAATCTAATCCTTCTACGAATGCGGGAAATCGGAGTCTGCTGCCGGTCCATCTAAAGACTCAGTGGTAAGAGCAAGCAGAACATCTACCTGCTACAACCGCAAGAAGGAGGGACACTATCGATACGATTGTCCCGAACTCTCACCGCTCAAAGAGCGAACGGCGAGCCGAGGAGAAAGAAGTTCGCCGAGAGACGGCAGCCTATATAGCCGGAGAGATATCCGATAACTCAATTGAGGAGGATACATTCATGTATTCTTTCGAAGACGAAGCCGCGTTCGTCGCAGTTGAGGTCGCAAAGACGGTTCTCGATGAGTCGGCCGAATACCGCTCGATGGCCGGAGAAGAGGCCGAGGTAAATTCTAAACGCATTATTACCTCTTCTTCACACAAGCACACAAGACACGTGCTCGGTCACGGATGATCCTCTAGATGTGGTACAAGCCTACGACGACTGTTAGAGGAACAGATTCGGTGAGAGAGAGTTCAGCAGAACCATCCGGAGAACTTGAACAGTAAAGGCCGAGAATCGAGACTTTCTTCGATTGTCGGGTCTCTACCGAGTCGGTGGATCTAGTTGCGAGACTCAAGGAAGAGATTGAATCTCTTATGACTAAGTCTCAGCTTCAAGAGACTCAGATCTCAGTTCTGACCAAGGACAATTCTGAGAAAGAGACTTAAATAGCCAAGCTCAGTCAGAAGCTCACAGACGTGCAGAATGACTATGACTCACTCAGAAGGAGTGACGAAGTCTGGAGAGTATTGATGGACCGAACAATACCGGGAGCTAAGGAGAAGCTTGAAAGCATGCTTAGAGCTCAACGGTCAACCTATGTGAAAGAAGGCCTGGGCTATAGACACGAAGCTTCTACCTCCAAAAGCTCAGCAACCCTGGCTGATAGGTTCGTCAGAGGAAAGGTGCAAGCTGCTGACACCACACCTCAGGCGAAAAACAAACAGAAAATAATTACACCTCGGCCGAGTAGCAACAAGCGGTGACCAAAGGTTCCAGCCCCGGGACACCGCGATCAAATTCGGGGGGGAATCAAGAAGGTCGGATGGGCGAAGCAGTACAAGGAGCCATTGTATGAGCACCCGGCACAGTACGGCTCGTACTACTATGAGCCCGGTGGTCGGGAGAAGCGCTAAGACTCGTAAGAAGAGAGCTCCCGAACCCAAAATTATCAGCGAGAAAGTCAGTATCTCCAAGTCCTATGGAGAAGAAAGCCGATAAGGTTCGGAAGAAGAAGTCTGGAACATCTAAGGTCCCGAGACAGATCCGGGTTCCGAAATCACCCACTAACCTGTAAGGACCCAATCGAACCAAAGGGTACCTAAAAATGCCTCCGTTTTGCGAGTGCATAAGGACCCGTGGATAGTGGACGGCGATGCTCGAGACACATGACCTACCGGAAGAGCCTGCCGACCAACTACGTACAAGAAGATGGTCCCGCAGTGAATTCGGTGACAATTCCAAAGGCTACACAAGGGGATACGGAACGCCGAACATTGGGACCGCCACGGTTCAAGAGTAACATATGTTGAAGGACTTCAACATAATCTCCTTTCGATCGATCAATTTCGTGATAATCTTAACAGAGTAATCTTTGACGCCGGTTTACGTGATATTGTTGACAAATCTACGGGGAAAATAGTGTTATCGGGTTCGCGGAGGAAGAACATCTATGTTGCAAACCGGAATACCGCAGAACCCGAGGCTTGCTTGCTCGCACGAGACTAAATCGAGTAACAAGTCGGTGGCTATGGCACAAGAGACTCGGCCACTTCGAACTTCAAGACCATGAACAAGCTTGTCAAGAACTCTAAAGTCGAGGACCGCCCAACGAATCGTTTATCAAAGACGAGAAATTGTGAAGCGTGCACGAAGGGAAAGCAAACAAAGAGTAGCAATCCACCTATTCCGTCACCTTCCACCGATGGAATCCTTGGTACCGCTTCACATGGACTTATTCGGGCCTGTCTCTCCAGGTGACTTTAAGAGGCAAGAAGTATGCCCTCGTCGTCATAGACGACTTCTCGAGATATACTTGGGTCATCTTCATCGCCAACAAATCGATGTTCGGACCGAGTTACCTAATCTACGAAGAAACTCGGTGTGGAAAAGAACATCAAGATTAAGAAGATACGCTCGTACGGAGGAACAGAGTTTCTAAACTCGAGTAGTTAAGACATACTTGCGATAAAGAGGGAATTCAGCACGAGACATCGGTGCGCGCACCCCTCGGCGAACGGACTTGCTGAACGTAAGAACGGGAACTCTCAAAGAAGCAGCAAGAACGCTCCTCGCAGATCTCGGACTACCCTCAAAGTTTTGGGGCCGATGCTTCCGACACCGCCTGTTACACTCGAGAATCGATCACTACCGACACAGCAACACATGAAGACGCCATACGAACCGTGGAAAGGGAGAATTCCTTCTATTTCTCATTTTCATGTTTTCGGTTTGTCCTTGCTTTATCCACAACAATGGGAAAGATCGGTTGAAGGTCTTTGATAGCAAATCGATCAAGGAGTATTCTTAGGATACTCCCGAGTCGATAAAGCCTTCGAGTTTTTAACTATCGAACTCTTTGCGTGGAGGAAAGCCCTCATGTTGTTTTTGATGAATTTGTTACCGAGAACGGGGAAAGATACAAAGTCAAGTACTCGAGGATGTCGGCGGCAGAAGCTACGGGATCTCGAACTAAATGACAAAGCCGAAAAGATCCAAAGCATTGTTGGGATGATGAGACGAGAAGATGAAGAAATTCGGACTCGACCAACAAGCAATGTAGCTAACCTAGTTGATTCTATCGAACAGAATCAACAACGGGTAACTTCGGTCGATGAGGAAGCCCCTCGTGGTAACCGAGACCTCTACCGAGAATATAAACTCGGGGGGGAACCATTAATGTTCCCGAGTGAATGCCCCGAACCCGGAAACTCGGTAGATCCTAACCTTCTTACTGAATTACTACAATCACAAAACAAGTACTACGAAATGCCTAATACACCCTGCGGCGTGCGAAGTGGTATCAGAAGAAGAAGCCCGACTCGGGCGTTCGTGGCTCGATGCTCATTCTTCGGATCTTATCATTGGAGATCCATCAGCAACTATAAGGACGAGATCAAGATTAATTCAAGGAGAAAGCTCACTTTACTCTTGTTTTCGTCGTCTACGAAGAACCTCGATCGATAGAGGACGCACTTAAAGATGCTGGCCCGGGTCATTGCTATGCAAGAAGAGCTGAACCAGTTCGTCGAAATGAAGTTTGGGAGCTTGTCGACGAACTGTACATCGGCACGTGATTGGAACTAAGTGGGTCTTCAAGAACAAGCGAGATGAAAACAACGTCATTGTCGGAAATAAAGCTCGACTAGTTGCTAAAGGATACGATCAGGGCGAGAGGAATTGACTTTGATGAAACATTTGCTCCGGTCGCCCGATTGGAAGCCATTCGTCTTTTCCTAGCTTATGCAACACATCGAGATTTAAGGTATATCGAGATGGATGTGAAGTCAGCTTTTTCGAACGGCGCATCGAAGGAAGAAGTCTACGTGGAACAACCGCCCGGCTTTCAGCGGGGACATCGAGTGTACGGACTTAGGAAAGCTCAGTATGGGTTAAAACAAGCACCCGTGGCTTGGTATGATACCCTATCGAGACTTTCTACTTCGAAAAGGTTTTCAAAAGGGGGATGTAGATCGCACCCTATTCAGCATAAAGTCGGAAGATGACATTCTATTGGTGCAAATCTATGTGGACGACATCATTTTCGGTTGCGAAACGAAGTTATATGTCGGCCAGTTCGAGAAGATGATGAAGGAGAAATTCGAGATGTCCATGATGGGAGAGATGAATTATTTCCTTGGATTTCAAGTAAAACAATCGACCGAAGGAATCTTCATCAATCAAGCCAAATACACTCGAGATCTTCTCAAAAGATTCGGTGTGATTCCAAGCAAACCGGCCAAGATCCCCATGAACACGAACTTTAAAATCGATCTAGACAAAGAGGGAGCTTACGTTAACTCTACCGATTATAGAGCTATTATTGGTTCTTTACTTTATTTAACAGACTAGCCGACTCCGACATAACTTATGCCTGTAGGTGTATGCGCAAGATTTCGAGCGAATCCCAAGCGAAGTCATCTAGACTCGGCGAAGAAGATTCGCGATATCTAAGAGGAACACCCGAGGTCGGGTTATGGTATCCCGGCGATGATAATCTAATACCGACAAGGTTATTTCGATGCCGATTACGCGAGATGTAGGATAGATCGAAAATCAACTTCCGAACATGTCGGTTCCTAGGCGCAAGCCGATATCGTGGTTTTCAAAGAAACAAGCACTCGGTAGCTACGTCCACTACCGAAGCCGAGTACATGGCTGCGAGGAAGTTGCCGTGCCCGCATCCTTTGGCTTCGACAACAATTGAGAGATTATGGTATAACTCGGGATGAAGTGCCCATCTACCGTGACTCCACCAAAGGTCAATAGCTATAACTCGAACCCGGTTCTACATACCGAGATGCAAGCACGTGGACATCCGACACCACTTCATCGGAGACCATGTCGAAAAGAAGGACATCGGGATGGAGAAAATCCATACCGAAGCAAAAAGGGCGATATATCGACCAAACCACTAGCCGAGAACAAAGTTCGGAGAACTATCGGTTGAGCTAGGTCTGCTCGATCCTACCGAGACAAGTCGGTAGAAGCCGACTACCGATAATAATATACTTAGCAACAATGTGTATCGGTATGGAATCAGCACGACAAGTCGAGAAAACTTAGTACGATGACTCATTGGGAGATGCACACTGTACACAACAAGGGAGAACATGGTCATCGGCACAACCATCCTCCCGATAAATGATGGTAACCACTGATAAGTTCGATGAAGAGGTTTGCGTAGTATCGTTACTTAATTTGTTCAGAAGCATGCCGCATTTAATGCATCAGTCGCCTGCATTCAGTTGCCTAGGAGCATTTATTCCTTACCATTTATTATGTTTAAGGTTTGAGGAAAGGTCAGCAGGACTCCTCGCCTGCGTAATTAATGCTCTCTGTTGCGCATTTAATGCATGTCTTCTCCATTAGCTTTATTACGTATATCTATATTTTTGGCGGCTATTGTAATCATTCTTTTATAACATTTAATCTTAGCCGCCCCTTGATTTTGAAAGATTAAATTTGAACCGTGCGATTCAAACTAAAGATCAAACTCAATATACAAAATCTTTCATCTTCTATCAATTCCTCACTTTTCGCCATTCTCATATCTTAGAGCTTTTTCTTAGCGATTCAGTTTCCTTCCTTACATCCTCATTCAAACTGCATTGCTATATCTCTTTTCAAGCTCTATTTCACGGTAATGTATCAGATGTCTGCTAGCAACTACTAACTTACTCTATTTTCAAGTGCTAATATGTTGTTTTGCAGATTTCAATGGCGAACGTTCAAACTCCAGACAACATTGAGGAGATTGTAGCCTCCAGGATTCTGTTTGAACCTACCTTGGCCTTCCGCCAAGTGGAGATCTCTTTCCTTGAACCCGTGTTTGACGCTTTGGAGCGTTCAGGGTTGGAGATGCTGGTTTCGAAGCACCCCCGTGTTTTTCTCCCTCGACAGGTCGCTGAAGTTTATTTCAACTGGAAATCTCTAGCGTCGGGAGGAGAGGAATCGTCCTTCTCTTATCAGAAGGAAGTCGATCAAGATGAGTGGGAGTCAGCTGTTCTTACCTTCGATATTCAAGATGCTCTAGCTCTCTCTTTCGATCTTCCCAACTCCGGCATTTCTCCGATTGGATACAAGGAGAAGGAGATCAATGCATATGTGCGTAAATTACGTGGACGCAAGGATGTGGCGTTCAAAATAGCTTTACCGAGGAATATGTTGCTACCTCGCATGCGAGGTCTAGCTTACGTGGTATCGCACATTCGACAAGTTCGTTGGATCATATGATCAACTGCGCCAAACCTAGGATTCAATTGATGATGGCAATAGACGATGGGGTTGAAGTGAACTGGGCCGAGTATTATACTACTCGAGATGAAGGCACGAGCTCGGAAGTTCACCACATTACCCACCGGCGAGAGGAGGATAGCCGGTGTGGGTAAACTTCTATTCGGAACAAAGATGTACGTTTCGATAGAATGCATAGTTCGGAGGAACTCGGTGTTGAGAACTCGGCCTTTGAGGACTCCAAGTACTTTGACAAGAAGTCTATCAAATTTATGACAAAGGCTGGAGCGAGAAAAGTCAATTGGCAAGGGGCCACTTTGAACCGAAGAGAGCGGCGTCGCTCCGCCCCCAACCGTCCAAGTACCAAAGAAGAGGAGGTTGGCTAAGAATCGACCTGCTTGAGGTCACAGTGGCTCGAGCCACTTACCATTATTCAGCCAGCTCCTCCTTCTATTCAAGAGGAGCAACTACTCGATTCGATATACGGAATCGAGGGAGCGACGATCAAGGACAAAGTCCAAGTGATCAGCTACGAGGGAACAGAGTCCGACAAGAGGGAACCGTCACCCGAACCTCTCGCTGAGTGGACAACAACCGACACCACTCGATGCGTGCTGCGCCGAGATTCAAGCAAGAGATACCGAGAAATTGCCGAGCACGCAGATCTGGTTGAAATAGCAAGATAAGGACAAGAGCTCGGATGCTCTTAAGGTTTCTCTTGACCGGGACATTCTTATTGACTTTGCCAAATCCCAGCGAGTCACCGGATGAGCTGCGACAGAGGAGCAAGAGCTCCAAGCCAAGATTGGATTCGGAGAGCCGACCGATGTGGCGTCTTTCGAAGATTTGAGAGCCGCAATGCTCTATTTACCGAGCTTGAGAGCTCCGATCGAAAAGCTGACTCCGCCCCCATCTCCACCTTCCGATAAAGGCGATAATGATGATCAAGATGAGGAGATGGATGGCAAACCCAAGGAAGCGGACCAGGGGAGAATCTGCGAGAGGGACAAACTCCCCAAGAGAAGAGCCCAACACCACCCATAGTCACATCTGGTGAGGCTACAACTGCTCCGAAGTACAGTAGGGAGCAGTTGATCTCGTTTTCTGAGCCGAGGCTCGGAACCAGCTCTTATCAGATACAACCCATCGGTTCCGTGTCCTCACGTTCCGTCAATAGGGCTATCAAACGCCAAGGTGAGAAAAATCGACTCCTAGCCAAAGATGTTCATTTCAAATGGGAGAAGTACACCAAGGCTCAGAACGAAGCTCTAAGTAAGTTGGCCGCCGACATCTCCACCCCTAAAGAGGCTTCTCGGCCCGGATTTCAAGGAGATAGTTGAGCAGGCCCTAAGTGCTCAAAAGGCCGATTTATCGGCACGAGTCGGCAAATGCTTGCCGCTCAAAGCATAAAACTTTCTCGGAGCAATGACTCAAGCGATGAAAACAATTCAAGGCTTCATTGATGAGAGAAACAAGATAGCAACCACCTCTCTTCAAACGGCCATCAAGCAACAAAGTGAGGCCTTAAAAGCCATTCGTAAAGAAATGACGAGAATCAAATGATCAAGCTCTGCTGAAACTCCGTCAGGAGTCGACCGCTCGATTGAAGAAATCTAGAGCCGATCGAGAGAAAGGCTGGGAAAACTACCGTAACTTGGTCAGTGATTTTGATGACACAGTTACCTAGATCAAAGATTCTATGCACAATCTGGAGCAGGACGTAAAAGCTATCCGCACCTCCCTGGCGAATATTGCTGATGCCAAAAAGGGGGAAGATATTGTGAAAGATGAACCCGATACGGATACGGGCGACGTCCGCATCCTTGAGGGACGAGGCTCGGGAGGCGGGACCCTCCCTCGGCAGAGCCCTCACCGCAGAGATTCAGGGGGGAACAGGCTCCGGAGGCGGGACCAACTACTCGAGAAAGGTACATCTACCGAGGTCCTTCTCCTTGATTTCCCACTACAAGCCACCCCCATCTCCTCTTCACTGTGCACATAGACGAAATCGCTCAATTCCTTGAAGAGCCACGTGAAGAAGAAGAGTCTCAAAAGTCGCCGCAGAGGTCGGGGAAGGAAATCGCTACGAATCCACTACTCCTTCCTCCCCCGATCAAGAAGTTTAAATCAAAAGCGGAGCAAGAGGCATTCGACCTCGAGAATAGCCCAAGAGCCTGCAAGACAAGGCCTGGACCGGGAGCGTCGGCTAGAGGAGGCTGAAGCGGCAAAAAAAGCCTAAGGGCAAAGCCGTCAGGGGGCAAAGGAAAGAGAAAGGTCATTAATACGGTCGAAGAGCAAAAGAAGAAAGCCCAAGAAGAATTTGCTAAGGCTCTTCCGACCGAAATCAAAGCTACTTGCTCGTAGTATTCCCATATCTACTCTTACACCTGAGCGAGATAGCGGTAAGATCAAACGACCCGGGAGGCGACGCCGCAAGGACCGAGTCTCGGACGAGGAGACACTAGAGCGATCGCTCTCCGTGAGAAGAAAAGGATGGGCCGACACGGCAAGAATGAAAAGCCTATCTCGATAAAACCAAAACCGGCCGATCCAAGAAGGCGGATCCCGAGAGGATCTAAGTTCATCAAGGGCCCCCACATCAAGCAACAACCGATTCGGCATGTGGATAAGTGGGTGCCGGCTGATATGAATGAACATTGGGAGAGATTGAAAGAAACTTTTATCAAAGGCTACTACGTATGGCGCATTTACCCACTTGATCGCCCAAACCGATCAGCTCTTTAAGGAGTTGATTACGAGATTTAATGTTGAATTCGGTGAACGGCTGAAGCAAGTCATGGAATCACGAGAATGTAACCTTCCGTGCCCCGGCCTTTCCGACGTATTCCACCGCCGAGACTTGCTAGTGGGCTCGCCGAGCACTAAGGACATAGAAAGAGAAGTGGAGGAAGCCGCCTACGCCCGAGCCTCGCTCCCGGAAAGGCGGATGATAACTTGGAGATCCGGGAGATTCGAGCTAGAGTGTATAAATACTATTACCTGGATCCCCCGAGGAAAAATCCACCGACTTCAAGAAGAAAACGCAGAAGTTCAAGAAGCAAAGCAAAGTTGATTTTTTTTCTCCTCATCTTTTGTAATAGCATAGGAACTCTGTAATTCTTGATATATATATCGGTTCCTCCGCTTGCTAGACAATTACTCATTGTCTTTCGGCCTTTTACTTTGTGTTTACACTACCGATCACCAAGTGATCTCGACACACACTCACATCGGTTTCTCGATCTTGCCTTTCTCTCACCCTTGGAGTTCATTTACTATTATCAGCTTTTCCTCGGATGCTTTAAGGGGGAAATTGTTGTCGATAGGACAAGTATCTTTAATAGATATTAGAGTATAGAGGTTTTGGCATCATCAATTAGGGGGAAATTGTTGGATATGAGTCAATAGATTGATACTCATTTGTTCTAGGGTTAAAAGAAATTGGGGGAAATCATAGTAGTACTATGGAATTGAAGATCCCAAAACCGAGCTGATATCGGTAGATTAGTGTGTCGATAGGATTAGGCCGATGTATAGGTTAGACGTGATGTAATGCTTATTATTTTTGTCTAAGTCCGTACGGGGTAGTTGTTGAACCGATCTTCACTAAAGATACTTTTCGAACCCCACGTCATCGGTGTAATCGCTTGCATTCTTCGCCGCCATGATATCAAACTCGGTTGAAGATCCCGCATCAGCCGCCCGGACCTCAGCAGAAGCATTCTCTACAAGGCCGATGGTCATCGGTAGAAGAACCGGTGCAAGCAAGTATACCTTCGCATCGACCAACCGACTATCGAAGCTCACTTTATCGGTCGACGACTCGGCCGAAGAAGACAGACTTTCGAGTCCGTATCCGATAGAAAGCGACCCAAAGACTTAAAGTCCCTTCAAATGTTCGGCGAGAAGACATACGAGGTAGTTTGAACGGTCAACTCTGACACTCACCAACTACAAACCTCGACCAATGAGAAGCCGACAACGCTTACCTACTCTACACAGTAAAGCTGCTCTCATGAACAGTGCATTAACTGCCCTGCTGCAACAAAGTTGAATAGTGGCCGTTTTCTTTGGACGCTTGTGACACGTGGCATCGTCGTCTCCAACGGACATATGTCACAACTCACAACTATAAATAGAGAAGGATTTGAAGATTTCAAAAAGAGGAATATACGCGAAATCAAGGGAAATCGTTAAAACTCACAACGCTCTAGAACCTTCAAGCTTATCCAGAGACGAACTAGTTTTCATAGAACACTTCTTGTAGTTCATCTCTCTAGAGCACTTTGATCCCTATCTTCTCTAGACTAAGCTCATTGCTAGATTCATAGCTTAGATCCGAAGGAGTTCACATTTAGTGAATTGTTCTTGTTGTAAGAACTCCTTCTCAGTTGGAGAATATTCCCTCCCTTCTAAACTTAGGTTTGGATTGTAAAGTCGCTAAGGACTATAACTTAGAGGGAACGTCCGGTCCACACAGTATCCCCGCCGAGGCTTGCTCGAGAATAATCAACAAGTTCTCCTCGCCTTGTTCGGGACCGTGGACGTAGGATCTTGCGTATCCGAACTACGTTAAATCGCTTGTGTTCATTTCTCGTTTTATTGCATTGCATTCAACCGACTTGAAAATCATAAGTTTGCATAAAACGTATTTTATAAAGTGCACACCCAAAAGATTTAACTTGAGAAAACGCGTTTTCAAAAGAGACGACTCGGGCCTAACACTTATCCGCACTACGGTCTCCGACCGGAGTTTCGTAATACCGACATCGGTCGGCAGAAGAGCTCGTAAGCCGACTCACTTTGACCCCAAGTGATCGAAGGCTTACTTGGCACTGTTCATCAGTTGCAAACATCAGCTTCAGCTGACCTTCACTGAGAAAAAGAAACAGAGCTCATGTGTATTCACCCCCCCTCTACACCTGACTTTTCGTCTCCGGACCAACATAATGCCGCCTCTGCCGCTGCCTCCTCCAACTCTGATGTCGTCGCCTCCACCAGAAATATCATCCCACCGATATCTGTGTCGACACCTACTCCGGCTTTTGCTAATCTAACTCTTGCTGCCATGTCCGTTGCCACCGACGCAAGAATCGCACTTAACCATGCCAATGCCACTAACTCGGCATTTAACTTCACTGGTATGTCTTCTTCTTTGCAGAACAATGTCCCTTATGGGAGTGTGAACCACATTGGTGTGGTGGGGGGCTCGACCCCGACTTTGACTGCAGCTTTACACTCGTCTAGAGTATTAGCCGCTGCCGAGAAGCCGGCGAAGTTTAGTGGAGCCGACTTCAAAAGATGGCAACAGAAGATTTTGTTCTACTTGACAACATTGGGGTTCACGATCGTGCTATTGGAGAACGCACCCGTCCCTCCAAGTGAAAACGAGGAGAACATAAAAGTCCACATAGCCTACGAAAATTGGCTTACTTCGGATTATTTTTGTAAAAATTTCCTGCTTAGTAGACTAGATGATAGTCTATATAGTGTGTATGCAAATGTAAAGACCTCCAAGGCTATTTAGGAGGCACTTGAAATTCAATATTGTACTGACGATACAGGGACTAAGAAGTTTGTAGTCGCCAAGTTTTTGGACTACAAAATGCTGGACTCTCGACCGGTTATGGAGCAACTACAAGAGTTCCAACTTATTGTCCATGACGTCCACGCCGAAGGGATGCTTTTGCCCGATGCTTTCATTGTGGCAACCGTGATAGAGAAACTTCCCTCGAGCTGGAAGGACTTCAAGAGCTACTTGAAGCATAAGCGAAAGGAAATGACGCTTGACCTTGTTGTCAAGCTCCGCATCGAGACCGATATGAGGACTCGAGATGGGAAGGGTAAAGCACCAGTGGAACCAAGAGTCAACCTCGCCGAGAAAGGTGGAAACTCCAAAAAAATGAAAAGAGGGCGTCCAAACAGCAACCCCAAAGGGAAGGGCAAAGTGCAAGACCGAAAGTTTGAAGGGGACTGTGGCAAGTCCGGCCAAATGTCCAAGGACTATCGTAAGCCGAAAAACAAGAGGGGTCAACAAGCCAACATGTTGGAGGTAGACCTTACTGAAGACGACCTTGCGGCTGTTGTCACCGAAGAAGTAAATATCGTGGAGAATGAGGGGAAGTGGTATATTGATACCGCTGCCACGGCACGACCGAAGCCGCTTCACCAAGTACAAAAGTTGTCAAAGGAGGAAGCTCAATATGGGAAATCAAGCCTCGTCTGAGGTAGTTGGCTATGGTACTGTGGTGTTAAGGTTGAGATCCAGCAAGAACCTTACTCTTGGAGAGATGTTGCTTGTCCCTGATATCCGAAAGAATCTAGTGTCCGGCTCGGTACTAGTCAAGAGAGGTTTTAGACTAGTCTTTGAGTCTGACAAATTTATTTTTTCAAAATTTGGTATGTTCCTTGAAAAAGGTTACCTGTCTGAGGGCCTTTTCAAATTAAGTGTAATGGCGATTCGCTAAGAGCCTATCGAGGGCAAGAATAATGAATATCAAGCTGCTTCCTCCTACTTGATTGAGTGTTCCGATTTATGGCATTGTAGATTAGGACATGTCAATCTAAATGCGATAAAAAGATTAGTTAATCTCGATCTACTTAAAGTAAATGAGTTTAACAAAACCAAGTATGAAGTTTGTGTTGAAGCAAAATTGGCTAAGCTGTCATTTCATTCTGTAGAAAGGAACACAAAGCCTCTAGAACTCATTCACACTGACGTGTGTGATTTAAAGTTTGTGCAAACTAGAGGTGGGAAAAGATGTTTGATTACTTTTATTGATGATTGCACTCGGTATTGCACTCTTTATCTGTTAAGAAGTAAAGATGAGGTGATTGAAGCTTTTACTAACTTCAAAGCAGAAGCCGAAAACCAACTTGATTGTAAAATCAAAATGGTACGAAGTGATAGAGGTGGAGAGTATGTAGCTCCTTTTGAAGAGATGTGTAAGACAAGTGGTATTATTCATCAAACCACTGCCCTCTGTTCACCTCAATCAAATGGTATTGCTGAAAGGAAGAACCGAACTTTAAAGGAGATGATGAACACTTTGTTAATAAGTTCTAAACTGCCCCAGAACATGTGGGGGGAAGCCGTTTTGACGGCTAACTACTTATAAAATAAAATATCTCTAAAAGGTAGGGATGTTACTCCTTACGAGTTGTGGAAAGAAATGAAACCTTCTTATAAATACCTCAAAGTGTGGGGGTATTTGACTAAGGTAGAAGTGCATTTTCATAAGCAAGTTGCAATCGGACCTAAGACTGTCGATTGTATTTTTATAGAATATGCACTGAATAGTAGTGCATATCGGTTTGTCATTCATAAGTCGGTCGTGCCCGATATGAATGTTGGAACTACTATTGAGTTAAGGAATGCTATATTCTTTGAACATATCTATCCATGTAAAAAGGATGATAAAGTTGAGTCGAGCTCTAGTGGTGAAGCAAGAGAAGTTGCTAGTAGTTCTAGAAATGTGGGGGTAGAACCTACTACGCGTAAAAGGCAAGCTGCCGATCTTGAAACTTTAGAACCAAGACGTAGGCAAGGGTTGCTAAGGACTTTGGTCCTGATTATGTAGTTTTTCTTTTGGATGAAGAACCACGGTCTATAAAAGAAACTCTTTCTAGACCCGATGGCCCACTTTGACAAGAAGCTGTCCAAAGTGAAATTGATTCCATCATGCAAAATCACACTTGGGTCTTAGCTGACTTACCCGAAGGTTGCAAGCCATTAGGATGCAAGTGGATCCTAAAAAGAAAGTATAAGGTAGATAGGTCAATTGATAAATATAAAGCTCGTTCAGTGGTTAAAGGTTTTAAGCAAATTGAAGGATACGATTTCTTTGATACATATTCACCTGTAACGAGGATTACGTCTATCCGTGTGCTTCTCGCGATTGGTGCTTTGTACAATCTTGAGATTCACCAAATGGATGTGAAAACCGCCTTTCTAAATGGAGATTTAGAAGAGGAAATTTATATGGAACAACCTGAAGGGTTAGTAGTACCTGGCCAAGAGCGAAAGGTATGTAAGTTGGTGAAATCCCTATATGGTTGAAACAAGAACCATTACAATGGCATTTGAAATTCGACGAGGCTATGTTGTCGAATGGTTTTAAGACAAATGAATGTGACAAGTGTGTTTACATAAAGAACACAAAGAATGATTTTGTAATTGTTTGTCTTTATGTAGATGACATGTTAATTATAGGACAAAACTTTCAAGTCATAAATGACACCAAGCGTATGCTTAAGAGAACTTTCGATATGAAGAGATATGGGAGTTGCTGACGTTATTCTTGGAGTGAAGATTCAAAGAACTCCCAGAGGGATTGTTTTGTCTCAATCTCACTATATTGAGAAAATACTTAAAAGGTTTTTTCTTCAAATTAATCGGCAGTTGAGTTTTTTTTATCAAAATTTTGTTGTGCGGGTGGGTGGCGGTTTGCGGGTGGTGGTTAACCAACCCGCCCACCCCTTTAGTTTTTTCTTAATTATAATGCGTAATGAGATAATAATGAATGAAGTAGGTAGGATCTCTTACTAACCACCAGCAAACTGCTCCACTCGATCCGCTACAAGGACCCGGAAAAAGAATTATTGTCGTCGGGTCAAAAGGAGTAGCAATAACTTCATTAATATAATCGTTAAGTACAAAGCTATTGCAATTACAAAAGGATATGACTGCTAACCTACAACGGTTCAGACTTGATTCTATACTTCCTCTCGAACTCCTTATGTGTCATGTGCGTCAGTTTCAGCTTCTTACTGTTGGATTCATATCTCTTATCCGATATGTCATCCGATTTCAGCTCATAAGAATAGTATACCAGTATCCTCAGCTTAATTCTGTTATCATAATTTCTTGAGACATCAGTATACTTCTTTTCGATGCATGCTTTCTTGAATTCTTCCTCAATCTTAGATAAATCAATGTTGAATTCCAAATTCTGCCATGCAATGGATTTTCTCAAAAATCTTTGTTTAGGACACTTCATCAGTTGATTTGCCTTGTCTGCCAGGTCGGTTATCAGAAGATATAACTTGTAAGTTCTGAGCCTGACAAACTCAACAAAAATCCCATCCTTGTTCTTGATAACCCTGGGACTTCCCCATATCTGCCTGTGGTAGAATCTTTTTATAAATTCCACTTTGACTTGTTCCCAATCGTCAGATAGCTCTAAATGGACCCATTTGTCGCACCAAGGGTATAGTAGATCGTTATCAGAATCGACTTTGGGTTTCCTCTCAGCACCTATCGGACGAGAGCTCACATTTTTGTAGTTGGAGTATGTACTCGTGACTAGATTATTTTTCGGCGCCTCTTCTTTTGATCCAAAGGCGCCTCGTGAGGCCAGAGAATCCGGAGTATACATGAGATTGACAGAAGGAAAAGCAGTAACAGGAGGCGAGTTGCTAAATATGTGTAAAAATGATAAGGTGACCGACCTCTCTGAAGACGATCATCTGAAGGTGGCCAATATATTGGCATTGATGTGTTTTTTCTTTGCACCTGCCGACACGAAGAAGGTTGAGACGTGGGTGTGGGTTCTGGCAGATGATTTAGACGTGTAGAACGATTTTCCATGGGGATCATACACGTACAATGCCCTCCTCCACTGCATGAGCTATGCACCAAAGCGAGTCGATTTAGTGAAATCGAAATATAATATGTATGGGCCAGTTTGGGCCCTTCGGGTACAAATTGATATTTAATTGTTTCAATTTGTTATGTATTGATAATTTTATACCTGTCATGATCTTTAATCGTATTGTAGATCTGGACATACGAGGCGATACCAGATTTGGTCCAGCTGTGTGTCCGCCTTGTGAATGGCGGAGGTATGCCCCGATGTATGAAGTGGGTATTTGTAACGCCACCAGATACGGAGTAGATCAGTTTCTTCGCCTCACCGGTAAATAACATTGTAAATATTTATTCAAATATTTACAAGTATAAGACTGTATTATGACTTGTGATTAAAACTTTTGGAACAGATACAGACACATCCCCATGAGACTCTCACGCCTACTCTCGAGGAGCAGCTAACGGAATACTGGAGAAGGGTGATTAGAGATAATTCGATTGGTATATCATTTCCCACACTGACCCTCATGCAACTGAGGCGAGTTGATGAGGATGGCAGTGTACGGGCTCCAGCGCCGGCCGCATAGAAGAAAAAAATCAAAGAAGAAACGCGCACCGACGGAGAGAGAGTCATTCGGGCATCTTGGGGATGAAGATTCCACTGTGCCCACGTACGAACGAATCATCCGGACTACAGATCAACGGTTTGACCAGCGCGAGGATGATTTGTTGAAGAAAGTGGATGCGCGGTGGAACGAGCGCGATGATCGCTTCTTCAAAAAAGTGGGGAAGTTGCTGAAAAGTGTGTTTTGAGCCGGCAAGGGCAAGGGTAAAGGCAGATGATCCACTTCCACGAGTTTGCAGTCGTGGGACATAGAGTACAATGGTCACCATTCGGACGAGGAAACATCTGCACCGCGGGGGAGGGTGGTCACTGTACATGAGTGGCCGAGCTGGAATCAAGATGTAGGACAGTCACAGGAAGATGTGGAAGACACGCGGATCCTTGGGATGTGGCTGCTCGAAGGGATTATAGAGGTATTGATCAAGGGCGTCATAGCATGTATGAGGAGAGAGATGTTTGGGTCCCTAGTCGTTGGGAGCCACTCCCTTATCCCGCTCCACGCGACCCACCGCCCGTACGGTATCTTAATTTTGTTGGGTAATTATTAAAATTGAGATTGTGTTTTTTTTTTTCATTTGACCATGCGTGTTTGTCCTAAATGCAGCCACATGAGTCGGTCGTCTTTGACTTATTTGATACGGAGCATGGACAACGACCGTATGAAACCCAACCGCGAGAGCAGAAGAATTGAACAAAGCACCGAGGTACAAACCCGATTTGAAGATTTGTATTTTATATTATTTTATTAATGCGTGATATTTGCAACCCATAGTGAGCTGCCGATACAAACCTAGAGGAGCTCCACACGTGTTTGATGCCGGTGACGTTTTGAGGCGGAATTTTGAGGAGTTCCTACTCACTGGTTCTTCTGCCCATGTTACGGTTTCGCAGCATGAGCTTTCACACAGATTTTTCAAGAACATATTGGATACAAAGTACGATATGGGGTAGACAATGATTGATATGTACGTATCCTACCTCCGGTAGAGGCTTGAAGACAAAGACCGTGACGTGTTGGCTACTGCTGATTCACGCTACACCGTCATAGCCGCCTCGACAGTTTTTGTAAGTATAGCCATTTGAATGTGTGTGTTTTTTTTAACTATAACTCTCCTGGTAATGTGTTTGTTTTTTTACAGACGGCTTTAGCGGACGCTTGGAATTCAAAAATCTATGAACCCAATAACGAGTTCCATGAACGGTTCGATATGAATTATGATGGTTGGATCTCTAATCCGAGTTTGCTCTTTGGAGCGGATCAGGGAATTGGCATCTCGAAGACGCTGTGGTACACTGCGAATTCGTAAGTTATACTAGTTTGTCATTTCAGGTTCATCACTTTAAAAATATTTGTTAAGTACTAATTTGAATCAGTTATAGCTCTATGACTCACTCAACCAGCGTGGATGCGAGCAAATATTTGAGTTGAGGAAACAAAATATTAGGCCGCTCCGCAAATTGATCGGACGTTTGCTAGATATACGTATTTTAAATTCTTACTATTTTTTGGTTTGAATAATATTTTAAAATTATTTTTCAGTTTTTTTAATAGGCTTCTAGTTATTGGATGATGTATAAGTTCAATCTGTCGCATCTGGGAACGCGGAGTCCCCAGTTAGTCCTGATACCGCAGGATGTCCAGTTCAAGCAAGAGGACTCAAACAGTTGTGGTCCATATACATGTATGACAATCGAGCGTCTAATCACAGGATGGCCTACACCCAATTGGGGTAATCGGATAACCAACATCAGAGTCTATCGGGAGTGGATGGCCTGGAAATGTTTCGAGCAATGCTACATCAGAGATTAGATTGTTAGAATATTTTAGTTGTAAACTGACATTATTCGGATTTACATGGATTATTCGAATTTCCTCTTGGATTGTAATTGACATTATTCGAATTTACATGAATTTACATGGATTATTCGAATTTACATGGATGTTTTCTAATTGTCGTTCCTAAAAACATTGAGAAGTCCCATGGCCCCGTTCTAGATTAATTAATCGAATTTCCTCTCGGACGAGGGTCGATGGAGGGCCGATAGGCTAAACCCTCCATCAGCCTCGGCCCCGTTCCAGATTGGAATGCATGTATGGCCCGGCTGAGAGAAGTCCCTCGGCCCCTCATTTTTCTCATTTCCTCTCGGACAAGGGCCGATGGAGGGCCGATAGGCTAAACCCTCCATCGGCCTCAGCCCCGTTCCAGATTGGAATGCATGTATGGCCCGACCGAGAGAAGTCCCTCGGCCCCGTTCAACATCATTTCCTCTCGGACGAGGGCTGATGGAGGGTCGATAGGCTAAACCCTCCATCGGCCTCGGCCCTGTTCCAGATTGGAGTTTTCTCTCGGCCCGGCTGAAGGGAGCCGATGGCTTAATCAATCCATCGGCCTTGGCCCCATATTTTTCTGTTTTCTTGCCAAATTAAAAGAAAAAATAGAAATTAATTAAAACAGATGGCAGATAATGAGTACAAAGAAAATCATTAGTTAAAAAACACGAGGCTTCACTCATTATTTGTCATTCCTCTATCGGGGCATCTCCGTCTTGTGTGACCTTCTTCTCCACAATTACCACATTTTTTTGTGGCTCGACGGCGCATTCCAGATGTACTAGCTTCTGCTCCGGAAGGGCGACGGCTGTTTCTTGGATGTCCGGCTTGCCGCATAATCATTAGTGGATGTACAACAATGTCCTCTATCTCCGGTGGGACACCCCCACTCATTCCGAGGAGGTAAGGGATTAACCACACCGACATATATCTCCTTTCACGTCGTCGTCGTATAATAGTCATTAATATGATTGTAAAAATTTTCCCGACGATGATACAAAACGGCGACAACGTGACTACACGGCAACAGGTGGATTTGCCAGAAGCCACATTCACACATTTCGTCTTGAAGATTAACCCTCCATTATCGGTCACCTTCGTCGACCTTATATTTGTCAGTAGTCACCTGCTTAACTGTAAACCTCTAAGCCAAATCAACTTCGTTTCGCATCCTCAACTCAGAAGCCTCTGTCAACGGATTATTTCTGGAACTTGCTTTTACTTGTCGTATATCGAACCACAATTCTATCATATGCCGGATTGCCTCGAGCATAGCAAGAATTGGAAGTCGTCTAGCCTCTAATAGTCGAGAATTTATTGACTCGGCAACATTCGATGTCAGTAGACTGTAATGACGACCTTTACTGAAGAGTCTGGACCACTTCTCCGATCCAATTTACATCAACTTTTCGTAAATAGCCGGTTTTCCCCAACGGATAGCGTTCATGGCCTCATCAAACTCTGTCGATCGATAAGCATATGCTGCTCGATAGAACGACCGGATGACCCAATCACCGTGTCTCGCAAGCTTATTCGAGAGATGGTAGTAACAAAGGCCGTGATGTGCGTCTGGAGAAACATCTCTGACCGCATTCGCTATGCTTTTATGTTGGTCTGAAACAATCATTAAACTGTCATCCATTGGAAATGCGGCTCTCAGTCGCATCATAAACCACTTCCACAAAGCATCATTTTCAATCTGACCTACACCAAAAGCGAGTGGGAATATTTGCTCGTTCGCATCAAAAGTAGCAGCGACGAATAATATTCCCTTATTTCTCCCTTTCAAATGTGTCCCGTCCACCACAATAACCTTCTAGAGGTTGGCTAACCAAGGGGCACGCGATACACCAAGTGCCAAAAATAAATGTCGGAAATGACCATCCTCATCAACATCAAGATCCGTATAAGTGCCCGGATTTGTTTGTTCCAACAAATACAGATATTGAGGCAGTTTGCTTAAGGAATCTGCATGTCCACCGTAAATCATCGAAATAGATGTGTTGCGCCCTCGGACAGCCACCCCGTAGGTTGCTTGTATTCCAAACTTATCCAATATATCCGCCAGAATATCATCCCGTTTCATTAACTTGCTCTGACGGCGCATTCTACGAGCAATATAAGCTGCTACAACCTTCGAACGCACATTTCGTTCGCCAAGCCCGGATAAATCAATTGTACAATTGTGGTCCACAACCTATTTAGTTACCTCCCAATATTTTCCCTCGTAATTGGAATGGACAATCAACACATCTTCTGCACAAATATTCCAACCGGGAACCACTCGAACGTTGAACTCTGAAATCCGCACCATTTTCCAAATGGAATAGAGCGACAATAGCATAAAGTTCTTCTTTCGAGCTGAACATCAATCCTTCATGCAAAGTTCCATCTACTACATTATTCGGGGTTTCGCGCCACTCATCGAATCGGATACATCAATGGGAACAATATGAAGTATCCGGTTGCTTGCGGCGTCTGTGTCGTCGTATACAGTCTCGTCGATTGTTGGACGGCGATTTACTGGAACGAGCAAAGACATAAGTTGACTCACGCCACCCGCTCTCCGAATCCATGCAGCAAAATCTTGTAACAAACAATTAATCAAGACGAGAGGAATATCTTGATCCTCATCATCATCGAGATGATGAGTCCAAATTCGCCTCACGATCCGAATGTGTCTCCACACGAACATTCCTTTGGGGAGCACGAACGCCGGCATTACTTCCGCTTCCAGTAAACAAATTAGGACCTCCGAAATTAAAAATATCTTCGGGTAATTGATTCCGGTTGGGGACAGAAAATTGAGGATTTGCACTTGAGGATACACAAGAAACACAACCGGCTCTATGTTGATAGAGCACAACCGCATAAGATCAATATCATGACCCGAATGGCCTTCATCATCCCGCCGGTTCGTCGGGAAGCAACAATATAGTAAATGAAGTAGTTGAACGAGAAGAGAATAAGCATTGAGCCACCGATCAATGCTTTGTCGGAGATATACAAGAGAAATATTGTTTGAAGGAATGTAAACCATGAACTCATGGCCACCGACATAATTCGACTCATCATCGAATTCACCGTTCAATTTCACAATAATCGGTCGAAAATCGGCTATATTTTTCAAATTGATGTGAGGAATTGAGAAGAGTGGAAGTGAAATTGAAGAATTTTATCCGTGAATGATCCAATTGCCATCCTCATTCTTATAAGCAAATGTTACGTAAATTTTCACGTGATCCAATTGTCAATGAATTCTCCTACAAAGTACACCCTCGGCCCTCCATCGGCCTGTGAAAATCGAGGCCAACTATTCATTTCGGTAGAAAAAGGCTGAATTGAAACCGCACCTCCCATAGGCCCACCATCGGCGCCCCCCATCGGCCTCGGTTCC
The DNA here is from genome assembly GCA_028984105.1 of Lavandula angustifolia. NCBI lineage: Eukaryota > Viridiplantae > Streptophyta > Magnoliopsida > Lamiales > Lamiaceae > Lavandula > Lavandula angustifolia. The sequence goes on along the minus strand of CM054816.1, from coordinate 20,828,748 downwards.
GTGCATGTGAATATCATATCCGACTAGTCATTTCACTAGAAAAAGCCGAATTGAAATTTCACATCTCATATGCCTTCGACAATGCCTCCATCGGCCCTCCATCGGCCCTACTGCACTTCTGCAGAAAAAACCTTCCATGTGTCGTGTCGAAGCCTATCTCGAAGGAAGGGAGAGTCGGCCGATGGACACCTTCCTTCGGCCCTCCTTCGGCCCTTAGAGCGGGTAATTGCTTGTGCAGATTCAACTAGCTCGGCCGATGGGGGGTGTTCGACCTTTTTTCTACGGGCCAATGGAAACCCCCCTTCGGCCCTCAAGGCCAGTAATTTCTTGTAAATATTCAACTGGCTTGGCCGATAGGGGTGTTAGGCTCTTTTTCTCTCGTTCGATTTAGGGCCGATGGGGGTGGTTCGACCTTTTTTCTCTCGGCCGATGGAGGGCCGATGGACACCCCCCATCGGCCCCTCATCAGCCCTAAGCGTTTCAAACGAAAAAAAATAGTTGATGGCACAACTCACATCATACAATCATTGGTTCAGAACAAAATAACTAGATATGTATTTTTATTTAGTAATAGGCTAAAATTGTGTTTACTTTACTCTATTTGACTACTATTGAAAATGCCTTATAGTAAAATATCATCTCCGGGAAGAAGCACAAGAAAGCATACTTAATAACACAAAGGTAGAACGTCTAAGAAAGTAAATAAGCTCGTAATACCTGCTTAATCTCCAAGTCCTTTTCCTTCAGCAAAGATGTTATACTTGAACGTTCGGGCCTTCGTAGCTCTCCTTCCACTCTAGCAACTTCCTCCTGCAACTACTTTACTATTTGCTTTTTTCAACAACCTAAAATTCATTTATAAACCACAAGACAATTACATTAGGCATTTATATTTTCAGCACACTTATATAGGGAGAATTGATCATTTATGAAGTTCTTATAGATAGATTTCTTGTTGCAGTTTCATTCCTTAGCTGTTAAGGCATTCAAAATTTCTTTCATATTGCAAAAACAGAGAGAGATTAATTAAGGTACATTTTTGTCTGTGCAGAGTGTAGACATGGAACAGGTTGCAAATTTCATAAGAACCATACTCATGTTATTGGAGGTAAATCACTAATGCTTATTTATGGATCATATGAAATCCTAATGATGCATAAAAATGTTATCTTTACCTTACTCCCTTTTTCTTTTTTTTTTCTTTTCCCTTTTGATTTGTGGAAGCGTAAATATCTTGGTCTTGTTGCATGTTTATGTTTAGAAACAGCAGAGCCTAAAAACAACTATAGGTCATGGGTTCAAATCTAATGAAATAGTGGTGAAGGTGGGTGGCGGGGCCAGATCGGTCGCATGAGTTCAAATCCAACCTGGAAACGTTAAGTGTGTGTGCTCGTCACCCTATCACATTAAGGGTGGTTTTTGTGTGGTTTGAAGGCTATTGCATAAGAGCGAAATTTACCCTGTGCACACTAAAGATAGCAGCTGCGGGTTCCATGTCTTAAAAAATAATAATAATTAATTCTAACTTTCTATATTCGGAAATTTGGGTGGGTTTGTAATTAACAGTAGAGTGGGACCATGTAATTTTAGAATTAAGAGTTAATTGCTTTCATTTTTTAAAGCATGACGATTCCATTAAAAAAGTAAACAGTAATAATAGCAGGACCGAGCAGTACTATTTCAAAAAATAATTTAAAATGAAAATGTACTCCATATAATTTCCAAATGCAGTAGATGTAATTCGATCTTGTGTTTCTCTCCCTGATTTAGTGCAAGAGACCTACGCAATACTCATTCATTCCAAGGGAAAAAGGGTAATTTCTATTTCCTCAATCTTGTTCGTTTATGCGGTCCTATTTTATTTCTTCAATCGGCTTCTTGTTCTTCTTCCTATATGAAAGTATTTCTGGGTTTTGAATACCATTAAAGGCGTAGTTGGTTTGAGTTACTCTGTGGACATACTTTTAGCAATTACAAGCTGTGAGTTTGGTTCGGTTGCGTATTTTTGTTGGATTTGGAAAAACAGTATCAGACTGTCTTAATAATATAACAGGCTAATGAACTTCAAACACATTGCTATTTTTTTGTTTTTGTTTATTTATTTTTTGTAAGTTTGCTCATTCCTGGTCTGTTAAGACAGATAGATGTTGATGTCTGCTCAGATCAAAATGACTCCGGTTCGCTCTCTCTGTAGTTGGAAAAACAACTCGAGACATGTTCCTTTATTGACTCCTAGGATTACAAGGAGAGACTTGATTGCTCTAACTGGGGTAATGGGAAGCCGGAGACCATTTAATTCAGTTGCTGCTTCGGTTCAGCCATTGGAGGATTCAGTGACAGATCGCTTTGATAACACATCACCTTCACAAGGTACATAATGAAAGAAAAAGAATATGTACATATATTATATATATAGTTTCTTTTGTGGCCGTATTTGATTAGTCCTTGTAGTGCCGAAAGCTGCATGAACTTGGCATAACTTTTAGGAATTAGGATGGTAATTGATTCATTTTATTATGTAAGAGGTCCTTGATGTGTGGAGAAACGCCAATGCTGTATGCTTTGATGTGGATAGTACTGTTTGCATGGATGAGGGCATTGATGAGCTGGCAGAGTATTGTGGAGCTGGAAAGGCTGTTGCAGAATGGACCGCCAGGTTTAGAGGCATTATTTTTCACTAACTTCTCACTGGTTTAGTTTTTGGGGAAGTTGTGGCCATAACAAAGTAGTTTGTATAATGTTTGTTTGGTTGGCTCTCCCAGGGCAATGGGTGGTTCTGTTCCTTTTGAGGAAGCGTTGTCTGCCAGATTATCTCTTTTTAGCCCATCACAGTCCCGGGTGCAGGAGTTCCTTGAGAAGAGACCTCCAAGGTACTAAACTTTTGATTTATAGTTCTCAAATCTTTTCATATGCTTCTACATTGTTTTTAGAAGTTTTAAACTTTTGTGAGATCCACAAGACTACATGTTATAGTATCTATTTATATATCTAGCTCTTCTGTATCTAGTTTCCTGGGAAGACGATATTAAGGTGCTACTTGGTATGCAAATCTTGTCCTTTCATTGATTTGCGAGTTATCCAATGAAAAGAAAGCATTTCTAGCTTAATCTTAAATTAGCAACTTATTTCATGGTGGAATATGTATATTGATCTTATTGTCTTTAGGGCTCATTTGATTTGACCAGTGGCTTTTAGTAAACAATTATTGAGGCTTGGTTGTACTTCTCATTATATGTTTTATGTCAAATTGATTGTTGATATTGGTCCTGGTTACAATTTAAGTGGTTGGAGGCTTATTGTTATATTTTTTGAACTTTTTAGTATTGGAGTATAGTTGAAAGATATCTGCATTTTCGGAGTACATAAAATCAATTCTGCCCAGGTGTTATTCTTTATTTCTTTTCAAAAGGTGATTATCTGCTAGTTTTTGACGGTGGTGTATATTTTTGGGAGTTTAAATATGTTTCCTGATGTTACTTGTTAATGTAGTTCAAATTGGCAGCAGTATGCTGGAAAGAAACAGTGGAGTATATAATGATTTATCAAGAGTATCCAATTTTCTTAAGAGATAGTATTAGATAAAATGAAACCTCTGTGTGTGTATCTGCTGCACTCATTCATGATGGTGGCAGGCTTCACATACTGTCTTGCCCAACTGAGTTCCATGTTTATTTATGAAAAAAGTTGCTACACAGCCACACCCTCACAAATTCTGCACACGTTATTACTTCTGTGCATATTTGGAAATAACCGTAGTTACAGGCAAAGTCATTGTGTTCAATAGATGGCAATACAGGTGTAGTTTTTTTTTTTTTATTCTGACTGATGACTGATCAATAAATGATTGATAGCAATGAGTTTCAATAAAAACCAAGGTGGCGTCTTAGTCTCCTATTTAATCCTCTCCAGAGGGTAGAAATAAGTTTGTGGTCACAGACTCATAGTAGATTATACGAGAGGCAGTTGTTCATACAAGTCGAGATTATTTTATTTTGTTATTTTTATTTATGCATTTCCCCTTCTTCTGAAAGTATACATGATATTCACTATTTAGACTCTCTCCTGGAATCGATGCACTGGTGAAGAAGCTGCACGAAAAGAACAAGGCCGTTTATCTGGTATCCGGAGGTTTTCGTCAAATGATAAACGTAATCAAATCATCCACACTTCACTGCTTGTTTCTCCTGACTTTCTAAAATCCATATATGGAATCTTCATTTTGAAGCCTGTTGCTAAAATCCTTGGAATACCGCTTGACAACATATATGCCAATCAACTTGTATTTGGGAGCTCCGGCGAATTTTCGGGCTTCGATCCTAATGAGCCAACTTCAAGGAGTGGAGGGAAAGCCACCGCCGTTCAGCAGATTAGGAAGGTTAGACTACATTTTTGTTTTGATAAGTCTTTCCTCAATCCCAGTTAAAACTCTCCCCTTCCATTCCCAGGCTAAAGGTTTTAAGTCTCTAGTCATGATTGGAGACGGCGCAACTGATCTTGAGGTTAGATATCTCATTTTCCTTGCCACAACTCTCTACATGCTTAAACTCTAAACAATTCCTTTGTCTATATACATGCTTCTAATATGAAATGAAAAAAAGATGAGACTCGGTGCTGGTGCTAGTAATGCCGGAACAGTTGCTCTGCATCGTATCACATATTTTCTTACCTCTCCCTTGCTATCTAAACCCCTCTTGTTATTGCAAACTTGTTCGATAAACACCGAATAATACCGTGTTTTGCTTCTTTGATCGCTGTCTCAGGCTCGTAAACCCGGTGGTGCCGACTTGTTTATATGCTATGGTGGAGTTGTACTTCGAGAGGCGGTTGCAGGTAAAGCTGATTGGGTGGTGTTCAGTTTCACAGACTTGATCAACTCATTGGACTAGCTTGCAAGTACTCGCTAATTATTTATATATTCATTTTGATGAATACTTCTTGCATATGAGAATTTAAAGGTCTATTTTCGATCAAAAGTGATAATTGGTAATGTGATATTCATCAGTCGATTGTTTGAGGTATATTATGTATGTTGTTTCGTTATTTCTGAATTATTTTAAAACGAATCAAATCTGTTATGCCGAAATTTTTCTTGATAGGTTTTCCCTAGAGCATTTGAACTTTAAATAAACTCAAGTGAAACGCCTAAATTAACTTGATACCCATAATTGACATGTAAAATATAAAATCTATTAGAGCTTTGAATTATTGAAAATGATGTGATTAAGTTTTTTGGGTGATAGATTTGATTAATTCTCGAATAGTTGAAAATAATGTCCATAATTTGTGTGGAATGCAAAAGATTCACCTATTGTTTGACATAGATAGAATTGAGTATGTCGAAATAGTATAACTGATACCAAAAAAATATCCTCAGCCATAGACTGTAAATTAAGCTTTACGGGCTTTAAAGGCCTTAAAGCTTGCAACAATCGGTGTTGGGGACTGGTTATGTGATTTCTTGGTATAGGAATTGAATTATTCAATTACTCCTATGATTAAGAATGAGTATTTTGTTTCACCTCTTTTCAAACATGTGATACTTATATCTGCATTCTGAAAGTTTGTAATAGACATATGATGATAAATTACCAGATTTGATTATGATTACATCTTAAACACAAATATTTGAAAAGTATCATTTTGTTATATTTTTGTGTGTACCACACAACAAGGATATTGACATATGGTAAATGTGGTCTATTTTTTTTTTTTTAATGAAAGTCAGCTCTGCATCTGAAGCTATTGACAATTCTTTGACATATGTATTAAATTCATCAATCAATTATTCAGACTTAATTTATGTCAATACACCTTCACATCAAAGTTATGCTCGCCCACAATATTAATTATTGAATTACATTCTAAGAGGTTCTAATTTTTCATTTATTAATTTATGATATATTAATAAAGTCGAATATAATGGAATTGTAATGAGATTTTAAAAAAAAAATCAATTTTTATGAGTAAATAAGATATCATAGAACAATTATTTATGCTTTTTCTGTATATATAAAAACATATTTCTATTAGCAAAAGAAAACAATACTTATTGTTGGTTTAGAGACGAGCCTTCAGGTATAGAGGGGGGCTGAATACACCTGAGTGCGAATTTCAATTCAAACGCGAAAGTCAGTATTAACTGAATAGTGCTACTGAACGAGTTCTATCTACTGACTTCAGTCAGTGAACAATAAATCTATTGACTTCAATCAGTGAACAATACTGACTTCTATCTACTGAATAGTGCTACTGAACGAGTGCTACTGAAAGTTAGTAAAAGATGTGGTACGGAAGTGTAGGTCTAAAAAGATTTTCGTCTCAGTTTGAAAACACTTTTTACGCTTAGTGATTTTAAAGTTCAGTTTTATGCAGTATGAACAGTTAATCAATGTAACAGTAAATCAACACAAGCAGTTTTTAAATTGGTTCGGATACGTTGGATCTCATGTCCACTGTCCTGAACAAAGCAAGAGTTCTTGATTACTTATACTGAGCAAGTCTCGGTTGATCTGTACGATGGATAGATACTCTAGTTATAGTCTTAGTGACATTACAAGTTTCAAACACGAGGTTTGATATTCTCCAACTAAGAAATGAATTCTTACAATAAGAACAATTCAGAAAGATGAACTCCTTCGAATTTTTCTAGGCTTATGATTTTACAATAAGTTGCTTAGAATATAGAAATGGAACTATGAATCTTTAGAGTGAAGAACTTTCAAAGGATCTCTCAAGTGTAAGAGTTATTATTTGTGTTTGGCTTTAAGATTGCTAAAGAGTACGAATGCTCGAATGCTTGGTTCCCGTTGTTGTTATCTTCTATGCATGAAGACTTCTCTATTTATAATCTCGACTCATGAATAGATCCGTTGGAAGAGGTCTAGACACGTGTCGAAAGCAACAAGAAAAAAACGATCGTAGGGATTTCCTCTTTTTCGGTCTAGGAAGGAACTTTATGGCGAGAGCAGGTACAGTGTTGGCAGCTCCTCATTGGTCCAGGTTAGAGAGTAGGTGAAGTTTGTTTAAACTCCAAGAACATATTTAGTTGACTTGCTCTGATTCCTCGGACCTTTTACCGAATTGTCTTCTACTGACATTCTTCTGTAATATTCGAGTACTTGACTCAAATTTCTTTGCGCATTCGCAGAGGTTCCAAATACCCAACCGAGTTCCATAGCGGTGAGTTCTTCAGGCTGACACAAGATGTTCTACTGAATCTATCAGCTACTGAACTCTAGCTAACCTACTGAGTTTCTAACATGCTGAAATCAACTAAGCTATTACAATATAAGGCTCATCATTCAGTTATGGATTTTGGAATCTTCAAATCTTATCATACTGAATCTCTACCCATCAATTATTTTAACAAAACAAATACTAGTATTTAAGGAAAATGTCAAAAAATATAAAAATAAAGAGTAAGAAAAGTGATTCTTATGAACTGGTCGAGTTAGTAAAATAATGACGATCGTTTCAGAAATATCACATTCTCTCCGTCACACTACTGTCGATACTTAAGAAAATTATAGTATTATTATTTTATGTAAAATAGTGTGACTCATTAAATTTTCTTAAATTATTATTTTAAATATCTGTCACTTTTAATATTATGTCAGAAAAGAATAGGATTCACTCATAACAACCAAAGTGATTAAATGATTAATTGCTTTGTCTCTTGGATGACATAGAGGTTAAAGTCGAAGATCCTGAGTTCAAAATTCATTGGCGACTATGTGTAATTATCATGTGCACACCAAGGAAAAAATAATAATAATTTACAACTTTTATTTTTGGAAAAAGAAAAACTAATCTAAAAAATTTATTCATAATACTTTCTTTTATTTATGAATTACTTGTAGTTCTCTAACACCTCTTGTTGTTAAGTGTAGACCCGCTCGTCTTTGCCAGAGTATTTTCGAGTTGAGTGATCCAAAAAAAGTAGCACTTAATAAAATTGGGTTTGGTGGTCTTCTTTCTTTGCACGAGTTTAAGTACATGCAATAGAGTAAGATATTGTGGTTTCTTAGAAATTTTAATTCTATTAGTCGTGCACTAACCTTTTCAAACGTATGCTTAAGAGAACTTTCGATATGAAAGATATGGGAGTTGCTGACGTTATTTTTGGAGTGAAGATTCTAAGAACTCCCAAATGTATTGTTTTGTCTCAATCTCAATATATTGAGAAAGTACTTAAGAGGTTTAATGTCTTTGATAGTGCGCCGGCAAAGACTCCTCTAGAAGTTAATGTTCACTTGAACAAGAATAGGGGTTATTTTGTTGCTCAAGAGGATTATGCTAGAGTCATTGGTTGTCTTATGTACATCACGAATTGTACGAGGCTCGATCTAGCATGTCCGATGAACAAACTCAGTCGCTATACTAGTAATCCTAGTAGAGAGCATTAAAAATCTCTTGTAAGAGTTCTGAGGTATTTGAAATACACTCTTAACTTTGGGTTGCACTACTCGAGACATCCCCCAGTACTTGAAGGGTACTGGATGCGAATTGGATATCCGACACTAAAGACTCGTTGTCTACTAGTGGTTATGTGTTCACTATAGGGGGAGGAGTTGTGTCGTGGAGATCCACGAAACAGATGTGCATAGCCCGATCCACCATGGAATCTGAATTTATTGCTTTAGATAAGGCTAGTAAGGAGGCCGAATGCTACGTAATTTTCTTGAAGATATTCCATGTTAGACGAAACCCGTGCCACCCACTGTGATAGCCAAGCGGCTATTGGTAGGGCCAAGAGTGAGTTGTATAATGGTAAGTCAAGACATATTCGTCGTCGACATAATACCGTAAGACATTTGATCACGAGTGGGGTTATCTCTATAGACTACGTCAAGTTTATAAATAACCTAGCGGATCCGCTTACTAAGAGTTTAAATCGAGATCAAATGTATAAGCTCGTAGAGGAATGAGAGTTAAATCCACAATTTAAAAGACGATTATAGTGGATACCCAACCTTGTAGATTGGAGATCCCATGAACTTGGTTCAATGAGAAAACTAAGCTATATGAGTCTGTTGATACCACACTCAAATAGTCTATTCCCTAAAAGAGCTCGAAAGTGTTGGTGATCTGTCAAGTGGTGAGATTAAGTCTTTGACTTTTAATGATTCTTCGATGCCTTGAGAAGGTGGAGTATGACAGGATACTCGAGTAAGAATCACCTATGTAAGTGAGAAGTGAGGACCGCTTCTATGTAACACTTATGAATCCAAAGATGTTGTTCATGGCCTATAAAGGACACAAATGTGAGAACGGACGACGTTGAGACTTTATAGTGTTAGTGTTATTGTCTAAGTATACACCATGGAGGAATAGTTCAAGGCCACGTGTCCACTAGTCCGCCAGTATGCTCGATGACACTGACTAAGGAAGGTTCAAGGTCACAAGCCACCTACCCTGGTGCTTTATTGTCTCTTGAAGGCAGAGGTGTGTGTCTGCATGCATGCATTTGGCTATTTCCACTCACGTGGGAGATTATTGGAAATCGTGTTATATATATATATATATATATATATATATATATATATATATATATATATATATATATATATATATAATATGGAAACTAAGGTAGCATTTAATGCTATTTAGACATGGGCAATAATTCAGCCCGATTAATCATTTTTTTTAGCCTCGATATATATCCGATTTATGAATTGAGATATATGACGTCGATCTATGTTTCGAGTAGATAATTATAGTGTGCTTAATTTCTCGATTCCGATTTTTGGTGAGTGAGAAATAGTGGTTCGAAGTTTGGGGGACAAAACTAATATGTTACCTAAAGTGGAGAAACTTACATAATTCGGGTTTTGGAGAGTTATTGTATTAATCAATGTTCCACATTGATTAATGTGTAATGTTTTTTGTGGTATTTAAGTCTCTACCATTTAATAGGAGATAACAAAGTGACATGTGGTGGGCTTGGGCCATACATGCTCATGCGCGCGAGCCTTTTCGCCGACCGCCTCACACGTGGCGCGCCCGTGCCCGGCCCCAACTCCGGCTCTGGCTCTGGCTCAAGCTCCGGCTCAGATCCGTGTCCTTGGACTTGGACTTGGATCTTGACAATTGATTCTTTTGGGTGGTCCGTGGGCTTGTCCGTTGGGCTTGGCAATTGGGCTTTGACATTGGGCTTGGTGGGATTTGTGTGGACTGGCCCAACTCGAAATTGGTGGTATGATCCAACTCGTGGTGCAGTGCTCCTGTTGCACCAGATCATCTCCTTTTGGAAGTCTCTGGAATGAGGCTGTAGAGAACCCTCCACCTCTCCACTTTCCTTCCCTACGTCCACCTGCCTTAATGGCACCAACAACCTTTCACCTGGGGGAAGATGCATATAAATAGGACAGTTGCATTACATTCCAATCACACCTGCAACATCTGCATCAAGTATTCTCTGTATATACATTAGTTCTTAATTGTCCAGTTCTGTCCTCGCCGGAAAGTCCAGTTCCCCGGAGCTCGAAGATCTTGCGGTGCTGCAATCCTCGAGATGTTCGCCGTTTCATCTTTGGGGGCGGTACGCCAGAACCGAGAGCACTACCGGGGAGTATTTCGTCTTGCGGATAAAGGTCTTTCCTCGACTCGACGGTTCCTATTATTTGTTCTTTTCTAGTTTTCCGACTTACTATTTTGGTTGTAATAGCAGCTGTACTCAACAGAGTCTTACGTACTTGAGACGAGTAGATTAGTTAGTTCTTCCAGAAAATCAGTAGGAATTGATGAATGAAAGAGAATTACTTGCGCCTTCCTTTATATCAAGATTAATTCTTCGCGAAATGTCAGAGAAATTATGGTTAAAGCGAGTGCGAAACTCCGCGTGAAACCATTAATGGAAAGACAACAAGATGATGACATTTTCATTTGAAAAGGGTGCTACCAAGAAACATCCTTTTTATAGTGTCAATATTTATTTAATTTTCATTTGATAGCAAGCGGCACATGCATGCATAGGTGCTAAATGTAGGTTAGACACTCAAAAGTAATAAATGGAGTTTTTACACAGAAAATAGAAATATATAAAATTTGAGGTACGTATGCATGCCACGGTTCGGACCATGTTTCTTGGATTATCTATACGAAGGGGTGTTAGTACTTGTTAGGGCCCATGTGGTTCTTACAATCATAGTCCCTCCGTTTTATTCATTTTGTCTTGCTTAATTTTATGAGTTGTCCTATTTATTTTGTCTCATTTTTTAAAAAATTATAATATTTTTTACACACAACTAACACTTTTTTTTTATGAGACTCACTCATTCACCTACTACTAGCAACTCTCATTAATATATGTACTGAAAAGAAATAAGGTAAACTCAAGACGGAGAGAGTATTAAATATTTAGGGGGGCATTTGGTGTGTGGGTTTACAACCCTACTATGGGAATGAGCGATGAATGATACCCCTATAATACATTTGGTATTTGAGTTTCGACAGTCTACTATGGGTTTTATACCCGAATAGGTATGAGTTTTCTCATACCCATGTATTACTTGGGTTTGAGTTTCCAAACTCATATGGGTATCAAAATTAATTTTTTATGCATTATTTTTAGAAAATAAAATTAATTTATAATACTTAGCTAAAATACATATAATTAAAAAATAATTATTATATTAAATAAAATTTAATTTTTTTTCAGAATAAACATTATTATTAAGAAAAAAATAAACATAATTTAGAAAAATGTTTTTAATTTTTTTTAAAAAGTAAATACAAGTAATCTCATTAAGAATATTAAATAAAACTTAAATTTTGTCAAATGTAAACATTATTATTTAAAAATGTTTTAACATAATTTATAAAAATGTCTTTATTTTTTTATAAAATAAATATTCGATAATCTCCTAAAAATATGTTAAAAAGTATTTTTTAAAATATTTATTATTTTTTTGTAAACACTCAAAATAAAAGATATTTTGCTTTTTATTAAAATATTTTTGTATTAAATTTCACAAAATAAAAAAAAAGACTCGTATCATTATTATTTAAAATATTACAATATTTGTAATATTATATATTATCATTGAGACCTAAGTACAACCAAACATCATATTTGGTTATTATACCCATTCACAAGTAAATGCCACATATCATTAAAGGAATCAGTCATACCCATACCCAATCACCCTACTATCATACCTATTACCATTGTCATTCCCGAATTTTTACCAAACGGCCCCTTAAATTACATTAAGTTAATCATGTGCAACAAAATATTAGAAATTGTAGATTGTAATTGTGTAAATAATACTATCAAACTCATCATTTCTACCTTCTATATCATATCAAACTTAATTAACGCACAACTTGTACAAAGAAATTAAATGTGGTTGCAACTTTGTCTAGTCGACGAATGATTATGTAATTTCACACACATGCCCACTTCATTTGAGGTGGGGATTGATTTAGGTCTCTTTTACGCAATTATAATAGTACCGTTTAATATTTTCTTTGTTTTAGACTTACTGAGCTCTCTACATTGCCCCGTTTGTGAACGCAAAGTGAAATGACTGAATCTATGATCCAATATAGTGAAAATGATACTTCCTCCGTCCCATTAATATCGTCCTGCTTCTTTTCGATATAGAGACTAAGAAAATTGATTTACTTGTATTTCATGAAGTTACAAATTAAGAGGAATAGGAAGAGTCATATTATCAGCACCTTGGTGTAGCCATCCCTCATATCCTATTTGAAGTTTCTGCAGCTCCTATCCGAACCATGAAAAATATGTGTTTTTGTTTATTTGACGTTTATATTTTCGTTGCATATATCACTTCCAGCTCCTCCTCATAACAACTGAAGCCTCAGCTTAACTGTACAACCATCAAGTACCTGAAGGTAATAATTAGCAGAGCATGAGCTAACTAAACCTGTTCATCCAAGGCTTGGATTGCAGCTGATGTCTTCTTAATGGGATAATAGGTAACAAGCATAGACACCTTTATTCATTGTGGCTTAAACAACATGACTTGTGATACCGGGTCCAAGCAGAATGAGGATGTAAATGTAAACTTCAACGTGCTTCTTTCTTCTACTAATATAAGCATATGTGTTGGTCCAGAGACGAGTCTTCAGTTTGGGGGGAGGGATTACACCTTAACCTAAGTTTCAAACTCAAACCGAAGGAATTTCTTGATTAGATTTTCTTGAGCAAGCCACGCCTATCCGTGCACACGACATATCTCAAGTATTTATAGTCCTAGTGACTTTACAAGGTTGCAAACACGAAGGGTTGAGGATTTTTCTCCAACTATGAAGGAATTCTTACAATAAAAACAGTTCAGATATGAACTCCTTCCGTTTCCAAGCTTGTGATCTTACTAGTGGTGGCTTAGGTGTATAGAGAATAGGGAACTATAACACTATAGAGGTGAGAATGTATATGATAGACTATCGATTCTAATGTTCTCAACTGAGTTTTCTTTGAGTTTGCTTGAGCTTGTGTTCTTGTACGCTTGTGTCTTCATGCATGGAAGATGATCTCTATATGTAGTCATGACTTGGGAATAGATCCTTGGAGGGGACCTAGACACAGGTCACAACACGACAAGCAGAATGACCATTTTGCAATTTGAATTGCACTGTAGGGATTCTTTCTTTTTCAGCGTTCAGAGGCTGACTGCAGCTTTATTCAGGATATGTACAGTGCAGACACCTCCTCATTGGTCGAGGTCAGTTGGTAAGTCAAGCTTGTTCAAGCTTCAAAACTGATGCTGGGTTGACTTCCTGTGATACTTCATACAATTTTACTGAAAAGATTTCTACTGACATTCTCTAATGTCTTCAGTGTTGACCGCTGCTTCTTCTGACTCTTCATCACTCCCTCGTAGGTTTTATCGGATTCTACCGACTCTTAGTCGGTTGACTCATCGAGATTGCTAACAAGTATTTTCTTACTAAATATAGAATATGTGATATCCCTAGTTTTCCGAATGGTTTAAGAAGATTATTTGACCCTTAGTATAGATTAGCAAATCCACTCCCAAAAAAATTCTTTTAATTCCAACAAAAAAATAAAACAATAAAAAGGATTTTTCTTAAGGTTTACATACTATAAAATATTTGCATGAAGCATTAGTTATCTTACGTAAATAGAACTATATATATAGGTTTTGGATCAAATAAACTTGGTCTTAAAGTAGGAAGTAGGAACAAATATGAAGCATTAGATCTTGAGAATTCCATTCTATTTTCCATTCTTTCATTTTCTTTTCTCCTTTTTTTTTTTTTACATAAATAGAACTATATATGGTTCATATTTTACCCTTCTTTCATTTTCTATTTGGATCAAATAGGAACTTGGTCTTAAAGTAGGAAGTAGGAACAAATATGAACCATTAGATCTTGAGAATTCCATTCTTTTTTCCATTCTTTCATTTTCTTTTCTCCTTTTTTTTTTTTACGTAAATAGAACTACATATGGTTCATATTTTACCCTTCTTTTATTTTCAATTTGGATCAAATAGGAACTTGGTCTTAAAGTAGGAAGTAGGAACAAATATGAACCATTAGAACTTAGTTTTCTTACGTAAATAGAACTATATATGGTTCATATTAAACCCTTCTTTCATTTTCTTTTCTCCATTTTTTTTTTACTTATTAAGGGCCATTTGGTAAAATTTCATTCTATTTTCCAAAACTTACTTTCCTTTTCTTTTGTTTGGAACCTTCTCTCCTTCAACTCTCACACCTTCATTCTTCGAAACCTAGAACTGAGAACTGGAACATTGCAACTAAATCTCTCATTCGATTGGTTTTGGGATTTCTTGTTCTAGCTCAAACTTCAAAGGTGGAGTTCATCTTTTAGCCAAAATAGGTGAGTGTAGTTTATGTTGGTTCGAGTTCATCTTTAAGCTTGAGAGGTCGAGCTCCTTTCTCCTGGGAAATGTTAGGAATGTTGAATTTAAGTTTCTATTTACTTCAATTTGGGAGGTAGAATGTAATGGATTGTTTCTATTTTGGTTTAACCTGTTGTATTGTTTCACTTCCATGTTTGAATTTCTAGATTTCTGTCGTAGGTGCATTGCTTGCTGATATTTGCAGTCGCTTATCCCCCTTTTCAGTATTGTATTTCAGAGCTAGGGTTTAAAATGACGTAATTACGTATTCTTCTATTTTCAGTATACGTGATTCACTTTATATTCATTTTTTATTCACTTTATATTCATTCTAGATTCACTTTCTCCAATAGTTGAAACCTTATGTATTCATTTTTGGAGCAATTCTTTATTTTGCGTGGTTATCTTATTTTGCAGCTTCCAATAGTTGTTCTGCATTTTTGGAGGATCGAATGTTGGAAAACACATTTATATCTTATAATCCAAAATATCCGGATGAATTGAAACCTTATGTATTCATTTTTTAATCACTTTGTATTCTTTTTTGATTAACTTTATATTCATTTTTGATTCACTTTGTATTCATTTTTGAATCACTTCTCCTTATAATGCCATATATGATTTTTTAATCCGACTTTGTGTTCAGTTTTGATTCACTTTATATTCATTTTGGATGATTGGATGTCACTGAAGGAAAATAGAGGTTAAGAACTATATCTTCCTCCTTCGTATGTTGTTGCAGCTTTGATTGTTGCTCGTGTGTCAGATCTTCTGATATGTGTCCCGGCCTTTTTCTTCCTCTGAGTGGTCAGAGAACTGAAGAAATAAGATTATTGTCTCTCTAATTCTCACGCACGGCGTGTATCAAATTATGTGTGTGTGTTCTGTTTATGGACAGAATACTAATATATATAGGCTTCAAAAAGTAATATAATATTAATATTTGTAGCCCATTAATTTAATTATATTCCTAATGGACTCCACATAATTAGCCCATAATATAATTAATTAATCCATTGGGCTACTAATATTTATCAATTAATTGGTCTGATCAATTAATTCCAGATAAATAATATTATTAAATAATGTAAAATTAAATTAATCTATTAATAATGATTTCTGAGAGACAATAAATAACTAGGCAACTAATTGGGCCAGATCGGGGATCTAATACAAGAAATAAAGCAGGGCCTCAAATTAATTAATTATCTATGCTCAGCCCAGAGCAAAATTAATTAATAAACACAGATTCATTCCACTAGAGAATCCGTCCTGCCTTACCCCTTTATCCCAACTTGAGCATGGACTTGTATTTTAGACTTAATCGATCTCCGTATTTAAGATAGAAATATCCGTTAATTAATTAAGCTCACTGACAGCTTAAATTAATTAACATCTTATATTCCTGAGTAGTACCACTCGACCTTATTAACACACATGAACTTAATCAACCGGTCGGGTTTAGTGTAGTAATCCTTTCGAGTTCCTTAGGGGATATTATCAACCTACTTTACTAGGATATGATTGCAAGATACAGACAACCATCCCGAGCCACAAATAACTACTAACACCCAAGATACGTAGATCCGGGCCGCGATGACGTTCACCTTAGTAGGTCAAAGTGATAGATAGCCAAATGCGCTCAGCTGAAGTCTTATCAAGCTTAAGACCAGCAAAGTCACCGAGATCTTGGTTCTCCACTAAGGTCAGATAGGAGAACACATCTCACTGTGATCGATCAATACACCACCTTAAGTGTGAAGGAAAATAGAGGTTAAGAACGTTACCTTCCTCCTTCGTATGTTGTTGCAGCTCTGATTGTTGCTCGTGTGTCAGATCTTCTGATCTGTGTCCTGACCTTTTTCTCCCTCTGGGTGGTCAGAGAACTGGAGAAAATAAGATTATGTCTCTCCACAAAACTCACGCACGGCGTTTTTTATTTTGTGTATGTGTGTATTCTGTTTATGAACAAAATACTAATATATATAGGCTTCAAAAGCCAATATAATATTAATATATATGTAGCCCATTAATTTAATTATATTCCTAATGGGCTTCCACATAATTAGCCTATAATATAATTAATTAATCCACTGGGCTACTAATATTTATCAATTAATTGGCCCAGCCAATTAATCCAGATAAATAACATTATTAAATAATGTAAAAATACATTAATCTATTAATAATAATTTCTGAGAGACAATAAATAACTAGACAACTAATTGGGCCAGATCAGGGATCTAACGCAAGAAATAAAGCAGGGCCTCAAATTAATTAATTATCTATGCTCCTCCCAGAGCAAAATTAATTAATAAACACAGATTCATTCCACTAGAGAATCCGTGCTGACTTACCCCTTTATCCCAAATTGAGCAAGGGCTTGTATTTTAGACTTAATCGATCTCCGTATTTAAGATAGAAATATCCGTTAATTAATTAAGCTCACTGACAGCTTAAATTAATTAACATCTTATATTCCTGAGTAGTACCACTCGACCTTATTAACACACCTGAACTTAATCAACCGGCCGGGTTTAGTGTGTTAATCCTTTCGAGTTCCTCAGGGGATATTATCAATCCATTTTACTAGGATACGGTTGCAAGATGCAGACAACCAGCCTGAGCCACAAATGCTACTAGCACCCAAGATACATAGATCCGGTCGCGATGACGTTCACCATAGTAGGTCAAAGTGATAGATAGCCAAATGCACTCAGCTGAAGTCTTACCAAGCTTAAGACCAGCTAAGTCATCAAGATCTTGGTTCTCCACTAAGGTCACTTAGGAGAACACATCTCACTGTGATCCATCAATACACCACCTTAAGTGTACTAATAAAGACAATCGCCTAAGACAAGCTACTTCTTATCTAAATCATTGCTTAAACCGACAACTTATCCTTAAGTTGTCTCACTGTGATAACCGTTTATATCTTGTCAGTTCAACCAATTTGTGTTGTCTTCTGTGATACCCGACACACCACAGAAATCTAACTTTTATACAAGATAAATGATAACATGTGCAAATATATATATATATTTATCAGATAGGAGAATAAAATAGTGGTATGGACAAAACACATTGTATACAAGCATAAAATTTGCTTCCAGTATACAAAATCCCAACAAATTGTACCCAAAAAAGACAAGCGACTAAGACAAGCCAATTCTTATCTAAATCGGCACTTAAACCGACAACTTTTCCTTAAGTTGTCTCAGTTGTGATAACTATTTATATCTTGTCAGTTCAACCAATTTGTGTTGTCTTCTGTGATACCCGACACACTACACAAATCTAACTTTTATACTAGATAAAGGATAACATGTGCAAATATATATATTTATCAGATAGGAGAATAAAATAGTGGTAAGGACAAAAACATATTGTATACAAGCATAAAAAGCGCTTCCAAAGATACAAAATCCAACAATTCTCCCACTTATACTAAAGCAAACTTGTAGTATACAATGTGTCGGGTTCTAGGTACAAACTAGTATTTAGCTATATATCCTATCTATCACTTCTCTTCTCCCACTTATACAAAAGTTTCTGCAGTCCTAAGTGGGGGGCATCTCTACCACTCCTAAGCCACGAACATGCTTCTCGTAAGTTGGAATTGGTAAGCTCTTTGTGAAAGGATCATCTAGGTTATCTTCAGTCCGATCTTTTCTATGAGTACGTCGCCTCGATTTACGAATTCTCGTATAATGTGGTACTTCCCTGTCTATGTGTTTAGACGCATTGTGAGATCTAGGTTCCTTAGAATTTTCCATCGCACGCGCATTATCACAATAAATTGTGATTGCCTTAGGCAAATTCTCGAACAATATCAAGATCTAGGAGAAAATTCTTGAGCCAAACTGTCTCTTTCGAAGCTTCAAGCGCCTACATACTCGCTTCCATGGTTGAGTCCGCAATACATTTCGGCTTTGCACTTCTCCATGAAATGGCTCCACCTCTCAAGGTAAACACATAACCCGAGATCGACTTCTTCTCATTTCGTCGCACGGAAATCCAAGTCCGTATAACCCAAAGGCACTAGACGTCGTCGACCGGTAAACAATTCTATAATCCCTAGTCCGTTTAAGGTACTTGAGAATATTTTTGACCGCAGTCCAGTACGCTTGTCCAGGATTAGATTGATATCTTGAGACCATGCCTACAACATATGAGATATCCGGGTCTCGTACAAAGCATTGCATACACGAGACTACCGACAATGAAGCATATGGTATTAGCCTCATACTTTCTATCTCTTTAGGCATTTTAGGGCACTGATTCTTAGATAGAAAAATGTCATGTCTGAAAGGTACTGAACCTCTCTTGGCATTTTGCATGCTGAAACGAGCAATAACATTATCAATGTAGGACGCTTGTGACAAGCTCAACATCCTTTTTCTGGCGATCTCGGATAACCTTGATCCCAAGGATGTAAGCAGCTTCACCTAAGTCCTTCATTTGAAACTGCTCGGATAACCATGTCTTTACATGTGATAACACTTCAACATTGTTGCCAATGAGAAGGATGTAATCTACGTAAAGTGCAAGAAACACCACTGTTCCATTAACACAGATACGGTACACGCACACCTCGTTAGGACAGGATACAAAACCATAGGATTTGAATACCTCGTCAAAATGCTGGTTCCATAATCGGGAAGCTTGCTTAAGTCCATAAATAGACTTCTTAAGCTTCCAAACTAGATGCTCTTCGCCCTCCTTCACATAACCATCTGGTTGTTTCATATAGATGTCTCTACCTTTTTCAAGGTGATCGTTTAGGAATGCGATCTTGACATCCATTTGCCAGATCTCAAGGTTCATGTGAGCTGCTATGGCAAGGATAATCCTAATAGACTTGATCCTTGCTACGGGCGAGAAGGTCTCTTCATAATCGATACTTTCTTTCTGGGTAAAACCCTTCGCCACTAGCCTGACCTTAAATGCTACTCCCTCCATCCCAAAATTCTTGTCCGCTATTCCATTTTGGGTTGTCCCAAAATTCTTGTCCACTTTCCTTTTTTAGTAAATTATTACACACAACTTTTTTGTGGGACCCACAACTTTATACCAATCTACACACAACTAACAACTCTCCTTAAAAAACCGTGCAAAAAGCAAATTCGATAAGAATTTTGGGACGGAGGGAGTATGATCTCTCCATTCCGTCCTCTCTTTCTCTTGTATACCCACTTACTACCAAGGGCCTTGCAGCCCTCGTGTAGTTCAATGATCTCGTATACATCAATATCGGCTATGGACTTAAATTCGAGTCCATAGCGATTCGCCATGAATCCGCATCTACATCCATCACGCTTCGTTATAAGTCCAGGGATCCACAATGTCTTATTCTTCTGGCCGGGAGATGGTCGACGTATCCCCAAAGTGAACATATACCGATCAGTGTAAATATTACCCTCCCACTACGTCGAAGAGTGTCGGGAGCCGTGTTAATAGATTGTGCAAAGCTTGCTCGTGGAACCCTATCTTGCACAATTAGCTCATGAGTGGATCTCGATCACCTTGTAATTCCTCAAGGATGATCTCGACTCGAGACTTATGATTACTAATATAATCTTCCTCTAAGAACCGAGCGTTGGTGCTGACCACGATCTTCTGTTCTTTAGGATCATAAATAACCACCCTTCGTTTCCTTCGGATATCCTATGAACAACATAACCTCTGAACGTGGATCCAACTTGTCGGCCTGTTTATTCATCATATAAGCAGGACACCCCTAAATCTTTATGTGGTGCATACTGGGCTTGTGCCCGCTCCACAACTCGACTGGAGTCGTGTTAACCGACTTGAATGGCACACGGTTCAGCAAGTATGCTGCAGTCTCTAGGGCATATCCCCAAAAGGAAAATGGCAAAGTTGCATAACTCATCATGGACCAAACCATCTCTAAGAGAGTTCGGTTCCTTCTCTCTGACACACCGTTCTGCTGAGGCATGCCTGGTGCTGTCAGTTGGGATGTAATCCAACATTCTGGCAAGTAGTACTTGAACTCATTGGATAGGTATTCCCCACCACGATCAGATCGCAGTGTTTTGATTTCTTTTACCTAACTTCTTTCGCACTTTTGCCTTGAATTCCTTAAAGGTTTCAAAGCAATCCGACTTGTGGCGAAGAAGGTAAACATATCCATACCTCGAGTAATCATCAGTAAATGTGACGAAGTACTCATACCCTCTACGAGCTTGTGTAGACATAGGACCACACAAGTCAGAATGTATCAAACTTAATGCTTCTGCGGCTCTATAACCCTTTCGCCTTGAAAAAGGCCTAGTCACTATCTTACCTTCCAAGCGAGGATTCGCAAGTTGGAAATGGTTCAACTTGGAGAGACTCCAATGATCCATATTTCACCAACCTTTGGATCCTATTTAGATTGATGTGACCTAGTCTTAAGTGCCATAGATAAGTTTGGTTTACCTTAGAACATTCTTTCCTCTTCTTAGGATTTGATGATGAGGAAGCAACATTAACAAGCATGTACATGGATTAAGGCGTAATAGTATATAGATATCCATTTAAAGACCCATTGCGTATAAGATATTTCCCTTTCAAAATCAAAATTTGATCATCAAAAATAAATCTATAACCATCCACAATAAAAAAGTTTTGAAACGAAAATAATGTTTCGCCTAAACGCATGCACTAATAAAACATCTCTCAATACTAAACTAGAGTCTAAAATGGATAAATGTAAATCTCCTATGGCAAACACTGGAACTCGCGATCCATCGCCCATGGAAACCACCACCTCGCCATCGCCCGTAACCCTTTTCTCGCAGACCCCGCAAGTGTGTAACAAACACGATCGGCTGCTCCGCAATCTACTACCTATTCATGGGTAGATGCGGAAACAAGAACAGCTTTGCCAGTTACTAAGGTGATGCGTGTACCTTCTGCTTTTTCCTTGAAGTCGTGACATTCGCCTTCCAATGTCCAACCTTACCACACTTGAAACATTCCCTTAGGTTTTTGAACCCCTCCGGTGAGGTGCTAACTTCGTGCTCCCACTTTTCTTCTTGACGTTCGTAGCCTTCTTGCCCTTTTTCTCGGAATCCACCTTTCGGAGGGTTCCTCGAGCCGCCGGTAGTGTTCAAGATTTGGGTTCCCTTACCTTTAGTCTCCGACCCATGATTCCTTCCGCAAAGAATTAACTCACTTGAAAGTTCATTCGTAGTGTAGCTCTTCTATTGGGAGATGATTCAAGTAGTATAGTATTAGAAGATTTGAATGATCCCAAACCCTAATTGATTGGTGAACGATTAAGTTGTAATTGTATTGCCTCCGTCTCTCGAGAGTTTCAAACTCGCAGACATTCTTTCAAAGCATGGGTTCGTGCGCCGCCTCCGTCTCGCCGACTCTTTAGTAGACTATCGCCCCGGCACCATGGAGTGAAGACTCAAAAGAGGCTGGACTCACTAGGAGCATGTTGGTCCGGAGACGAGAGACAGTGTGTAGAGGGGGGTGAATACACCCGAGTATCGCTTTCTTTTCTCAAACCGAAGGACACTGAGCCGCTGGGTGCAATCAAGAACAAAGCGCTAGATAAGAACCTTCGATCACGGGTCGAGAGTGAGTCGCCCATCGAGCTCTCCTACCGACTTTAGTCAGCACTTGAAACTCGCCGAAAACTTTAGTACGGAATAATAGTGTGGGGCCCGGAGATTCGCCTCGCGCTTGAAAACGTGATTTTCACAAGTCAAAACAATTTTGGCTAAGTGCACTTTTAAGAATATATTTTATGCAAGATATGATTTTGTAAGCGCTTGTATGCGGTGCAAAAAAACAAGAAACAACACAAGCAATTTTTAACGTGGTTCGGATACGCAAGATCCTACGTCCACGGCCCCGCCGAACAGAGGTCTTGTTGATTAATTCGAGCAAGCCTCAAAGCAAGGAATCTCGTGCACTGCATGCACCTCTTCTAAGTTATAGTCCTGTGGACTTTACAAATCAAACCGAGGTTTGAAGGGGAGGGGAATTTCTCCAACTAGAAGGAGCTCTTACAATAAGAACAATCACTAAAAGTGAACTCCTTCGAATTTCTAAGCTATAGATACGACGTTGAGCTTAGCTAGAGAAGAGGGATCTAAAGAACTCTGAGAGAAGAACTAAGAGTATTCTATCGAGCAAGTTCTTCGCTGGATTATCTTGAATGCGCTAGAGTTGTTTTGAAAGCTTGAGCGTTTTATCCCTTGATATCCCGTGCGTGGAGCTCGGAGATCCTTCTCTATTTATAGTTGTGACCTAGGCATATGTTCGTTGGAGACGACGATGCGACGTATCACAAGCTTCTAAAGAAAACGACCATAAGTTCGAATTGTTGCAGCAGAGTTGTTGATATTGTTCATGAGAGCAGCTTTAGTTGGTCAGAGCAGGTATTGCGTTGACGGCTTCTCACTGGTCGAGGTTTGTGGTAGGTGAGATGTGTTAGACATAGGTCTTCATCGGAGTTGACTCTCACTCATCCTCGTATGATCTTCTGCTGACTTTCGAGTGAAGTTAATAGCTGGGTCGTTCCTCGTCTGGATACGGTAGACTTGAAGCGCCCGTCTTCTTCATCTGAGTCGGCTGATAAGATATTCTACTGAGAGTAATCAGTTGTTGACTCCGAAGGTACTGAGCTTTGCATACGGTTCTTCTACTGATGTCTGTCAGCTGATAAAGAGTCTTCTACTGAGGCGAAGATTAGCTGATGACTTAAGAACACAAGCTCTTACACTGATGACGTGGGGTTCTGGAAAGTAACTTCCTACTGAAGATCAATCCAACATTTTACCCCTTACAGGACATAGACACGAAAGATCAAAACAGTCTAGCCTACTACATCATCTAATCCTATCGACACTACACTACTGATATCAGCTGGGTTTTGGGATCTTCAATTCCATAGTACACTTACTACGATTTCCCCCAATATTATTTTAACCCGATAATCGCCGAGTATCATCTACTCGACTCACAACCCAACAGAGCATCATACCGAAAGAGTCAGACGGATATGGACTCAAAGACGAGCAGCTCATCGAACTCGGAGTTGACCTTCGCAGAGTTCGACTCAGCAGAGTATACCATCGAACCAAGGTCGACTCAAGAATGGCCAGCAGCGCCTCGACTAATCTTTTATGTTAAATCGCAGAGTCATACGAGGTACGTAAAGAAGTCAACTTCGGATCCGCTTTGAAGTCCTGCTTGTCTCAACTACTTTCTAAGCCTCGACCAACGACGAGCAAACTTAACCGTCCACTTTCCGATTAAAGCCGCAAGTCAACATATTTCCGTAAATGGAGGGAAAAGACTATACCGCATTTCTTTGAAAGAGCCGTTAGCTACCCAAAAGAGAGTGACACATGGATCATTGTCTCCAATGAATCTTTTCACGGCTCACCTCTATAAATAGAGGGAAGAATTCAATACTTAGACACATCGAAGAACACACACGAGCGATTACGAGCAAATACCTACCGACTTAAGCTTTCCGCAAGAACTTCGTAGAATTACTTCAAGCGAAAGGCGACATTCTTGCTCAAAGGGAACCAAGCTGAATTAGATGCAAAGCCTCTAGTATCCAAGCGATCGAACACGAACCCATAGAGCTTATTCCTCACTGTTCGTCGCTCTAGAAGCCACTTCCTAGTTCCCTTCCCTCTAACATAAGCTCAGCTGAACCTATCCATAGGTTAGATCGAAGGAGTTCATCCTCGAACCGTTCTTTATTGAAAGAACTCCTTCATAGTTGGAGAGTTTGTCAAACGCTTCGCTTGATACTTGTAACCGAGACTTGATCGCATAATCCTCAAGACCCGTTGCTTGTCCAAATGGCCCCAAACCGACCGAGACTAACTCAGCATAATAAAATAGCCTCCGGATCTTTTCGGGACAAAGTGGACGTAGGATTGTTGATATCCGAACCACTTTAAAATTGCTGTGTTCTGTGTGATCTGTTTTACTGTTGCATTGATTTATGTTCATACTGAAAATATCTTTCAAAATCATTCAACTGTATTTCAGCAAAGCTTAAAAGATTGCACTAATATACTCGAAACAGCTTTAAATAAAAACGCTTTCTAACTCAACCGAATTGGGCCTACACATTTCCGCACTCTATCGAACTTTTATCGAACGGCATCGAATTCTCGACTCCCGCCGCCCAGCGTGCCTTAGTATAGTCAATCACTCGCCACACGATTCGGTAACGCCTTATTTGGTCACCGAATTTGTTCAAAGAAGGCACTCTCCCGAAAAGGACGTTTCGTGTTTTAAGTTGGAGAAAGTTTTCAGTGTATTCATCCCCCCCTCTACACCCGAACATTTATCTCGGGACCAACAATTGGTATCGAGCAGGAGTTCTCTAAGACTCTTGTTATCCGAAACCGGTCTACTTGAACGGATCCTAAAAACGCTTTCACCGCATATCATTCTTCATTCATATCACTATTTACAATGTCCCGATATGTCGTGAATCGGGATGGTACCCATGTTCTCGGAGAGAAGTATGGGGTATGGGCGAGTCGAATGGAAGCTCATCTCGACTTCCCTCCATGACAAAGATTGACGTAGGTCTTGAAAGACGGACCTATTGTTCCTATGATTGATAGCGTCAAGTCCAGGATCTAGCACAAGGAGGAGGTATGGTGACCGGGAAGAAGATCCCCAAAGACGTAAGCCTCTTCACTCCTCAAGAGAAAAAGCTTCACAATCTAGACCAGGGTCGCCGTAAACGCCATACCGACCACCCCGAGTGATTCCTATCTCGGAAGAGTTCGGGACCGCAAGTCCGCGAAGGAACTCTCGGGATGCTTCGGTGCTACCGAGCCGGGGACTCAAAGATTAAAGCTAACAAACTAGCGGTAGAACTTTCGAAGTTGGAGAGACTGCCTCTCATGCCTCGGCGACACGGTTGAAGATCTCAACGTTAGATTTATGGATCTAATGAACACCATCAACGAAGCCGGGAAAGACGTTCTCCAACCGAGAAATGAATCTCAAAATCTTGAGAGAACCGTCGGACCGACAATGGACTCCATTTGCTACATTGCTTAGACATTCCGACCTTGATATTATTTCTCCCGATCATATATTTTCGTAATTAAAAGCCGAGGAGTTCGAGTTCGGCCTACCCCCAAAGGAAGCAAATGAGCTGAAGCCGACACTCGGATCGACCATACCTTCAAAGCATCGACAAGACACGCAGCTCCAAAGATCTAGCAAGGCCGAGCCTTCAATCAGCAATCTACAAGAAGGAAACCTAGCTAAGAAATATGCACCGCTTGCCGTGAAGTATCGAAGGAAAAGAGAGGCGCAGAAGCTCTCTGGAGTCGTCGAGACTCAAAGAGTAAGTCTCGAGTATACACCCAAGCGCACTCCTTAACCGCATACTTCGAATGCAGAAAGAGGAGGATTCAAAGATAGTCGAAAGACAAGGGAAAGCAAAGAAAGCGTAATCACCTCCCCGCTATAACCGCAAGAAGCCGAGGACACTATCAATACGACCGTCCTAAGCTCAGCACATCCAAGAGAGCAAGCACGAAAAGCTCAAAGGGAGAAGTTCATCAAGAAGCGCCAAGCATATATTGCCTCGGGTGAACTCTCGATCGACTCGGATGAAGTCGACTCCTTCATGGATTCATCAGACGATGAAGCGGCATTCATGGCCGTAGAGCTTGAAGAAGATATTGAAAAGTGTCTTATGGCAGGAGAAGAGGATAAGGTAAACTCTCACGCTTCATTTAATTCCTCTTCACATTGCACACACGACACAATTCCAAGTGCAGATGAGAATCTAGATGTCGCAATCGCATATGAAGAACTACTCGACGAGCAGATTCAGATGAGCATGTAGCTCAGTAAGACTCTTAAGGAGTTAGATACCCTGAAAGTGGAGAATCAGAGACTTTCTCAGGAGAGTCAAGTTGATACTGAGTCAGAAGGACTTGTGTTGAGATTCAGGGAGGAGATTAACTCTCTGATGGCCAAGTCTCAGCATCAAGAAGATCAGATCTCAGTACTGACCAATGACTTGACTCAGAAGGATACTGAACTAAGTCTACTGAAGCAGAAGTTCTCAGAACTTCAGACCGAGCATGAAATGCTTAAGAAGAGTGATGATGTCTGGAGGAATCTGATGACAGAGCGATACATGGGCGCTGAGAAAAGCTTGAGGCGATACTAGCCAACAACAAGCCAAAACATTGCAAGGAGGGACTCGGGTTCAGCCACGGGAGGCTCGTCATCTGCCCCATACGCCGAGAATCGGCTGACTGATAAGTTTGTTCAAGGGGAGACTACCAATGCTGAGATCCTGAACCCCTTAGCAGAGAACAAACAGAAGATGAAGGCACCTCATCCCAACTATTAGCATTCTGACAAGAAGATTAGCTCAAAATCACTCCGGCTCGCTACCAAGGGGGGAACCATCGAGTTAAGTGGGTCTGATTAGTATGGACCTCCACGCCTAACACATCCAAATTTCAAGATGGGTCATATTATTATGATCCTATAGTCGGGAGAGGATCCAAAAGTCAAGAAGAAGAAGAAGAAGAAAGTCGCTCGTAGGCTAAGGTCAGCTACCCACCAACTCGTAAGATCGTGGCTCTTGAACCAAAGAAAGCCTCGAAGTCAAGATCGACCACCCAAGAGAGTCAAGTATGTTAATCAAAGTGGGAAGAAATTGTCCCGAGACCACCGTGGTCGTGAGACAAATTTGGTTTTCAAAACTAACATATAAGGACCCAAAATCAAAAAATAAAGGGTACCCGAATATAATTCTCTTTGCAGTGCAAAAGGACCCTTGGTACGTGGGACAGCGGATGCTCAAGACATATGATGTACCGTGAGGAACCCATCAAGAATTATACTGGCGAAGAAGGACCCGTAATCAAGTTCGGAGATAATGCAAAAGGCTATACCGCAGGCTACTTAACACTCTAAGCATTGGAAGTGCCACGCCTCAAGAGTATCATATGTTGAAGGACTTCAACATAATCTTCTCTCTGTTAGTCAATTTTGTGATAACTCGAATAGAGTGATTTTTTACGCTGGTTTCTGTGATGTCATTGGTAAATCTACAGGGAAAATAGTGTTATCAGGTTCGCGCAAAAAGAATATCTACATAGCTGACTGGAACTCAGCTGAACCTGAAGCTTGCTTGCTCGCGAAGAACGAAAATAGAACGGGGTGGCTCTGGCACAGAAGACTCAGCCATCTCAACTTCAAGACGCTCAACAAGCTAGCTAGAAACGATCTAGTAAGAGGACTGTCGAATGAAGTATTCAACAATAACACTCAGTGTGAAGCATGTCTGAAGGGAAAGCAAACAAAGAAGCGTAATCCACTGCTCCATCGCCTTCCACCGATGGAATCCTTCACCGCTACATATGGATTTGTTCGGTCCACTCTCTCTAGTGACTATTAAAGGCAAGAAGTATGCTTTAGTGGTCATTGATGACTACTCGCGCTACACATGGGTCATATTTATTGCCAACAAGTCTAACGTCAAAACAAGTTGTCTCGCGCTTCAAAAGGCTCAAGTGTCGAGAAGAACACCGAAATAAGAAAGATACATTCAGACAGAGGAACTGAGTTCCTGAATTCGATGGTGGAAGAGTTCTGCAAAGCTGAAGGCATAGAGCATGAGACATATGCCGCACGCACGCCTCAACAAAATGGGATTGCCGAGAGGAAGAACAGTAACACTCAAAGAAGAAGCAAGAACCCTACTTGGACTCGGGACTCCCATCTAAATTTTTGGGCAATAACCGACACCGCATGTTACACTCGTAACGGATCTCTACCGACAAAGCAACATCGAAGACATCATATGAATTATGGAACGGCAGGAAGCCTTTCTTATCTTATTTCCATATTTTTGGTTGTTCGCGCTTTATCCATAATAATGGAGAGGATTAGTTAAAGACTTTTGATAGCAAGTCGCACCAAGGAGTCTTCTTAGGATACTCCCGGTCAAAGCAAAGCCTTCATAGTTTTTAACTACCGAACCCTTTATGTGGAGGAAAGCCCTCATGTTGTTTTTAATGAGTTTGCTATCGAGAACAGGAGCAGAAACTCAAATTTAGAATCTGAGGACATCAATAAGCAGCTACGAGATCTAAGCTTAAAAGAAAATGTTGAAAAGATCCAGCTTTGTTGGGATGATGATTCAGAAGAGGATAACGAAGTCAAGACTACCAATCACGGCCAAGCAGCCAATAGCGCAAACTGCAGACAGTATCGACTCTATCGGGACAGAGTCAATCCTGTGTAACTAGGTCGATGAAGAAACCCAAGTGGTAACTGAGACCTCTACTGAGAACAATAATTCAGGGGGAACAAATGAAGTTCCTGAGCTGAATGCCCCTGAACTTGGTGACTCAGTGGACCCGACTCTAGTAACTGAATTACTTCAATCTCAGAATAGTACAACTGAAATGCCTAACTCACCTACTATCTGTAACAAATTTTAGATGAAGAGTTAAAACATCATCGATCGTGGCTGGACGCTCACACTTCTGATTTAATTATTGAAGATCCTTTAGCAAGTGTAAAGACAAGATCCGGATTCTCGCCAAGGAGAAAGCGCACTATATTCCTCGCTTCTTGTCTAACAAGAACCTCAATCGCTTGAGGACGCACTTAAGGATGCCGATTGGATCATCGCCATGCAAGAGGAGCTAAATCGGCTCACGAGAAACGAAGTATGGGAGCTTGTTGATAGACTCCGACATCAACATGTGATCGGAACTAAACGGGTCTTCAAGAACAAGCGAGATGAAAACAACGTTATAGTAAGAAACAAAGCAAGATTCGTGGGAAAAGGCTACTGCCAAACCGAAGGGATAGATTTCGACTAAACTTTCACCCCGGGCCACAAGAGATTGGAGGCAATCGTACTATTCCTAGCCTACGCAACACATCGCGCTTCAAAGTATGTCAAATGGATGTGAAGTCTGCGTTCCCGAATAGGCGTCTAAAGAAGAAGTCTATGTAGAACACCCTCCGGCTTTCGCCAGGGACATCAAGTTTATAGACTCGAAAGCGCTCAGACGTGGGTTAAAACAAGCACCTGGGCTTGGTACGATACTCCTCGTCTCGAAGTTTCTTCTTTCGAAAGGTTATCGAAGGGCAATCAGACCGCACATTATTCAAGCATTCGACCGGACGACGACATATTACTTGTGCATATCTACATAGATGACATTATATTCGATCAAAGAATGTTACTATGTGTCAACAATTTGAGAAGATGATGAAGGACAAATTCGAGATGTCAACGATGGGAGAGATGAATTATTTCCTGGATTTCAAGTCAAACAATTGAGAGAAGGGAACGTTCATCAATCAAGGAAAATATACTGAGACCTCATCAAGAAATTGTATTGCACATCCGGCAAAACCAATCAAGATCCCGATGAACACGAATATGAAAATCGATCTTGATAAAGAGGGAGTCATCGTAGACCATACTCGAATTTCGCGCTATTATTGGTTCTTTACTATATCTTACCGCTACTAGACCGACATAACTTATGTTGTAAGGTGCTGCGGCCGATTTCAAAGCGAATCCTAGCAGTAGCCATATGTACTCAAGAAAGAAGATTCTCCGCTTATCTCGTAGGAACACCTGACATGGGTCTATGGTATCCAAGCAGATGATAATATTGAACTAATCAAGTTATTCGATGTCGACTATGCAGGGATGTAGGATTAACCGAAAATCAACTTTGGGAACTTGTCAGCTTCCTTGCAAGTAAGTTGTTCTCATGGTTTTTAAAGAAACAACATTCAGCAGCAGGACATCAACTACCGAAGCTAAATACATGGCTCTGGCGGAAGTTGCTCCCCCAAAATCCTTTGGTCGAGACAAGGCAGCCTACGCGACTATGACGTTATTCGAGAATGAAGTGACGATCTTCTCGTGATAGCTCCAACACGGTGCAATCACTTAGAATCCTATACTTCATACCGTATGCAAGCACGTGGACATTAGACACCACTTCATTCGTGACCATGTCGAAAAGAAGGATATGGAATGGAGAAGATCCATATCACCATCAAAGGGCCGATATATTAACCAAAGCCTCTAGCCTAAAGCCGATTTAGAGAACTTTCGTGAGAGCTAGGTTCTGCTGACCCTACCGACTCAATGGTAAGTGGATTCATGAGAGGAGCATTGCAAGAAGGGGGAATGTTCTCTCAAGATCGGGACTCATCCAGCATGCATGGAGATTCAACAACCATCTACACGAGGTATCGCCGACTACGATGTTCAAATGCGACAGTGTTTGCGTATCTCTACCAAGAGCCAAAATTATATTTAATGCATTAATGATTCGATTCAAAGCATCGTATTCACTGCCTTAAGAGAATGTCATTTAATATAACGGTTTCATTAAATGCACGACATTCTTTGCTAGGATTGTTGAATTCTACCGCGCATTTAATGCTTGTCTTATCAAGTTACTTCTTTGGCTATTTACAACTGTAAGTTGACTTAGGCGGCTACAATGATCATTACCTATTTTATAACATTAAATCCCGACCAGTCCATCTCATAAAGTAGATTGAACCGAACCAGTCGATATTAAACTATTCATCTTCTTGATCATATATATCACGTTCAAAGTTGAAAAACCGCCATTTTCACTCTACGCAACTTAAACCCTAGATTTCTCGAGAACTTAAATCCATTATTTGCAAAGCGCTCAAAACCTCTCCGTTAAATTATTACGTAAAATTACTTGCATATTCAAATAGTATTTTGTGCTTACTTGTCATATTTTTCCTATACTGATATTAACTATTGCAAATTCTAGATATGGCGGCGAAGAATGTTGTAGTCGCTACTCTAACCAACATAGTGGAAATCCTCGAGAAGGACAGAGAGTTTGGGTGCCGAGCCGATTATGGAGTTCGACACTTGCGAACTCGAGATTATGACGGGATGTGTTCGAGGCACCGAGGGGGCGTGCCTCGAGGGATTCTTATCGGACGAAGAGAGCCTTCTTCCTTCCGCGTCGAGTTTTGGAGCAATATTTGAACTCCCAGACTCAGCCAGATGAAGATATTGGGGGCGCTTCATTATTCATCACGTCATCGACCCAAGCTCGTGCATTCTCGAAAGATCAAGCATGTTGGGTTATAAGTCGGTGATTGATTAGATCATCACTCATAGGGTACTTTAAGCTTTGGTATCGTGAAGTTCTTGTATTACAGACTTATTGCTTATTTCGGTAATGAGGAAAATTGTAGTGATTTATCGCTATAGAATTGAAGATCTCAAGAGAAACATGTCTTGTACCCTTAGTGTGTTATCTTTTCGCACTAGATGATGTAATAAGAGATGTAATTGTTCTTATTTTCATTATATTTATTTTTATCTAAGTCTTTGTAAGGGTGGAGTTTGTTGAAGTCCGAACTTCAGTAGCAAGTTAAATTCCGTAACCTCCCACGTTAAATCCGCAGTGTCAGAGCTCAAGTGTTCTCGTGTCTCCAACCTGATCCCCTACCGCAGAAGATTATTTTATCCATTTGACCTTTGGGAAGACACGGTTTATAGAGCTCGGTTCGCCCAGTCTCAGTCCCAGCGCTCTTAGTGAAGACCTTTTTATCAACCGACTACGAAGAGAAGACAATATGATCATGCCGTATCTACGGCCCATGGAGTAGGAAACAATGAGCCGACTTTTAATGTGGTTTCAAAAGTCGTGCTTGGATCATACGAGGATGAGTGAGAGAGTGGCTTCAGAGATGAAGATTGATGTCACGGCAAAGTCTACTTTACCACAAACACGGACAAATGAGAAGCGTCAAGCCTTACACATCTGCGACTAAAGTTTGCTCTCATGTACGGTGACCAGCCACTCTATGGCAAACTATTCAAAACTTGTAAAGGCGTTTTTCCTTAGGCCGTTTGTGACCATGTGGCATCGTCTTCTCCAACGGACAAATACCGAGT